>OX457040.1:11156082-11441082 GCA_949752735.1 Lumbricus terrestris | reverse complement strand
ACAAGGCATGGCAGTAGTTGAAGTGTCACAAACTGAATAGACGTATGAAACTTCAACTTCAAACTGCCGAATATGTAGCACTCATGTTACGTAGAATCGCCAATAAGAGCCAGGAAACCTCACACAATTGCAAAAAGCAGTTTCGAATAATGAAGTGAAAATGCTTGACAATGGACAATGGTGAAAAATAATAAATGCAGTGACAAAGTTAGAAACGCGATCAATTTTATTGTTGGGGGTCGTGACAACTTTCGAAATCTTACCAGGGGGTCGCCGCACTAAAAAGGTTGAGAACCGCTGTGTTAGAGACTTCTCTGTTGTAGATAAACTATGATATCGAAAAGGTCATACAAATCTTCCGCTGAACAAAAAGAATCGCGATTGATCTTTTACTTGACATGTTTTACTGTCTGGGATTGCTAAACAAAGGTTCACATCTCCAACAAAGTCACGGACATAGATTCGAAACCAGCCTACATAGAGTTATCGTACTGCTGAGCTCTGGATGAAAAATTCTGTTGTGTTTCAAAACAATAGATTAGGCCCTACTGCAATTATCCTATATTAGTAAAAACACATTCTTGCAGAAAACTGGAAAATGAAGAAATCAAACGTTCTTCCCAGATTTTACTCAATGACTGGTTATATAATTGGAACTCATTGCTGCTCATTGGCGTTCCATTTTGAATTTCATAGCTAGCTGCACAAAGCCTGTAATTGACATAATAGATTCTCTGAAGTTAAAATCTTTAGAGTGGAACGTTGAATGAAACAAAAAGCGATTTCCTTTGTCAACTGTCCACCACAGCTTAGGGTTCAATGCTTTGTTTCAATTTCCATCATCTCCAGCTCAAGGTGTTATCTCTGAAAAAATCACTGTAGTTGAAATAATTATCTCAGGGTCTTGATGAAACGGTTAACAAAAGTAAAAAATAAATTGCGGTAAGCTACGAAGTCTTGCACTGGCTCCCTTTCTCACAAAGGGTCACTTACCGGATATCCTCCTTGGTTTGGCGCTATCTCGCGGGTGTGGCCCCTGTCTATTTGCAGAAGCTCTGTTGCTCCACCCTAAACGTCCAGCTCCGTGGCTCTCTCCGCTCTTCTAAACAGGCTGAGCTTCTTGTGCCCCGGTCACGCACTTCTATTACGCAGCGCCGTGCCTTTTCTGTCGTTGGCCCTACAACCTGGAATGGGCTTCCTGTGTAACTACATCTAATGCCTAGAGCCTCTGAGACTACATTCTGCTCTGCTCTTAAGACTGTTCTCTTTAGCCGTGGTTGGGTCGGGAGCGCTTCTGAGTAGATACTATTGAAGAAGCGCTATATAAATGTCTGAAATGAATGAGTGAAGTCTTGAATAGGCCCATATCTTTAATTGCTCTGCTTGTATTTTGAAAAAAGTTTTGTCAGTACTACCGTAGGCTATGTTGATTTTGAAGTTTACAAGGAAGGTAGCCTAAATCATTCATCAATTTATTCGATAATATGGGGGAGATGTAATTTCATATAGGTGTGAGTCAAAGCTGAGAAGTGAAAGTTTCCAGTGGTTCGAAAAGAAAAAAACTTATCAGGATTTTGAAACTGATTTTTTTTATTACGTTGTAAAAGTAAATCAGAATTAAGCGAGAGTCATTTTTATGCAGGGAACAGAATAACCGTAAGGCACTATGAAAGTCATTTGTTATTAAATATATGCCTCGCCATTCTGTTCAGAAAGAAATGCTGAATCGATTTGTGTATCAAAAGATATGATATCCAAAAGCACAAACAAAATGCATATGGGCGGTAATCGACGTCGAAAAAAGCTTTGTATCCTCTGGGTCAAAAGCTCTTTAGTGTCGCGACGGATGACCTAGAGGACCGCATAATTCTGAAATTTCTGTTAGTCTCTGTCCATGCGTATCTCTGGCTCTGCGTCTGTCGCGCTCTGTTTCTCTCTTGTCTATGTCTGTGCTTTTTGCTGCTATTATTATTATTATTATTATTATTATTATTATTATTATTATCATTATTATTATTATTATTATTATTATTATTATCTAATCCCTCAGGAAGCAAAAAATTGTCCGGAGACTGTTAGTTGGTGGGTTCTGGAACGGCTACGCTTCATCCAATTCTGGCAAGTCAAAAGTGCTGTGGTAGGCAACGGCGTTGAATCGCTGAATGATATTATTATATCGCTGATTATTATTATTTTTTTTTTATTTTTTTTTATTTATTTATTTTTTTTATTTTTTTAAATTTTTTTAAAAATTATTATTTTTATTATTATTATTATTATTATTATTATTATTATTATTATTATTATTATTATTATTATTATTATTTTTATTATTATTATTATTATTATTATTATTATTATTATTATTATGTTTTGCCCCGAGGTATACAGGATCCCTCAGGGACTTCGCTACCGCCTAATATAAAATCACAGTCTGGAACGGCCCTATTCATATTCGGTGTTCTGATCGGCGAAAGTGCCCCTAAAGGCAACTGCGTTGAAACGTTGTATCGTCAGCGAGATTCGCTGGAACACAAATTTGGTTTCACGTGGCTCCCCCGATATAGCACTTAGCTTTTGTCCCAGGTCCGAAAGGAACGTCAATCCTTCGTTGTTGATCGGACCCAGAGTTTCGAAAGCCAAAGAGGCAAAAAAATATGTGGACGATAATTCGTTGTATTTGTCAATTTCGAGAACCGACGCCTTCTCGGCCGCGGCGCCGGCCGTTTGACTGGTGTCCGGTAGGTAGGAAACTGCCATGGTGTCTGTTACGGTCACATCCCAGATGAGACATCGCCCGGCGCGCCATGGGATCAGGGTGAGACCATCTGGTCTCCTGCCATCGGTTCTAATGAGGCCTGCCGGCTCCTTTGTGGATGGATAACCGGCACGTATCAAGCCCCGAAAGATGAGATCGTTCATGGAGGCATGTCTAGGCAAGCGACCCGGACCCAGCCCGCAGGAAAACCCGTGGTGACCATCAGCCAACACCGGGGCTCCACATGGGCACCCATACGGTTCGCAAAGTGGGACCCCCAGTCGCAGACCCGCTGCAACCCTCACCGATTCATTATCAAGACGGAGTCCGCAGCTTGTGATAAGGAGGACCAGCAACCAGTCCCCAGCGTGCGGAGCAGACACCGCCCTGAGGCGTGCTTGGTTTTGGGGGTCAGGGAGCCTGGCATATAGGCCAGAGACGGCGGCGTCGATCAGGGGCCTGTCCCATGCCGACTGTTTGTGGGCAAGATTGCCTTCTGGGCGCTGATCTGCGCCTGTCCCAAGCCATATGGCTAGTTGTTCTGTGCATCGTGGATCGGCCTCTACCGCCTCTCCCAACATGGTGGACTGGAGCAGATCGGTGCTCGCGGCTGATGCCAGAAAGGCGGGAAGTGCCAGCGAGGTCATTATTATTATTATTTTTTATTTTTATTTTTTTTACCCGAGGTATCTCAGATCCCTCGGGATTTCAAAAAATTATCCGGAGACATAAACAAATTGTATTCTGGAACGGCTAGAACTCGTCAAGATCAGGCGAAGCAAAGGTGCCTTGGAAGGCTATGGCGTTGAAACGTTGAATTAAAATGGCAATGCGCTGGAAAAGATAACTGGTTTCCCTCGTGTCACCGGTTTTACGAGCTAGACAGCGCCCCAATTCTGTGATGAAACATAGGCCACTGCTGTTAATTGGGCCAAGAGTCTCAATTGCCAATGGGACAGAGTGGTAGGTTTGCGCAAGCGTGCTGTATTTAGCGCATTTTTTTGTCTGCTGCCAATTCGGCTGCGCTGGCTGCTGTTGCCGATGTGGATGGCAGGTAGGATGCGGCCAGAGTGTCGGTTACCGTGGCATCCCATATTAGAGCGCGACCCATCCGCCATGGAATAAGGGTTAGACCGTCAGGTCTCTTTCCATCCGCTCTGCTAAGCCCCTGTGGCTCCTTCACTGCTGGGAAGCCAGCACGAACCAGACTTCGATAGATGAGCTCGTTGAGTCCTGCGTGTCTGGCTGTTCTGCCTGGTCCCAAGGAGCAAGAAAGCCCATGAGAGCCATTGGCCTTGACCTGAACGCCACAGCGGCACTCATGAGGCTCGCAGATGTTGTTATTATTATTATTATTATTATTATTATTATATATATATATTTTTTTCTTTTGCCCCGAGGTAAACATGATCCCTCGGGGACTTCAACACTCGATAAAAGCAAATTTGTCTGGAATGGACCCTATTCGTCAAGGTCCCAGTTGGAGAAGGTACCCCTAAAAGCGACATAGTTGAATCGCTGAATCGTTACCGACAGACGTTGGAACAGATATGACGTTTCGCGGACGTCCCCAGTTGCGGTGCTCATGCTTTGTCCCAAAGCAGAAAGGAAAGACAAGCCCTCGTCGTTGATGGGTCCAAGGGTTTCAAAAGCCACTATTATTATTATTATTATTATTATTATTATTATATTCGGTTAATGGTAACAAAAACTGATAGACACACCCTGTCTGTCTCTGTCTCTGTCGCTGTCTCGCCCTTCATCTGCCTCTCTTTAATTTACTTTCTCGCTGTGTATAAACAGTACGTCAGTTTCTCTCGTTCGTTCTAGCTCTCTGTCTCCTGAAATTAATTTTAATATGCATCTGTTTTGCAATCTATCTTAGCAAAACATGACTGTCTGTCTGTCTCTGCGTTAGTCCCTCTGTGTTCTGCTGCTTTCCGATCTAATCGCACTCCAATGCCACGTTATACTCTCATACTTGTATACCTTCATGTTTGAACAGTTGCTGCATTGACTTCTCGTCTATTAACTGCGCTTGCATTAAATTTAAAATTCTTATCTTGGTGTCGGAATGAAAATTTAATATGTGAGTCCTAGGAAATGCAATACTCTGATTTTATCTTTCAGGCGCGTCGCATTGTTTAATTCGCTCTTCAAATAACTTTGATCTTATAGCTCCTTATGCTAGAATAGCTATGACCTATCCTGCTGTCAGTTGTAGGCCTATGTGAGACGCGTACGGGTGTGTTTAATACAAGCGCAGTTAATAGACTACTACTACTGCTACTGCTACTGCTACTGCTACTGCTACTACTACTACTACTACTACTACTACTACTACTACTACTACTACTACTGCTACAACAACAACAACAATAATAATAATCATAATCATGATTACTATTGTTATTGTTATTATTATTATTATTATTATTATTATTATTATTATTATTATTATTGTCATCATTATCATTATAATCATTATTAATATTATTATTATTATGGCTCAGTTCTGTAAGCCTACCTCATTAACTTTGGTCACTCTCTTTGTAATACGCTGTCACCATATAAAATTCTAGCTGGTGGGCTGCCTTTGATTTTCTCAAACCGATTTCTTCTATTGTGGCCTTGCACACTGGGAGCGCACCTGAGCGGTTCGCCATATGCAAGGTGCGTCTCAAGTACAATGCAATGCAATGATCAGATCTCCGTTTCCTTTTGCTTTCCATAATTCCGTGAAAGCGGTCTTTGCTAACATCAAGTGAGATAGCTAACAAAAGGTCTTTCGATATTGAACTCCATTTGATGCCCTCCCCCCATACACATGCAGGCAGAAAGAGATGGACACTAACTCTAGACTTGGATGACATAATTGAATTGATCAGCGAACTTACTGTTAGTCTGCAAATTCCAAAGCCTGCTGCCAATTATCGATAACGGTGTTCAAAGGCCTTTTTTGTAGATGCAGGCAACAGCAGATTCAGTCAGGCTTCCGCCACGCTCGTTTCCATCATTGTGTCAAGTGAAACTGGATTTGTATTAAAAGTGCTATATAAATTGTAATGATTCTATGCTTAGTACGCCTTTGTAACCTATAGTTATTGTAGGCCTACATACCAAGACCTTAGCCAGGCTTTTATTTCGGGGGGTGTTCAAACACCCAAAGCACTCCTAGCTACGGCCTTGTTACATACATATTATATGTATATGTAATTATATTATAAGTATTAAGCCATATAAACAAGGATATAAATTTCCGTTACCCAGAACTTTGTAAATCAATTTCTGGCTGTCTTACTAGACAGCCCCTTTAACTAATGCCGAACCTCTCTAATCGCGATGAAAAACGATCTTGTTGTGCAGGTGGTCTCCTGTAACAGTTTATCTGACATAACTTCGTACCAATGCAGCAGTCTGTGCGTCAAAGAATGGAGTATCTGATTCCAAATTTAAAACTTGTTTACCCTGATAGATGCAAGAATAGATAGTTTGTGTATTGAAGATGTGTTCGACTCAGGCACGGGGATCCAGAGATTCTCTGCGTTCGGTCCGATTAATCACGAGTCCTCTAAATGTCCTTATATTCGAGACGGTTGCCCATTACGAGTAGACACGTCAAACCTAGGACGGGCAGACGAACAAGTCCTGACTTCACAGAATCATTATAGAGACCACCACCAGCGCAGAAGACGTCGCCTTGAAAGACACTGACAAGTAACTATATAGAGATAATATTATTATAATTATGATTTTTAGTACAAGTATCATTTATTAATATTATTACTAGCCTACTACTGCTTCATTCATTAGCCTATGGAAGGAGCTTTCTAGCTTGCATATGCAAATTATGCATGGCAGCTCATACTGCGCCCGTTGTGCTGCTAAGTCTGATAAAGACTCGCGTGAGTAAAAATTTATAAATTTGATCACTCCGTTGTTGATATCGAAGGACGTTTCACCTCCATGGGTCTTCAATTCGCAGGCTGATGGTTGCAAATGAATAATATGCAAGTCTCGGGAGCGGGACTCTCCGGTTCAGACCAAGCAAATCGATGCAAGTCCAAATTGAGATCAAGTTTGCGTGAAAAGCACAAATTTATAGCAGAGAAGGTTAAACCATTTGTTTACGTTGCTAAATTATTTAACAAGAACATAATATGTTCTTGTTAAATAATTTAGCAATGTAAGCAGAGTATATTACACTCTATAATCCGAAAATCTTCTCCAATACCAGAATATCAGACAGAGGAGGCTCTATTTCGGGGAAGACTTTATATCGGGGGAAGACTTTATATCGTGACAGTGGTATATTATCTTTTAGTCCAGCCTCGTCGACCACCTCTTTCTATTTCTCTTTTCATAGCCAATGCGAAGCTCGGAACTGCTGCGAGATAAGTATACCTGACGTAATTGTAACTGTAATTTTGATTGTAACCGAACATTTATATTAAAGCACCGCTCAAAATCAGAAGCGCTCTCACAATCAAAAGGGTGACTTCAAAGTGCGCCGCTTAGGCTATAAAGGCGACAGTTTGAAGGATCGAACTCCGCCACTGGTTGTTCTCTGCCAGTGCCAGTCCCAGGCCTGGATAAAGGAGGAGAGCGACACTAATCATCTTTGATGTGTCGTTAAACGTACAACAAGCAGGTCACCGATCAAAAGGATGAGCAAACAAAAGGGCGACAACCAAGAGGGAGGTATTTTGTTGAACTTGAAGTCCTGCAAAAAATTGAACCTCACAATAGTTGAAGTTGTGTATTCAAATGTCTATTGCGGTTAAAATGAATCTAGACAAAACGGCGATTAACGGCGATTAAGTTGAATTCTTCTAATAAATAAAACTGTGTTAGGCCCTATAGTTGAAAAACAAGGTTCGTGTTAGCCAACAATAAATCCACAAGGCGTGTACTGAACATAGAAAGAGAGAGGACTAGTGGCTCAAGTCGAAGTGACTGGAAAATGCTGTTGTAACTTCGTGGACGAACACGGACAAAGCACCTTAGAGTCGGCCGTAGTAAAACGCATGTGCGAGACAACAGTCAGACCATCAGTCGAGAAACGCAGAGCGGCCCTTGCAGGTGAGAAGGAGACCACAGTGCAAGGGACTTCAGGTATGATTTGGCAAACCCAGCAAGGCAGCTGCACATGAGGGAAATGGTTTTGAACTAAGCGTATAGTCACTGTTTGAATAGGAAACCAGTGGAAGAGAATTCAGATAATGAATTGAGATGTGGGCAAACGTTGAAATGTCGCATTAGGAATAGGTTGGAGTTTGTGAGTATATTTTGAGATAGAGAGACCAATATAATGAATAAGGATACGTCATTTTATCAAGTAGGTCGCTTTGAGACTTCAGGATATAGTAAGTAAAATATTTCTGAGTCGAGTCGATGAAACAACAATCGACTCGACTCGACTTGCAAGTCGATCGAGTCGACGATGTTTCGATCGAAACGACTTGGCCAAGTTATGATCGACTTGATCGATCATAGATCGACTGCGGGGTATAATTTGCCCATATCAGTATACAAAATTGTACTTATGATTGCACGCAAACATTTAGACGATTATAAGAGAAAGTTCGGAAGGGTAAAAAGCTCGACTGAGCCTATTGTGTCCTCCTTACACCTAATAGTCAAATTGTAATTAATTGTAATTGTAATTGTAATCGTACATTTATATAGCGCCCCTTCAAGAGAACTCCTCACCTGACACCAAACCACAATCAAAGAGAATGGTTTTCAAACGCTTGCGGAAAAGGGGCAAAGAAAGACAAAGAAGCTCATTACGGAGACTAATAGGTAACTTATTCCAGAAAGACGGACCGACTATAGCAAAGCTTCTTCAATCGAATAAGCTTGCAGGTAGATCACAGGTATATTATCGTACAATTACATGTATTGTGTGCATCAAAACCAGTTTTTGAAAGCACCACTCATGGTTGCTGCATCATAATCAAATGAAATAGAACAGCAGAACAAAAACCAGTTCGATCAATAGCAGGATATAAACGTAATTCTACAGAGTGGGCCATAAAAGACTCCCTAAGGTTAAGAATTTCTAAAACAAATTTTACAGGTTTAAAGGCAAGTCATATTTATATACAACGCCCAAATTAGACTTAGAAATTCTTACTTTTGGCCAAGATATTGGCAAATGACCCTAGGGTCCCACCCTGCTCCTGTAACTAAATGTGGCCAGCGAATAAATAGTCTTAAATAATTATAGTTGAATGTAGGCGGGTATTAGACTTTAAGGTAAAAGACTGGTAATCGGTTTTTGTGCGAGTTTCATACTGGAGCATATGTTCTTTGGAGCATCTATTCCTTGATACCACATCATGCTTGATACTAAAGTAAGTATTGAAACGCTTTGGAAGCGCTCCTTGACGATGCCGGTACGTGGAGTACACTAATTGCATATGGTAGTTATCAGAAAGTTAAAGTAATTCAGTTTATTTGACTAAGATAGATGAGTGGTGCAATCCAGCAACGCCATTAAAGTTCCTTATAACCCGTTTTTGGTAAGCTTATCAGTTGTTCCAACTTACCCCGAAACCCATATTAGTGCTAAGTACAGTAAATATGGTAAGATTAAACATGAGTGCAAAAGCAATAATATTGATTAATTTTGCCATGCATTTTCCCCAACTTATGAAGGGTTCTAGGGCAATTAACCCCCGGAACAATTACCCTCCTGGACAATTACCCCGTGCCAATTATCCCCCGACAATTACCCCCACCCGGACAATTCCCCCCATGCTGAAAGAATAGCCAAACAACAACTAAGTGTTAGACATAAAAGAATTGTCACATATCAAAAACTAATTAAGATTAGAAACTAATGTGCTGACACCAACGCAAAGTGCTCGCAACTACAATGAGCGCAGTGTTATTGACTACATTCGGGGAGTAGCTTACAACCTTTATTTTAAACTTGAATAAACCCATTAACACTAGTAAGTATTTTCTTTGACAAAATTTCGTTCCACATTGTGATGTTCTAATAATATTGCATATCTAATAAATTAGTATTATATGCATTATTATCATAATTATTTAATATTAATATATCGTACAGGGTTTCATGTCTAGCACTCAGTTGTTATTGTTTGGTCATTCTGTCAGCATGGGAGGGGTGGAATCGTCCGGGGGTAATTGTCCGGGGTTATTTTTCGGGGTTAAATGTCCTGTTACCCTTCTAAAGTATTCCTAGGGATTTCGAAATCTGATATAATTTGGCTATCCGGGTTTGTATCAATTATGACTCTCGGGGATCTAGCAGATCAAACATTATCTATATTTACATCATCTATCATAATATTAATTGTATGAAGAGTAGGCCTATCATCTTTCTTATAGCCGAATATACAATGTAGTTAGTTTTCTTTTAAGTTTACGGATAATTTGTCAACTTTAAACCATTTTGATAAAGTAATTAATTCATCATTTATAACTTTGAAAATATTTCAAGAATATCGATAGAAATAAAAGCTGGAAAATCAAAAATTTAACAACCTAGTTTTAGAGCACTCACAATTTTTTTCCATTTATATATAAAAGAAATAGCAAGTAACCTATAACCGGCCTTTGAGAAACTTCACAGAGCAAAGAACACATTTCTGATATCGTTTCACCAATAATATTACTATCTGTTGGTGGCGGTTACTCAGATAGTTCATAATCAATGATATAATGATACAGTTTAACGATTCGAATCTTATGAGTATTGGTGTTAAAGGTTTTGGAAAAGTCTAAAAGGACACCTACAGTATGGTTCCATTCATTAATTGCCATGCTAAGTTGGTAGTAGCATCAAGAATTGCAATAGGCCAACTGTGTAATTTTTCTTCAGAAACCATAATATTATCTGTTACAAAGTATATCATTGGCAGTGAGAAAATCATATATCCTTTTATGCATAACTTTTTCCAAGATCTTAGAAGATGTAGTCAGGATGAATAGAAGGATGAAAATATTATTAGAGGTATCGAGTGTAGAGCCAGTTTTGAATATCGGTATAACCTTGACATTTTTAATTGATTCAAGCACAATACGTGTACACCTGTACACAGAGATTGATTAATAATAATATGTGTTAAAGGAGTCACAAATGCACTACACGAGATATAAAAGCGGTATATCAACAAGCTCCATGGATTTACCATTACCAAGCTCCATCAGTAATGCCTTGATTTCCCCTACATCCGTTGAACATAAAAATAATGAACAGTCAAAATGTTTTGTCGGCAAATTAGTATGGTCATTGATCAATACCAAGATGAACTATTTTGCAGCACGGCCATGGCCAATCTCAGTAAAATACTTATTGCTACGAGTTAGCATAGTTTGAGAAACCGTAATTAATTCGTTGTTTACATATTATTTTTATAGCATAATACTACTGGTAGAGTTATCATGATTAATTATTGATTTGACAGTTTTTTTCCAGGCTTACGTCCAATTATAGCCTATGTATACATTGTCTGCGCAAGTAATTTAGTGGTTTGAGGTATAAAGACTTCACAGTTAGCGGGATCATCGGACCCTTTATGCACTTTAACTCTTAAACTGTCTCATCTGATCCCCCACCTTCCAATTCGCGAGACCCAGACGACACCCGCCATAGTAGTTGTTCCGCCCACCGTGGTCCTATGGACCTCTCGGACCTCCTTTACAGTCTGGACTACTCTTATGGACACCCAATTTGACTCAGCGCAGTGCTCGTGAATAAGCTGGTGCCTCGCGCTTTGCTTTCGAGTGGCGCTTTAGAAGTTTGGAGATTACAATCACGATTACGATTACTTGCCGTGCCTTTTACTGTTGTAATAATAATTTTGACGATCAAGCAATTGATTCGGTCAATAATTTACAGATAAATTTATTGATTGATTGATTGATTGGAATGCAGCGATGGGGTGTGGGGGTGGGGTGGTGGGGACGTCGGGGTGGGGAGAGGAAATTTTCCCGAAAACCAAAATTTCCCGTGTGGCGTACCGGTGGAGGTCGGAATGTTGTGGGGTGTGGTGTGTGGTGTGGTGGGGTGTGACCGGAGCGGGTTGAATCCTAAATTTCCCGGGCAACGCCGGGTACCCCAGCTAGTTGATAATAACTTAACTGCAAGATGTTCTGCTGCCCTGCAAAACCCAATCATGTCGGCATTATTTTTAACAAACGAACCACGGTGGTCATTCTCACGCCATCATGAAGCTTTGATCCTGCGAGGCCAGGTGCTGTCATGATGCGCAGGGCATATACATCGATTGTCTAGCTCGGACACATTTTTTTATTATGAGGTTTACATGCATTTTGAAGCCGATATGTTCATTCATGACAACCCAAGGATTAACATGCTATGAACTCTTGGTATTCCTGACACTTCTCCAGGGACTAGGGATTGCATCTTACAAAAAATGTATGGATACCGTACGGTAGATAAAAAGAAGTGAAAGTGAAGGGATACCACGAAAATATTGTCCTTTTCTATTTTTTGCCAAATTAATCTTATATAGGTTCCAATACTTACGTCAGAATGTGGTGCTTCCTTATTTTGATGTTGGTTGTTGCTGAGATGGATTCATTCTCCTCAGCAGCATCCCACTCATCCCGCCACAAGAGGAATGACGACGAGGGTGAACCATGGAGGAATACTGTCCTGCCGAATACAATTGAGCCGACATTTTACAATCTGTACATCGATCCGTACTACTATAACAATAACACACATTTCCACGGAAACGTTACTATCGATGTTAACGTTCTCAACCAGACGAAGATCATCATCGTTCACAAGAAGCAAATAACAGTCACAGATAGGAGAGTTTATTACACAAACGGAACGGAAATAGGAATATCCAGTTTCTCTGATTATTCGGATAACGATTACTACGTGATTAAGACCGAAATTGTGTTGCCTGCACGAGTCAAATTGGTGTTTTATTTCCTGGGGAACATGACTTTCGGAACAGATTCCGTCACCATGGACTCTGGCTTGTATAATATCCCGTATGAGAAAGAGGCCAGTGATGCGAGGTCAGTAAAAACACACAGTCAACATAAAAAAATCATTCATTGGTTAATTGATTCGTAATGTAATTGTGTATACATAGCAGCACCCTCAAGCAACTATTCCCAAGTGTTCAGGCGCCTGCGTGGCTAAAAGGAAAGTTTTGATGTTAGTATGGAACATAGCGGAGTAAACCCTGGAGAGTTGTTGCATCGGCAAGGGAGTCCATTTTTAGCCGAAAGGCCGGCAACAAGTGGGTATATTTACAAAAGGAACAACCTTAATACCCCGCTCCGGAGAGTGCAAGAGGCGACGACTGAATTCCCTCGTATTCATTCAGTCATTCGGTGGATCCATGTCTCGCTTCTTCAAGAGAACCACTCAGAGACGCTCCCATCCCAGCCCCAGCGTTATTTTTTTAAACCTAAATTTAAGCGACTTATACAAAAGTAGGCAGGTTTTACCTGGGCATCAATAGCAAGGCTAATGGCCCTTAATGGGAACCATTCCAGATAGCAGGTCCACGAAAAGGCCTGGCGCTGTTCAATATAGGCCTAAGTGCGAGCTTGAGTACTTACCCTTGCCGAAGAGCGAAGAGCTCGACGAGCTGCGAGGTCAGAGACAAAATTTCAGACATGCATGATAGAGTGCAACCCTGAAGAACAGTAAACGTAGCGCCAAACAAGTCAGCAACTCCGTAACCGATGCGCTGAGAAACAGGGAGCCAGCGAAAATCATCTCGCATATATTCTTTCAATCATTTCAAAAATGTGTTTAGCGCCTCTTCAAATACGCACTCAGAAGCGCTTCCGGACCAACCACCCAATATAATTTGGATATTAGCAACTTGCAAAAAGTATTGGCATTATTTCTAAAGAGTGGGTGCATCTCTAATGGAAGTCCATTCCAAGTGCATGGGGCAAACATTGGAGAATGCGCCACGCTTCCTACTGCCTAGTTGAGGTGCTAGCGCGGGGAACCAGACGTTCCCCACGAGGAGAAGTTCGTCAGTCGGTTCTGTCCGAGACTAAACGAGAAAGCACCCTCAGATAGGTAGAGGCGCTACCAAGAAGGCATCGCCAGACCAGTGCAGCTATCCTGTTACTGTAGGAGATACGCTGCGTGACTGGGAGTCAGCGCAGTGTGTCACGAATGTAGGCTGAGACAGAGGCATACTTAGGGATGTTCCCAGTAAGACGAGCAGCAGAACGGAGCACCCGGTCAAGGCGGGTAATTAGAACATGGGCAAGTCTACCAGAATCCAACAGCAGGGGTCCAATCTGCTGGTTACAACGGAACAGGTAAGGGTGGCTGCCGCATTGTGGGACCAGGAGCGGGAAACAACCTGTAACTGGAGATTGTGGAGAAGCCGATGACAGCAGCTATACGGGTGCGCTGATCTATGTATAATGTAAGGAAAAGGTAAGCCCTTGATCCAGATTGGTCCCCAAGTCTCGGCAGTGGCTTAGCCAGGAATTTATGATGGGAGGGGGGCTGGTTATTGCCTGGCCGGATGCCCTTTCTGACACCACCACAACAGTATTAAAGTAAATAAAAGAATAAAGTAACAAAGAGAATAAAGTAAGAAAAACAAAATTGTTTTGTTTTTCTTATTTAAGTGGATAAATAACCTTTTAAAAACTTTTTCCTAGGCCAATGGGGGTTTAGACCCCGACCCCCCTTGTCTAGGCCACTGAGTCTCGGACAGAATCAAGGAAAGCAATGTGTGGAAACGCCTCAGCAACTAAGCACTAGTCAATGGCGCCAACTGTCTACCACCGCAGAGCCGGATAAATTTGGTCTTAGCAGTGTTGATAAGGAACAGGAACAACAACAGGAAGCGATGGATGGATTTGGCAAAAGAGGACTGCCTGAGGATGGGACTAACCGTGGGAGAGGCGACGCGGAGAGCACAGGACAGGGACGACTGGAGGCTATCCATAAAGGAGCGGCTGATGCGGGTGGAAGCCTCGCCGGGGCCATAAGTCATAAGTCAAGTGTTGATAAGCATGTGAGTTCTCCTCTACGTTGTTAAATAGAGGATTGCCTCGGAGAGCAGATGCAAAGACTGCACGATCCAAGTTCGTCCAATGGTGTAGCCTACTTCTCTGGTGATGTAGAAAACTGGTTGGTGAATAAACGAGATTGTAGCGACCACAAGTCCATGATCCGAAATGTAGGTTAAGGTCCCGAGGTCAAAGCAACGATTCAGTACGGGACCAGTTGTGAATAGGGCGCCAAAGCAGCACGTTCTACAAAAGTCAGGAATGCGGTAAAAACTTTATCTTGGACTGCACTTGATGAATTGTTCTGCAGGGCCAATCGCCCGGTCCGAGCACCTGTCTGCACAGTCAGAATGCCTACATAGAGCGAGAAGCGGTAATCAAGCCGACGAGTGAGAGAGAAGTGAAGAGAAAGCGATAATATTGGGCAGCAGGTATTTTCGTAGGGAAAATTAGCATTTGCGGTTGAATTTGGTTGAAATACTGCAGAGCATAAGTTATTGTCTGGTGGAATGACTTGGATAATACTGCGCCCTTAGTGCAACGATTAGGACTACTTAACATATGATGAAGGACGTTCTGAATGAATACCTATTAAGTATTTCAGGTAAATCTGCAGTAATTCCAACACAATTAGCGTCTATTCTGAACTACGTAAGATCTGAGCTACGGTACTACATGTTGCAGCTGTTGCTCCATGTAAAGCAGCTAAGGGTTACTTCGCTTTGAGTAACAGTAGGCCCTACTCGCTCTGCAAGGTAATCTTGCGATCGTGAAAAATACAAAAACAGGATGTTCAGTGAAAGGAAAGTGGATGGAAGCCGAGTTGTGTTGTTTTCAGAACGATAAATTTGAATCATAGCACGATATTTCACAGTTTGGCAGACTATCTTACATGTAGATGCTCAGCATGCACGGGGATATAAAATTGTTTGTGATTATAATAGTCGTCCGTCTATATTGAATGCCGTGATTGCCTGATCTACATAATGCGTTTTCGTCTTTGGGTAAACAGTTGGTTGGTGGTGAATGATTTCCGTGCAATTAAGGCCCGATTGGTGTTTCCTTGTTTTGACGAACCGCGATTCAAGACGCCGTTCAAGGTGACCATTCGTGCCTGGTACGGATACACCCCTCTGTCCAACATGCCAATGGAGGTATGTCACAACTACCAGCAGAATCAAGCGCAAATTATTCGAATCTGTGACCTGCATCTTGATTTTCTTCATTTAATGGCTTAACTATAATTGCATGTGTGAAAAATTGTGTATGTTTAGCTCCAACCTGGAAATGCTACTCCTGCCACAACAAAAAGCTACGTTTCATTTAAAAATTTCTCATATCATTGCGGTTTCCCAAAGTCGTTGCCAGGATTTTATTTCGGGCGGTGTTTCACAAATTTCCTTCCCCAAAACACTGATGACCTTTTTTAAGTCAACCGTCCGAAATCTTCCAAAAGGGTCTCAATTTCCCTTCCCAAAAAACTGCTGACCTATTTTTTTTGTCATCGACCGAAAATTGTCACAAAATATGACCAATTAGTTTATTTTTTACCATTTTCCATTTCGGGGGTGTTTTCTTGGTTTTATTTCATGCTTTTTTACATCATATAGGCCTACTCGTAAATGCATTAATTTTTTGAGCATTTTACATTTCGGGGGTGTGTTCAAACACCCAAAACACCCCCTAGCTACGGCCTTGCCCGAGTTTCCTACTTTTGCCCAAATGCCATTTTTGGAGAACGACGCCAGTTGCGAACAGCATCAATAATATTTACAGCAACGTAAGAGCTTTGGATGGCTTCAATCGTTCTGAATGTGAGGCTACTTTTTTATTGAGTTGTCCGTTTGCTAGTTTTGCAATTTTTTATTTGACTCACCTGCCCAATGCTTCCAGTCTCTTCGACTGATAACTACTTTCGCCCTCTCGCTGTCTGACCCTGCAGAACTGCGTGTTAAAGTCTCCGAGAAAGACCTAGAAGAACCAGTCCTTCTAGATCCTCTCATTGTATTATATTTATTTGGGCAGTATGTAACCTGTTTAACGGTGCCAGCATTTTTATATCCTTAGAAATATTCAGTTTGTTGCTGCACATGTCCGATTCAATCAATCAATTTATTGAGCCAACAAGTAGGCTATAAAAGATACAACATAACATCAAACTAAACATGAAATCTCTTGGCCATAAAAGGAACCCAGAGGGAACTGCAGAGATTCCCGCTGGTTAGGGCCACCTATGTTTATTTGCTGATGCTAGATGGCTGACAGGTTAACTACGATAAACGTGACGTCTACAGAAAATTTATATTCTATATTCCATTATTACACGTCAAATTATAACTAAGAAAACGATACGTTCTATCTTTAACATAACGATACTACATACCCGGTAATATGCAAATCTAAACCAGAGCTAATCATCCTATTGACGTTTCTGATTAGAATGGTTTGTCTGTTTTGTCTTTCGTTGTTCAACAGTCACCTTAATTACTGCAGTTTAGCGTAAATTTTCTTGTAGGAACAAATAAACCCCGACAGCGCAGCGATCAGCACAGTCTTCAAAGTGTCACCGAATATGAGCATTTACAATCTCGGTTTGGCAATTACCGACTTCCCTTTCAAGAACAAAACTGTTGATGGAAAACTGGTAACTAAAATCGAATTCCTTTGCTCTTCGTAGGACCAAGCAAGTATTATTAATAGGTTAGCTTATACAGGAAGAAGGGCCGAGTGAAAAGGGTAGCAGGGTTTGTTTTACAACGCAACGCACTCAACTGTCGATTTCCTCCACATACAAGGAGACACAGAAAAGACGGTTGCGGGTATTCGAAATGACGTGCCTGCGAAGGATAGAAGGGGTCCCAAGGAGGGATAGGGTACGAAACACGGAAATACACTGCAGACTGAAGATACAACGAGACATTGTGGACAGGATTCAGATCAGAAGAATGCGGTACTTCGGGCATGTCGTCAGAATGCAAAGTGGAAGATATCCAAAGGTGGCATTGCAGGGATATGTGCATGGAAAGAGGAGAAGAGGCAGACCCAGGAAGCGATGGATGGATGTGGCAGAAGAGGACTGCCTGAGGATGGGACTAACCGTGGGAGAGGCGACGCGGAGAGCACAGGACAGGGACGACTGGAGGCTATCCATAAAGGACAGTGGCGGCGCCAGGGGGGGCTGGAGGGGGCTAAGCCCCCCCTGAATGCGGCTCAGCCCCCCCAAAGCAAAATGCGGAAAATGTCTATAACGGCTAATTTCGTAAAAAGAAAACTAGACAATCATCAACGGCATCGAAATCTATTTGAGAATGAAGTTAGCGACTTCATTTCTTGGCCTCAATCAATGAAAACGGGTGACAAGTTTGCACTCTTACCTTTTGACCATACAACCGGACAGGGTTGTCGAAATTGTCGAAGAAACATCATGGCTCTTAGACACCTCGTTTCAGATTGAAACCGTTTTATAAGTATTAAACGTATAGCAATATCGAAATTGCCTAGTCCTTCAAAAAGTGGTGAAAAGCTGTATTTTCTCTTGATTTTTCTCCCTCCTGCAATCAACTATATAATCACAGCGTAGATGTTTGCGCCAGTGGCGTCGTCAGAGGGCTAGGGGTTATAACCTCTAAATGCGGCTCAGCCCCCAAAGCAAAAAGCACAAAATATCCATTACGGCTTCTTTTGTAATTAGAAAGCTAGACAATGGTCAATGGCATCGAAATCAACTATATATATACAATATTATATATTTATATATATATTCAGTTGTATAGGTAATTTAATTCGTTGCATAGCAAATGCTACAAATTTAGTGAACCAGTTTTGTTGCATTTAGTAGCTGCCTACTGTAAATCGTTTCTTCTTTATGGAATGGAAGCTGTCAGCCTTCCCAAAAGTGAGCTGAACAATTTTAAAGTACACTTACAGCTCCGCAGTATGTAAAATTTTTAAAGTCTCCTATAGTAGTGTTGCATCTGTACTGCACATCATGCATGAAAATAATATTACAGACTGCTGGTTATCCAGAATATTGCGTTTTATCCAGAAATGCTTTTGACACAACAATGTAGTTGTCAGATTTGCGTCATGTTTCTCTTACACACCTCAAATGTGCGCGCTCTTGTTATATTCGGTATAATAATTATTATATTCTTGTTGTGTGTACCACCACTGTCTGGGAATGTAGGCCAACGTTTGATATAATGGTCAACTAAAAAGTCCTAGTGCTATTAGCATGTACATGTAAAACATTTGTGTTCAGATAAATAAATGTGTATATATAATATATATACACATAAACTAATTGTGTGCATATATCTAAGCATGCATATTTTTGTATTCAGGAAACTTAAACTGTTTTCTGTCATTAGTAATATGCAGGCAGATAATTATAATAGTGTCCTGTGAATGCTGTTGGACACCTTTATTGTGATTTATTTTAATTTGTGATTATTTTAATTCAATGTCCAGGGTAACGGGCTCTGTTGTCATAGACCCTGGTCAAATCGGATCCACCCATTATTGTGATTCCTTTTTTTTATTTCTGAGTATTAATACTGTGTTGGACACCTTTATTGTGATAACTTGGCACTCGAGTCCGAGTCCATTGTTGACTTTTTATACGATAATACTGAATTGCACACCGTTTTATTGGAAAATTTTCGAATATTGATACTGTGTTGGACACCTTTTATTGTGACAACTTGTATCACGAGTCTGCGTCTATGGTTGACTTTTTATACGATTATACTGAAATGCACACCATTGTATTGTGGAATTTCTGAATATTAATGCGCTGTTGGACACCTTTATTGTTATTTATTTTTATTTGTGATTATTTCAATTGAATGTCCAGGGTAACGGCCACTGTTGTCATAGACCTTGGTCAAATCGGATCCATCCATTATGGTGATTACATTTTTATTGTGAAATTTCTGAGTAATAATAATGCTGTGTTGGACACCTTTATTGTGATAACTTGGAACTCGAGTCCGTGTCAATGGCCGATTTTTTATACGATAATACTGAATTATACACCATTTTATTGTAAAATGTATGAATTTTAATACTGTGTTGGACACCTTTATTGTGATAACTTGGCAATCGAGTCCGTGTCCATGGTCGACTTTTTATACGATAATACTTAATTGCACACCTTTATATTTAAAATTTCCATTGTATTGTGGAATTTCTGAATATTCATCCGGTGTTGGACACCTCTTATTGTGATAACTTAGAACTCTAGTCAACGTTGTTTTTGAGTGCTTGCATATCGGCATGTCAAAGACAATAGGGACTTTACATTACCTCACTGTCTGCACCACATAGCTACTCGGGCTGCTGTGTGCACACGCACTGTATATACTGTATCGCCCTTGCTCAGCTCGGTCACCAACTCAACTCAGATGACTGAAATTTCGGGGTATGGTACAGCGCGGGCACGCATAGACTTTACGCGGACGCGTTTGAGGACATCCCATTCTCTTTTGCCACCTTAGTTGAACACCTTTGTTTATGATAATTCGGTACTTAATCTAGGATTGCGGCCGGATACACCGAAAATCAAAAACCTCAACAATTATTGCTGACTTCATTTAAATAACCCACTCAATCTCCAAATACATCTTGCAATGTGGAGCGCGTTTGTGCCAGTGCACAATTTCTTGTAAAACCTTGGTCGGTATGTGCTTCGTTCATGCATTCGGCACTCGCTGCTTCGCGCGATTGCAATATGACCTCCCTGGGATGAAAATGTTCTAGTTGCGTCTCTGGGAGGGAGGAAGGCTTGGGGCTTCAGCCCCCCCAAACCTGAAATCCTGGCGCCGCCACTGATAAAGGAGCGGCTGATGCGGGCGGAAGCTTCGCCAGGGCCATAAGTAAGTAAGAAGTAAGTAATGATCCAGTCAAATTGGTAATAGAGAGACATAAACACTAATTAGTAGGCTATGCACCAACGCAGACATCAGCTGTATGACATATCATTGGCAGAGAGTCACTAGTCTTGTCAACGCACGGAGTCATTCTGCGAGTGCATGTTAATCATGTGAAAAAACAGAATAACTTAATAGTCGAAGAAGTGTCAACAATAATAGAAAAGGAGTGAATTCCGCAGGCATGGCTTCTCTAGGAAGATGGTCAAACGAAATTCAAGATCATCTGAGCACATGTCAACGTGCTGAAAAGCAAAGAAACGAGAATAATAGCAGGAACGCCATTCCACAGTATAAAGGGCAGTAGTGCGAATCAACAATTTTTTTAACACTAACCTAGAGTGGCGGACCCGGGGGTTTGAACTCGACACCAAGATGACGTTGCCCCAGGACCGTTCACTCTAGTGGTAAGGCAGTGTACGGCACCTAATGGTCTATCAGGAGACTTGAAGAAAACGAACAACTTTATTAAGAAATAAACTGAAACAATCCTTCAGATAAGTTCAATCGCAATATTTCACTGTTCTGACCTTAACTTCCGCTTATCGAATGCCCGCAGTTCCAAACACAATACTTCGAATCGCAACGGAGTATCAAAGTGTCCGCTTCGATACAGTTCTGCAAGTCCTTTCACTGTTCTCAACACACAGTGTCCGCTTATCGAGTTACTTCAAACCGCAACCAAGTGTCAACTGAAGTGTCTTTCGCGATACAGTTCTGCAAGTTCTTTTCGGAGCGACGACGATGTTCTCCACTGACTCACTCCGGTTCGCCGAGTGACTCAGTCGACTGCGTCTGAGTCCGCTGACTGGCGGTGACCGAGGGAGTCCGCTGACTGAGCCGCCGACGTGTGACTGACCGGCGATCGACGTGCGACGGTGTCGGCCCGCTATTCCGAGGGTCCACTATTCCGAAGGTCCACTATTCCGAATATCCGCTATATTTTGTTCGTTATCCTTGGTGGTTAGCCAGGTTAGGGTTACAGTGGGTTAGGGTTAGGGCTGGGTTAGGGTGGGTTAAGGTTAGGGTGGGCTAGGGTTGGGTTGGTTAGGGTTAGGTTTAGAGTTATGGTTATGGTTATAGGGTTGGGGTTAGGTTTGGGGTGGGTTAGGGTTATGTTTAAGGTTAGGTTTAGGGTAGGGTTATGGTTAGAGTTATGGTTAGGGTTGGGATGAGTTGAGGGTCAGGGTTATACATGTAGTTAGGTTTAGGGTTAGGTTTAGGGTTAGGGTTCGGAATAGTGGACCTTCGAAATAGTGGACCCTCGGAATAGAGGACCCAAACCCGTGCGACTGACTGTTGACTACCTTCCTCGGCGGCGTGACTGACTGATCGAATCTCCTGTCCTCGGCTGACTGTGCTCACTGTCTCTCGTTGACAGTGTCTCCTTTTATAGTCGACCAAGCCCGGAGCAGAACATCGGGATCATCAATGGAACATAGAGTGGCAATTTAAGAATCAAAAGAGCGCCCAGCCAGGTCCGTTACACCAGTGTGTCACTTAGCTCAATGGTGGGCTCCTTGAGGGAGGCATACTACGCCCAATTCCGAAGAGGAATTTTCCCACCCCACATCTAGAAACAGATTTGCGGTCCTGACGTTAGGGTTAAGAACACTGTCGACAACATTGCTTAGATCAGCGGTTCTCAACCTGTGGGTCGCGACCCCCACGGGGGTCGCCTGACGATTTGCCAGGGGTCGCCTGATGCCTTCAGAAATTTGCAAAATACAATGTATGTACACGTGTACATGCAGATGTAACAGCAATTTCAACGCTACACTGTAGCAATTTAAAGTAAACTTTTACTTATTCTTTTGCTATGATTGCGGTAGCTAATTGAATTTTTGCCAGTTTTATTTTCAAATGTAAATTGCACTTTGCCATGCTTCTAAACAATAAAACAATACTCGCCCAGTTTGCTCAAACAAAATAGGCTGTCAGCTAGTGAGTAGGAGACTTTGGGAACAGGAAATTTATTTCCCCCCGAAATTTAAGGTGGGACAGAGCTGCTTATATCCCCAAAATGTTTCAGAAATACTTCATACATATCATTGTATATTTCTACAGTGTTACCTATACCTGCTGTTTAACCATGAGCAACGAGCAATTTGTTTAGATGCCAGTTGAAAATGCTATCATTACCGTGTGTGTAAATTAAAACATTTTAAGCAATGGGAGTGGATATTTTGGAAGCCTTGAACCACGACTATCAGCATTGAAATTTTGAGCAATTTAGTTAAAATGACAGCCCAAGATACTGTCGATGCAGTGCTGAAATAAAAAACAAATTTTACAATAGGGAGGGGCATTATCCTCTCCTCAAGTGTCTACCCCTGCTCGGAACATTTATTGGAAACTCAAGTAAAGTTTATGGAATTTAAAGCCTCCTAAAACAAATCAGCTCAGTGAAATGAGTGTTAAGGAAAGAAGAACTATTGGCCAATTTTCATGGAAGCGTATTTTTTAATTGCAAAAACCATTGTCGTGGACGGTGGACGACAAAGGCGATGACTAAAAAAACGACCCAAAAATGTCGATTTTTTCGGCTGGCGTGTGCTCGCCTCAAATTTACCAGAGGGCACACTTGGGGAGCTCCAGCAGCAAAACGCGACTTACATGACTGTATGAAACTTCAACTCCAAGCTACAGAATAAGTAGCTCTCAAAGTTTCAAGAAGATGGAAACCACAACAAAATTTAAAAGATTTTCGAATTATGAAGTGAAAATGCATAACAATGGACATTGGTAACAAAATGAAGTGAAGTGGGGAGTAACCTCATCAATTTTGTTGTTGGGGGTCGTCACAGCTTTCGAAATGTTACGAAGGGGTCGCCGCGCTAAAAAGGTTGAGAACCGCTGGCTTAGATCTTCAAGTACCCGAAGTTGCTTCATAAATTGTTTCTCTTAAACAAGTCTGGCGTATAATAACAACGTATCGGTTGGAATCAATTTATTAGACGTGCATAATAAAGTTGAGCCATTACTGTGACCATTATTTTAAAATGATCAACAACGCAATGGGCACCTACGGGCCCATGGATTCTGATTCTGGTTAATATTATTATTATTATTACTATTATTATTATTATTATTATTATTATTATTATTATTATTATTATTATTATTATTATTATTATTATTATTATTATTATTATTATTGTTGTTATTATTGCTGTTGTTGTTATTGTTATTTTTTTATGCCCCGAGGTACATATGATCCCTCAGGGACTTACACTCTATTACTAAAATAAAAACATCTGGAACGGCACCTAGTCGTCGTTGAAATCCAGTGCAGGAAAAGAGTCGCGGAAAACCACCGCATTATTTCGCTGGATAGTAAGAGAAAGACGTTGAAATAAGAAAGACGTCTCGCGAGCGTCTCCCGACTGCTCCAGACTCCTACGAGTCTACGACTGATCGTTTATTATTATTATTATTATTAGTAGTAGTAGTAGTAGTAGTAGTAGTAGTAGTAGTAGTAGTAGTAGTAGTAGTAGTAGTAGTAGTAGTATTCTAACGGTTTCTTATAACCATACATTCCTTCATTTTGTGCTTGTTCTTCTGAATGGACCAAAAACATATTTCTTTGATGTATTTTTTTGGTTTATTAAGTATCGCGTGTTTGCTCAACCGAAATCCTTGAATAAAGTGGACTACGCTTTGAACGTGTCACCGACCATCGTGAAATTCTTGCAGGAACAGCTCGACGTGCCATTTCCACTCGAGAAACTGGGTAAATATCTGGGTCTGATGTTAGTAGTGAGTCACAGTGGCAATATTTTTCTGCAAGTGGCGGTCTAGCAGACCAGGGTGCCGAAGACATCTAGGCTATGGGAGAAATAAATAATTACATAAATACGCCCGATTTGTTTAAAAGAAATATGGGATCAGCTCGATGAGCCGGTCCCTGATAGGCCCTAAATGTTTGCAAGACTTAATCTTCAATGCTGCCTTTTGAAGGCAAGACAGTCAAATATTATTAGACCCTATGACCAATAGACTCTATGACCACTCGTTCATATGACCAATGGTCCTCCGACCGTTCGTTCTATGACTAATCGTCCTATGACAAATAGTCCATAATATAGGCTACCGTAAATTTTGAATGTAAATATTGAACTTAAAAATCCGAATTTGGATCATTTTTGGATGTCATGAACATCACATAGAACTTATGGAAGCAGCAAAAATGTCAATTTTTCACTTTTATTCTCCAATTATCAGTCTTTCTGAGCCGGAAAGAAGCGCTGGTGTCACGTGATATTCTATTTCCCCCTTAAAGCTGTCCGGGGGATGAATTAATCTATCCACTGAATGTAATTAAACCGGTCTAGACCAGTGGCGTAGCCAAGGGGGTTTCGGTGATTAAAACCCCCATTGGCTTAAGAAAAAAGTTTTTAAAGGTTATTTATCCACTTAAATAAGAAAAACAAAACAATTGCTTGTAGTAACAATTGTTTTTCTTACTTTATTCCCTTTGTTATTGTAGTCCCTTTTTATACTGTACAAATAATGTTGGGTTGGTGTCAGGAAGGGCATCCGGCCAGGCCATAAAACTCCCAAAGCCTACCCCAATCAATAATTCCTTGCTATGCCACTGGTCTAGACTATTCGGGGGTTAAACCATTCTATCCCCGTTATTGAAAAATGCACGTAATTGAAAAGCTTATGTTGCAATTAAAATTTAATGTGACTCTGATTGTTCTAAGTGTCATAAACAATGATCAAAGCAAGGCAACTCGAATTTACTTACTGGCTCTAAGTGTTTTTAAGCGTCTAGATGTTCTAAGTGCTCTAAAATCAAAACAAACGTGTCATTGTTTTAAAAAAGCAGATGGAAATTGATTTGAAAAAATAAATACACGCGGAAGTGCCTTTTTCAACTTTTCCTATTCTGGAGATACGATTAATACGGGGACACTCTATTTCGTAGCACCGGCGGCCCGAAATGGCCCGCGGTCTTTGACACACATGGTTTTCATGTTTAAGATAAGAACTTATGTAATTACTTGGAAAATTAATTTTGCACGTCGGCTTGCCAGAAGTTTCTGTATTACAATTACTGAGCCCTTCACAACAACTGTGCAATGTTTGCATCTAGAACTTAGGCCTACTTATTATCATATAAATTTGACTCGCCGTAGTTCGGAAGGGCTCTATTACTATGCCGAAGTAAGATAAACAAACAGAGCAAAACAATTTCTTTTTCAAAGTAGCAAACTTTTTAAAGCAAATAAAATAAAAGCCTAAGCCAGGCAAGGGAGTTTTTCCATGATGACGTGGCTAAAAAAGAGACACAATAATAATTATTTGAAAAGACTAATAATAGATAAAGGAAAAACTAACAGATCAATTTGAGCAGAAGAGGAGATGAGTGATTCTCCACAGTTGGCAATGCGGACTGAATAGTGGATGCCACAAAAATGAACACAGTGAATAAGACAGGTCAGATAACTGTGAAATCTAGACAAACTTGTCTACCAGATAATTTTTTATACAAACAATGCCACCAGCAACATAAGGATGCATAAAATGTGAAGTAAAAATAAGAACATTTTTAGACCTAAATTGCAACTTCATATATCTTCCGTATGTGTGTTCTTGTGTGCTAACTGTCATTAGCGTTGCAATGTAGGCCTAATCCTTTCCGCGCCCACTGAACACATCTGTTTGTGATAGTGCCAGGTGCAATAGAGATTCCGACATTTTATGTTTGACAAATACTATCCAATGCTAGGGGCCACTGCTTGATGCGCTTTTGCATTTATCTTCAAAAGAATCAGGCCTACTGTCTCGTCTAGTTCGACGTGCCAACGCTATTCTTCCCAGCATCAGAACGGTGATGGGTTTCCATCTATATAAATAAAGAGACGATTCTGTGTGTCTGTTTGACCGGAATGCATTTCCACAGTTGTTGAGCTTTTCACTGCAAACCTTCACTACTGTGTGGAGGGGAGGGGTGGGGTGGGGTGGAGGGGGATGGGATGGGGGGTGGGGTGGGGTGGAGTGGGGTGGGAGGGGTTGGGGGTGGAGGGGTGGGGTGGAGGAAGTGGGGGTGGGATGGGGTGGAATTTTTTCTGAAACCTAAATTTCTCGGGTGGCGTACCGGAAGAGGTCGGAGTGTGGTGTGGTGTTGTGTGGTGGGGTTGTGGCCGGAACGGGTCGAATCCCAAATTTTCCGGGCAACGCCGGGTACCCCAGGTCCCCAGCTAGTCAGGTGATAATTATGAATGTTTTGTTCAGAGTTTTGATGTCGATTATCACTTTAGCGCTGTCTTTCGGTTTCTTTTGTGTTATATAGGCCTAGAGTTTAGACCTAAGATTCGCCTGTTTAAATTTTCTTTGCATTCGCTTGAATACCGCTGAATTGGATTAAAATAGATTAGGCCTATAAGTGATTTTTATAGAGGTGCATTGAAGTGTTGTTATTATAGATCAGATTGCTGTACCTGGAAGTCTATTGACCGATCTACGATCCAACTGGGGATTAATTTTCTACAGCGAATCAGTGCTGCTCTTTAACGAGACAAACGGAGACGAAGCCGCCAAATTTCTAACTCTTAGACACAGCGCCCATGCACTGGCGCACATTGTAAGTGGCAACTAATAGTAATAATAATAATAATAATAATAATAATAATAATAATAATAATAATAATAATAATAATAATAATAATAAAAATAATAATAATAATAATAAAAATAATAATAAAGATTTAATGCAGTCGCATTCAGAGGCACGTTCGCACAAAGCACCGAGGACGAGGACAACTAACGTCATAGAATAGATTCATAAATCCTGAGGGATCATAAATAGTAGTAGTATTAGTAATAATAATAATAATAATAATAATAATAATAATAATAATAATAATAATAATAATAATAATAATAATTATAATAATAATAATAATTATAATAATTGCAACATCCATCCACACCTGTGCTGCCTCCTACCTCAACATTTCGGCTGCAATGCCCGGTGGGGCAGCCGAACACGCCGCAAACCGGAAGTGCGCCAAATATTCAACACTCCCGGCCACCCACGACTTCGTCCCCATCGCCATCGAATCGCTGGGCCCCATCAATCGGTCAGGTCGCGAATTCCTGTCTGAGCTGGGGCGCCGTATGACCGCCGCTTCTGGTGACCCTCGTGAGACTGTGCACTTATTCCAACGGCTATCGATATGCACTCAAAGATTCAACGCCATAGCATTCAGGGGCACTTTCACACAACCAACCGGAGTCGAGGACGACCAGCCATACCAACAATAATTGCATTATGTATTAGGCTTTGCATGCATCTGTGGGAATACAATTAGCACATTTTGCTAGTGTCTAGCCTAGTGCTCACCGTTAATCAGTTCCAGCCAGTTGATGTTGCTCTGTTGGTTTTGAAAATAAATGATGGTTTTTTCATAATAATAATAATAATAATAATAACAGCAAATAATGAGAGTAACAATGACAATAATATCAATAATAATTTGTTACTTATTAATGTTAAAAATAACGACAATAATATTTTTGTCATTATCATTATAATAATAATAATAATAATGTTTGATTTTAATAGCTTTTAGCCTAATAACTTTTAATAACTTTTAATAATGTTGCGGAGGACGAGGCCTGAATTTCTAGACATTGAATAACAGCTCCAAGCATAATTTTTGAAATCCCGAGGGATCCTACATTTGTAGGTACCTCGGGTAAAAAAATAAATAAATACAAATAAATAAATAAAAATAATAATAATAATAAAAATAATAATAAAAATAATAAAATTTCCAGGGCAACGCCGGGTCCCACATCTAGTTCTACCATAAAGGATTTTTTATGGACACAGTGTACTCTATGTCTCCTCTCGCTTTGATTATGCCAACGCAGTTTCACAGCTTTACACCTCAAACCTTGCAGTTATAGAGATAGAGAGCGACCAGGGCAACCACCCACAGTCAGCACACACACCCGCCACGCAGTGGCGGGTCGTGTTTGGCTTTTTTGGTGGAAGTAGGGCGGGGTAGAGGGTTTGGAAAAATTTTGGGCCCCCCCTTCGAAAATTTCTGTGTCCGCCCTTGCTTTTATGTGCTATATTGCATTATTTCTCGATGTCCCACTGTGCGTTTGCAAATGGAGTTGGGCTAATAAAGACTATGCCGCTTCCTTCCTTACTTATTTATAATATTATCTTAGCAGTTAGTGCTTCCCGATCATTTATGACATGGGTGGAACTGTGAACTTTGGGATTCTGAACGAAACGGATGAATATTCCAAAGGTTACTTGCAGATTCGAAGATGAAGGATGTCATTCACTGTTCACGAAAATCGTTCACCAATCCCCCGCAGCCTAGCATCCCAACTATTTTCCATTCATTGTGAATAGCAAATATTTTCTCTTGTAAAAGGTATTCCAACAATTTGTAGCAACATACCTGGGTTTACTGATGCCTGCCACAATAATATTATATATATTTATGTTTCCAGTATTTTGGCAACCTCATTACACCTCGATATTGGGAAGATTACTGGCTGACCGAAGGATTAGCAACATTCTATGAAGTCCGTGCCGTGAAGGAAATTGAGCCGCAGTTCTTGCGTGTAAGTACGACAGTTAGAATGACCTACGTCTAAGTTGGACGTTTTGAATCGTTTGGAGCAGGACCAATCATTTTTGTACACATAGCTAGCGGACCCAAGTAGGCTATTATAGGAAATATTATTTTATTACTTAAAACTTAGGCAAAAATAACAGGCAGACTATTCTAGCGACCTTTTGAGAACGTTCTCGCGGACCCGCCATATATGCTTCGTGACTCCCTCTTGTTTCGCGGATCATAGTTTGGAGACCTACAGTAGTCTAAATCGTTTATTAAGTGAAACGGCTTACATCATTCAAACTCCGAAGCTCTTTTCCGATCGGCTATTGCCTTTGTTCCATAGACTACTTTTCAGAGCCATTGCAGACCGCCTTACTCTATAGGCTAATAGGCTGACCTGATTAGCTTCAAATTTCGGCAAACATTTTGATTTTTAACGTAACTCTCGTAACATAGATTATAATATTATCGACTTATGCTCTAGGGCGGTTCCCAACCCGTGGCCCGCGGGCCAAAAGTGGCCCGCCGGGCCAACAAAAATGGCCCGCAGCATCTCAATGAGTGACGAAAAATATATGTAAAAATTGACAATTTGGGCTTGACAGAATATAGAATTCTTTTCTATTACAAATTATTTTATTTGGACGTTAATAAATCGCATTAAACATTCTTTTTGGTTCAATTATAACAATTTTATATGCCTTTAGTTAATTAAATTTTAGCCTTGTGACCCCCTAATGTCCTTCAACTAAGAAAAAGTGGCCCTCATGTCCTCCAACTTAGAAAAAGTGGCCCGGCAGTCAAAAAAGGTTGGGAACCAATCCCTTAGGCGATATATATTCTGTAGCACTCTAAAGAGTTTTGTTGATTAGATTAAGACTAAACAAAAACAGCAAGAATATGCAGACGCTATGAAGGACTCAAATGCTAAAGTTGAAAGTCGGCGTCATGCTAAAGGTTTAAATGCTTAGCAGAAGTCATGACTTTTCTACTACTTAGCAGCCCCAGCTGATGCCGCAACGAAGTTTAGGCCCTACTCCTCGACTGAAGAAGACAATCTCTACTCGGACTCGAAGTAAGTCCCCATTACGCAGTCGATAGGTAGCAGGTAGGTCACTGCAGAAAGACATGAATTTTGGACTTCTCGATAATTACGTTAAGTTGCCTGTCTGGATAATGTGTGTGGTTTCATGGTTTTTTTCTTGCAGAAGTCATCGTTTTATGGCGATATCATAGAGGGCGCAATGTTCGCGGATTCCAAAAATCTTGGTCCCGCCTTAGTACCGCCCTATGACCCGTCCACGGCAGGGAAACCCAGTTTTGCCCAATGCCAACTCTTGAAGGTACATACACTTTTTTCAAAAGTGAAATTTAATATTCATTTTGATAATATATGCTTGAGAGTGACCGTGACCGTGACCGCTTATTAATGAAACGCTGAGTCCTTGATCGCTGAAGTGAGATTAGGATATTGTTAACACGACTTTCTTCTTCATTCTTCCCACGCGCAGTCCATCCCACATCCCCTCCTCAAGCAGACAGTTGAGAGGGACCAATCTTATCTTACAGAGCAACGAATCTTTTACCCCTTGGATCATTTACATTACATTATATACAACTGAAGGAGCCGACGGACTTCCTGCATGGTTACTGAGACTCGCAGCTCCTGTTCTATCAGTGGTCCTCAGGCGACCTATCAACCAGTCGCTAGCCAACTCATCCATACCAAAGCAATGGAAGACAGCCATAATTCACCCGATTGCGAAGGTTGCCTCACCAGCGCCGTAACAAAAGCGCGCATGGCAAAAGCGCGCAGACAAAATTAATACGCGCGTACAAATGCGGGCAGACAATAGCGCGCAAAGCGCGCAACAGGAACATTCCCCGCCAAAAGGGCGCAGACAAAGCGCGCAACCAAAGCGCGCAAAAAGGCAAATGTTGACAAGAATGATGAATAACAATGTTTCATAAGTGTTTCATAGACTCTCCATTTGTCCTACTTGTTAGGCTTATTTGACTATACTATAGTCTGGTTTACTTCTATAGTCTAGTATGTAGGCCTATTTGTGTGCAAGTGTATGCCTACAGTTTAGCTTATGTTACTAATGAACTGTCGGAGAAATTCTTGACAATAAGTAGACCTTATAATTATTATAATGTGCTATAATTCTCAAGTTTTGTTATGACTAGATTTTCACTCATCTGTTTTATTTTGTTTACAATGAACTTTGGTCTACAATGAATATTTGGTTTACAATGAATTTTTGTCTAATAATTCTGATGCTACGTTGTGCTTTGACTTTTGCCAATCTGTTTTATTACATTTAAAATGAAATGCTCCTTTCAAGAACAATATTCTTATGTTTTGTTGAGTCTATTTCCACGAATCTGCTTCGATTTGTTCGAAATTAAATGCTTCGTTTATGAACCTATATTTGGTTTAATAGTTACAGTTTTATTGTGTCTATAATTTCTAACAAACTGTTTTATTATGTTTAGATGCGCCTTATAAATTTTTTTTATTGGGTTTATGTGTTCGTCGTCGCGCGCATTTGTCGTGCGCGATTTGGTTACTGCGCGCATTTGTCTGCGCGCTTTTATCATTCGCGCTTTTGACTGGTCACCTGCCTCACCATCTGTACCAGCGAATTAACGGCCCATATCCATCCTACCGATGTTGTCCAGAATGGTCGAAAGAGAGGTCGTGCGGTCTTTTATCTATCCGGTCTTTTTCGCTCCGCCGATGTCTACCCAGGTATAGGACCAGTACGCGTTACGCCCGACCGGCCCCACAACAGCAGTGCTCAATGCTCATCTCCATCTTGCACCACGTTACCGCCCTCCTTGAGGACAATGCCTATGTCGCGATCGTCTCCCTAGACTTCTCTACAGCTTTTGACTCAGTAAGGCCTACACTCTCTCTAAAAAGCTCTCTAAACTTGAACTTCCTGATTCAATATACAACTGGCTCATAAACTTTCTATCGGAACGAAGACATTCCACAAGGTTCGCCGGAAGCACGTCCAGTACTGCTTATATCAACTCAAGCGTTTTTACAGGGGTCGAGAGTGGGACCCTCCTCCTATGTCGTGACAGCCTCTGAACTGAGACCAGTACCGGTACATACCAAAAACTAGATTGTCAACTATGCTGACGATACTTACCTTCTCGTGGGTCTAGCGATAAGGTCTACAATGCCTTAGGAGTTGGCGCATATTGCTGAATGGGCGGCCAGAAACAACTTGCGTCTAAACGCGAACAAGTCACGCGAGATGTTGGTAGCTCGGCGGACTATAGCTGACTGTCCTGAACTTATAACAAATGCTGAGAGAGTTACATCTATGAAAATCTTAGGAGTCACTTTTCAAGACAACTTGCGAGTTTCTCAACACGTGGACGAGGTCCTAAGCTCGTGCGCCAGTTCCCTTTATGCGCTGCGCATTCTAAAGACCCACGGACTGTACTCCAATTAAGCAGTGCTTAAAGTGTGGAAAAATAAGTGTCTGGACGCCCCTTACCTTTCCAAAAGAAGTGCCTGGACACCCTATGCGTTTCCAGGCTGTGCTGGCCAATAAGTGGCTGGACGGCAATCAGATTTTGAAATAAGTGCATGGACGCCATCCATGACCGTCCAGCCACACTTTAAGCCCTGCAATTAAGGCCATGCATACAGTAGGCTACGTTGCTGAGGCTACTACAGTGGCTCGCCTCATGTATGCATCGCCAGCGTGGTGGTGGCTCACTACGGCCGAAGACAGACACAGAATGGAGCGATTGTTGCGTCGTTCACGGCGAATGGGACACCTGCCCGAGGACGCTGCCTGTGCGGTGGTAAGGGCAGCTAAGGCCGACATTGACCTCTTTCGTTCAGTCAGAAGCGACAGTCATGTCCTACGAAGCTTTTTCACCAACGGACTCGACTCTGCTATAATTTTCGTCAACGGCCACACGATTTCTCGCTGCCTGTAAAGAACGACCGCAATTTCATCCCACGTACTTTAAACCGACGTGAAGAAAAATCATCCCTCCGATCTTTATATGCCTATCTATAGTATCTAACTAAATGACCGTTACTAAAGAAGACATTTTCAATACTTTTTATGTTATTTTCTACATCTCTTTATGTACCCATGTGCGGTGTGCCTCTTGGTTTTTGTCATTAAACGAATATATATAGAGATATATGACTGTCCCTTTCGGGATCTACATATTATAAGATTGAAAGTTTCTCCCTTTCCGTTTGTATGTCCGGATGTGTGGTGACCCAAGAAAGGCTCTGAAACCGCTGAGTTTCGGATCACTAAATATTTTAAAGTAACTCTTACCCAAATTTGTAGGTCAACGCGACTATTTTGGCTCTCAAATCACTTTAACACCCGAGATATAAGCGTTTTAATTGGAACGTATAATATAGTTAGCCTAGCGCCTATAGAGATTTAAGAAGCCACATTGCCGTTGCACATAATATGGCGTCGCCATTAAAAAGCAGACGACAGTTCGCACGAGTTCGTCATGTATTACGTCATTCTCGCCTCTCGCATGTATAATAATAATAATTTTCGTTTATTCAACGATCTGGTTGACAAAGCGCAACCGGTTACAGTGTACCGACGGCATAACTTGTGCTGTTTCGCCTCAGTTGAAACAATAATATTCACAAGAACGCAGATCACAGAAATCTTGACAATATTAACAGAACAGACAGCCTGCAATAATTGTAATAACCAAGTTATTAATAGGCACTCTCATGCAGTGCAGAAACCACTGAGAAAAGAGAATGTTTGTGCAGAATTATACGCCTACAGTTTCGCGGCTATTGACCACCAGAACAACCAAGTGTAGGGTTTGGTTAATCTCTCTCACCACGGGGGCCTGCGTGTGGACAAAAAGCCGAGATTTCGCTATTTTCATATAATTATTCGCCGAGTTTCGCAGCTTTGCACCTCAAACCTTGCAGTCGGAGACAGAAAGCGACCAGGGCCACCACCAACAGTCAGCACACACACACACACCCGTCCCGCAGTGGAGGGTCGTCTTTTTCTTTTGGGGGGAAGCGGGGTGGGATAGAGGGTTGGCGAAAACCCAAAATTTAGTCTTCAACGCCGGGTACCCCAGATGAGTAGTGTCGAAAACCCATAATTTCCCTGGCAACGCCGGGTCCCGAATCTAGTCATTTATATTTATACGTCCGGATCCCTTCTTAGACACCGTTACTCGTGTTTGATGCGACCGAAGTTGTTCTCATACAGTAGGCCTAACCTCGCCCATCATCAACCTTATTGATATAGACTAACAAGTCAAAAGGATAGAAAATGAAAAAATCCCAAATCCATCGAAAAATTTCAAAAATATTGGAATAATTATCACGATAATTTATTATAGTCCGATTATTATAGGACATGATTAGGTATTTTACTTCTTGCTATTAGTTTATACCTAACGTTACGCTTTCATAAGCAATTTCTTATTCTGTTCTGGTTCTTATCATTTTTTTTCAATAGGCGGTTTCAATTCTGCGCATGTTGGAGCATTTCATTGGTGCTCCCGCCTTCAGGAGTGGCATCTCGGTAAACAATTTTACTTTTTAAAGTGATTGACTTAATAGGAGATTGTACCTTCGGTGAAGCAGTTCATGGCAATCCAAACTCAGATTTTTTAAAATGTTTGTGCTGTGAAATCTTTATTTCAGAATCGATTATCACTTTTACAATAAAATGCGACAATCAATGAAAAGAGTTTTTACGTCTCTGCAGCGCAAGTCCCAAGTCTGGATCAAGGAAGATTACGATGCTAATTATCTTTATTATCGCACAGTGCCGTTATAATGAAACTATCTCTGCTAATAGTTTTTAGAGTCACTTGTCTACTAGGTCTGTTAAAAGATTACAGGGCCTAAAAGTATGGTTTAGCATAGCATGATTTTTATTGCGATCTTTGTTAATGTAGGCCTACTCCTGATCATAAATTAATTGCCGCTAACTAGAAAACTTCCAAATGGATCAGTGCATCTAACCTCCTAACAAAACAAAAAACAAACATTTCATTGTTCATTAAAATCGAATAACTTACATGTGATTTCTTTAGGAATTTCTTAAAAAATACGAAAATGGCACCGTGGTGACAGATGATCTATGGCAAATACTAAGAGAGGTATTTTACAGTTTCCCACTCGTTAGTTCATACTGAGTGTCAATTTGCTCTGAGAAAGCAAAGTGTTTTTTACAGTAGACGTATATACATGTCGCTGTAGGTGCTTAGCGTAGTGGGTAGGGTGTTAGATCCATGTCGATTGTCGACGCGGCCACCAGAAAGGCCGACGTCCCTTGACAGAGTCCCCCCCTTAAAGTCTCTCCCGGAGACTTTATTTCGAAATAGATTCTCCCCCGACGAATCTGTTCCAGAATAAATTCGCCTCCCGGAGAGTAGGCCTATCAAATAATGCTGAAAAGAAGTCTCCGGGGGAGAGAATATTTCCTCCGTCTACGAAATAAAGTCTCCCCGTTCAGCGTGAAATGGGCTGCAATGGCATAAAACTCATAGATGGGTAGGTTAAGCCGTTAATTTACGTTGCTAAATAATATTATTTAACAGGAAAATATATAAATTATGTACTTTTATATAAGAAAATTTTCTCCAATACCGAGTTTTAGCCAGAGTGAGACTCTGTTTCGTGAAGAGACTTTGCATCGGGGGAGACTTTATTTAATGATACCGGCAGGTTGAATTATAATGTTATCATGCTCACCGTCCAATCGGACTAGGGGTCCGACGAGGACTTTATGGTTAGAAGACACTCGACAGCTGACAACACCCAGTGCTTTCCAGGAATTCTAAACGACAGTAAAAACAGCGTTTATTCTATATCGAGCTACCGAGAGTGATGGGAATTAACTAAAGTTTGACTAAAACTTGGCAACTGGTTCGGTAAATAATTTGACTGGATAAAAAATACGTAGTTAAAAATTGTCAGCCTGTTAAGAAACACTTTAACAAAATTGAAACATATTCACAATAGAAGGCCAAGTGTCCTGAAATAACTATAATTCACTTTCGTGCTATTTAATGTGTGATCATAATCGTAATCGTTATCATGAATTTATAAAGCGCCATTTTAGAGCAACTCTTTATAGGCGCTCCCAACATGACAGCCCCAGACCACATTAAAAAAAGGATGGGTTTCAAACGCTTGCGAAGATCAGAAAGATGGACCGACCATATCGAAACTTTTGTGCAGCTAGAGCCAAAGGGGTGACCAGGTCACCTTGCGTGTACTAGAGTAATGATACAATAATATTAGCTCAATATTATTACTAGAGTAATGATAGTCCTCCGGCAGTTCTACCACATCGGTAGCCTACAATAATGAGCACATTTGCTAAAGCAAACAATGCTGCATCATGTAGGTTTGATGCATTGCAGTCAATTGACTTGACTAATAACTAAAAAGAGTAGCAAAAATTGGTAGTTGATAAAAAAGTATTAGTTAAACTTTTGTTTTAGCAACGCTGCATTTTCCTAGTGACACTTTTGCCTAGACTAACACAAATTAATTAGTTTAACTAAAAGTTTGCAAATTGTAAGCTAATCCTTGCCCATCGCTGGCTTCAATAAAGTTTAAGACGAGCTGCTTGTGCGCTGGAGGTCAGACCTGCATTACATTGACCTAGCCTATTTTGAATATAGGCTACAGTTGGTTTGTCTTTGTGACAGGAAACTGGCAATTGTTACGACATCAAGGAGATCATGACGAATTGGGTCGAGAGAAGAGGCATTCCGGTTATCAACGTCGAACTTTATGATGGGAATAAAATTAATGCGACTCAGAAACGATTCCTGGACGACACGCCACTTCCTGACAACGAAACGTAATTGAAAATAATATTACAATTAATATTACAATTTGAAAGTAGCCTACTTTGTGTGTGGCACTCTGCCTAATAATGTAAAAGGTTCGCACCATGCATGGGCGTAACTTTTTTCCAGATAGTGGTGGTGACTATAATTGCTCTACAGCTCTGCTCACTACTCCCGTCCCTTCTCTCTTCCTGGATCTACTCTATCCCCTCCCCAAATACGAATCTAGAATCCGCCGCTTTAGGTGGAAAAGTAGAATGATACATTTAAAAAATTGTCCAAATGAATTTGATAGTTTGACCTTCACGTTCAATGGCCCTACAACTTCTCTTCTTGATATAATCTTTCTACTGATTCCTTTCCTTGCTAATAATTGTTTCTCTGGCCCTTCACACAACTGACGTCCGTGAGCTACGTTGCCATGGGCGGAGTTTATCAGGGTGTAGGGGGGACTAAGCCCCCAAGAAGACCCAGATTCACTTTTTCACCATGTAAATGGCATATTTTCCCGGGCTTAGCCCCTCAGGAAGGCTTTAGCCCCTCCAAGGACGGAAACCAAACTCCGCCCATGTACGTTGCACAGCTTGCACCGCCGATTAGACTAATTTTTGCTCAAATTTGCCTATAAATTGCTCGAATAAGCAACTCCCGGAATGTATAAAATCTTATTCAGTCATATGCGCGTAATTTCCTCATGATTTCTTAGGCCTATCATTGGTAACTTTATGGCATGTAGAGAGGATCATAAAGTAGGAAGCAAAATCGATATCTACTCCTCACGGGACGAGTGTAAGACAAGCAGAAAGACGATGGGCGCCCTCAATGGCAGTCATACAGTAAAATTTGGCTAATGTTAACATTGTTATAAACTTTTATTGCTACAAGAAGTAATTTTTTCGCAGCTTAATTAATGAGAACAAATATTGCTATTATTACCAATGTAAAATAGGCATTATGACTTATTTAGGGAAGGTTTACCAAATGTAAATATTACTTTTCTTTGGATGGTTTGAGGAAAGAGAAATCTGAACAGAAATATAATGTCCTCGCGAGAGAGGTCCCAAAACAATATGAGGAGATCAGTTTAGTGTTTGCTAGTAAATGCGTAGACACAGGCCCTAACAGAATAAGGATAATAATACTGATGATTGTTTTTATTAATATTATTATTTTAAATTTCATTATTGTTATGACGTTAGCTCTTTGTTGTTGAGTAGGCTATTGCATTGTATCGTATTTGAAAATTTGTAAAGAGCCTCTTACAGAGTGAGCTACATTGTATGCATAGCGCTGCGGCGCTGCCCGTGCGACACCTTGGAATGACTAAAAAAGTCTTCAAGAAGCGGGCAGATAAGGGAGTGACCAGGGTCAAAATCTATTAGCATAATTATAAAGGGGAAGGTGATTACTGGACGAATAACCCAAAGCGTCAAAGGCTCAATGTTTGGCCAGAACAAAATGGATGAAACTAATACACTTTGTGTCCTGTTAGGACCAAGTGGTATGTCCCTCTAACTTACCAGACAAACAGAGGAAGCAAAAATCTTGTATGGATGAATAAAACTGATGGTGAGTAACTATAACAAAATAGATATATAATAATAGTGGTAGTAAAAATGATAATGATGATGATGATAATTATGATTATGCTGCTGCTGCTGCTACTGCTGCTGCTGCTGCTGCAGTGGCGGCGCCATACACTTTTTTTAACCAGGGCATAGCCAGGGCAGTCATACAAGTAACCAGGGCAGAGGTCGAGTCGCATGCTCGGTAGTACGTGGGTACTACGGGCTTACATATAATAATTTGTCGCTACCGTGCTTGCCATAAATCACCATTGATGTTACAGCTGATTTTTCCAACTTGATCTAGGTTTTTTGCCTTCGTCCAGTGGCGGCGCCAGGATTTCAGTTTGGGGGGGGGGGCTGAAGTCCCGCGGCAAATTTTCCATTTTCGCCGCCAAAATTTCTGGCGACCTTTTTTTTAGTCGTCGACCAAAATCTCATGAAAATTTTCCATTTTCGCCGCCAAAATTTCTGACGACCTTTTTTTAAAGTCATCAGCCGAAAATCGTGGATATTTCAATGTAAAATAATTAAGAGGGTCATTTTTTAGGGGGCTGAGCCTCTTCTAGAGGGGGAGGGGCTTGGGTTTCTGGCTTGTTTTGAGACAAAATTTGGTTTTATTTAAAATTGTCAATTATTTGACCATTATTTTTTATTTACAACGCATGAATATTCTGTGCACTGAGCAATATACACTGTATTTATAGTGAAATTCAATGTAAACTGGCTGTACTACTGTTACATAATTTTTTCCACGACTCATTTGACGATCATTTTATTAACTTTCTTCCAAAATATCTTAAATCCAACCTAATTTGAATAAAGCGTGTCTAAACTCGGTGATATAAAATTTAATAGTCCGGACTTTTCTGGGTTTTTTCATAACGAAATCTGAGTTTATTTCTGACACTGTAAACCACCCACTCTACACTATTAGGGTTGACTGGTGAGAGGATCAGATGGGCGAAGTCATAAAACCGAGGACTTTTGACATTTTGGAAAGCAAATCTTATAAATCTTATAGACTAATCTCAGTGACTTAGTGAAGTGTTGCAAATTTTCTTTCGAGTAGCATTTCGAAAGTAAAAGGTTCAGCAAACAAAGTTACTGAGTTATGCATAGGCCTATATAGGCCTAGGTCAATTGCTTACGCAAATGCTTAGGCTACGCTTCATTTGAAAAACGATAAAAGCGACAGTTGGGCTTATGCTGTTAGTTATAAACGGTAATGTGAATAAACAGCCCCAGAAATTTTGCCTTAGAGCTACCAGAGCCTTTGCCCTGCCAAGGCTGCCATAACTTTTGTCACGCCAGAATTTTGACTTGCCAGAAATTTTTCCCTATCAGAACTTTTGCCAAAATTCTGACCAGCAACAATTTCTGCCCTGCCAGAACTTTCCCTGCCAGAACAGTTGCCCTGCCAGAATTTTGCCCTGGCAGAACTTTTGAACTGACAATATTTTTGCCATGCCAATATTTTTGCCATGTTAGAGAGCGGACTGACGGACGTGAACAGCAAGAAACAATATGCCCGAACAAATTGTGGCAATGTAAATATTCTGGCAGGGCAACGACCAGGGCAACAGCCAGGGCAAAGACCTTTTTACCAGGGCATTTGCCCTGCCATGCCCTGGCGTAGCGCCGCCACTGTGCTGCTGCTGCTGACTGTGAACTTAACTTGTCACTGACGCCAACAATAATAATAATAATTTGCAGGAGCACACAATATTCTCCACATTCTCTTATCAAGCATCGAAGTTTCTGAACGTTCTCGCTATAATGCAGCAATGCAGGGCCGTGTTTAAGGTTCTTCGAATGTCGGTGCAAAGTGTTGCCGCAGAGGCATAGACCTAGTGTCGTTCTAGCGGCCGTTGGTTTGCAAAAAGCTACGGCCACGTGTAAATAATAGACCTGTAATTATATCATAAAGAAATTTATATAATTATCCTAGAGCTTTTATGGTGGCTACACTTTTAATTAATGTTTTCTTTCACTTACAGATTTTACTAAAGGTTTAGGCCTAAGTTACACTGAGACTCGCTGCACTCGAATAAGACATTATTTTTGGCCAGCAATAGCAACAAAACTCTCGGCTCAGGGGCATTCGGTGCACCGCACCAAATGGACCTATGTTAAACACGGTCCTGCAGCAGAGTCTGCCTCCTCTCTATCCGACTGTCTGTTTGTCTGGCTGTTCGACTGTCTGTCTGTCTGTCTGTCTGTCTGTCTCTCTCTCTCTCCCTCTCTCTCTCTCTCTCTCTCTCTCTCTCTCTCTCTCTCTCTCTCTCTCTCTCTCTCTCGCGCGCGCGCGCGCGCGCGGTATCAGTATGCCGAGCACCAAACTACATTTAACGCTCTCGTCACTAGTCTACATTAGTAAGTACTAAGTAGGTATTTTAAATTTTATTTAGGCAAAAAAAATAATGTTGTGTTTCCGGTAACCCGACTGACCCTCTTTCATTGCCGTGACTCAAATAATTTTGTGAATTTTTTTATTTAACAAAAATTGTAATAAAAAAATTTATTACTTTTTTTGTAATTAAAAAAATTTGTATTGACATTATACGGTGACATTGCCTTCCGTTTGGAGTTGGATCTTAGGAAAAAAATGTTGTGTTTCCGGTAACCCGACCGACTCACTTTTATTGCCGCGACTCGGAAAATTTTGTGTAATTTTTTTTATTTAGGGACATTGCCTTAGAGTTTCACGCCTGTCTAACTACCTCCTGGTTGCCAGTCTTGAGAAACCTCTAGACTTATCATTCTCACTTGAGCCACCTCTAACGGTGACTATGAAAAATAAATCGAGCAACCTCTAGGTGTAACTAGTCACTGGCTCGGCCAGTCTGGAACGACCCCTAGCAGTGATGTTCTGTTCGCACTCATCTTCCCCTTCCCTTCCCACTTTATCTTACCAGAAAAGATGTCAACAAAATGAAATTAATAGAATTGTTTTCTAGAGCAATTTTAGGTACAGACAGTCGGGAAATATGCAGTTTATACTTTATACTTGCTTATAACACGTACTTTGTTGCAGCATGTACCTTTATGCAAAAAAAGTAGTTGGGTATAATTTTTCGGATAGTCACTGTATAAAAATATTTTACCAAAATAAAAATATTTTTCGACCTACCTACCCAATTTTTTAGAGCTCTGTTACCGGAAACACAACATTTTTTTGGCCTTATCATATTTGCTCAATTCTTTTACCCCTCTTCATTAGGACCAATTATTGCTCATAAGCTCGCTACACTTTGGTTAACATGATATTTTTAATTTTTCACAAGGCAAAGTATCAAAGAGCTCTTGTCAAAACGTTTTTCTCGATAGGTTGTCCACATTATCGGGATAAATCGGTCGTGCAGTCTCTGTCTCATGGGACAGGCTGTGGACTTAGCGTTGCGAGGAGTGAGTTCAACGCAGTCATGGCTCTCACTCACTAAGCAGAACAGCTAATAGAACAGACTCCCGTCCGCCGTTCAAAACTGTTGAATGTTCGGTTATCCTTAGAAAGATAATGCAGTTCGATGAGACTATAGTCCGTCTTGGTCCCGCTGCACATCGCATACATAGGCTACATTCGATAATTATGCATCATTCATTCATTCATTCATTCAAGAATTTATATAGCGCCTCTTCAAGGAGACTACTCAGAAGCGCTCCCGACTCTAGCACGGCAAAAAACGGCAGTTTTGAGTTTAATAAAAAAAAGTTTCACTAATAACCCCAGGAAGCAGACGTAGCTCCTGTGGGCTCCCCATTCCAGACAACTGGGCCGATCACAGAAAAGGCTCTATTCTGCATCGTTGCAGTTCGTGCAAATGAGACTAATAGCAATCTTTTCTGTGCAGAACGGAGGGGTGCGGTGGTCTTGGGTAGGCTACTAGTGGAGCAACAAAGCTCTCGCAAGTAGTGTGGGGCAAGGGCGGGTACAGAAATTTTCGAGGGGGGGGGGGCAAAATTTAGGGTCTTGGTCCGGGAACAAATTTCGTCTTCCATCTGCCGAAAAAACTGATGACCTATTTTTTTTTCATCAGCCCGGAATTTTCCCCAAAAGATACCTTTTCCGTTTTTCCGTCCACCCTCCACCCAAAACCCTGATGACCCTCTTCGCCGCTGCGAGGCGCGGACATACGGAGCTACTCGCGGGGGGCCAAGTCAACTTTTCGGGCCAGAATTGCTGGCAAAAAATAAAGAAATTTCTAAATGGGGGGGCATGGCCGGATTGGCCTCCCCATTGGATCCGTCCTTGGTGTGGGGCAATTCCAAGCTGGCATTGCCTAACTAGAGCAGCGATCCTAAATTATTATGTTGCGTACAAGTCACAATTACAGGCCTACCACATAGTGTGCCCATTTCATTGCCATTATTTTCAGTTTTATTTGGAGTTCCTGATTATTCGAGCGAAGATTGGATTTTATTCAACTACGACAGAACTGGATATTACCGAGTCAACTACACCGCCAAACTGTGGGGTCTGTTAGCGAAGCAGCTTAACGACGATCACACGGTAGACAACACGCTGATTCGCACGAGATGACCATTTCAAACTAAAAAGAATCTTTATCTAGGAAAGTTGGCGCGCAAATAATTATGTTTGTGGTCGGTTACACACGCCCATCAGTAGTTGCACGAGTGCCGGTTTACCTCATATAAAATTAGCCTTGTGAGTGGTGACATCATACCTAAAAATAGCGTGGTGATAACAAGCCTGGAAATGACTTTTGCTGAATTAATATTATAGCCCACTCTTCGTTAGATACAAAAATCTCTTCATTGATTTTCCTGATATACTAAAATCTTGTGACTTAGTTGGCGAGAGACTGCCAAAAGCGTTAGGCCTAAGTACGCAATAGAAAATCGACAAGAACAGAAGGCATGACGGCAACTAGATCATGTCAGATAATCCGGGAACTTGCTTGTTTGATTTGCCCCACGGCTCTGTCTTGGGTTACCGCTCGCGCATTATTTACGCTGCAGACCTTGGTCCACTCTTATTCGCTATAGCTCTATTCTGAGTCAATGCTACATGTATGCTGAAGGTCGCCAGTCGTATGTTCGCATGCCCAGCATCTGCAGCTGCTGCTCGTGCGGTTCGAGAAATTGTTAGGGCCATGGAGACCTTGGAGGTCAGGATTTCCTCTACAGTTTTGGCCTAAACCGTAACAAGACGCAATATATCTTGGACTTGTGAGTTACAAGTTATTCAAATGGCAGATACGGTAGTTTTGACTGTCAATTTTCAACCTACGCAGTTGACCGCCTCCAGAAGGGCGCCTTGCTGATGTAGCCTACACGTAGTTCGGTATTTTTGTGGTGTATTTTGAACAAAACACAATTCTACTAGCAGTGAACACACACACACACACCGGTTTTGGTTTGTGATTGAGCAATTTCTTTCTTACATAAATTCATTTCTTACAGATGAATGGAACGCTTTTGTTCTTACAGGTTTTCACCGACATTTCACGAGCCAGCATGATTAGTGATTCAGCGGCTTTCGCGAGAGCCGAGGATCTACGTTACGATGTCCTCCTCAACCTAACCAGATACGCATCGAAGGAAACAAGTCTCGTTTGCTGGTTGAAGATCTTTGACGGCATCCGCGATCTCCACCGGATCCTCAGAATGGCCAGCGTTGTTAATTATGAGGTAACGTATACTCCAGCATCGCTCTGACTTACAGAAGTTTGGCGAATCCTGGTATCAGAGTAAATTTTAAATAGTAATAGTAGTAATAGTAATTGAACATTTATATAGCGCCGCTCACAGATTCAGTGGCGCTCCCGACCCAAGCTAGTGCTCACCGCTAACAAATAATATAGTTTTCAGACGTTTACGGAACAGGGGAAGAGAAAGGCCAAGAAGCTCAGAACGGAGCTTGTGAGGAAGGCGGTTCCAGCAAGTAGGACCAAAATATGCGAAGCTTCTGGACTGGGCCGTAGCTCCACGCATGCGCGGGACAACTAGAAGGCCATTGGCAGCAGATCGAAGGGCAGAGCGGCCAGGAAGAGTGGAGACCAAGTTACACAATGCCCGAAGATAAGAGGGGGCTACACCGAGAAGAGAGTTGCGCATAAGAGTCAGGATCTTGAACTCAATACGCTGAGGTACAGGAAGCCAATGAAGAGTGTCCCGAATAAAATCAGATATGTGAGAGAATTTGGGAAGACCAGCAATTAAGCGGGCAGCAGCATTAAGAATAGACTGAAGCTTAGAGAGGTTAAGAGAGGAGAGACCAGCATAGGCAGAGTTTCCAAAGTCGACTCTAGAGCAAATCAAAGCATGGACAAGCGCCTTGACCGCTTGAAGGGAGAGTGAGTGGCGGATAGTACGCAATTGTCGCAAGTGATAGAAACATGTTCGAGAGATTCGGTTAACATGATCAGTAAGAGAAAGAATTGGATCCAGAGTAAAACCCAGATCACGAACAGTTGGAGAAAATTGGATTTGGAATTGGATTGGAAAATTTAAAGTGCTTGTGTCATTCGGAGAGCTATGTTTAGTGGCGTAGACAAGGGGGTTTCAGGGATTAAAACACCCATTGACCCAGGAAAAAGTTTTTGTAAAGGTTATTCATTGACTTTTAAAAAAAATAGCAATTGCTTGAAGTAACAATTGTTTTTCTTACTTTATTCCCTTTGTTACTTTATTCCCTTTTTATTTACTGTAATACTGTTGGTTGGTGTCAGAAAGGGTATCCGGCCAGGCCATAAAAAACCAGCCCCCCATAAAAAAATTCCTGGCTACGCCACTGGATATATGTTCCTAATTCAGGTGGAAGATGTAGCTTTAATACGTTTTTCGACGGTTCCATGCACGTTCTAGGCGGCATAATAACCTGGTTTTCATAGGCTGCCGTTGATATTTGAGACTGAAAAGCATGCTGCATATCCCAATGACACAATAATTCGTTCTCAAGCAATTCAAACCGTCACGACTTTTAAGCATAATTATGTGCAAGGAATGTGGCAGTGAACGTATTTGCATGGCCAATAAATTCTACACCATAGTGACCAGCATGAGTCTATCCTAAGCGACGTAGACAGTCTAATATATATATATATATATATATATTATATCCCGCTCGCTATGAATGAATGAATGAATGAAAATGAATGAATGAATGGCTGAATGCATGACTGAGCGAATGAATGAATGAGCGAATGAACGAATGAACGCACGAACGCACGAATGAATGAGTGAATGAATTATTAATTAATGATTTTATAAATATGACAGTCTCTTACGATGTTCCATCTTCTGAATAATTTTTGCTAACGCTCATTCGCTCATTCATTCATCAATTCATTCATTCATTCGCTCATTCATTCATCCATTCATTAATTCATCCGCTCATTCATTCATCCATCCATTCATTCATTCGCTCATTCATTCATTCGCTCATTCATTCATTCGCTCATTCATTCATTCATTCATCCATCCATTCATTCATTCATTCGCTCATTCATTCATTCGCTCATTCATTCATTCGCTCTTGTGTTGCTCTTCAGAAATACTTATTGAACTTGACAAGTGATCTGATGGATAAATATCAAGTGAAAAATGAAGGAGATGACCTGCAGAAGTAAGACGACTATTTTTTATATTGAGTGACCATTATCAGTTTACGTCTCAAACGACTATAGCTCTGTCAGCGCTGAGATAGCTAACTACTACTACTACTACTACTACTACTACTACTACTACTACTACTACTACTACTACTACTACTACTACTACTACTACTACTACTACTACTACTACTACTACTACTACTACTACTACTACTACTACTACTACTACTACTACTACTACTACTACTACTACTACTACTACTACTACTACTACTACTACTACTACTACTACTACTACTACTACTATTATTATTATTACTACTACTAGGCTACTACTACTACTACTACTACTACCACTACTACTACTACTACTACTACTACTACTACTACTACTACTACTACTACTACTACCACTACCACTACCACTACCACTACCACTACCACTACCACTACCACTACTACTACTACTACTACTACTACTACTACTACTACTACCACTACTACTACTACTACTACTACTACTACTACTACGACCGCTGTGCTGGTGCTGCTGCTGCTACTGCTGCTGCTGCTGCTGCTGCTACTGCTGCTACTGCTACTGCTACTGCTACTACTACCACTACCACTACTAGGAGAAATCACCTAGATAGTTAAGTTGACCTCACGCAAGTAGTGCGAACATGATCGAAGTACTGATGTGGTGGTATGCCAATATTTTCAATCTATAACGCTGTATGCTATGTCGTGGACTTTTAAACCGTGAGCTTTGATTTAATTTGTGCACATGCTAATTTATTTAGTTGGTTAATTGCTGTTTTCTCGTCATGTCCTATCAAAGAAGATCAACGAAACTCTCTTTTGTTCAGGCTTCGTTTTGTGGACAAAACTAATCTCCATTCTGCCATAATATTATAATGCCATAATCATGCTGACCGCTTTGATCTATTTGTACCTAGATCACGAACCTCATTAACCCAACATCGGGCTTTTGCTATTGTTGGTCCTTTAATTTGGAATCACCTTCCTTCTGAAATTCGTGGCAGGATTGTTGTAGGAGATTCGCCTGCATCTTTTCGCAGCTTGAATACATTTCTCTTTTCATGGGCCTGTCACGCTGAGAGCGCCTCTGAATAGTTCTTCTGTGAGAAGCGTTTTACAAATGCTTCATTAGATTAGATTAGAATATTAAGTAACGCGAGGCTATGGCGTGATATCCAATGGCTTGATCTACTGCTCGACAGTTTTACTGTCAATACACTCAACTGCATTCAGTGCTTAGAATAGGATGTCAGCTATGCATAAACTATTCAGTTGTGCATAGACAGACTATTCAGTATTCACCTCTTCAGCTTTATTCCACAACTTGACTTTATTCCACTCTACGCAATTCGTCATACCTCAAGTAGACCTATCGTGTACTTCGTGGAACGTTTGGCACATTTACAGGCATTTATCAACGCTTTAGAAATTGCAACAATTAAAGGGCGATAGGTCTAGAAAATATAGACGTAGCCTACACCGAAACATCATATTATATTATACGAGACATTTGAATTTTAGAGAGTTGCGTTCGAGGCTAATTGAACTGGCTTGCCACGCTGGTCACGCAGGCTGCATAGAAAACTCGACGCGTTTATTTAAAACCTGGATTCAAGACAAGTGAGTCTTATGATGGTTTTATTCACTAAATAAGTTTATATGCCATTATCTTATCATATCTTATCTTATCTAATCCGTGTAGGTCTATGGTCTTCAACTCTGTGAACTCTGCCAATGCCAAGGGTCTTATAATGCCTGTGAACTCTATCAAGGGTCTTTATTATGAGCCAGGCAGGAAGCCTTAAAAAGCAAACCAACTGTCTGCTAGTCTGTTGATCAATGAGGTGTTGTGACCGATTGGTTCGCGCAGAGGTCGGGTCATGGGCGGAGTTTATCAGAGGAAAATAAAGAATTTTCTAAATGGGGGCCATGGCCGGATTGCCCCTTGGATCCGCCCCTGCCGCCCATGGGTCGGGTTGCAAGGCGGGATCGTCCGTGGATCTTAGTCTGTTGCTGTATTTAGCAGTGGCGTAGACAAAGGGGGTTTCGGGGGTTAAGCCCCCATTGGCCTAGGAAAAAGTTTTTAACGGTTAATCATCCATTTGAATTAGAGAAAACAAAACAATTGCTTGTAGTAACAATTGTTTTCTTACTTCTTTCTCTTTGTTACTTTATTCGCATTTTATTTACTGTAGGCCTAATACTGTTGGGTTGGTGTCAGAAAGGGCATCCGGCCAGGCCATAAAAACCCCCAAACCCCCATCATAAATTCCTGGCTACGCCATTGGTATTTAGGCATAATTTACATCTACGCCTTCGAGACGCGTGATCTTCTGAATATGGAATGTGAACATTGTCAAATGTAGTCATCGCATTGCGTAATAATAGCGAAGAAAGTCAATGGAATGGCAGAGATGTGAAGAAAACAACAAAGCACAAATGTCATTTCTTGCAACTCCAGGGCCAATGTTGTGCCAGAGGAGTATCGGTCCGAAGTCTACTGCACTGGTATTGCAAATTCTGTGGATGAGTATGAGTGGACTACGACCCTTGAGAGGTACAGAGTCGAGAAATCAGGAACTGAACGGACAGCACTAATCAAGGCTCTGAGCTGCACGCAGAATGTGACTCTCTTGGAACGGTAAGTTCTGCGATAAAGCTAATACTCGGCTTATGCTAATTGCATTGTATATATATAGTATATAAGTATTTATAAAGCGCCTCTTAGAGACTAGCTATTCATAGGCGCTCTCAGCGTGACAGCCCCGAGGAAAGAAAAAAGACTTCAAGTAGCGAAGAGCTGAAGATGACACCCCAAAGTGATCTTACTACGGATAGTGGGGGGAGGTAATTCCACATAGAAGGGCCAACAATGGCAGTCGATCAGCAGACCGGAGAGAGCGGGAAGAGACTGCAGAGAGGGGTTTATGCATCAAGTCACAAAGCTTGTCCAGTTTGAGTTTCTGAAGCTAAGAGCAGTACCTTGAATTGGATGCGAGAGGCAGGAGGAAATTACTAATACTCGGCTTATGCCTAAATCTAGTGGTTTGGCATATAACGTTATCAATTCACTTTCTGGTGTAGTAGGCGTAAGCTTACACATCATAATCAGCTCTAAATCATATAATAATGCATAACATCCTGCAGATTAAAGAAGAAAACAGACTTCACATAGTAAGTTAATACTAGCAGAATGAATTATAGCCTACATCAGGATCCAAATCAATTTAAAATAGGCCGACAGTAGGTCTACTGTTGGTCGGTAATCCAAGATGAGATATCTGATAGGATATTGTTGACAAGTTTCTATCGATGTAGCCTACTAAATTCTTACTAATATTATTGCGTAACTGTTGACTCTGTAGGTTACTGAAGTATTCCTTAAACTCGAGCTACGTTTCTACTAGTCAAGCCTTTACTTATGTATTTTACGTTGCTACAAATCCACGGTCAGAAAACATCGCCTGGAAGTGGTTGAAAGATAATCATGCAGAAATCGACAGAATGTAAGCGTTTTGCATTTTGAAGATCCAGAGATATATTTTTACCGTAGAAATGGTATCTTTTCTCGGGCTTACCCCTCCCCACAAGAAGGCGCAGACTCCCAGAAATGTTTTCGGGAAAATGGTTCGGCTCACGAACGCGAAGCTTACACGAATGACTAAAAAAGTTATTAACTTTTTGGCCGGGAAAATGAGCATTTTTTTGCGAGATTTCAGACCGAGGACTAAAAAAAGGTCATCAACTTTTTGGCCCGAGAAAATTTTTTCCGGCGCCGCTCGTTCTGGGTCGAGGTCTCAGCCCCAACAAATTTAGCCCCTCCAAGAACGGAAACCAATCTCCGCCCATGACTGCAAGGCCGTAGCCAGGATTTTATTTCGGGGGTGTTTCTTTCCCGTCCGAAAAACTGATGACCTTTTTTAGTCATTCGGCCGAAAAATCGTCAGAAAATGTCACCAATTAATTCAATTTTTCATTTTGGTTTTTTTTCAAGGTTTTATTTCATTGTTTTTACATCATATGCTCGTAAATGCAAAAAAATATTTTTTACATTTTACATTTCGGGGAAGGGGGGTTCAAACACCCAAAACACCCCTAGCTGCGGCCTTACATGACTGCATTTTGGCTAAAATGGCATTATTTTAGTGCCCGTATTTCCACGGTACCTTCTCCCCAGCATACAATACCGTACAACATACGTCAAGGTTTGTGGAGTTCTCGTCTGAGAGAAATTAACAGTAGCGGCCAAATGAATAAGATCCTCTGCTCTGGTTCTGCCTCACTGTTTGCCATCAGAACCATCCAGGCACGGGAGTCCTCCAAGAAAAACCTCCAAACAGTCACCAGAGCTAGTAACTCTGAGCTTTTATTGTACCTCGAATGATTTATGCATTTCATATACTGGTGGGGCCTTGCGAGGGGAATTGACTGTTTCTGGGGGGGACTTTGTATCGGAGGGGGAGACTTAATATCGTGACGCCGTCAGAATTTTCGAAAAAATTCTTACAGACGTCTACAAATTGCTTGTTGTGCAGTTCTAAACTATTCTTTAACAAAGCCCTGAAAATTACTAATCACATTATACTGCATTGCACTACTTCAAAATACCAAAAGAGTCGATTTCGTATTATAAAAAACAAGTTCATATTTTGGGCAAAGCTGCACATGCATGTTTCGCGCGTATGTACATGTAGAATCTAAGCCTGTGTTCGTGACAGTGTGTTTTCATTGTTCGTTTTTGTTTATTCGCAAACGATTTCGCATTTCTATTTTTAGAAAGGGTTGCACGACGGCCGGAACGTTTTTGCCTTATGCGGTTCAGCATTTCAGCACACCGGAGCAATATCAAGAGGTTTGTATAAACCCAGCCTAAAATTTGCTATGGTTTTAATACTATGGGAACGGACATTATCCCTCGGACATTATCACCCGGACAAAAGCCCCGACATTATCCCCCAGGGTAGGACATTATCCCCTTAGTCTGAAAAATGATGCCAAAGATATAAAAAATAGGCCTATGATAATTTAATATCTGTACATTAGAATGATTAGACACTAATAGACAGTATTATTTCATTATTATTACTATTAGCTTTATCATTACTTCTGTGTTTTATTTTACATCTCTGACCTGTAACTTGGTGCGTTCTGTCACCCTGATTGTCTTACTTTGAAATTAAACGAATATACTACTAGTAGTTTAAAAAGAGTCTTAATCGTGGACCTAAATGACACTGACAACTTCTTTCGACAGCCATGAATAACCAAATGACACTAGCAAGTCTTTAGTTTGCATTTGAATGGCAGTAGCAAGTCTTATCGGTTACGGTATTGACAAGATGACACTGCGAACGATTCAGCTTCATCGATGAAATGAAGAGACAGACTAGAACCAATAACAATAATTAATCTAATAAGACTAATAATTGCACAGAGGGGGATTTTGTTCGGGGAAATAATGTCCTAGGCAAAATCGGGAGTGGGGGATATGACCGGGGGCATTTGTCGGGGGGATAATGTCCGGGGGATAATGTCCAGGGGGATAATGCCCTACACCCTTAACGCTTGCATTGGTCTACAAGAGAGTAGAGCTCCATGAGACATCTCTGTAACCATTCTGAATCTTAGGCGCATGAATAGTGATTTGTGCAATCGAGATAGGCCTACACGTGACAGACCATACTCCACCACAGGAGGCTATCCCGTGACAGCCAGGGTGAAAATTGCCGGTTTGGGATGGGGGATTTCAACCCCCAGTCTTTCTAAGAGCCCTTAGTAAAGTCTGTTTTTCACACCCAAATTCCAAGTATATCATTGTACAACCTCTCCCCGTTATTTTTCCCCAATTCTCACACTGGGTAATCAATGCCTATCTCAACGTGGGAAGACGCTGTAGATGTGGTACAGGACGGAGGGGAATGGCGAAGCAGCGTTGCTCGACGTGCGGCCCTGCACGGGAAGGACTAAGGTCTGTGGTAAAGTATAAGTAAGTAAAGTAAAGTCCTATCCCGTTCTATGAGGAACATAAGGAGGCGCTCATCTCCTTTTCCATGGCCCTGAGCCAGCAATGGACGAATCCCAAGGTCCTGGACACGAGGCCAGTGTATCGCAGGACTTGCTGTTTACTTCCCAGCTTACGCCCGTACCAAATTATACTGCTTGGTGACAGAGGCACGTGTGCGTGAACAACTTGCCCAAGGTCGTTACCCGGAGTCGAACCCGCAATCTCCCGCTCCGTAAGCGGACGCGTTACCGGTCTGCCACCAGGTCGCATAAACCATAAAGTATAAACCATAAACCATAAAGTATAAACCATATGTAAAAAACGTGGTATTCCTTTGGTGGAGCATTAAACTGACTAGTTATTCTCTCAGATAATAAAGCATTTGGCTGGTTTGATTCGTGAAAATGTGAAATAATTATCGCCAACCCAGTCGCAAAATGTAAATACTTGTATCGTTTTTATTATGAATCACTGCATTTTTTTTGATTATAAACGACTGTGCTTCTAATTTGTATATGCAGGTAATTGATTTCTACGATGTCTACCCCGATGTTTCGGAGGAAAATAGAGATTGGGCAAAGGGCTACATTGACTTCAATATCCGCTGGTTCAAAACAAACCTGAAAGCCATTACGAACTGGCTTGCCAAATACTCCTAGAGCTAAACCGCTTCGACATTCGATGAGACACATCAAGTTTGAAACATTTCACTGCTGCACGGCAAGGGTTAATCACTTAACCAACATGCAACATCAGCTAACCTTTATTTCAGACACTCAGTTTCAAGCATCTGTGTTAGATTCGCTGATTTGCCTAACAACTGATCCGAAATGAATAATGATTATTAATAAACCATAACAGAAGCAAATGTCAATTTTTATTTGTTACGTAATCTACAGTGACATCTTTAGGGCTGTTATCATAAAGCACAGCACCTGTCATTGGGCAGTGTTTAATCTAGTAGGGTAAGCGGGGGCAAGTTGACAGGGTTAAGCGTTTTTTGGCCTCTGATCATCCTCAATGATGCCAACAAAGTTGGGTTTTTTCCACAACGTTTTGATTGATAGCACCTACATTCTAGCACAAAATCAGGCATAAAAATATATTCTAAGTTTGCTAAAAGTGAACTTTAAAATTTTCTAAAAGTCAACCAACTTGCCCCTCTGCTGGGGCAAGTTGGCTGCCTGCTTGGGGCAAGTTGGTTGACAATATATACAAACAATATTTTAAAACTTTTAATAGAAAAAAGTTGGTGAACTGTGCCTGTTTAAGTTTTAAAATATTCGGCATTAATAAAGATGTCAGGAAAAATTAATTAAGTATATTAGCAAGGTATAAGACATTGCAGTGCCCTTGGTTCTTCAAAGTCTCAACAAAAGTCACAAACTGCAGTTGTGTTATCTAAGACATTCAGTTTTAATAAAGATGATACATAAATTTTATCAATAAAATAGCAATGTCTAAAAATATGGCAGTGTCCTTTGTTCTTAGAAGTCTCAGCATAAGTCGCAAATAAAAGCTTCCACGTCCTTCGTAGGCTGCCACCAGGTTTACCCATTTTAGTTGGTTGCATCCGCCAACTTGCCCCCGCCAACTTGCCCCCTCATGGGCACTCAACAAACTCTGGGACCTATGATTTGTACAGTGTGATTTGGAAACACAAAATACATCAGTAACAACTCAAAATAAATGCTTAACAAAACAATCCACTTCCCAATTTTTTTGCATTCGTTGGGATTAAGATAAACGCTATTTTAGAACAGTAAAATGTGTTAAGAGGTAGATAGGAAAACTTTTTTTAAGAAAAAATCGGTAATCAAAGCATCTTGTCACGTTGTTGCCATTCCCCAAAAGGAAGATCTTGCCTTGTTCTTTATAACACATCTTGTTAGACTGTTTTCCTGCCACGCATTATAATTTTATAGCGCAACAATCATCTTGCCCCCGCCGTCAACTTGCCCCAAGACAACCTACCCCTGCTTGGAGGGGGGGACTCAGGAGACCTTTTTAGTCGTTTGGTAGAAATTTCTTTAGAAGCCTAGGCTATATACCAATTTTTTGCTAAAAAGATTTCACGCGTGTGTGGGCCCCTAAGGTGTGGGGCCCTGTTCGGCCGAACATTTTGAACATGCCTTAATTCGGTCCTGGTGGGGAATATGCTACGTGCACAATTTTTCTGGGGGGAAATGTTACATTATAAAATTATGTCATGTCAACAACACCTCTCGGATTTTTCTGGGGATAATGTCATTCCTGGGGGACTTCCCCCAGAGATACATAAACTAAACACTGTCCATTGGGTGACTGTTTTCAATGAAATGGCGCAGCCAGTGAGGTTCATATTCTATTACATAAGCGAGGTCCAAACGTGAGGCAGAGCACAAGATCTAGCACTACGGAGTAAAATAAGTAGTCTGAAACAGAAATCTGATGAGTTTGAAGTTTCTGATCGACGTAGGAGGAAGTGACAAATCGTACAAAACTGGACGGTGAATGAATGGATGAATGAATGAACCTTTATCGCTCACCAGAATAGTTCAAGCATAACATAAAGCAGTCAATGTATGTTTGCAATTGACGATGAATAAACTAAAAAGAACCACAAGTTCTGCTAGCAGGGTTACCTAGGCTATAACATGTAGCCTAATCATTGGACAATAATTCTTTTCGATTCTTCGTTCTATAGCCTATACTACATATTCATTATTCAGTTATTCAATTATAGAGCTAGGTTTAGTGTCTATGAATTTTGAATAGAAGACAATGTAATTCTAAATGAATCAAGCAAAAAACCTTAAGAAAATGAATTAACACACCGGAAAACAAGTTACAACATGTATGCACGGTTGATGAGAGGACACAGTGCGCACTTTCCGCAAAACTGTGACATAAAAATGAGATCAGAGGCCAATTACCAATGCAACAGCAATATTGCCAACCAACCGCCATTTGTTTTTAGCTTTGCCAAGAGCTACAATCGCCCAGTAACCGATGGTAGGACCTATCCGAAATTTGAGGATCTTCAAGTATACCCGTATCCACATATCGGCTACGGATTGAGTATCGTACGCACTTCACGGGTAGGGTCGGATATGTGCAAGTCATCACTGGTATGGACATACCCGGTGTTAACTGAGACGACGATAATTTTTTGGGGTCACCGTGCATATACTGTGTCCTTTCATCACAGTTGCATATAACAGTGAAATTTTCACCGAAAAAGACACACTTGCTATGTATGGACTTAGAGTCACATGATGAGACAAGATAAACGGTAGTAAAAGAAGTTACGAAGCTTGGTGTTCCACCAACAGGTTCGCCATCATTCATCTAATTCATTCCATTACTTCTTAGTCGTACATAACATTATATATTATTATTGGTTTTATGCGACGAGGTAAACAACTGGCCGCTCGTCCTCATCTGTCGTGTGCTTAAAAGTGTCTGTGTTTAGTTAGTATCGCGTGATTATCTGTCGTGAGTGTAGGGCCTAAGCTTACATATTATATGTCGGTACACCCTGCCATTAATATGGAACATGGAGAAATTTGCCCGTGCATGGTTAAGCGAAATAGAAATTAAATCCACAGTAGAAGTGTTCACCTGTCTTTTTTAAGCTGAGCACATGGATATGAGGGGGATTCAGTTATTTACTTGTACACCTAGGTTTAGAGTATATGCAATGCATAGAAGACAAGGTCATTCTAAATGAATAAAGAAAAAAACCATGGATGTGAGGGGATGTGCGGTGAGAATCTTTAATTTATCTCATCCTACATTTCTACATCACAGAAAATCGCTTCAAGTCAATTTTCTTGGCCTTCCGTTTCGTTCGCTCTACTGAAATGTTTCTGCCGCATCAACCGCTGCAAACAAAAGAATGCAAATAATGTGAAGCAAAAGCTAAAAAATGTTAGAACAATCTGGTGAGTTTTATGCGTCATGCGAATCTTATTCTAAGCCAGTGTGGTTAAGTTAACAGGCAGTGGTAGTATTCAACAGGGTTTAGGAACAGTTTTATCAATAGTATACTCTCAGTCTCTTGCTTCATGTAGGCCTAAATAGTCGTAAATTCTACAAATAATAGATCTATAATTGCACTATTGTTAACTGTTCTTGTAGTTGAACAATGCTAACTAATTTATAATTGCACTATTGCTAAAATTGCTAAAAGATTAAAGGTGTGCGCTTGAGGCGTGTGGTCTGCCGACCTGTAGCTTGTGGATTAATATCGGTTTTTAGTTAGTCTCGGGCGATTTTGTGCGTTCTAGTTTTTCTATTTCTGCGTCTGCGACTGTCTGGATATCGTAGACTATCAATTTCTGCCTTCTGAACGGATATTTTCTGGAGTTTTGTTGATACTTTAATCTTCGTTTCAATCTACATGTACAATGGATCCTAAATGTATCGTATACGATTCGTTGAAGCTCCGTTCGTACAACTCTACGTCGCTACCAATCCCTCGCGTCGTACGAAAGACACTCTTCAAACTGCGTCTCTGGCGCCCGTCATGGCAGCGGCCTGTGCCTGTCTCTCCTGCTTCTCCCCCTTCCTTCGTCTCCCCTCCCTCTCTGCAGCAGCATGGATTACCGCCTACGTCTCCTGCCCTGTCCCCCTCGCCGTCCCATGCGACGGTATACGGTGGACAGCAGTCTGGTTCTTCGTCTGCGTCTGGCTCACCTTCTACGCCTTCGCCTCCGTCCGCCTCGCCGTCTTCTGCGACGGAGCGTGAAGGAATCGAGGGTTTGAGACTTGAAACATTTAATGCCCATTCCCTGGGAAACAAATTCATGGAAGTAGCCAACATGATAACTCACCATAACCTTGACATTCTCATTGTAACGGAGTCCTGGCACTCCACCTCATCAGACGTAGCGGTGCGCCGTTCAGCCCCCCGGGCTTCCTCACTCTCGACGCCCCTCGTCCGATCGAGCCCCCAGCTGACCCATTGGCGCAGAACTATGGGGGTATCGTCGTGTACTACCGAGAGCATCTACAAGTCAAAAGGATACCGCTTCCTCTAACGGTCACTACCTTCGAGCTTCTCGGATTCTCTTGTTCGACCGCCAGAGGGCCGCTTACTGCCCTCGCCCTCTACCGACCGGGCTCCGAAACGACCACACCAGTCTTCTTCTCGGAGTTCACCGCTCTTATGGAAATCTTCTCCACCTACAACACCCAATTACTCATCACTGGAGACCTTAACATTCACCTGGAAAAACCAAGCCTTCCTGATTCAACCCGCTTTCACGACCTTCTATCTCAGTTCGGTCTCATCCAACACGTAGCCGAGCCTACACACGTCTTCGGTGGCTGGCTTGATCTGATCATCACGCGGGATGACTGCGCCATCTCTGACATCAGAGTTGAGCCTCCTACCATCTCTGATCACGGACTACTCCTCTACACTGTTCCATACCTCTCCGTTCAACCTACATACGCCCTTCGTCACTCCCGCGGATGGAGGAATCTAAACCGGGACGCTTTCCGTAATGGATTACTCAACAGCCCTCTCTGCGTTGACCTGTCTTCACGGGCGGGGGATTCCACCGAGGAGCTTTTCGCCCTCTACGATGTGACGCTTCTTCCTCTCATCGACTCCCTCCTCCCGGTCTGTTCCCACCGGATCCGCCATCGACCGCTGGTACCCTGGTTCGATGCCCACTGTCGTGCTCTGCGTCGGGATGTTAGACGCCTGGAGCGTCGATACCGCCGCTCTCGCGACCCGGCCGATCGCCTCACCTGGATCCATCGCCTTCGGAAGATGCACAGCGAGTTTCGTGCCAGGGAAACGCTATACTGGGAGGAGCTGATCGTTCGAGACGGACAAAGCCCGCGCCGGCTGCGGTCGGCCTTGAGTGGGATCCTCGGCCGTTCCGCTGCTCCGCGATCTCCTTCGCAGCCGGATTTCACGGCCGACAACTACCTGGACTTCATGACCGAGAAGATCGCTGCGACTCGTCGTTCAACGGAGGGTTCTCCACCTCCGTCTTTCCCTCCTTCAACTTCATCTGCTACTCTCAACGAATGGCAGCCGCTCCAGTCTGACACCCTCAGACGCCTCGTCGAAGGCTCAACATCGAAGTCCTGCGAGTTGGATATTCTTCCGCCATTTATAGTTAAAGAGTTTATTGACGAGTGATTGCCTTTTTTACTGTTATTGTGCAATTCTTCATTGTCTCAGGGTTCTGTTCCAACCCAGCACAAAAGAGCTGTGGTTTTTCCTTCTCTCAAGCGCCAGGGTCTAGACCCCAGCGCCCCCTCCAGCTATCGCCCCATTTCCAATCTCTCCTTTCTTTCCAAACTTCTGGAAAAGTGTATTTCCCTCCAGCTTGTGGACTATCTTGAAACCAACTCTCTAATGCCCTCGCTTCAATCTGGTTTCAGGAAACACCATTCCACTGAATCTCTTATCACCCGCTTACTTGCTGACGTCTTTGCAGCAATTGACCAAAGCCACATCACCTTGCTTGCTCTGTTTGACGTTAGCGCCGCGTTCGACACTGTCGATCACGCCATACTCCTTGAACGTCTCTCTAAATCTTTCGGCATAGGTGACTCTGCCCTTCTTTGGCTCAGCTCTTTTCTCTCAGATCGCTCGTTAGGTGTGATCTTTGGGTCCACACGCTCTGCCTGGTCCCCTGTCCCATACGGCTTGCCTCAAGGCTCGGTCCTGGCGCCGCTTCTTTACATTCTCTACACCGCAGATCTATCAGTCATACTCTCCCTCAAGGGTGCCTCGGCTCATCAATATGCTGATGATACGCAAGCATTTGTTCATGGCCCGTCCAGTGCAGCTGCCTCACTTGTCGCCACTATTCTTGATGCCACCTCAGCCCTGGACCAATGGATGTCCTCTAACCGTCTTCGCCTGAACTCTGATAAAACTCAATACATCTGGCTTGGCGGCAGAGCTCAGCTTGCTAAGATTGACATGGAGCTCCTCTGCATTTTGTTTCCGGATATTCATTTCTCTTCCACTGTTCGTGACTTGGGCTTCACTCTGGACCCTGTTCTTTCTTTCTCGGACCATATTAACCCGTTGGAGGTGAGGTGGGGTGTGACACACCCCAGAGGCATTCTACTTTAAATTTTTAGCGGAAAACATGGAGCCAGTTCTAATTATTTTTTTCTACCTTTGTGAATATGAAATACGGACACTTTACCACAATTTCAAGTAATTTGAACGAACAGTTTTTTTTGTTTTGTTGCATATTTAAAGGAAATTGCATTTTTTCGTAGAAAACAATTATACATGTTGATTTTATGAGCCATGATTTGCAATGCGAGTGTGCCTTGAACACGTCAATTCTGTGTTGGCATTGAGAAGGCTGACGACAATGATGGCTAGAACATTTTATGTTGTACTAAAAATATATATATTATGATTATTCGTGCACTTGATAATGTTGCACATGAGGACCCAAACTTGCATGGGTTAAGTACACATTGGATGGGTTCACCTTCTAGCCATCTAATAAGGTTTGAAAACAAATATTTGTTCGTGGTAATCGTCTGTTTAGTTGATTATTGATAATAGAAGAATAGTTTAACTCAACTTAGTATTTTCCATTTGATATCGCGGCTTGAAAATAAAAATATGTATTGGGGTTTGTCAAACCCCACCTCACCTCTGGCGTTACAAATGGTCACCTCACCTCCAAAGGGTTAACCGTGTCTCGCGAACATGTCTCTATCATCTTCGCCAGCTGCGTACCATCCGTCATTCACTTTCCCCGCAAGCTATTAAGTTAAGACGCTTGTTCACGCCTTGATCTGTTCTAGGGTTGACTTTGGGAACTCTTCATACGCCGGTCTTTCTTCTCTCAACCTCTCTAAACTTCAGACAATACTCAATGCTGCTGCTCGCCTAATCGCTGGTCTCCCCAAGTTCTCCCACATTTCAGTCTTTATTCGGGACACTCTTCATTGGCTTCCTGTACCACAACGCATTGAGTTCAAAATTTTGACACTTATGCGCAATTCTCTTCATGGGGTTGCTCCCTCCTACCTCCGTTCTTTCTGTATTCAGGTCTCCTCTCTCCCCGGTCGCTCTGCCCTTCGTTCGGCAGCAAATGGCCTTCTTGTTGTTCCTCGCATGCGTGGGGCTACTGCCCAGTCCAGGAGCTTTGCCTATGTTGGCCCCTCCTGCTGGAACCGTCTTCCACATAAACTACGTCTTGAGCTTCTCAGCCTCTCTCTCTCCCTCTGTTTAGGAAGCGCCTGAAGACTATACTATTCGTTAGCGACAGTGCTAACTTTGGGTCGGGAGCGCTACTGAATCTGTGAGCGGCGCTGTACAAATGTTCAATTACAATTACAATTACAATTACAATTACAATTGCTAATTGTTCTTGTAGTTGAGCAATGCTAATTTTTAATTGCACTATTGCTAATTGTTCTTGTAGTTGAACAATGCTAATTTATAATTGTGCTATTGCTATTTGTTCTTGTAGTTGAACAATGCTAATTTTTAATTGCACTATTGTTAATTGTTCGTGTAGTTGAACAATGCTAATTTATAATTGTGCTATTGCTATTTGTTCTTGTAGTTGAACAATGCTAATTTATAACTGCACTATTGCTAATTGTTCTTGTAGTTGAGCAATGCTAATTTTTAATTGCACTATTGTTAATTGTTCGTGTAGTTGAACAATGCTAATTTATAACTGCACTATTGCTAATTGTTATTGTAGTTGAGCAATGCTAATTTATAATTGCACTATTGCTATTTGTTCTTTTAGTCGAACAATGCTAATTTATTGCGACGCTCAAACAGCGAAAATCTGAAACGCTGTTTTTTCTCGAGTCATTTAAGCATCTTTGAGAGACGGCATGATGAGAAAAAGCTTCATCGTTAGATAGGCCCTTTGGATAGCATGCAGGCATTGCAGGGCCTATATGCGACTTTGAATTTAAGATAATATATAATTCTGTATATTTTCGAATATTTCAATATGTTGACAAATTCAGTCGATTTTGAACGCATATTACCATGACTGTGCTCCAAAATGAGGATTGTAACTGACCAATTAAAGAATATTCTTAAATCGTCTTATCTTATCTTGTCTAAGAAGCCATGGATCTCTTAGCAGTTCCGACGCTTTAGTCCAGGCCAAAAATAATAATTCCCAGGTAGTCTCGCCCGCCTCCGACTGAAGCTTGTGTTACGCGATCTTAGGTCTCTTGTCTCTTGTCTTGGTGCGTTTTATTACAATTCAATTACAATTACAATTTATATATAATTACTTATTTACTGAGATACTAGTGCATAGTGTGGTAAACTACATGTGAAACAAATGATTGCATGAAGGAATATATTATGAAGCGGCAACTTACTGCGGTCTATTTTTTCCGCCACAGAAGCTTCTATGAATGCATTACAAATGCTTCGTACACCGAGGAAATCCTGCATTTCGGAAGGAATGGCATCGTCGACTGAACTGATTGCCTGCACATCAGCAAAATCAAAGGCTGAAGAATAGGAGGCACAGTCAAAATAAGAACGCGTATCAAGACATAGCTATAGACTATACAGGGCTGTTACTGTGCTCAAGGTTATACGCGGGTATACGGCGTATACTCACCTCCGGAAAAAAATTACAGCGTACACTCACCCCAAAGAACGAGGGTACACGCGGGTATACAGCGTATACACACCTCAGTAAGACCAAGTGGGTACACGCAGGAAAAATCGCGAATTACGAAGATCAAAAATCATGAAAGTAGAGCGGTTTTACGCTGTTTTACAGTTTTTCCGTGCGAAATATAACGGCAAACAACTTTGATGACTAAAAAAGTCGTCAGAAATTTTGGCGGATAGAAGAGGGAAATTTTCCATGAAATTTCGGCCTTGGTCTAAAAAAGTCGATTTTATTCCGGCGGCAGCGTGTATTCAACGCAAAAGTTCTGAGTACACCTTGGCTATAAATTATGAAAAAGAATGCTATCAACTGTTGAAGAAGAACGCGACCAATAATAAACAAGAACGCTATCTAGCCTAAAGACGAAATAGAACCAACTCAAAGTCGAAACAATAATTAATGCAATAGGCCTATAATAATAATAATAATAATAATAATAATAATAATAATAATAATAATAATAATAATAATAATAATAATAGGTGCCGTTCCAGATGTTTTTATCTTAGCATTAGGGTGTTAAGTCCCTGAGGGATCATAAGTACCTCGGGGCAAAAAAAAAAAAAAATAATAATAAATAAATAAATAAAATAATAATAATAATTTATATGGCGCCGTAACGCGGCCATACCGCTACAAGGGCGCCTCACAAGCAGCTAAAAACAACCGAAAACGACAAGACAGAACGCGGCAGATCGTCCGAATATTTCATCCCTAAAAGTCTTTTTTCGACCGTAGCGTGTACTCACATAGAAATTTACCAGTTACCCTATATACAGCCATGAACCTACCTGACCAAGTTCCCCATCTGCATCTTTTGCCATGTTGAAGTACTTGAGAACGAATCGCCGAATGCCCTTCTTAGCGATGTCACGCTTCAGCTGAATGACGTCACGGTCGAAGTCCTAGAATTCAAGGGTAGACTCAACTTTAAAAAAGAATAGGAGGAAGAAGAGGGAAAAGAATTCGAGGAGCTAGACAAAAATATTTGATAATCTGATGTACAGCAATAATGAATTTTAAATAATAAATTATAACATATTAAATGGCGTGCTAAGATATAGTTTTGTGTGACATTATTCTATTTTTGTAAAATAGATGGCAAACAATGTCGACACTTTGAGATGGTGCGTCGCTAAAAAAAAAACCGAGGGGAAGGCTTTGGGAGAACCAAGTCTCTGTAATAATTATTAGATATACACATCTCAAGTTAATGTAAAATTCAGGTTTCTTAGAGGGGGTATTGTAAAATGAAGCCACTACAGGAAAAAGTGCAGAACGGAGGATGGAGTGGTAAGATTTTGCATTCGAACTTGCCTATAGGGGCAGAAAACCTGAAGAAGATAAGATGGCATGTGGACTATATTAGCCTACGATAAATAATAATTATATTGCTCTATTATAATATAGGCTACTATAGCACCCATAATATGCTTTAAATAATGTGTAGGCGTAATCCAAGGCTTTTTCAGCGTTCAGTTGTACACTAAATGTTCTGTTCTAGCCTAAATGGCTTTGTGCAGTTGCAAGAGCACTTCTGTGCAGTTAAAACTAGTTTTAAAAGGGTATTGTCCTCCGATTGGAAATAATTTACCATTTATGATGGGAAATGAAAGAAAGGATTGTGCAGTTCTAAACATTCCTTTAATACATCCCTGGCCTAACCTTTGTTTCGCATACAGATATGAAATCAATAAGAAGGGCAAAAAAGTCAACTAACCTCGTTGACGATCTTTTCCTTCAGCGCGTCATTCATTATTTCTCCGCTTTCCACTCTCAGATGAAACGTATAAACTGTCGCGTCCAAACCCTAATAAGACAAAATTTAATGTCAAACTGATGCATAGTTATTCAGGACACGCAAATGTCTTCAACGAAAGTCTCCAACACTACGGACATAGACCTAATTATTCCAATCCAGCTAAACTGCGACTGTACAGACCTTAAGAAAGCAGTCCTCCGTCTCTGCACACAATTCCCGGGCATCTTCATCCTCCTCATCGTCATCATCCTCTTCGCTTTTCTTCGCCGTTCCATCGATCAACCTCTTCGCTGGTCCAAGACCTTTCGATAGTTGCAATGCAAACGCGAACGTTGTCTTCATTGTCATCCGTTTTCTTGCTATCGCATCCAGGAAAATTTGTCGCTGCGTAAACATTCAAAATAATGTGACCAGGTTTATTAATGGATTTAACCGTGGCGAACCCAGGTACTGCGTTAATATGTTGGGAATTGTATGTATAGGCTCACAATAGTTGACTCCGGTTTTGAACATTAGAGGCTTTTATAAGCATTTTATAAGCCACCTTGGTCGTCGTCGTCGTCGTCGTCATCATCATCATCATCATCATCGTTGTCGTCGTCGTCGTCGTTGTCATCATCATCATCTTCATCTCCATTGCCACTACCATCATCATCATACATAATCACCATCATCATCATCGTCATAAACGTCATCGTATTTGTCGTCGTTATCACCACCACCATCATTACCACAGACATCACGCAAGCATCATTGTCATCGTCATGGTAGCCTAATTGTGATGATGATCATGATGATGCCAATAGTACCTACCACAACTAAAACATTATCATCATCGTCATCATCACCACCAACATCACCACAAAAATCAACAACACCGTCGTCATCATAATCGTCATTGTCATTATTTTTACTACCTCCAATACCACCAGCCCACCACCACCAACAACAACAACAACAACAACAACAGCATCAAAATTAGCATGGTCTTCGTCATCATCATTTCATTAACTGTTAATAAACAGAAACTGACGAGGTGAAAAAAAGATTTATGCTTAGCACTTTTATCTACTCAGTTATACGAGTAATATAATCGTCTTGCCTCGGTTGCATCCGTTGGTAAGTCCTCCGTCTTTACTTCCGTCGAGTAAATCTCTCGCACGTGCGTGAAACCTTCATTCAACTGCAACGTGTACAAGCAGAAACGTCCTTGAAACGTTTGCGAGTTCAGATGCCATGTCATATAGTAGGCATACTTGTCATTTGCATATTTATATAGCGCCGCTCAACCGATGTGACATTTATTATTGTCGTTACGAACGACGGTCCTGCATGCTTAATAATTAGGCTATATTACATTTTATGCGTCGCCTGGTCCAGGGACGTCATTTGGGGGGGGCAGGGGGGGGCATTTGCCCCCCCCTGAATTTCACCGATTGTCCTTACATGTGACATATTTTTGCAACACCACACGTTGTTCAAAATACCAAAATGCCTGTGTCTTCACGGCCTGTGTAATTGTGTATGTGAGGGCAGCTTCGATCTGCACACACACACACAGCATATAAGACCCCAGATATCGGCCTTTGTGTATTGTCTGCTAAGGGAATTAACTCTGGCCGATACTCAAAAGCCGTGCAGCTCGTTCCCGCTAGAAATAGGGAAGACCTTGTCCCAGGTCAGTAGGGTCACCAGATGTGTGTGTCCTGCATGTAAGCCACACAGTTCAAGCCGCCACACAGTTCAAGCCGCCACCAGTTACATGAGGCAGCCAGGCAGGCAAGATTATCCCCTCCAGCCTTACAAGCATTAGGCCCATATGCACCCCATCCCGTCTGACCGAGAGCTGGAGCGGTTTCGTCTTTCCTCAGCCTACCAACACCAGGGTCCACCAAGATCTATCCACACGGTGACGTCAGAATCACCCCACCCCGAGTTAATGAGCCAGCTGCCTAAGCCAGCGGGCCAACCTGTGTATTGGAAGAACCTTGATAAAAGCGGACCAAAGGACACGAAAGTTCAGCCCAAAACCGATGATCTACCATAAAGGCTAAAGCACACGGTAGGCCTAATATTATGTGACATCTAATTGAACTGAAATTTACATAAACTGATTGGATTTATAGTGCAATGGTTGGACAGATTTGCTTCTTATACATGAAGTCTTGGATATTAATCATTTCTTTGAGTATTATCTTTTCCAGGTTGAGATAATCACCCATGATACTTTCAAATTACGTTTTCAGACAAATCCAAATATCTGATATCAGTGTGTTGGCTTGAACAACCCACGGACCAACAAGCCATTGACCACCACTTGAATAATCCCCATAGCTAATAATAATAATTAGTCCAATAATAATAATTATTGGAAGCCTAGTGCATGCAGCATGCAATATTGCTTTGTGAATTGTTATTAATGACAACTTAAAGCAGGGCTTAATCTGGATTTCTCCTTGGGAGGGGATGTGCCCTTGCCTGCAAGAAATTTGTTTGAATTTTCACAGTGCAATGGTGTACAATTATACTCTATTTTATGACAATGCCATATATTACCATAGAAAATAATATAATTATAATTATATAATATTAACTAATATCATGGTAGATAATAAGAGTCCATGCAATACAATTCTATGTAATACAATAATGTAAACAGGAACAAAGGCCATTGTCATTAACCTCATGCACTAGGCCTCCAATAATTAATATTATTGCATTTTGTCAAATATTTCTGTGGGGGAAAGTCATTTCTGTCACTTTAGTATAATTTAGTTGTACAAACGTGTTTGTGCAAATATTAACATTAAATCATACGCTTTCAATATGATGGTATCATATATCATAATGAATAATGGCACTATTATAATCATATAATGGTAAATAATATCATGGTATATAATTAACAAGTGCAAAGCACTTAGTCTATTTAAAGTAGGCTTGTATTGGCATTTAAAATATATCCATCACTGAATAAAATATAGTAAGAAATAAATAAGAGCAAGAATAAAACATCTCATTTAACTGTAGTTTTGCAAATGTTGGTCCAATACAGAACTTAAGAAGATTGTGGAATTTTGACCCGCAAAATTTTTTTTGCCCCCCCCTGAAAAAAACTGAAATGACGTCCCTGGCCTGGTCTCATTGCGGTTCCTTTGGAAACCAGCCTAGATGGAAGGCCAAGAAGTCTCGTTTCTTCTCAAACTGAGAGATATTGATTGTTTCCTTTACGGTACATTCAATAATGTATAAAGATAAAGAGCATAATGACGGGAATCATGGAGGGATCGGGGAGAAGGGGGAAGACTATGCAGAGAATGGTTGCAGGACATAGAAGAGTGGTGTGGGATGAATGCGCAGGAGCTGACACACCGGGGGGCACGGGACAGGGAATCATGGAAGAGAGTAGTCGAGTGCGCAGTGGACACCTACGGGCTGTTTTTCAACCCATGGATAATGAAGAAGAAGATATTATGAATTGTGTATTCGTCCATTAAAAAGCATTCAAACGCTGTATGTGTTCATTAGAGCACAATCGATATAGTATGGCTACTTGAAGAGTCCCTAATTAAATTATTATGTTTGCAAATATTCTAAATAGATTGTGCGACTGGAGTTTATTCAGACATTAATTCTTTACCAACCGGTTTCGTATATGCCTCTATTAATGGCTCGATGAGCGGTGTGACGTTATTCGACAACAATTGGTCCATCTTCTTGTTTGTCACTTCTGCAAAACAAGTCAGTTAAATTAAAATTGGATTCGAATGCCGTGGTTTTATATTTAAATATTATATTGCAGGTTTCGTGTCCGCACTTTTGCTATTTCAATTGCTTTTCTTTTAATTCTGTCATAAAAACTTTAAAATAGCTGAGGTACATGTAATCGTCACTGCTCTGTTTATAGTGGTCCAGTGGAGTTGCTGTCGCTGGTCCTGTATTATACAAGTTTGAATGTTACTTGCTATAATTAATAGGCTACATGCAGAAAATAATATCTCTTTTAAATATGCATGTTTGTATCCCTTACTTTTAATTTTTTCCAGGATCATGTTGTGGACTTTAATAATTGGCGTCAGACCTTTCCTCAGAACGGGTTCGATTTTGTCCAGTAACGCCTGAGCTCCTTGTTGGATCTTCGCCCAGGTTGGACCAAGGACGCTCAGAATCGCTTTCTTCATCAGACCAACCGTCTAAGAAATAAACTCACAGGTAAACTATCGGTTGCTAGTTGACATCAAGATTTCATTTGGTTACCGTACGTAACCCACGACCCTATCAATACAGGACTTGTAGCGGCGCAAGGGTGGGTTAGGGGGGCTAAGCCCCCTAAAAAAGCGATCTATTTTTTTTATGTAAAAATGAAATATTTGCACGATTAACCTCTTTGGCCCCCCAACAAAATAACCGTAAAGGTACGCACGAGGATTGACAGATATGAAAAAGGATCATTTCCGAAGATTTCGACCAAACGACTAAAAAGGTCGTCAGAAATTGTGGCGACCGAAATGGAAATTTTTCCTGAAATTTTGGGCGATGACTAAAAAAGTCGTCAGAAATTTTTGCCACTGAAAACGGAAAATTTTCTGCCGCAAATTCAGCCCCCCAAAACTGAAATCCTGGCGCCGCCACTGTATAGGACTATGGGTTACCTAACCAAAACACAATTTTTGATCATAAAGGAAATTTGTTATTCAGTTGTGAAGAAACTCTCAAATGGCGAGGAAACTGAAATAAAGAAGCAGAGGCAAAAACACAGAAACTGACAGAGAGAAAGAGGGATGGAGGGAGAGAGACACACACACACACACACACACAGACAGCAAGACATTCAGAACTCTTGTTACATATCAATCCGTGAATACTTACTTTACTTATAATTATACTTACATGTTTAACGACACTGCCATTTCAAAGATGATTAGTGTCGCCCTCCTCCTTTATCCAGGCTTGGGACTGGCACTGGCAGAATGCAGCCAGTGGCGAGTTTCATTCAGAACTCTCATCCGACTCGTCATTTATAGTAAACAAAAATTATGTCATTGTAGTTTTAGAACATAGCCTAATAGTCGAATTTGGAAGAATCTCAAAACTGTACAATAGGACGGTTTATAACCGTGGATGGGCCGGAAGCTCTACTGAGTAGCCTACCCTCAAGTGGCGCTATATATAAACTTCCAATTTAACAGTATTAATAATAATAATGATAATAACAGTAATGAAAATGATAGCCTAATAACAACGTAGTAGAGAGATATAGTATTGTCCTGGACACTTCTAAACGGGATACGCGCGTTTGTGCACGCTATGCATATCATAACTGTGCTCACACTGTGTAGGTTAAATACATACATGATTAACATGAAAATCTACTTAGAGAAAACGGTGCGTGTGCACTGTGCAACTGGCCATATTCAGTTTGTAATGTTGAGAATTTTAAAACGATTTTGAGTAGGCTAGTGACGTACCGTGTACCACATTGGAATAAGGACACGAGCGGCTATCATCGCAGCGAAGGAGCTGGAAATCGTTAACGGAATCGACAGGTAGCCTTTGATCTGTTCCAGGACGATGTCTTGAATTGGAGGCAGGCAGCTCGTCATCAGCATCTCCAACAACATCTGAATAAATTTTACATAAAGTTCGCAGAAATCAATTATTGTGCGCTACGAATAAAAATCATATGTATATGAAATCTGCTAGGTCTATTGGCTTTAGGCAAAGTTATTGGCCTGAAATAATTCTTTGCATCAATTTGGCGCAGATGCAAGACAAAAGCAATGGTACATGTAGGCTATATGACACTTGTCTTCTTTACAAAGCTTAGAAGTACAAAGACGATGATAACGACACACCAAAAATGACGTTTAGTAATAATTTACTAATAATAGTTATTGAGTTTCGGGAAAGTATGTGGTTAATACCACAGTAAACGAGGCTGCGGCCGTAAACTGCAATAATATATCTGCAGAGAGAGAGAGACAGACAGACAGACAGACAAGCAGACAGACAGACAGACAGACCGCGAAACACAGGGAGACAGAGAGACAGCGAGATAGAGACAGAAAGACCGACAGGCAGGCGGTCGGGCACACAAAGACAAAAAAGAGTGACATAGAGACAGAGAGCGACAGTCAGAGATATACAGAGGAGGTAGTGGAAAGACAGACAGAGACATCCATCTAAGCAGACGATCTTCAGTAAGACTTTGACCTCGTCCTCCGTTCCATGATTCTTCCAGCCCTTCAGAGCTTCCACCTTGTCTGGAATTTCCTCGCAGGCCTTTTCGAAGGCCAATCCCAGAACCGTATCCGTATTTCGAGCTGAAAAAACACATGCGAAACAGGTTCCATATAGCATATTCCAGCCATACCGGAATGGTGTGTCTATGCGGCACATTCTGTACATATATTAACTAACCATTATTTTGATGGAAGGCTATGGGGTACCGACTCTTTATTTAATGCTGGTTACTAATCATGTGAAGTTTATCAAATTAATTATTTATATTCAGTTGAACGTAGCTTCTTTTTATTTAATATTAATGTCCATTCGGTTGAAGGAATCAGCTACTATTTATTTAAAATTAATTTATGTTCTTTCGAAAGCTACCAACTTTTAACCTTTCAGCTCAGCAATATAATCCAGCAATAGCCTATACGAACAAGGCCACGTGGTCTTACTCTATCAAGGGCCATTGTTATTGACAAAAAACCTCAAGTTTAGGTCTATTATACAAAATGTTAATCAATTTGTTTTAAAGCGTTGCTACTTTTCATACCTTTTGCAAACTACCAGGTCTATGCGTTTGCTATTTGTTTGTTCGCTCTCATACAAATCACGTGAACTTAAGTCCAGGTAGCTGAGGTAGGATAATAGGCTATAGGCCTATTATAACAGCTATTTACTTGAAGGCATTAGATGTTCATTCGATATTAATTTATATTCATTTATTGGTAGTTTCCATTAGTTTCTAGTTGTCAGATCTGGAAAACTTTATTCAATCCAATCAGAGTGCGTTATGAAGATTTTGTTTGTTTATTGTCTCTGCGTTAATAAATAAACAAAAAACAAAGTCTAACCTATCCGTATGTCTACTCTGTACGCTAAGATAATGACAACACATAATAATAGCCTATGTGCTTCAGCCTGAAACGACAATAGGTATTTTTGCCAAGAATCAGGAGACTCCAGGAAGTGATGATCATGATGATGCTCTTGAGTGAGGCTGCTAGGAAATAGGGGCTGTGCTACTGACCCTTGAACCTCCGAACACAGGTCTGGAGGAAATAGATCCACTCATTGCGATCGATCTTTTCTTCTTCACCAACGACAAGTTCTTCGTCGTTGGCGACGGGAGGCTCCTCCTCCTTCTTCTCCTCTTCCTCCTTCGTCTTCGTCTTCTTCTTCTTCTTCTTCTTCTTGCCTTTCTACAATGGATAAGAAATACCAGCTGCATGCGAATCACCTAATTACCCAAAGGACAGAAAAACAATGCGCCTTATCTAATGGACGAACTTCGAGAATTATCGTAGCAGCAGTTTTTATATAGCCCCACACTAGCAGGTTTGCAAATATAGCCTTACTAAAAACAGAGCAATTCACGTTTCATAAGACAAAATATTATGATTCCTGTCAACTTAAAATTGTGTTATAAGCTATTCTAAATGGATATTATTGGCTTATCTCAGCCTTTCTGATTAGGTCCAAAGGCATCAGCAATATCAGTGGATCGATTTCAGACGCTTTCGGAAAATTCATAGTTACAGGTTGCAGTGTTGAGAATTATTCCTGCTATTACTCGATGGCGGAAAATCTGTAATTTTTCTTCGTTCGAAGTTACAGCTGTTATCGTATTCATTAAACTCACGACAATCACCAGTAGATCAGAATAAGACGACGAAGACGAAGAGGAAGAAGAATAGTAGGAGGAGGAGGAGGAGGAGGAGGAGGAGAGGAGGAGGAGGAAAAGGAGGATTAGGAGGAGAAGAATGGGAAGAAGAAGTATACGCTACGAAACATGGGAAGAAGTTACAAGAAGAAAAAAGTGGAAGAAGGCTCCTAATTCCTCTTCTGATTAAACTAGAGATGGGAATGAAGTTCACAACAAGCATGAACACGATGATGAAAAGGATCAGGAGGGGAAGTGCTGCAAAATATTTTAAGCGGAGGAATTGGAGAAGAAACAAAAGAAAGAAGACAATAGTTTACATATCAATGTGATGACGACAACTTAACGTACCTTCTTCGTGGACCTGCACGTTCTGAAGATATACTTCGTTCTCTGCGGGTGAAACAGGGCCCAGCAGTCATCCGGAAAGCTAATCATTTTGTCGAATGACTTGAGTTCGATACCTAAAATCATTCGACTTTAGGAGGAGGAGAAGGGGAATTATTTTTCGGATGGATGCAATGGTTTAGAACTTGTAGAAAACGACTAAGAAAGTTCGATGCGAATAAGTTATTAGGTAAATTACTAAACAAGATAGTAACGTTTCTATCTCCTCTATCTGTCCTCTTTAGAAACCTGGTCTTGCTTTAACATAATTGGCAGTGCCGGCGCTAGCACCCCCCGTACCCCCCAATTGGGGGGCCCCGAGTTTGAAAGGGGCCCCCAAATTTAGCTGGTCATTATGCCTATTTGTGACTGTACAGATCCGGTCTGGTGCATGCCTCAACTAACCCTGTGGCACTACCATAGCAGACCTAATGCAAATATCATACTGGTTTTGGGCATAAGTATATAACCATCAGAGTTTGAAAGGGGCCCCCAAATTTAGCTGGTCATTATGCCTATTTGTGACTGTACAGATCCGGTCTGGTGCATGCCTCAACTAACCATATGGCACTGCCCTTGCAGACCTAAAGCAAATATCGTACTGGTTTTGGGCGTAAGTATAAAGCCATTAGAGTTTGAAAGGGGCCCCCAAATTTACCTGGTCATTATGCCTATTAATTTTGTGCCTGTGCAGATCCGTTCTGGTGCATGTCTCAACTAACCATATGGCACTGCCATAGCAGACCTAATGCAAATACCATACTGATTTTGGGCGTAAGTATAAAACCATTTAAACTAACTCAGGCAATTTCGTCCACTTTCTCAAACACAACGCTTATAAATTGTAACTTGTTCTAATTGCTAATTGGACGAGGCCTCAAAATAAAACCTGCGTGAGACCCAAACATTAAAGCCTGTGTAAGGTCCCATATGTCCTTGGTATGTGTCTGATCTCAAGTTTGCAAGGGGCCTCAAATGTAGCTGGTAATTATACCTTTCATAACTGTTCAATCCTGAAACCACGCACCGAATTATGTTTTAACGCGAAGCATACAAAATTATATTACTCAAACCAATAGAGCATTATCCTTCAACCAAAGAGGAGACTTGGGGGTGTGGACAGGGGCACGGCCCCACAATTTGTAGTTGGGACGGAATCCTTGTATCCCAATATTTCATAAATATTTCATAAGTATCATCCACTGCCCATCAATAATGATCAATTTTGTTCAGATGACAGACTATAAATGCTACCATTACAGTTGGCAAATCGGATAAATTTAAACAATGGAGAGGGACACTCTGAAGTCCTAAACCACGACTAACAGCAATGAAAAAGAGCTATTTTTGTAAAGGTGACAGCTTAAAGTTTCTACCATTACAACATGAAAATTCAAAAAAATTAACAATTGGGATGGGACATTTATTGAAGTCTTACACCATGTCTTTCAGCACTTATATTATGAGAAATTTTGCTGAGATGACAGCTCAAGGTATGGGGGGGCCTCAAGTTTTTCTTGGGGGCCTCAGGTACCCTAGCGCCGGCACTGATAATTGGGCAGCCTCTCTGACTAGAAAAGGTGAATAAACTGGTATAGGCTTCAGAGTCGCGCTTCAGACAATGTGTCTCGAAAAAAATGGAATTCAAATAATAGTTGACTACTCAGAGGTGCTCTCGATTCATTCCAATGCTTGTCAAAGACCTCGCATATTTAGCTGTATTGACGAGATCGTATTTAAATGAATGGATGGATGAGATTACAAGTCTTTTGGGATCAAGCTTGCAACCATCATCGATAATATTATAATTAAATTAACAGTGTCATATTTTTTTAACATTTTCGGTTCTCGCCTCCAAAGTTGTGCTCTGAAATGTCTCTAATAATTGCTATTATCATTATTGTAATTATAATTATTATAATAATAATATTAATAATAATAATTATTATTATTATTATTATTATTTTACCCGAGGTAGGCTATCTATAATCCCTGATGTTTCAGATATTAGCAAGAAACTTTAACTTAAGATTGGCCAGTGGCCGTCCATGTCAAGATCTGGAAGAGCAAACGTGCTGGTGTTTGTTTATATTATTTTTAATTATTATTGGCACATATAAAATACTTTCTACCATAAGTGACCTAATAGATTATAGTCAAAACCTCTGTTCAATACGAAGGCGATTGAATTACAGACCGAGTCCCTTCGCGATTGGTTCAATCAGATCAGTGAACGGTTGAGCAACGTCTCTCGTTATGACTCTGTAACCTGCTGGACGAATCGTCGTCTTTGGCTTCTTGTGTCGCTCAAAAGCCTGGAAGGAAAAACGATGTGGTTTAAGACTTTGCAGCCATGGCTTCCTAATGGCTAAGAGACTACTCTTCATAGTCCTAAGATGTATTGGGAATGTAGCCAACCATAAGACGCCAGCAATGCATTTTTAACGTAGGCTTGTTGACGATTATCGCACCACAGCAGTTCACGAATTAAGGCGATATCGGGGTATAATAGAGGATTCGTGGTATTTATGGTTTGGATCGGCTGCTCTGAGTTAGAGCCAAGGAAGGCGTGATGTATTATTTCCGTTATGTTTGTCAATTCAATGTAGACATAGGCAGAGAGTCGTGGAGAGAAACAGAGGTGGAGATAAAGCTACGATGACAGGGTAGATAAAAGGGAAGCGCTGAAAGAGATGGGAACTGAGATGGAACTGAGAAAATGGAACAAGAAGAAATAGACAGAATTGCAGGGTCATGCATAGAAGGAAAGAGAGAGAGACATAGAGACATATAGACATAGAGACAGATAGAAAGATAGACAGAGAGACAGAGAGAGAGACAGACAGAGACAGACAGAGACAGAGAAAGAGACAGAGAGACAAGATTCAGAGACACATACATCTTGATTGGCGTAGAATTCTATTCCGTAGTCGCTTCTCTCGACGCAGTAGACTTTCTTCCATCTCCTCATCGCTCCTGGTCCTTCTCCCACCCGGACATCGATGTATCCAGCCAATAGATCCGTCCGTTCAACCGAATCGAACTGTCAACAACGAAATCAAACTGCATGCTCATCATTATGTAGACCTATGTCTGTATGTGAAATTTGGCCATTGTACGTAGCTATGAATCGCCTTTAGGCTAAGCCTGTAAAATTTCATTTAAAAATTCGTACTTGTGACCAAGATATTGGCAAAAAACCTTAGAGGCACTTTGTTTTGGCCCACCCTGTATGTATGAATGTATGAATGAATGAATGAATGTTTTGCAGCCGGAGGATTGCATGTTCGAATCCGCCTTAAGGGTAGGGACCTTGAGCAAGTCCTTCACTCGCAATTGCTAATACGCTTCGGCTTGAAACTCCGATGCAGTGTTCACGCTGTTACAGTCGGAAGCGCCTCTGAATAAAGAGATTGGAGGGACGCTATAGAGATGGATAAAAATAAAATAAAATAGATAGAAAATAAATAGAAGTTACCGTACGTAAAGAACCGGTAGCTGGTAACCACTCCCGATCCTTGTCTATCAAAGACAGAGTTCGAACTTCACGCTAAACTGTAAAGTTTCAAGACTCGGTCTACAGTCTTTTAGAACATTTAAGTTGAAAATTTGATTTTTTTTATAGAACTTGCCTCCCTGTAGGTAAGCTTCAAATTCTCTGGCTCTTTGGCTTCCGCTGCATGTCTGGCTCTTTCGTAAATTGTCCAGGCGGCGTTTAGGGAATATGCTATTCCAAACTTCTTTGCAGTTTCCGCTGCGTTATCTATGCAATAGCGCAACAGCAAAACTTTATTAGTTTTTAGTCCTCTCTGCCCGAACATCCTGCGTTCTCACTTTTTCGCAAACCCGGGTCATTATTGATCTAAGGTTCTCCAACCGAGTCATGGATATCCAGAACCACACTGCGTCTCTGGAAAGATCTGTCTCCTGAATTTCGTGCTTCGATTCTTCGGTTCTTATGGTCTTCGGTTCTTTGGTTTTTCTATTTTTCGGTTCTTTGGTTCATCTGTTTTTCGGTTTTTCGCTTTTTCGGTCCTTATGTTCTCTCCATCGTTATCAGTATTGCATTGAATTATATTTAAGCATTTGTAAAGCGCCTCTAGTAGGGCGAACCTTTCAGTGGGGAAGTCGAAGGTCTCCCACCATCACCTTTCTCATGCTATCTATCCAACGGTGCACGGGCATTCCACGCGTAACAAAAACCTCGAACTTCTTACGAACCCTAGCCTATACTCACCTGAACCTACATCTATCGATTCTCGACCATTGCTCACAAAGTAGGCCACCGTTAGCTTTCATTACAAACATGTTACCACTGTATTGCATTTTCTAATTAATACAGCTAGTGCTCGTTTAATATATAAGCTAGGCTACAACAAATGCAAGCATTTGTAGCAAGTGAGTAATTATGTGCAATTTCACCACATCGATTGAGTAATTATAGCCTATATTAATCAATTTAGTGAGTCATTGAGTCAGTGAGTAAGTGAGTAACACCTAATCAATCAAGTTTGAAATCACATTGTAAATTAGGGAACACTCAGTTAGTCATTCATTCGGTCAGTCAGTAGATGATTTTTATAGCGCCGTCCAAGTGTCATACGAGCATTCCATTTCATCATGGGGGCCCGGTGGGTAACACGCTGGCATGGAGAGCAAGAGGTAGCGAGGTCGTGCCCCCGTAGGTCGGATTTGCTTTGCAGGCTGCTAATAGTGCCGATTAATTATTGTAGGCTGTCTGTTCTGATAATTAGAGTAGTTAAGATTTATGTATTCTGTAAAATTTTAAATTTGCTTTTTTTAAATTATTATTATTATTATTATTATTATTAAACAACTTCCTTTATTGTAAAACAGACAATTTCCGATGCTAACATCTACTCCGAAGAGTACTAAATGCAACTATGAATCTAGGACCTCGTCCCCGGTGTCATGCATAAAGGTCCCTCTAAACGCTATTGCGTTGTAGCGCTGCGTACAGATGGACAGGCGCTGAAACAGATATTTGGTCTCCTGAGGGTCGCCCGTGGCTTCAGTCAGCCGACGACCTAATTCCAAAAGGAACTCACGACCTGACAAATTTATTGGACCAAATGTCTCTAAAGCTATTGGCACGAAGTTGTGTGTTGCGGGGAGCTCTGCATACTTTGCTATTTTGCGCGAGGCGGCCAGTTCAGCTGCACTTCCAGGTGTTGTCGCTGACTTATTTATGTATGATACGGCGCAAGTATGTATGCTGGTTGCGTCCCAGGTCATGTATTTGCCTCCAGCCCACGGAATGAGCGTCGCCCCATCTGGCCTCTTACCGTCGGTGCGAAGGAGCCCTGTGGGTTCTTTTGAGCTTGGGATGTCCGCTCTTTTGAGTGATCTCCATACGATGTCGTTCATAGCAAAGTGTCGGCTTGATCGGCCTTCCGGTCTCTTGCACACCAGCCCATGGTGGCCCCCGGGGTCCGCCGTCTCGCCACATTGGCACTGATGTGGGGCACACAGGTTGAGACCCAGGCGTAGGCCGATCGCCACCCTCATTGCCTCGTTGCTAAGGCCTAGACCGCACGAAGCAACTGGTACGGTGGATAGCCAGTCCCCGGCGTGAGGCGCTGAGATCGCTTCCAGTCTGGCTCGGTTGAGCGGGTCGCTGTTCGCGGACCACACCATCGCCTTGTCTTGGTCGATCAAGGGTCTGTCCCATGTCTTCTGTTTATTCCATGCTGACCCCTCATCTCCAGGCAACGTTGAACTGCGAGCCTCGTAGATTTCATTCTCGTAGACATCCAGCAGTTCTTCGCGGTCAAGGATGGCCATCCTGAGAGTCTTGGTCGATGCAGCTGACGCTAAAAAAGCTGAAGAAGCCAGCATCGTGTGTAGTATCCGCAGAGCCTGCCTATCAGCGGAAACTCGTCATAATGCTGCCATAGTTCAAAGTGATTAAAGTAATATTATGTTATTATTATTATTATTATTATTATTATTATTATTATTATTATTATTATTATTATTATTATTATTATTATTATTATTATTATTATTATTATCTTCAATAAAGGCAATGGGCAATCAGTAAGTAGGCAAAATACCTTTCAATCGCTGCAGAGTTTCTTGGTTTATTGGCGGCATGTTTTTGCTGAATCTTAATTTACCTCAGCAAAGTAAACTTATTCAACTATTCTGAAGCTACAGCCCCTTGGTTCTTGTCACAAATTCTAACTTCTGAAGACTATCCTCAGTCCAATGTACAGTCTGTAGTCTTCAATACTCAACTATAGTCTACGCTTAAAATGATACAATGCTCAATATGTTTTCTAAGCTTTGACCGTTCAACTCGGCAAAGCATTCAGCGCGTTCGCTGTGAGGTCTTCACTGCTGAACGTCCTCAACTGAGGTTGGCGGTTCACACTGTCGCAGGGTTATTTATTCCGACCGAAAGGCGTTATTAAGGTCGTAATCGCAAGCGGATACTACACAATTTCTAAAACGCTGGACCAATTGAAGGATCAGCTTACTCACGAGCGATGTTGGAAATTATCGTGGTTACTTTAATCACTTTGAACTATGGCAGCATTATGACGAGATTCCGCTGATAGGCAGGCTCTGTGTTGTGTTCCTGGTCATACCCTGGATGGCTTTGGTAATTTAAATTATCACGATAACCAGACTTTGTCAGTGTTTGTGCCGGTGTCACGAAATAGAGTATCCCCGTATTAATTGTATCCCCCCAAATTAAAAAGAAGTCGGAAAAACCGCTTCCGCGTGTATTTTTTTGCAAATTAATTTTCGTATGTTTTGTTTTGAACAATGACACTAACAGGTATGTTTATTCCTACTAGATAATTTGTTTTACCCTGTTTTTAGAGCACTTAAAACATTTAAAACACTTAAGAACATCCAGAGTCACTAAATAGATTCGAGTTGCCTTTATCTGAGCATTGCTTAGGACACTTAAAACATTTAGAGTCACTTTAAATTTTGATTAGCCTACAGCATAAAAATTTTTATCATGCGCATTTTTCAAAAAAGTGGATAGAGTGGTTTATCCCCCCCCGGATAGTATAGACCGGTTAATTCCATCGGGGGGATGGATTAATTCATCCTCTTGGATAGCTTTCAGGGGGGATACTCCGTTTCGTGTCACCGGATAGAAACTTCTGTGTCACTGTCGCTTCCCATTATAAGGTTGCCTTTCTCAGACAGAAATAATGAATCCACTCGTCCTTACTATTAGTTTGTACCAGGGCAATAAATATTATTATACGCGTATGTTCTGACACAAAGAACGCATTTGATATTGTCTGATTAATTATGGATGATTAGGCCAATACGGAGTCAATTTTTGAAAAATTAGTTCGCCTACACAATATAATTAAAACACCTTAAAATGTTTACCGTGAGTTCAAGCACAAATAGTGACCTAAATAGTGTGTAGGGAACACTTCCGAGCATTTTTGGTACTGCCTCTTTGTCCTCGCAAACTTCAAATCCCATGTCGCCAATAGGCTATTGCTTTAAGTGAGATGAACTTTTTGTTTGTGGCTCTAAAGATCAGGCAAGACAAAAAAAATTCTTGATACGCAGTAGGCCTATTTAATTTTTTCCTGGAAAAACTGTTTTAAAGTCTTTAATTACCTTTTTTGTGTAGTGATTGTGCCCCGAAAGTTTAGTGGGTGCGCCTCATTAGCTAGTCAGACGGCTATGGTCCACATGAGCATATGTCATAGTTTGTCAGTGCAATCGCGCAAAAGTGGAAGAGAGGTTGATTTTTGGTATAAGTACACCCAACATGTTGTGCAAGAGAACTGGGGTCAACCTACGCTGGAAATTTAAAATTTGGGCTAATTTTAATTTAGTTCGTACTGTGAGCGATAACAGGCGAAATTGCGTATCCAACACTGTATTGCGTGGTTCTATGGCAATTACCCTGAATAATTACCCCCCGGACAATTACCCCCTCCGTGCCAAATAAAGAAGTCTATGTCGTGTTGAACGCAAGTTAGTGCTAAACGTTCAAGAAAAATATTTAATAAAATCCAATCTAACAACGGTTCTAAGCTAGTTGTAACGCCTGCCTTATAAAATATTTAAATGTTATCGATTGAGGTCTGGATTCAGTTAGTTTTTGAAGTAAGGTTATGAGCAACTCCACGAAGATAGTAAATGGCTTTGTGCGCGTCGTATTTGCGAATGATTGCCAGAATCCTTGCGTTTGTGTCCGCTTATTTCTTCCTTGTAGGTTGTGGTGGGTGATAGGCTTAGGCAGTGCTGAAGGTCGGACAAATACGAAGACCATGACCATGAAAATGTTCGTTCCCTCAAGCGTATCTTCGTATACGCGTGAGTGAACAAGCTCACACTGTGGTACGGGGGGTAGGCTAATTGTCCGGGGGTAATTGGTACGGGGGGTAAATGTCCGGGGGTAATTGTCCTGGGGTAATTGTCCAGGGGTAATTGTCGGGAGGTAATTGTCCGGGGGTAATTGTCCAGGGGCAGGGGGTAATTGTCCTGTCACCGTATTGCGTATACTGCGTAGGTTATGTACGGCATATCAAGCAGCGAATTGAGTATAGGATATCTACTCTAGTCTGGCGGTGCATGCTAGGCCTTACTCCTGCCTATCTTTGTGAGCTCTGTAACCTTACTCTTAGTTCTCACCATTTCCGCTCCCTTCGTTCGACTGAACAAAGTCTGCTCTCAGTCCCTTTTGCTCGTATTTCTTATTTTATTTGTTTGCACTTGTAATGGAATTGTCAAAATGTCCGTTTGTTACTGGAATGACTGATTTGAACTCATATTATGTCAGGTCGAAATATGCAGATTAAAATGCGGGTAATCTATCTTTACAGCCTTCGAAATAATTCTCCCGATGCAGCACTAGGCAGGGATTTCTTTCCCTATACATGGTGGGCGCAACTTGAGGCCTAGTCCGTTGATGAGTAGTCCTTTGATGAGTAGGTTTTTTTTATGAATTGACCTTTGATGGGTAGATGGCGTACCTTATAGCTTCCGTGGATAAAAAAGGAAGGGCACAGAAGGGATCAAGGATCTCTCTACTTGAGGACATCCCGATATCAACAATGATGCATGCATTATGCGATGGTAGTCAAACTACGGGCTCTAGGCTCAGACTATAATAATTATCAGCATCCTGTAATATTTCACGCTGTTTTACAATTTAATTACTTCCTGTTTGGCGGCAGACAAAAGTTTAAAATAGGAACCGAGCGAGTCTTTCTGAAATGTTTTGTATGCTATTCAATTTTTATTTGTTGTAGAAATTTGATTAGGGTGTGTGACACGCAACTAAGACCATAAAAATATAAACATAGACATTTGCACGTGTCAATGTTAATAAAGTAGCCCAATCATTGGATTTATTAGCAGTTTATGACTTTGGTGCAATACCATCAGCTGGGGAAACAGGATCACTTGAAAGTCTGGCAACTTGGCTCAAAATATTCTCGACATAGTTGTCTTGCTCTTGAGCATTATTAGGCTCATGCTAGTTTAGTTTGCATAATTTCCATGCAATAACAATTTTTGTTCGCGTATTATTGATCTTGCATCGAAACAAGTTTTAGCACTACACGGAAGTTATTAACAAGACAATGCTGTTCGGATGCAAAAGAAGGCTCCAGCACAACACGGAAGTTGCTGTGCATTGACAAGGTGTAGGCCTAATGTTCTTGATAAGGCATTTCGTTGACTAATAGGCGACAACAGGATGTGATGAATAATGAGTTGCTGGTCAAATTCGAATGGACGCATTCGACACTTTAAAAACATTATCACTCTCTATTTCCTGCACTAATCGGCAGTCTTGTGGCAAAACATTGAAATTTATTTTGCCGAAAACCATGAAATTCTGTAGCCTGGTTGTGGCACCAAAGCCTTCAGTGGCTAATGCTATGGCCTACCAGCAATTAAGACTAGGCTACTAGGTCCCTTCCTTGTTGCTTTCTTAATTCTCAGCTTCAATACTTGATTTCACGCATTTGCCATGCTAACCAAGAGATAAATTTGTATCATGGTTAGAGTTATTCCGATTAAAATAATTTCAGAGGACATTTTCAGAAGATTATTTTCGCATTACTGGAAGCTAGGCTACTTGTCTTGGCCTAGTTAGCTACACCGGTAAGTGCGCGCTGCATTCGTCTGTTGGTTGCAACGGACTGCGGTTCAAACCCCGGGTTGGGAGTTGACATTCAGAGATTTAGATATCTCGGGCTAGCACGTGTGGGACGCAGGGGCGCAAGCTCCTGCGGAGCGACCTTGGGCAAGTTGCTTACCCATCATTGTCTGTGGGGAAGGCAACGGGAAACCACCTCACTCATCTCATCCCCAGGGGCGTAAAGCCAATGAACCTGCCTTCGGGCAGAGCACCATCATCATCATCATCATCAGGCTACTTGTATCGTAATTCTTTACAATGCGTGTTTTATATTAGGCTATGTTTAAATTGATTCCGATAGAAATTGTTGATATAAATTGCTTTGCTAGAATCAATGGAATTTTCAATTATTCGAAGCAGAGTCTTAGACTTTTAGACGGAATTTTCTAGTGCAATGAACATCGATTTCTGTTGGGCCTACCATTATAGCCTATCTGTATAATATAAAATCTATGTTTTGATGCCATATATTTCATTATGTCGAGGTTCACAGCAGAGCAACGAGCAGTAGTTTCAATCGACAGTTTAACCAAGGCGTGGACCAGAGTAGATGTATAGGGCCTATAGGAAGAAGAAAGAGAGTAGGTGACAGCCGCAGCTGGTGGTGAAAGGGATAATAAGAGTCCTGGGTGCACCGGACAGACAGTTCCTGGGTCCAGGACGACCCACATAGGCCTACCCTGACGACCGAGGTGAAAAATTAAGCAAATTAAGTCGTGGAGTTCAGCGTGGAGGGACCACCAAAACCAGCTTACCCAGCTGCTGGCGAGTAGCGTATACCAAGTGCAAATATACCGAGTTTTCAACGGATTTGAACGCAGCGAAATATGCATCAATGAAGTAGACGTGGGCATTACCCGACTTGCCCATAACCTTTCAACGTTTTGATCGATCAACCTCTAAAAGGTTGGTTAAATTAAGTAATTGAGCAATAACTTCTGTAGTTATCGGTCTACTGCAACAGGCGGCTGGCCTAAATCGTTGCGCAGAGTTCTCTATGGAAAACATACAGATCAGAGGGATGTTCAGAAAGTATAGGACCACGACAACTGCTTCTCAGTACGAGAATAATTACTGAGCCTATGTTATCGATGTAACAGAGGTAATTTTAGACGGACGCTGTAAAATAAAAAATAAAAAAAATTACTTTTGTTTATTCAACAATCCGGTTGCACAATTATGCAGTTGAAACAGTTTACAGGAACTCAGATTACAGAACACATAAATCTTAACAATTAACAGGACAGACAGCCTGGCCTGCGATAATCTGTGCTAATAGCATCCTACAAAGCACGTCCGCCCTGTCCAGGGCGCGAACTCGTTACCTCTTTCTCTCTACGCCAGCGTGGTTTTAGTTGCGCTATCGGGCAGTGTTTAATCTTGACGTCTTGAGGGAGAAAGTCCCCGAAGGAACGACATTTCCTCCTCCCCAGAAAAATCGAAGAGTTGATTTACATGCAAACTAATGAGTTATTCAAAGGTAGAATTAAGAAATATAGAGGATGAAATACGATGCTATGCTGAAACTGATAATTCATTTTGCTTTGCAGTGCAAATTTCTGGTATATGGCTAAAATGTTGGTGCAAATTTCTGGCTATATGGATATATTGTTGGTGCAAATTTCTGGCTATATGGCTATATTGTTGGTTCAGTTACTGTTAAAATGGTCGTGAATATTTCTTATTAGCTAGTTAGGCTACTGAAAAATGATGCTTTTCTGTGTCATGGTCTAGCCTACATCATGTAGGCTAAAGATACGATGACAAAATACTTTTGACTCTTAATACTAGAGTAAAATATCTTGTTTTTGAGGCACTGATTTTAGATAAATAAATAAATTGTCGAAGTTATAAGCATGCATGCAAAGTCGGTTCATATGTGGTAGACCACACTATTTACCGTCAAAGGATCTGTGCTGCGCAGTGCAATACGTATCAATGAAGCATCATGCTCTGTGCTCCGTCAAGTATTCACCAAAGCGGCTCAAAAACCGTCATCCACTGAGATCATACCTGGTTTATAGATCCGCCAACACTGACCATGGGAAGAATAAGCATAATTACAAATATTGCAAAGTGCTAACAACGTAACAATAAATAAGTGCTCAAAATAAATTAATGCTAGAAAAATGCAAAAAAGATACTAAAACAGTCATCCGTTTATGATCCGTCATTATCCTTCAATTAGTAAAGTAGTCGGTAGTCAAATAAAGTTCTGTATATAGTAGGCCTATAAGAAGTCAATCCAATGTTTGCATAAGCTTACACCAAACAACAAAGGTAGGCCTAATAAAAATGACACTTTCACAAAGTAAAATCAAATAAATGTAGGTCTATAGTATCATATAAATTTATGTAGGCTATCTGTTATTTGTTTGGTTCACTTATAAAAAAAAGGCCAGGCACTCTGTAGCGTGGTATACGCTTGCAATTGTAATATTTCTTTTCCTCTTTTCGCTCTATAGGCCGAATATTGTTAAATCGCAAAAGTTTATTTTTTTAAACACGATAACAAGTTAAGCAACGGTTATTCGATAACTGCATTCATTCATTCATTCGGAAACTTATAGCCCTTCAAAGGCGTTCCCGACTCCAGCGCCCTAAAAAGTACAGTACAGTTTTAAATTTAGTGAGAAGGGATTGTGGTATAGAGTTCCATGGTGTAGACGTAGGTCTAAAGAAAGGCCATTGCAGACCACTGGGCCAACCACAGAGAAGGCTCGATTCCTCATGATAAACCAGTGCGAGCAAAAAAGAATTAAGAGGGCTCCCTTTTCGGCAGAGCGTAGGGGACGACGTCCTTGGGGGGCCGTCCATAAAGTAAGTCAAGCTCCAGGGGGGGAGAGGGTGTAAGAAAGTGTGACAGTTTGTGACAGGGGGAGGGGGTCAGGCCATGTGTGACGTCACACATTTAGTTTTTAAATTCTTTTATATTTTTTTGTTTTTAGTACCTAAAATTTGACCCGGCCCGGCCAGGCGTGTCTAAAACCCGGCCTGGCGGGATAAAAGTTGATTTCCCGTCACTATCAAAGCGTTTAGGGACACACGTCACCATCAGAGGGATTAGGGATACACGTCACTATCAGAATCCTAGGGTTTAGAGGGTTAGGCAAATGGTTATGTTTTTAAATTTTTTGTTCGAAAGTGTGACGTACTTTAGGGGGGGTCCGAGATTTGTGACAGTTTGTGACAGGGGGGGTCAAAAATGGTCAAAAATAGCGTGACGTACTTTATGGACGGCCCCTTGGATACCCAGCGTGAGGCAGCATACATGTAGCTTTCGGAGGCAGATTGGGGCGAGGCTCTGACGACATCGCCGTCCAAGAGCATAATGTCTACTAATTATTTATCCAGTCCAGTCTCTAGGCATACACCTATTGTGATTTGACAATATTCGGCCTATAGAGTGAAAAGAGGAAAGGAACTATTACAATTGCAGGCCTACCGCGCTACAGAGTGCCTGGCCCTTTTTATAAATGAACTAAACAGATAGGCCTAACAGTAGTAATAACATAGTTTAAACAGTAACTATTCTTCTACGTCAAGGCTGTTTTTAAAGAATTTGTAGAACTGCACATCTTCTACTTTCCTTTCCCATCTTCCATGGTAAATTCCTTCCAATCGTGGGACAATGACCCTTTTTACTAGTTTTAACTGAACAGAAGTGCTTCTACAACAGCACAAATCAATTTAGAACTGCGCATTTTGTGTACAACTGCACGCTAAATAAACCCTGTTCTACGTGTGTTTGAGACACTAAACTTTAGGGCATCTGTTGTTTACGCTTTTGTATGTTCTCGGATTTACTATTGTAATTCTGTCCTTATTGGCCTGCCTAAGGTTCGCCTAGCTCCTCTGCAATCTGTACTCAATGCTGCTGCTAGGCTCATTGCTCGTCTTCCTCGATTCTCCCATATTTTTACATTCATGACTGAACAACTTCACTGGCTTCCTCTCTCGGTCCGTATACAATTTAAAGTCCTGATTCTGGTCCTTAAGTCTCACATTGGTCTTGCTCCGAAGTATCTGTGCGATCAGATACTCCGCCCCCTTTCTGCCACCTCGCTGCGTCCTCTTAGGTCCTCTGATCGGCTTGACCTCTTTGTCCCTCGAGTCACGACCGCCATGGCTCAATCCAGATCATTTGCCTGCATTAGTCCCTCCCTGTGGAATCGGCTTCCCCCATCAGTTCGCTCTGCCATCCCTTCTGGTAGTCTATCCTCGTCTTTCTCTCGTCTAAAAACTTGCCTTTTTTCTTGGGGTTGAACGCACTGGGAGCGCTTCTGAAAGGCTCTTGCTGCAAGAAGCGCTTTATAAATGGTCAGATACGATCTGTTGAGCCGGATATGTTGAGCACGCCTTTAACTGCGTCAGTTCGCATAAGTCAGTGCCCAAATCTGGCTAATAATTAGGCCAATGTGTCAATTTTGACGCTATTATAGAGAGCAGGCGTTTGGTGCAATGCTCCCTTGCACATAATTACAAAATAGTCCGTAATATCAAAATATGGTTGTCTGTCTGTCTGTACGCTTCCATTTCCTATTACCTTTTGTAATGCCGGGTGTTCGGTACGTGTGCACATCAAGTGAGATACCAGACAAAATTTGATATTCGATGTTGAACTTCTTTAGATGGGTTCACAAGGAGAAAGCAGAAGCACTCTACAAATGCAAGCATCTTAAGTCGTGAATGAGAACATTGAATTGATAGCGCTCTCCTCAATTTACTTTCGTGACAAAATAATGTCCGTGACCTGGATGTTACTATTTATAATACTCTTTCCTTCTCTACACATATTGCTAATGTTTCTCGGTCCAGCTTCTATCATCTGCGACGTTTACGTGCCATTAGGCGATCTGTCTCTTGGTCGATTTTTTCTTCTATGGTCCATGCCTTCATCTGTTCCCGCATACTGTAACTCATCACGCATTGGCCTACCTAAACTCCGCCTGTCTCCTCTCCAATCGATACTTAATACATCTGCTCGTTTGATTGCCCGCCTCCCTCGTTTCTCTCACATTTCGACGTTTATGACTGAACACCTTCACTGGCTTCCTTTGACTGCCCGGATTCAATATAAGCTTAAAATTCTTTTCCTTGCCTATAAGAATAATGTGTTTGGGTCAAGCGCCTCGCTACCTTTGTGATCTTATTAGGAAGCCTTTCTCTGCTACCGTTGGACGTCCTCTACGCTCTTTAGACCGTCATGATCTTCTTGTACCACGATCTCGGACTGCCTGCCATAGCCCAACATCGGGCAAAGCTTTGCCTCTGCCTCTGTCTGCCCTTTACTGTGGAATGGCGTTTCTACTATTATTCGTGCTCAGATTTTATCTGGAGGTTTTACTTTTCCTGCCCGTTGTCTTAAGACTTCTTTTCCAGGAGTTCTTCGCACTGGGAGCGCCTCTGATTAGGTTGTGCTGTGAGAGGCGCTTTATAAATCCCAAAATAGAATAGAATAGATAGACGAACTTTGATATTGGTCAATAAACTGGAGCGTTTGCCATCAAAGATCGAGAAAAATGAATGCCTGCAGGTTCTGCCTATTGGATTCTCGGATACACCCGAAGGATTTCCCACAATATTGACATTTGATGTGTTGCGTCACTCAAGCATACGGAACTTTTTAGCAATGGATTTGTCAGACTGGTTGCCTGCAGTCTCCCAGTCAGGATTTTCCACAACGCCGTTCTCAGTGCAGGGCCGAATAAACAAATGTGGAGACCCTGTTCAGTAAAACTGTGAGGGCTCCAACCTTACAGAAAGACGACAAAATGACACACAAAACGTGCTGTAGGCCTATTCAACGAATCAAAATTCGTGTTGGGGCCCCTGTTCGGCCGAACATATTGAACATGCGGTCCATGCATCATTGTCACGTGAAGAAGAGATATTTTCAAAGAGCGCTACGTAAATGGCTGTGCTTTCTCGGTGGTAGGACCCTCAACCTGGAATGGTCTTCCACCCACTGACACTCCACTCCCTTTCTAAATATCCTTCTCAGACTTTCACCTCTCATCTTAAGGCAGCTTTATTTGGCCGCGCTGAGTTTGGGAGCGCCTCTGAGTATTCCACTTGAAGATGCGCTATATAAATGCATTGAATGAGTGAATGAATAAATAAATATATATATATATTAAGATATAATATTTATTCGTTCTCCAGCATATAGATATCAGCTTTGGGCTGGATATTTTAGAAAGTGCTTTTAACTAAGTTTAAATTAATGCGAAACGTCTTTAACGGCGATGAAAAACGATCTTGTTGTGCAGGTGGTTTAAAGGTTGCACGCAAACAGATTCACAAATAAACCTTTAACAAGCGACTGCTTTGCCTTATCTGACATCGCTCCACTACAATGTGTGGGCCAAGTTCTGTAACTCATTCCTTAAGTCAAAACATGGTAATTACGATAAGAAAATTGAAATCTGTTTACCCTGATGGACACAAGAATAGATAGTTTGTGTACGGAAGATGTATTCGACTGAAGCGCAGGAACCCAGAGATTCTCTGGCAGCTCAATCAATCACAAGTATTCTGAATTCCCATATATGCGAGGTGGTTGCCCATTGCAAACAGACACGTCAACCTGCGACGGAAAGACGGACCTTTCCTGACTTCGAAGAAGCAACAGAAATCGAGACAACAGCACAGAATACTTCGCCTTGGAAGGCAACGGTTGGCAAATTGAAAGACCATAATTATTATTATAGTGAGCATAGTGTTGTTAATGCCAAGGCCGTAGGAGATGTTTTCCCAGACTTTTAGCCAAGGCCGAATTAAGAAATGATTGTGGGGTCCTGTTCGAAAAATTTAGGGAATCGTCGGCCGAACGAAAAATCTGATGACCTTTTTTCGTCGTTTGGTCGAAATTTCTTTGGAATATACCGATTTTTTTAGTCGAATACACCAATTTTTTCCTTAAAAATTTCTTCCGCATGTGTGGGCCCCTAAAGTGTGAGAGCCCCTGTTCGGCCGAAAATTTTGAACATGCCTTAAACCGGCACTGCTTTCAGCAAGCCGACAAGCAACCGAATCAACAATACTGCCTAAGGGGTTTGGAATAACGTCTTGATCTCTCATAGTGGTGTTGGATCTAACCTACTACAAAATCTTATATTAGACATCTATAAGTCCGAAAGCTTATCCTTCCATATGTTTGTTTGTATGGATGTATTTTTACTCTTCGTAACAGAAAAGGCTCGGAAATTAAATAGTGTCGGTTTAAAAAAAATTCGATTGATTCTTACCCAAATTATAAGGTCAACGCAACTATTTTCAGCTTTTAATTCACTTTAAAACCAGAGTTATTAGCGTTTTAAGACAGATTTTGTCACCAACGCTACCGCTGCCGCATAGTACAGAGTCGACAGTCCGCATGACGTCATTAGCGCCCAATAACAATTTCCGTAACAATCCGCTTGACAAACCGAAACCGGTAACAGTTTACAATTATGCAGCTGAAACAATAATATTCACAAGAATGTAGATCACAGATATATTAATAATTATTATACTAACAGAACAGACAACCTGTAATAATTGTATTAGCCACAGTCAGCACACACACCCGCCCCTCATGGAGGGTCATGTTTGACTTTTTGTGGAAGCGGGGTGGAGTGGAGGGTTATCGAAAACCCGAAATTTAGCGGTCAACGCTGGGTACCCCAGAGGAGTGGTGTTGAAACCCTAAATTTCCCGGGTAACACCGGGTAACACATCTAGTATCATATTGTTAGATTCTGCTATATGCAGTAACTGTACTATATATATTTGATAGCAGCTCTAACACGTGCAAAGGTCATGAGACCTATTTACTCCAGATCATGTGAGATGGAGGAGTGGCTGTATAAGGAACCTTAGAAAAGGGATGGATCCTTTTTGAAAACGTCAGATTTGGGCTGTGGAAATTGTGGAGGCGAATTTGTGATCCAGTGGATCCTTTTTGGTGTTGACGACGAATTCTCCTTTTTGAAGACGTTTGCAAATTCGAACCATGTCTGGTCCTGTCAGTCGTGTTCGGTGACGTGTTTTCTTCTGCCGGGTTGCGTTCGTGTTCTACTGTAATGTCAGGGTCACGTATGTTAATCTTCTCTCCAATTCTTGTATTTTATCGTGTATGTTTTTGTTTCAATATATCGTTTATATTTTACGAAACTGTCTTTTTATGACTTATTTAGCGAGAATCTATTTTTCCCCTTAGAGTATTTAGGAGTTCGAACCATAGAGCCACGCCTCCTCGCCTTTTAACCAACTATTAAATGGAATTCCCAGCCGAAAAGCAAAATTGTAATAGGTTTCAAGGTCACCTTTTACCAAAGAACGAAACCTCTGTCGGTAGTGTTCAGGGACTCTCGAATAAGCGAGCAAAACAGCTTTCTTCAAAACTTCATAATCTTGACAATCCTCAATTGACAAGTCTGCAAAAACCTGACTAGCTTTTCCTTGCAATTTGGTAGACAATAAACTTGCCCATTTATCTTTTGGAAAATTATGTATCTCCGCTGACTTTTCAAACCAAAATCAGAAAATTCTCAATATTCTTCTCATCAAACATTGGTATTAATTTCAAAGCTGTTGGAAAATGAAATTTCGATGTTTTCACTGTTTCTTCGATGCAAGTATCACCTACGTTTAAACCTCTAAGACATAACTCATGCCGTCTCTGAGCCTCTCTTTCTTCCATATCCCAACGCATTTTACTCTCCTCCACCCCTCTTCTTTCTCTTTCCACCTCTCTTTCTCTATCTGTCTCTATCTGTAATTTCCGTTCCTCATACTCTCTTCTTTTCATTTCCGCTTCCAATTCCATAGCCACCTTCTTCTGTTCCGCCTCTATTTCAATCTTCTTCACTTCCGCGTCTAATCTCCTTTGTTCCACTTCACATTCGCTCTTCCTATGTTCCGCCTCTCGTTCCATCTCCATCTTTTTAAGTTCATACTCCCTCTGTTCCTTCTTGTCCTCCAACTCCTTCAATGCTTTTAATTCTACAGATTTTGATTTAATTTTCAATTGTTCTTCTTTTGAGACGGACGGAGATAGGCTACAGTTTTCAATAGAACTTTTTGCATTTGAATTTTCGTCAACGCTTTAGATTCGAAACCCAATTTATCCATTTCAACTCTCAAATCTTCTACCGACATTTCCACAATATCGTCTGACGTTAATGACACCGCCACTATCGAAGTTCCTGGTGAAGCCATTTTACAAAACGTTCAGAATTTTGCGCACCGCTTTTAACGCACGCGAGATTGACACACAAATTCCTACTCTGGCGCCTAGTTGTCTCTGGACAACGTTAAATCTTGAAACTCCTCAAAGATACAAAACTATCCACCATGCACTTACATACACACGTGACTAGTCCAATGACTTTCTCCGTGCACAAAATCAGAAAAACTCGATATCAAACTCTAAATACGCACTCCAACGAGTTAATCACTCCTCTCAGTGCACAAAACCCAACTAAGCAAAGGAAAGACCGGAACGAGCCCTCATTTGTTACAAGTCCCGTGGCTCTATGGTTCGAACTCCTAAATACTCTAAGGGGAAAAATAGATTCTCGCTAAATAAGTCATAAAAAGACAGTTTCGTAAAATATAAACGATATATTGAAACAAAAACATACACGATAAAATACAAGAATTGGAGAGAAGATTAACATACGTGACCCTGACATTACAGTAGAACACGAACGCAACCCGGCAGAAGAAAACACGTCACCGAACACGACTGACAGGACCAGACATGGTTCGAATTTGCAAACGTCTTCAAAAAGGAGAATTCGTCGTCAACACCAAAAAGGATCCACTGGATCACAAATTCGCCTCCACAATTTCCACAGCCCAAATCCGACGTTTTCAAAAAGGATCCATCCCTTTTCTAAGGTTCCTTATACAGCCACTCCTCCATCTCACATGATCTGGAGTAAATAGGTCTCATGACCTTTGCACGTGTTAGAGCTGCTATCAAATATATATAGTACAGTTACTGCATATAGCAGAATCTAACAATATAAATGAGAGTCTCAAAATGAAATCCCCGTAGTTCCTACATCGTGTGCAAATAAATGCACTATTTAATTTTTACATCATTTCATTTGGGGGGTTTCAAACATCCAAACACCCTCCATTTACTGCCTTGGTTAATGCTATTATTATTATTTTCATTATCGTCATCGTCATCATCGTCATTATCATCGTCATTTTAAGATCATCAATTCTATTTTTGCCTGAGATGAGATAATCTCCAAGGAGGCAAACCATAGTCAGAAGACAGTAACTGTTAATAATATCTATAGGTATTCCTTTTTGTCAAGTTCAGGAATGTCTCATACTTGATAGGTAGATTTCTTGCCCAGCCAAGATGGAACGAACAAGACGCCTTCCCATTAGACCTGCATGGATCTTGCCCTACGCAAAAGCAAGTAGGCTACCTCTGGACCTATATCTAGCTTTAAAGGTGGGAAAGTTTGACGTGTGTTTTGATTAGAGCTAATTTCTCTAACACACGTTACATTATTTTCAATTTATTTAATTCTCACCACAGACCAAAAAAACTTCAGACTGGTAATTTATATTTTGTATTTAATATACACTTACTGTGGCGTCTTTCAAATATCTCGCAAAGGCCCTGTAGGCCTACCAGGAATATGAAAAACCAAACTGAGGTTAATTCATGATGAAGTAACGCTAATGAATAATTGAACAATGATCAGATTGCTGGAACATGCACCACAGGAGAACTCTCGCAGACACGTAGGACTCAACCGAAATATCCCTGCATCTAAGAAGAAGCGATGAAATATGAGACGGGTCCCAGCAGCGAGCAGCCCATGCATGTCGTTAATAAAAGACGCTCCCTTATACATGTAATTGTTATCCCTCTGCTGGATATGTGGACAATAGCTTTTCTTGCAATTGTCGTAAAGTCACCGCAGTGGATGTCATACCTACCCACCGATTCACTTTTACCCTTTCAATTGGACCCTGACACCTTGATAATCTTAGATTGGAGGAGTCACGATTAAGCACGAAACCAAGATTACACATTCGAATAGCATCCCCGTCACTCAGTTCTACTCGTGCCATAAAAGTGACTAATAGAATAATATTAATAGGATATTTCCTTCATTTGTGACTGTATGTTTGTCGAAATTACTTTAGGGTGCCAGAATGTGGTGCTTTCTCGTATTGATATTGGTTGGCTCTTCATCTGCAATGGATTCATTCTCCTCAGCAGCATCCCACTCATCCCGTAACAAAAGGAGTAACGACGAGGGTGATCCATGGAACAATACCGTCCTGCCGACAACCATGGAACCGACATTTTACCATCTGTACATCGTTCCACACTTCCAACAAAATAGCACACTTTTCCAGGGAAACGTTTCTATCGATGTTAACGTTCTCAACCAGACGAGGATCATAATAGTTCACACGAAGGGGATAACCATCAGAGAAAGGAGGGTCTATTACACCAACGGAACGGAACTAAGCATTTACTATCACGATTATTTCCGGGACAATGATTACTTCGTGATCAAGGCCTGGGATTTTCTGCCTGCCAAAGTCAGATTGGTCTTTAGTTTTGCGGGGAACATGACTTTCGGAACAGATCAAGCCACCGAAAGTTCTGGCTTGTATAATATTCCGTATGAGAAAACGGCTGACACTGTTGGGTCAGTAAAAGCACATTGTTAGCATATCGAACCATCAAATCATTCATTCTTTGATTCGCTGATCCGCACCGAAAATGTGTCTAGCACCACCTTCCAGACAACTATAGGCCTACTTTGAAATGCTCCCTGCGTCAGCATGGCTGGAAACAGCACTTTGAAATTCATATAGAACATATCCGAATGAACCCTGGAGAATAATCGCGTCGAATTATCGAAGAGCCGATAACAGAGAAGGCCTAGGTTCTGCCTAGTGGATTCTCGACTACACCCGAAGGATTTCCCACAATATTGACATTTGATATGTTGCGTCACTCAAGCATAGGCCTACGGAACTTTTTAGCAATGGATTTGTCAGACTGGTTTACAGTTTTTGGTTAGTCAGACGTGTTTGTAGTTTTTGGTCAGATTGGTGTTACAGTTTTTGGTCAGATTGGTTTTTACTTTTTTGGTCAGATTGTTTTTTTTACTGTTTTTGGTCAGATTGGTTTTGACTATTTTTGGTCAGATTGGTTTTACTGTTTTTGGTCAGTTTTACAGGTTTTTATGTTTTTGTTGTGGCTTAGGAAGGCTGCTATGTGGCGAATATGACTGGGGGTATTTGGTGGGGCGCGTTTGTTTGGTGTCTTCGACGGGGCGCTAATGACGGGGCGCTCTTGACGGGGCGCACTAGTTTGACGTAGCGCAAATGACTGATCATGCGACTGTTGGGACACATTGGCGGTCTATCACAGACACTCTGTATGACAGCGGTTATACATGTAGAGTTCGTAAAATTCCTCTGCCCATATTGAGTGTATTATTGCATTATTATAATTTTCTGTTGAACAACATTGGCATTAACTCATGCATATTTCTCTCTCCTTGGCTGAGCAGTTGGTTGTTGGTGAACGATTTCCATCGAAGCAAGGCCCGAACGGTGTTTCCTTGTTTTGACGAACCGCGATTCAAAGCGAAGTTCAAGGTCACCATGCACCACCAAGACGTCTACACGGCTCTGTCCAACATGCCAATGGAGGTAAGTCGCCACCAACAGCAGATTCAGTGACAAAAGTAATTATTCGAATCTGTGGCCTGCATCTTGATATTCTCAATTGGATGACCTAGCTATAATTGCATGTGTGTGTGTGTGTAGGTGTGTGTGTATGTGTGTGTGTGTGTGTGTGTGTGTGTGTGTGTGTGTGTGTAGGTGTGTGTAGGTGTGTGTGTGTGTAGGTGTGTGTGTGGGTGGATAGAACCAACGAAAAGGCAGGATTCCACTCACAAGCCAATGAAGAAGACTATACGCACTGGATGGCATTTCTCATTTTCATTGCATTTTATATAATATTCCTGCATGAATGTCATCCTTTGAGAACGACACCAGTTTCAAGCACAAGTCACAAACAACAATTCATTTGCAACACATCTTAAGATATTTCGATGCCCTCAGTCGTTCAGAATGTGTGACTCATTTCTCGAACTGGCTTGTAGCATAAATTCGATCGTTTTGGCGTTGCTTATGCTCCTAAAATATTCGACTGATGGCTACTTTTGCCCTGTCACTGTTTTGCCCTACAGAACTGGCTGTCGATGTCTCTTTAATGAACAGATTAATCTATATCCTTCAAGTGCGTGTGGTTAGAATGTAGGGTACTGTGGCGGAAACCGTAAAAAGGGCGTGCTGCAGCACCGAATCAGGAGGCGGGTGCCAGCCCAAATATGCCCGCGTGTCGTCTCAGGGGGGAGACGCGAGTCCGCCTTCGTTGTATTTCAAAGGAAGTGCAGCCCCTTCCGACCGATACGCCTCACCCAAGAAACACACGACGATGAAGAGAAGAAACACAGTTTATTCACGGCAGTACGACACTCATCAACTGTACATCACGACTCGCTCTACGACTGACTATATCTCTGGCTAGAACTTGAGGACTGACTCTCACTCTCTCGATAACTGGGTGACTGCACGATGACTCCAACTCCAACTACGACTGACTGCGGCTCGATGACTGACTCTCAGAGCAACAGGCTCCCTTATATATACTACAGGTCGTACACGCCGGCGACCGACTTCAAAGAGATGGCGGTGGAACATAAAGGATTCGCGACGCGGGAGAGAGAGGCACATAAAGCGATGCCGCCAATACACTCAATACAGTCGGCGGTGGAACATAAACGATTCGCGCTGCGGGGGGAAGGGGCACATAAAGCATACCGCGGTCGCGGCCGATAATACTAGGCCGAGCGGCGACCGACTTCAAAGAGACGCCGCCAATACACTTAATACAGTCGGCGGTGGAACATAAACGATTCGCGCTGCGGGGGGAAGGGGCACATAAAGCATACCGCGGTCGCGGCCGATAATACTAGGCCGAGCGGCGACCGACTTCAAAGAGACGCCGCCAATACACTCAATACAGTCGGCGGTGGAACATAAACGATTCGCGCTGCGGGGGGAAGGGGCACATAAAGCATACCGCGGTCGCGGCCGATAATACTAGGCCGAGCGGCGACCGACTTCAAAGAGACGCCGCCAATACACTCAATACAGTCGGCGGTGGAACATAAACGATCGGCAAACCCAAGTTCGCAACATCCCCCACCCACTACGATTAATAAAATGTCCTCATTTTAGTCACCACGATGAAAACATTGGCCAACGGGCCCACCAAGAGTCTATAGCTAAGAAAGTCTCTAACAGCAATACCCTAACTCTGGCACGGTCATCATACAATTAATCTAAATATGCCCTGAGGCTACAGAAACCCGTCCTTCAAGGGACAACTGAAAAGCAATTCCTCCACGGGGACCTTTACTCGTACGACTTTTAGTCAATAGCTAATAATATTAATTAGCCAGTAGGCAACAACGATCTTAACTATGCCCGTAGGCAACAGAACAAGCGTGAACTCAAACGGGCGGAGGCGACGTTCCGCCCGTAACACATTAACATGTGCCCAATGGGCAACCAAGCTACAGAAATTTGTTCCACAAGGAACAACACATAACAAGGATATTTACGTCCAACGGACCTAAACCAAGTTCCTGCACACTGTCAAAAATCGGGACTCAACCTCAACGGCACAATCAGCAAATCAATCTAATTCTGGTAACGGGCCGGCCGACGCACCGTTCGCTTGGGGCGCCGTTCAGTCCAACCAGCGTCCTGGGCCGTTCTCTCGTCGCCCACATCATGTGGGCGGGGATGCGAAGGCGAGATAGGTCCGGTCGCCTCGTCAGGTCCATCTTCGTAACATGGCCGCAGCTTGTCCACGTGAGCGACAAACTTCTTGGAATTCGGTGTCTTCCGCAATACGTAATTGACAGGACCCAGTCTTTCCACAACGACGAAGGGTCCGGAGTACATCCGGGACCATTTCGGACTGCGGCCTTGGTAGCGACGAGGAGTGTAGTACCAGACGCGCTGACCAGCGGTGAATTCCGTCGGACGTACGCGAAGGTCGTAAGCGTGTTTGCGTCGTTCGGCAGACACTCGCAACTGTTCCCGCACCAGACGATACGCCTCGTCTAGGCGTTCGGCCAGGTCCTGCGTGTAGGCCGCGTAGGAGTGGATGCGGTCCTCAGCATCCGGAGGTCTCCCATAGACCAGATCGATAGGCGCTCGGGTCTCGCGCCCGAACATCAGGAAGTTAGGCGAGTAGCCGGTCACTTCGTGCTGCGACGCCCGGTAGGCGGCAAGCACCATAGGGAGCACCTCGTCCCAGTCTCGCTGATGGCTGCTAACTACTTTCCCTATCATGGCGTTAAGGGTCCGGTGGAATCTCTCGATTAACCCATTCCCACTCGGATGATAGCTAGAGGTCCTAACCTTATCGATTCCCATTAACTCACAAAGTTCCCGGAACAGGTGCCCATCAAAATTGGTCCCTTGGTCAGTCAGTATTTGCAGAGGGGCCCCATAGCGCACAATAACCGTTTCGACCAGCGCACGGGCAACAGTAGTGGCCTCTTGGTTAGCCATTGGTATTGCTTCCACGTACTTAGTGAACCCGTCCATTACGGTCAAGATATAAATGTGCCCCCGGCGGCTGCGCGGGTGAGGTCCCGTTATGTCAATGCTTAGACGCTCCCATGGTTCTCCACACGTCAACGGCTGGAGGGGACCCTGCCTTGGAGGCTGTCCACGATGATACTGAGCACAGGGGGAACACCGCTTGCAGAATCGCTTTACATCCCCTGACCAGCCCACCCAGTATGCCCGGCGTCTTACTTGCCCTCGTGTCCTACGTACTCCAAGGTGCCCTCCCGTTAATCCCGTGTGAGCTAATCTCAAGAATTCCTCCCTCTTAGCTTTTGGAATTACGATTTGATCCACGCCCTCTGGCGTCTGGCGGTAAAGCACGCCATCTCTTAAGCTCATTCGTTCCCGTTGGTGCCAGTAGATCTTTATCGCTTCATTCTCCTGCAAAAGTTCCACAAACTGCGGGATGTCCGCTCCCTCCTCTAGCCATGTACGAACAATCCTCAAGTCGGGGTCGTCCCGTTGAGCTTGCTCCATCGAATCGCTCTGGCTAGATTCCGTACTCGGCGTTGGAGTCTCAAGTGACGCGACTGCGGCGTTCACCAATATCAAATCATCCAGGCCACACTGGCGGCACGGGCGACGCGAGAGCGCGTCCGCATTCCCATGCTTCCGCCCAGGACGGTGTATTATCTGAAACTCGAATTCCGCCAGTCGCTCCAACCATCTACCTTGCTGGCCGATAGGTTCGGGCGTCCGCTGTAACCATTGTAATGCAGCGTGGTCTGTCCTCAAGAGAAAGGGCCGGCCCAGCAGGTACTGGCGATACAATTTGGTAAAGTGAACTATTGCCAGCAGTTCCTTCCGGGTCACACAATAGTTTCTCTCCGCGGCGGATAGGAGGCGACTCCCGTAGGCGATCACTCGCTCCTCGCCGTCGATGTGCTGTGACAGTACCGCTCCTATTCCCACGTCACACGCATCGCAGTCCAACACGTATGTTCCTTCATCCCTTGGCAAAGCTAAGACAGGATCGGTCGTTAAGGCTGCTTTGAGACGATCAAACGCCTGCTGACACACGTCATTCCAAATGAATGCTCGGCCCTTCTTCGTCAGCTCAAACAGCGGGGCCGCCAAAGTCGAAAAGTTCTTTACGAATCTCCGATAATAGGAGCAAAGTCCTAGGAATGCTCTTACGTCTCTCAACCTTTCTGGCTCCGGCCATTCCACTATATCCCGGACCTTTTCCGGATCCATGGCCACACCCTCTGGCGTCACTAGGTGGCCCAAGAAAGAGACAGTCCTTCGCAGCAGCCGGCACTTGCTAGGCTTTAACTTCAGATTAGCACTTCTCAAACGCTGAAACACTCGTTCCAACCGCTCTAAGTGCTGTTCCGGCGTACTCCCAAAGATAATAACGTCGTCCAGATAGACCAGACACGTCTCGAAATTTAATCCGGATAAAACTATATCCATTAACCTCTGGAACGTGGCCGGAGCGTTGCAAAGCCCAAATGGCATCACCTTCCATCTGTAAATGCCTCTTCGGGTCACAAAAGCAGTTTTATCGGCATCCCGGGAATCCATCGCGACCTGGTGGTACCCGCTCCTTAAGTCCAGGGTACTGAACCACCCTCCGCCTGCTAAAGCGTCCAGACACTCATCGATTTTCGGCAGTGGGTAGGAATCCTTCCTCGTCCGATCATTCAACTGTCTATAATCTATGCAAAACCTGAGGGCGCCATCTTTCTTTCTGGCCAGCACCACGTTGGAAGCCCATTCACTAACTGCCGGTTCAATTAGTCCGTCGTTTAGCATCCTATCAAGTTCACTGTCGATAGCTGTCCTATGCGGCAAGGGATGGCGTCTTAAGGGCTGCCTAACGGGGCGCGTCTCGTCTGTCTCGATTCTATGCATAGCGGCAGCCGTTCTCCCTAAATCTCGGTCGGTCACTGAGAATACGTCCCGATATTCAAGAAGCAACTTGTCCAACCGCTCCCGAATCTCGGAGGGAACTTCCTCCGGCAAATCTGCCATTAACATATCTCGGGGCGAAATCTCACTAACAGGTGCGGTCCCTTGTCCCCTACCTGTACCCAATTCCACCTCCACTGGATGCAATCCTCCTAGGAATCGATCCTTCGTTAGCGTAACGGTCTCGTCGCTCAGGTTAACTACTCTAACACTAGCATCCGCGCGGTCTCCAACGACGACGCGAGCGAGATGCACCCCTGGCTGTATCTCTTGGGCTTCTGTCATCCATGCAGGCGCTATAGTAGTCAGGTCCCCGTACAACGTCTTCACAGAGACTTCACTCTGGCATTTAGGAGGCACTACAACCTCTTCAGCAATTATCACTCTACGGCACCACATAGATCCGTTCCCTTTTACGAGGGGTACCCGTCTACGTCCTAAAAACAATGCCCCGTTACCAAAACCAATTCTACACCGGTGTTCCCTCAGCCAATCCATACCTAGCATGGGCTCGGTAATTTGATCAGAAACCAAAAATACAGTGGAAATCTCAAATCCGTCCCTTATCTTAATGGGCAAACGGACCTCCCCAAGGACATTAATGCTAGTGCCATTTGCAGCCATCAGAAAACGAGAGCAAGATTGCAGTGCTAACCCTTCGACGACTGAAGACGGGATCAAGCTGACCTCGGATCCGGTGTCGATTAAACACATCTGTTGTCGTCCGTTGATGCTCCCTCGAATGTAAACGGCGTTGCTGCTGGCTCGGTCCGGCAATCTTGGGCGAGTCGTATGGTTCATCAGAGGCGGCGGCGCCTCCGTTTCTGTGGTCTCGACGTCGTTCCTGCGGTTGAAGGGGCGACGAGGCTGGCGGCAATTCCGGCTAATGTGACCTGCGCGGTTGCAGTTGTAACAGGTCACACTCCGTCTCGACCGGTCCTGGTCGTTGGCGCTGCTGTTTCCGGGGCGGCCGTTGCGCCCCAGATCGTCGTCGGTTGAAGCACGGTTTCGCAGCTCCTGGAATTGGCGGTCGATCCTTCGTTCCATATCCGTCTGCCATCGTCTCTGCTCGTCGCGCTGCGTCTCTAGGAATCGGTCGAGCGTAGACTGGATCTGAGTACTCGCATCGGTCTCTTGAGTACTCCGCACGCGGTTGGAAGGCCTCCGTCTATCGTCAGAATCGTTCGTCCGTTGGTAGGCGTCCAGACGAAGCGCCGTCCTGTAGGCCTCGTCCAGGTTCTTTGGCTCCCGCTCACGTACTTTGAGTGACAGGTCTCTGTCGCTCAACGCCTCAAGGAAAGCATCCTTGGCGATGATCTCCGTGGTCTCGTTCGAAGGTACTGGATAAGCCAACACGACAAGGCGACGAATGTCGTGCAGCAAGTCGCTCAAAGTCTCTTGGGAACGCTGGCGTCTGTAATAAAGCTGAGCGCGAAAGCTTTCCGCCTGGCCCTCCGTTCCATACCTCTGTCGAAGGCGTTCGACAAGCTCCTCGTAGCCGACGTTCGGACGAGCACCGAAGTCCCACAAAAGCTGCGTGGCAGCTTTCTCCAGGCTGCATCGAAGATAGTCGACTCGGTCGGCGGCAGTCCATTGGTTGTGACGGGCGCAGACTTCGAACTGCACCAGGAACGACTCCAGCGATCCCGTGCCGTCAAACTTTCCCGGCTTCATTGGAGGCGGTCGAGTCCACGGCCGTCCTCCGGTAGTCTCAGGCATTCTCAGGGAAGTCTCCCGATCGTCAGACGTCTCTCGGTGGCTCATCCTAGTCGGCCTCCGCAGCTCCTCGATGAGTCGGTCTCGGTCTGTTCGCTGGTCTGCCATTGCACTCTCGTCGGCCAATGGCGAGGAAACGTTCGCCCGTAGATCAGCGAATCCTCCAGCGGCGTAGGCGATTGTGACTTCCTCGTCTTCTTCCATCGTCGGTCGATCTGCGAATGTCGATCAGAAGGCGACCACACACCCCACTTGCTGGGTACCAGTGTGGCGGAAACCAGAATTAGCGCGGCTGCAACACCGTATCAGGAGGCGGGTGCCAGCCCAAATATGCCCGCGTGTCGTCTCAGGAGGGAGACGCGAGTCCGCCTTCGTTGTATTTCAAAGGAAGTGCAGCCCCTTCCGACCGATACGCCTCACCCAAGAAACACACGACGATGAAGAGAAGAAACACAGTTTATTCACGGCAGTACGACACTCATCAACTGTACATCACGACTCGCTCTACGACTGACTATATCTCTGGCTAGAACTTGAGGACTGACTCTCACTCTCTCGATAACTGGGTGACTGCACGATGACTCCAACTCCAACTACGACTGACTGCGGCTCGATGACTGACTCTCAGAGCAACAGGCTCCCTTATATATACTACAGGTCGTACACGCCGGCGACCGACTTCAAAGAGATGGCGGTGGAACATAAAGGATTCGCGACGCGGGGGAGAGAGGCACATAAAGCGATGCCGCCAATACACTCAATACAGTCGGCGGTGGAACATAAACGATTCGCGCTGCGGGGGGAAGGGGCACATAAAGCATACCGCGGTCGCGGCCGATAATACTAGGCCGAGCGGCGACCGACTTCAAAGAGACGCCGCCAATACACTTAATACAGTCGGCGGTGGAACATAAACGATTCGCGCTGCGGGGGGAAGGGGCACATAAAGCATACCGCGGTCGCGGCCGATAATACTAGGCCGAGCGGCGACCGACTTCAAAGAGACGCCGCCAATACACTCAATACAGTCGGCGGTGGAACATAAACGATTCGCGCTGCGGGGGGAAGGGGCACATAAAGCATACCGCGGTCGCGGCCGATAATACTAGGCCGAGCGGCGACCGACTTCAAAGAGACGCCGCCAATACACTCAATACAGTCGGCGGTGGAACATAAACGATCGGCAAACCCAAGTTCGCAACAGTACTCTAGTTAGTGGTACATCTCGAGTCATACGCTTGGAAATATCTGCTGCTGCAGCAGCAGTAGTAGCAGCAGGCTAGTAGTAGTAGTAGTAGTAGTAGTAGTAGTAGTAGTAGTAGTAGTAGTAGTAGTAGTAGTAGTAGTAGTAGTGTAGTAGTAGTAGTAGTAGTAGTAGTAGTAGTAGTAGTAGTAGTAGTAGTAGTAGTAGTAGTAGTAGTGGTAGTAGTAGTAGTAGTAGTAGTAGTAGTAGTAGTAGTAGTAGTAGTAGTAGTAGTAGTAGTAGTAGTGGTAGTAGCAGCAGCAGCAGCAGCAGCAGCATATTCGTGCTTTTAAATAAACAGGTATTCATACCGCAACCTATTATTATAGTGCATTGATAGAGGTCAAATGTGCTAAAAACGTTAGAGGGAGTAATGATGATTTATTGGGTTGAATTGTTAGTTATGCCTTAATAAACTCCGCTTTATTCCATTGAGTTTTCTAATTGCGACAATAACAATGTGAGATTTCATTCTGATACTCTTATTTCTATGCGAAATGTTTATTTCAGTGTGAAATGTTGCAATAGGTTAGATCATGACGATGATCTAATCATGATGATGATGATCTAATCATGATGACGATGATCTAGTAGTGATGGTAATGTGGAAGCTGCTGAAGTTCCGAATAATTATTTCAGTAACCCAACCCCCCAACAAAATCCTGACTACGACCTTGGTGTGCTTATCTATTTCTTCCTAGCGGTTCACCTTTCAAACATTCTGGCTCATCCATTCCTAAATCTGTCTAAAAACATGATCACTGTAACTTAGTTTAAATATTCTGGTAGAAATACGAAAACCGCGATGGTACTGTCCATAGCACAGTCTTCAAAGTGTCACCGCCAATGAGCACCTTCCTTGTCGGCTTCGCAATCACCGACTTCCCTTTCAAGAACGTAACCGTTGATGGAAAACTGGTAACTCAAATTAAAATTCTTTTGCACTCAGTAGGACTAAGGAATTTGTGTATAGGTAATCTTATACAAGAAGCATCGTCCAGTGAAGAGGAGAGCTGGACCTAGGAGTGACTTTGGTCAGTCAATCTCACCCCACTTGACCCTAAAGTGACTTGAGGTCGACTTAAAGTCGACGACTCGGAGTCAAAATAACTCGACCCGATTTGGCAGAAAAGCATTATTCAGACTAATAGCCAACGCTAAGAATGCTGTCGACATCATTGCTTGCAAGTCACATCAGTGGGCCTAACTTTAGAAACTGTTTCATGCATAGGCGCATGCTAGATGCAAATGAGGCCTACTAACTTAGGCTATTTCTCTTAAGCAAATTGGTCGTATTGTAGCGAACCAGGTTGCTACAAGCTACCTTACTTATTTACTTAAGTAAGGCCGCTATTTCTATTACGAATTCATGGGTGCTATGCTTAGCACTGATCGATGCGGTCATCGCTATATTTAGCTTCCCATGCATTTTTCAATGAAACTTTCCGCCACGTGCGATTTTTGATTGGTTAGACATCACGCGATGTTTTAGGCGCTAAAAAGCGCTCTCTTGCGGCAAATTAACGCGCAAACCTTCAGTCGGGCTGCAGGATTGAATCGAGTAACACCTATGCTGGTGGAAATCGTGAATCGTGGTCAAATTGATGGTATTTTCGATTCTGGCAAGTTTCTCAGTGCAGAAGACGAGGTTCTTCCGATGTCTTGTGAATCGATGTGTAATTACGAAGATTTCCGGCAACGATTAAATTAATAATACGCTTCCTACGGAGAAATTCTGGCATCGGCCGACGACTCAATAACTTTCTACAGGACGGAAAACGGTGGATCGACTGTCCTAAAATATCAATGGGAACAGGGAAGTATAGGCAACCTAATCTATAGAGCTCGAACCTGAACTAAGTGTAATTAGATAAAACTTGTATCGCTATTTTGGTGCCAATATTAGTTGTGGTGTATTCAGTCTGTGAACTGATCGGATAGGTGTGAAATAGTCAGTCTGTGAACTGATCTGATAAAACTTAAGCTAGTCAAGGGACATAAGCGTTTTAGGAAGGCCTTAATAGTGAATCTTTAATATTGTTTCTATTTTATCGGCTGTGTAAATAATTGCTAATGAACGACAGACAGTCGCTTGATTAATTCTACAATAAATGAAACTTAAATAGAGAACTGTGAAGTGATTTCTGCTATCGAATTATAATGGACTCCGACGGGGAAACGGACAGTGTCTTAGGGACAGGACAGGAGGATGATGAGATATGTCCGAGAGAAACCCTTGAGTTGGGGACTACAGACAATACTGATGACTTAGACCCTGCTGTATTACAGAAGCAAATGACTACAATAGAACAGTTTATGGAGCGCCAGAGTAGCATTTTAATCGGTCTAGCCGAAGAGCTGAATCTAGTTTCCATGCAGCAAGCCCAATTAAGTTCCCGCCAGAAAGAATGTGAAACAATGGTGAAGTCGGTAGCTGAAGGTAAAGTGGGTGGTGGAGCTTGGGGAAAAGTTGAGGAATCGAACCCAGATAAGCACCCATTTAGTGGGGCTGTTGTGAGCTTAACAGCCACCGCTGACATATGTCCAATATCGGCCCATCCTGAGGAATTTGGTAACCAGAGAAGCTCACACCCTAGGTTAGGATTCGAACCCGCTACCATTGACACCAAAACCCTTGACCTAGGACCCAGCTTTCCTCAACCGCGCTTAAGGGGGCGCGCAACATTAGAGCCCATTAATTTGGGGGTGGAAACGTTAGGACAGGCGGCGCCCCCGCGCGTCACAATTGGTTCCAGCAAGTGGGATGAAGCTACAAAAGGTCATGGGTCAGAGGGTAAAATAATAATGGATCCCAGATTTAGTAGAGCAGAAGATTTATGGGAAGAAGTGGAAAATGGAAAAGAAAATTTTTCACAAGATGATCCAAGAAGAATGGATGTACAGATGAAATACTTTGGTGATAGACCAAAGGATTTACAAGGTCAAGGTCAAAAGGTAAATGACTTACAAGGTCACAAGGTAAATGATTTACAAGGTCAAGGTCAAGGTCAAAGAGTAAATACAACTGACATGTTGCATGGTCAAACAATGCATTATTATGATACAAATGTTTTGTATAGAGATTTTGACTTTGGAAATTACATGCGTCGAAAACAAGATGATAATTTAGTTAGAATGGGAATCGAAAATAAATCTGAAAACGATGATTCAGAAATCACTGATGTGCGATCCCTACATAGAGTTGAACTCGAACCAAAAGCGTTAAGGGTAGAACAAAACGAGGGTAGAATTTGTGCTAATCCTAGACTTGTAGTTTCAGATGGAAAATCGGGGGATTCTTCGTTGCTGAGCGACGACCACGTGGGAACATGGGATGCACATCCTCGCCAGCCAGCGACCGCTATTCATCGGGCTGCCACCTTTTCCCCCTCGTCGGTTCCTGAAGCAGAAAAATTCCGGTCACCGAGTAATCCGCTGTCACAAGTGACTGCTTCAGTCACCTCGGCTGCTTCTGATGTCATGTTCTGCGAGTCGAAAGCAGAACTGGGAAGAAACCTCACAAGCTTCGCGTCTGCTCCTCAGATGTTCGCGTACACATCTGCTTTGAGTCGACCGATCATGTCTACGGTGTCTCTGTCGTCGGAAACTCGAGTCACGCACAGCTACGAATACGTACATGGGGCTAACAGTCAGCCCATGTATGCGCACTGCAGTCAGAAGATGGTTCAACCTGCTCCAGTCTTCCTTGTCTACGCGGAAGCAGTTTCTCTTCCGATCCAGATGCAACCGTGGCCCATGACGTGCACAGTCATGGAAAATTCTGTCAACGTCATGAAGCTGAATTCATCGTCAGAAATATTCAGCTTAGCCAGACTGAACTGTCAAGAGAACGGTCAAGGTCACTGTCGGCAAACAACTGAAGGGAAGACAGTCAGTCTTTCTTTCCCAGCAGAAGAAGTTGCAGCTAAAAATCGAGCGTCAACTGGTGGTACTGCAACTCCATCAACCAACACGGAAAAGAAAGAAGCCGCTGAGAAAGTTCAGAACTCAGCTGCTGATCCATCGAGCGAGAAAGTAAAATCTCGTTTGAACTGTCGGCCGAACGTTCTTTGCAGAAACAGTGCGAAACAGTGTCACCGAGCAAAACGAACTTTTCGAAACATGCAGAACTCTCTGAGCGTTGAAACGAACAGTAAATCGAATGTCGAAATTCGAACAGTGCTACCAGAGATGAAAATCGTACAAGAAATCGGTGCCGTGCAGACAGAAACCATCGAATCAGAAACTGTGGTTCCAGAAAAGAATTCTGCCGAGTCCAGTCGCTTCGAAAATCTCTGCCCTGCTGAGGTGGCAGCCCGAATCCCACGTCGACCGGATGTGCATCCTCGGGTCGATTCCAGTAGTTCCTTCCGGGGTGAAACTTGCCTTCCTCCAGTGACGCCATCTGTCGAATCAGTGCGAGTGAAAGAGTCGGTGTCACTCCGAAATGTTGCTCGCTCTCAGAAGTCTGATGTCGACCAGATGACCAAACTCACCGGAGGAACAGACTCGCAATGCTGGCGAGGCTTTGGCAAATTAGGGGCGTAATGTAATGTGATATGATAGGGTGGTCCTGTCGCATAATGGCGACAAGTAGGTGAATAGAGAATAGAGTCTTCTCTGCTTTAGTTGTGTTTTGATGATATCATATGTGGCCTTGAGATTTAGGTTTACATGTTTCTTTTTAATGTGCGTTGATATAGTGTGCTTTCTTACTGTGTAAAAATGTGAAAGTTGATTACAGTAATGAAGTGTAATATGATGATATAGGTTATGTAAGAATGCATAGTTTTATTCGTGTGTAGTGTAGCTTAAGTGTTTCAGATTACATGTGTGTCCTTTGATGATAAAATTAACTAAGTAGATGAGATGAATAATAAAGAAATGGGATAAATAAGAGATAACCAAGTAAAGATACTTGTAATTGTCTCGTGTAGAATCCCTCCAGGTCGTGTAATGGCGACGAGAGTAAGCGATGGGAGAATAGAATCTTCTCTGTTTTATTTGCTTTTTGATGATATGTAACTATGTGATGTGGGAATACATTGTTTTATTTTCTTGTGCATAAATGCTGTGCTTTCTGATGTAAGCTAGTTGGCTGTAACTATGCGAAAATGTTTACAGTAAGTGTTTAGTAGCAGTTACAAGAAAGTAATGTAGAGTGATGTGATGCTACAAGGGCATTTAGTAAGTATTAGCTCCAGCGTAATGCTTAAAGAGTAGTCCTTTAGTTTGAAATAAAAAGGGTAGTTTTAAACTCAGTTTAAATATTTGAATTGCTTCTTGTTGCCACGAAGAAGGGCAAATTTTGTGCTTGTATGTTATGTGCATAATAATGATTGCAAGTTAAAAAGTTATGATTATAATATGCTATGGTAGAAGTAATTAGCATTCTGCGTGGTGATTGAAGGATAACCTTGTATGATTGGATGAATGAGTAACTTGGTGATGATGTGGTGCTAGATTGTGTAGTAAGGTTGAGTAGAGCACCCAATTGTAAGCATCGCCCTGAGAGTTAGTGAGTAAGTTGGATTATAGACTTAGAGGCAGAATCACTGTAGGAGACAGTGGAGATTACAGTCAATGGTGAGCTGTGCCTGAGGTATTGACGATGAGTTCGTCCAGTCTTAGACCACTTCCTGAGGGGTTGTGATGACATTGTAATAGACTAGTATAGGATATGGGAGTAAGTTCCTTATGCCTTAGGTATGCTTAGCGAAGCAGTAATGCCTTAATTGTTCCAGGTAGCCTAGCCTTGATGTAATGTTGAAACGTGTGCATGTTGGTATGCATTATTAGTACCCTAGGTTTATGATCTGACGTTGCTTCATCTCTGTAACAATGGCTTGTTGTAAAAGGAATGCGTGCCTGTAAAACACAGCTTAAGTTTTAAGTTGCTGTATATGTTTGGCTTGGGGAATGGGTGAACCTTGGTTTCGGATTGCAGTAGAAAAGATGGTTTGTGGATATCAAATATTGTCTAAGAGATAGAGTAAGGTAGTATGTATGAGAGCGACTGAGTGTGCTTGAAGATGCATTTCCCATTTTGTGGCTTTTGATGACAAGTTTAAATGGATTATGGCCTCAGACTCTTGTGTACCTGAGATTTAGTATAGTATCATAACCATAAAATTGTGTAAGGTATTGATTCCTCTATAGCGATTCTTGTTGACTGTGATTATTATATGTGAAATTCTAATAATGCTACTGCTGTATAAAAATGTAATAACGGATTAATATAAGATTTGGCGCCGGAACATGACTACATGTGTTAAGAGGACTTTCTCTCGCTAGGGTTCCGTGCAATTGCTGGAAGTAGTAGGTAGTTAAATTTCATTGTGAATAATTGCTAAAAGTAGTTAAGCTAGGTGATTGTAATTATGTGTAGTTAATGGGGTTACGTTAAACGATTAACCTTCTTCTTACAGACCGAAACAACCAGCTGGCATGGAAGATAAGATTGACATCTTGGATTTGATATCCCCGTGGGTAGGAAGTCATGAAGAGGCGATAGTTATAACGCTGTTTACTATTAAGAAGGCCGCATGGTTCTGGCCATTCCTCGTTTAACGCTACTGAGTTGGATGTAAGCAGTAATGTTACCGCTTAGATGTACCAGGCTCCTATAATTTAGTATCGAGGGATCTAGCATATAACACTAGTCGTGAAATGAAGATATGATTTCAATTGGTTATTTTATGTGGACTATACAATTGTGTTACTGAGTTGTCTTGGAGATGCTTTGTCCTGCATTGCTATGTTTTACCTTTCCGAGATATTATTGCTATATGATGTATGTAATCTGATGGCAGGTATTAATGATAAAAACTGTGACAGTTTATGTGAATGAGGAGATTAGTAAGACTTTGTTGGTCAGTGTGAAGACCTCGGTTAGTTAAGAGCTGTTGTTGGGCATATGTGAACCCTTATGACTGACTAATAATCAGCCATTGTACAAATTTCTATGCCAATTGATGCAACTTCTGAGACATTGTAAGCTGTAGCATGCTAGATGATATACAAGTACTATGTATCCGGTTCGAGCTCCGAAGTATTATTAAATTTACCAGGGTACTGGTAAATTTAAGAGTAAGTTGTGGGGGGTGTAGCGAACCAGGTTGCTACAAGCTACCTTACTTATTTACTTAAGTAAGGCCGCTATTTCTATTACGAATTCATGGGTGCTATGCTTAGCACTGATCGATGCGGTCATCGCTATATTTAGCTTCCCATGCATTTTTCAATGAAACTTTCCGCCACGTGCGATTTTTGATTGGTTAGACATCACGCGATGTTTTAGGCGCTAAAAAGCGCTCTCTTGCGGCAAATTAACGCGCAAACCTTCAGTCGGGCTGCAGGATTGAATCGAGTAACACCTATGCTGGTGGAAATCGTGAATCGTGGTCAAATTGATGGTATTTTCGATTCTGGCAAGTTTCTCAGTGCAGAAGACGAGGTTCTTCCGATGTCTTGTGAATCGATGTGTAATTACGAAGATTTCCGGCAACGATTAAATTAATAATACGCTTCCTACGGAGAAATTCTGGCATCGGCCGACGACTCAATAACTTTCTACAGGACGGAAAACGGTGGATCGACTGTCCTAAAATATCAATGGGAACAGGGAAGTATAGGCAACCTAATCTATAGAGCTCGAACCTGAACTAAGTGTAATTAGATAAAACTTGTATCGCTATTTTGGTGCCAATATTAGTTGTGGTGTATTCAGTCTGTGAACTGATCGGATAGGTGTGAAATAGTCAGTCTGTGAACTGATCTGATAAAACTTAAGCTAGTCAAGGGACATAAGCGTTTTAGGAAGGCCTTAATAGTGAATCTTTAATATTGTTTCTATTTTATCGGCTGTGTAAATAATTGCTAATGAACGACAGACAGTCGCTTGATTAATTCTACAATAAATGAAACTTAAATAGAGAACTGTGAAGTGATTTCTGCTATCGAATTATAATGGACTCCGACGGGGAAACGGACAGTGTCTTAGGGACAGGACAGGAGGATGATGAGATATGTCCGAGAGAAACCCTTGAGTTGGGGACTACAGACAATACTGATGACTTAGACCCTGCTGTATTACAGAAGCAAATGACTACAATAGAACAGTTTATGGAGCGCCAGAGTAGCATTTTAATCGGTCTAGCCGAAGAGCTGAATCTAGTTTCCATGCAGCAAGCCCAATTAAGTTCCCGCCAGAAAGAATGTGAAACAATGGTGAAGTCGGTAGCTGAAGGTAAAGTGGGTGGTGGAGCTTGGGGAAAAGTTGAGGAATCGAACCCAGATAAGCACCCATTTAGTGGGGCTGTTGTGAGCTTAACAGCCACCGCTGACATATGTCCAATATCGGCCCATCCTGAGGAATTTGGTAACCAGAGAAGCTCACACCCTAGGTTAGGATTCGAACCCGCTACCATTGACACCAAAACCCTTGACCTAGGACCCAGCTTTCCTCAACCGCGCTTAAGGGGGCGCGCAACATTAGAGCCCATTAATTTGGGGGTGGAAACGTTAGGACAGGCGGCGCCCCCGCGCGTCACAGTATACTAACAACTTATTGACAGGGAAAGAATTAGAAGTGCTATAATAAAATAATTCATAATATTATAACAGTTTCTTCTGCGCATGCGTGGCTTTTTTGCTTACCAATACTCAATCAACAATAATATTCAAACACATATCTTTATTGGATTCTTTTTGTCTATTAAGTTTCGAGTGTTCGCTCAGCCGAATGCTTTGGATAGAGTGGACTACGCTTTAAATGTGGCACCGACCATCATAAACCACCTGCAGCAACAGCTCGGCATGCCGTATCCAATCAACAAACTGGGTAAATATCATTGTCTGGACAGTGTCAGTATTGAGCAGCGGTGTCAAAGTTCTTATAGCGACCCAGTGGCAAAAAAATTATGTTTAGCGACCCCGTTCCGTTCCGTTCCTATAGCCATCCTCGGTACGAGGTTCGGCCGCATCATGCACGATGTTCCTCCCATGATTCCTGTCCTCCATCATTCTTAGCATTTCTCCCATTTGCAAGCCCGTCCATGTCTTTATGTTGTCCAGCCAATTCGTTCTTGGCCTTCCTCTTCCTCTACCTCCAGGAATTGTGCCCTGCATGATCTCTTTCTCTATATGCATGTCCCCTCCTTTCTCTAGATGTGACCGAAGTATATTATTTTTCTTTCTTTAACTGTTCTTAGCATGTTCCTCTTCACACCAGCGGCCTCCATCACCCATTCGTTTGTTCGTTTTTCCATCCAAGGTATTCTCATGATCAATCTAAGACATTTCATCTCGAACGCTTCTATTCTCCTCTCCTCCTCCTCCTTCCTCAATGTCCAGCTTTCGCAACCATACAATGCCACCGGCCACACCAACGACCTCCAAAGCTTTATCTTTGTTTCATTTGCTATGTCGTGACTTTTCCATATCTTATTATTTAGCGACCCAGTGGCAAAAAATTATGTTTACAACAAGTGGCGGTTCAGAGTGCCTATGGCATCCGAACAAAATTGGATAGAGATACGAGAAGAGCTCTATGAGCTCTGTCCAGAAAATTTGTGCAAGAATAACTATAGCTATTTGATGCTACGTGACGTTTTAATGATACAGACAATCAAAAGAATATTATTTGGGCGTAAAATTATAAATTTGATCGTCTTTTAAAGTCACGAACATTACGTAGAACTGAAGCGGCAAAAATGCAGATTAAACTTAAATTCTCTTGCATAAGGTATGGTCCTTCTGGGCCGGACAAATCTTCGGCTGCCAGAAATGGCCATCGGGCCTTTCACACTCCAGTTTTCACAATGAGTAGTTTTCTAAATTTGGCAATTTGTTCTGAGATTGTTTGCTCATTTTCACTAGGCCAATCAGAATTAGCAATGCTGAAAAATATTCTTATTGCCTGTGTGTGGGCTTCTAAAGTGTGGGGGTCCTGTTCGGCCGAAAATGTTGAACATGCCTTAATTAATGTGACCCTGTGTAAAGGGTCACATCATTAAAAAAATTATGTTGTCTCAATTTTGAACTTGTTCTGCGATTTCGGGAATGCTGGAATATGTTGGCGCTGAACTTGAGTTACGGACATTGGCCTTGTCCATCGTTAGCCCTTAAGATTATGTGCACTTTGAAGGTATTTTGCTCTCTGGTCGCCTTGGTCATTGATGATTCAGTCAAGCAATGGCGCGCGCGTCTTCGCGCATGCGTACGGAAACTTCAGAAATTTCGAAGAAAATAACTTTCTTATTATTCAGAAATGACTCCTCTATCTTCTCTTAAAAGTTCTTCGACATAACCTAATATCTGACGTAGGCCCAGTTACCGTAAAATAATTATGCAGAGAAAATATTTTTTATGAATCACCTTGTAAGAACCTAAATGAGCTGAGTCTAGATAAAAATAATATTTAGGATGTTTGCAGGAATTTCAATCCAAACGACTGAACGAATGCACGAGTTCTGATATCCGGCATGTGGGCAATGCCGTATTTAAGGGAAGAGTGTTTGGGGTGGTTGAACCCCCCCCCCACAAATGTAATAATGTTAGAACAAATGATACAGCTATTAACACATTATGTAAGAACTAAGGGGTTTTTCATTCTGAAGCTCTTATTTCTATGTAAGGAGTAGTTCACGACGGTGATCTAATCATTGTGATGATTAGGGTACGATGTGGAGGCTGTTGAAGTTCTGAATAATTATTTCATTTTGAGTAAACACCTTCCCAAACAAAATCCTGACTACGGCGATGGGTAGCTACAAAGTATTTAGCCTATTAATTTTGTCATCGGCTAGGTTCGCAGTAGGTTTTCAAATCAAATCAAATCAAATAATTCTATTGCTCCGTTTGCAACAACAATAAGCACACCAAGTCAGGTACAAAAGTAACACAAAACATCTCCAGTATCACCAAGTTGTCAAACCAATAACTTAATTAGGTAACATAAATTATTCAGGCATATAGCCAAGATTGTGATAATCTCCAATGGATTAGGCTAGGTAAGGATTGCTTAAACCTAGTGGTTCTAGGGTTAAGTGATACCATTGAGGACAATTATCCCTAGACCTGGAATGCGAGGTTATAAAAAACTCGTGCAATAGTGGACCCAAATGGAGACCCAGAAGGGAGGAAATCAGGTTATCTAATCCATAAGAAATTATTCTGAAATATAATTCTGATTGGGACACTTCATATTAGGCAAAAGGATGACCAATAGACCTATAATTCGTGCTCTTTGGGAAAGGCTTTTGCATTAGCCTCATTTTTACAAGAATGACTGTCTCATTTTGTTTCGAAGGCTCCACAGTCTTGTTCTCTGTAGACCTAGCAGAATGATGATTGGCATTCGTCACTGGATCTGAGTGTCAGGTACAAAGGTTTGGAATAGCTTACAACTTCAGTGCTTCTTCTCGAAGTATAAGAAGTTATTCAGGTCTAATCCAAAGATTCGCCTGCTTAATTTTCTTTGCAACTGGTTTATTACCGTTGCATTTTACGCAACTATGGGTCGATGCTATCTAAATCATGATACTGATTTATGAGCCTTTAGAACCGCTATACTATAGAGGTGATCGTAGTAATCTGTGGTGTTATTTTAGATCAGCTTGCAGTCCCTGGAAACATATTTACTGATAGTCGGAAAACCTGGGGATTAGTGACCTACAAGGAATCAGCGATGCTCTTTAATGCGACGAATGGAGACGACACCGCCAAATATGAAGTTCTAAAACTCATCGCCCTTTCAATTTCACGCGGTGTAAGTGACAACTGTACTCTATCATCATATTTGGTCTTTATGATATTGGCAACGAAGGCTTAGGAATCTTAATGCAACGCCACGACTAGCAGAAGCAGTCCTCACGTTCCCTTGTTGTAATGTAATGTATTTCAGACAATTTATATAGCATCGTCAGAGGTAGGCCACTTCTAGGATGCTTTTCACGCATAATGTCAAATGTCAGAGTAAATGTCATGTTGATATAAGTGCATTCTTACTTTTTTCAATATTCACTAACTGATTTAATTGCTGTCTAAAATCAAATGCATTTATTTCTGCTTCTTAAGGTTCTCTGTCCCTATAGTCAGGTTCGAAAGTAAAATGTCGCCACTACATTCTCCGCTGTGCCTCCTTATCCTTGAGTTTTTTTAAAATCCTTCTTCCAACATCCAGTCTAGCGTAATCTATCTTGGTCTTCCTCTTGTTCTTTTCCCAACCATTTTCCCTCGATCATTATTCTTAGCAAAGAATCTCCACTTAGTGTGTATAAGATCTGGCCATTTATATAGCGCTTTTGGAACAAATCCCATCTTCACGGAGGTACATGAGAACAGGGTTTTGAAAAAACCTGACTGTGAAACTGCGTCTCCACACTGCCGGCCTTCTATATAAACCTATTATTTCAATTGATTATGGTCCTCTTAGGCTATATTTTGCTAAATGAGTTTCTATTAGGCCTAGTTCGTTACCCAAAGAGGATTATTATTGAGGAAAAATTGTAGAGTCTTCAGATCAAATTAATAAATAGTCTATTGTGAAAAAATGTTATCTTCAGACTTGAAAACATCTTATAGGAAATTACGATCACTATAGGCAGGCCCGCCGACAGAAATTCCGGGCCCCTGGGCTGAGCAATCACGGGCCCCAAACTATCTTTCAGGGGCGGCGCTATGGGGGTTAAGGGGGGGCTAAGCCTCCTAAAAAAGGCCATCCATTTTTTTCCCATGTAAAAATGAAATATTTGCGCGAAAAAACCCTTTAGCCCCCCTAAAAAAACTGAAATCATGGTGCCGCAACTGCTATCTTTAGGCTTTTTGAGAAAATTTGCACAAAGACAAATAAAAATAACAATAGTGGGAGACCGAGGGTATGAATGTACGCTAATGCTTACATTTATGATTTTAATCAGTTACTAATGTTAAGAATTTAATTTTCAAGTAATATGGTAGACAACAAGCAACCTTTCTGGATTCAACTGCAACAATATCTCTTATAATATCCTGATAGATCTTCATCTTGTCTGCGAACTTTAAAAAATGCACTTCGGAAATGTTCTTTCTTCATCGTCTGGAAAATTGTCCGAATGTCTTGGAGGACCGTTTCTTATATTAAGCTTTATAGCAGCCTATCGTCTCAATCGTTTTGTGTATCCTATAGGACTTAAACGCGGGCCCTGCCATGGCGGCAGAGTGCCAACATCAAAACAAAACCTTTTTACAGTTTCTATAATTTAAGCATTTTCCTAATTCTTATTTTATAATGTCTTCTTTTGGAATTAAGATACTAACACCACAAGCTTCATTTTTATCCATTCAGTTATATACGATCATCATGCAAGCACGTTTAATTAGTTAGAATCAACCGATGTACGATGTTGCGAGAGACATTTATCATACAGATTTGTTCACTAATGATTGAAATCTGAAAACGCATAATGTAACATGCAGAAGAACGTTCTGAGAAGGAAGTGAGCGTGTTCTTTGGCAAAACACTGATAAGTAAGGTAGGCTAATGGACAGTTGCTTGAAACTTAAACAGTTGCAGTTATGTAGCAGTAATAGCCTATTAGGTTATAAGCCTATTTAAAACAACATGAATCACAAACAATAGGCTAAGTATAAGTTATTACAGGTTGGGCCCGCCGCCACAATCAACATATGAAACATACAATAATCACTGTAGCCCGGGCCCCCTCCGGGCCCCTAAAAGTCGCCGGGTCCCTGGGCATTTGCCCCCCTGCCCCCCCTCTCGGCGGGCCTGACTATAGGAAACTTCCAAATTCATGTAAATTTGAGACCGCTTTATGTTAAAACTTTCAGCCTCTGCGTAGGATTTGCATCACCATATCTCACCAAAATTAATAGCGTCAGCTTTGATTAACTTTGGAACTGAACAATTCTCCTAATACAATAATTATCATTGCAAAAACAGCAATATCAACAACATTACGAGTTGACAATCTGAAGTCCATGTGGGCATTTTCAGTTTTAAATGCCATAGGCCTATATAAATTATGTACAATATAATTATTTGTGCATAAAAATAGAAAATGGCTTGTATCTAGAGCATAATGTGTAAGCCCTATAATATGCAACGTTATAAATGTAGGCCGTCGTGATCAGTTTGCAGAGAATGCATAACGGTCACAATTATAAAAATGAATGACAAATATTCATCGATTTTAATATTCCAAAAAGGTTTTAATCTTGTTCTAATTATCATCAAATTTGTTATTAATGAGGCGCCGGCTGAAAATCGCATCATATGTAGGCTACATGGTCAAAGTAAAATTTTGAAACTAAGCTGTTAGAAAATGGCGCTCAGCCCAGAAGACAAAATTATTACAACATTTTTAATGAATAATGAGTTTTGCGGCGGAAAAAATTACGGATTAAATGAACAGGCACGAATTGAACATCTTCCCACCCCGCCCCACCGCCCCAGCAAGATGACAATCAAATTGGTAAATAAGAAATCTGTCAGATTAATCAACAGGTCCAACAAGAACTTTGCAAAGAGACTCAAAAGAATTTTGGCACGGGCAGTGGGCACATTGAACACAAGTTTTGAATCACTATCAAGTCCAGTTCCAAACAGTTTTTTGAGATGTGACTTGATAAAATCACGTTTTTGTTACTTTTTGTTGCGTTACGTTTTTTAATCGTCAAAAACGGTGGGTGGCCTCACAAAAAGTGGTATAACTTTTGTTGTGTTTGAAACATTTTGATGAAATCGGACCATCATGTGTAAATATGAATTGTCTTTAAGCCTGTAAAGATTCATTTTTAAATTCTTACTTCTGGCCATTATATTAGCAAAAAACCTTAAAAAATTGCGTTTCGCTTTTTAATCGTCAAAAAACGGTGGGTGGCCTCACTAAAAGTGATATACCTTTTGTTTTGTTCGAAATTTTTTTTGTAATTTGAACATTGTACGTAAATATGAATTGCCTTTAAGACTGTAAAGTTTCATTTAAAAATTCGTAAGTTTGGCCAAGGTATGGGCTAAAAACCGTAGGGGATTACTTTTTTTGCGCACCCTGTACTCAAGAGATCTTTTCACGAGCATAGTGAATGTCTCTATAGGTCTACCGTACGTAAAATTATTGTCAACAAAGTCCATCGTCGCCTAACCTCTACTATTTTACATATTTTTGACGTGAATAGCAAATATATTCTCAGTAGAAGATGTTACATCAACGAGTATCAATCGACGTGACTTTAAGGATAGTCTACCGCTGTTTATGTTTCCAGTATTTTGGCAACCTCGTCACCTGTCGCTATTGGGATGATCTCTGGTTGAATGGAGGACTTGCTAAGTTCTATGAAGTACTTGCAGTGACGAAAGTTGATCCGGCTTTCATGCATGTGAGTAGAAACGTTTTGAGACATCGCCATCTCTTGTAATAAGTTGCAGTAGGCCAATGCCAGCTTAAAGTCTCCAATGAACAAAATATACTGTACAGGGTGGGCCGTAAAAAGTAATCCCCTATGGAATTTCGCCAATAATTATCTTGGCCAAAAATAAGAATTTTCAAATCAAATTTCGCAACAATTTATAAGGGATTACTTTTTATGGCCCTCCCTGAAGGCATATAGAACTCTAAGGCATCCTTTTTTTTATTGTATTGAACAAGAGCCAGCTCAATTTTTTTAGATCAGCACGCGGAATCGAGTATTAAGAAATTAAGATTTATTTCTTAATAGGCCTATTCCAGAAGATTGGGAGCAGGACAAAACCCCCGGACAAAACCCCCCGGACAAAACCTCCCGGACAACCCCCCCCCGGACAAAACCCCCCGGTATAAAACCCCCCGGACAAAACCCCCCCGGTATAAAGCGTTTTATCATTCATCCAGGTTCTATTTCAGACATATAAAATACCTTCAACCAGCTTCGGTTTCTCAAGTGTTTTATCATTCATCCAGCTTCTATTTAAATACATTGATCCCGCTTCGATTTCTCAAGCGTTTTATCATTCATCCAGTTTCTATTTCAGACATATAAAATATCTTAAGCCAGCTTCGATTTCTCAAGCGTTTCATCATTCATCTACCTTCTATTTATATAAAAGCCTTCATCCAGCTTCCATTTCTTAAGCGTTTTATCATTCATCCAGCTTCTATTTCAGATCTATAAAAACATGAATCATTCATCCAGCTTCTATCTCTATTTAAGATCTATAAAAGTTTCATCCAGCTATGATTGCTCAAGCGTTTAATCATTCATCCAGCTTCTATTTAAGATTAAAAAATACCTTGATCTCGCGTGAAATCTATTTAGACTATCTAGTCAATATTTTATTGTCAACAGTTGTGAGTGGGGGGTTTTGTCTGGGGGGGGTTTATACCGGGGGGGTTTTGTCCGGGGGTTTTGTCCGGGGGTTTTGTCCGGGGGGTTTTGTCCGGGGGGGGTTTGTCCTAGACTCCAGAAGATTATGTACGAAGACAAAGAACGAACGGATTATGCAGACAATAAAATTCTTACAATATTTTGAAAATGCTTCTTTCGCCAACCCGCTATAATTATCCTGGCGTATCCATCTTGGTCCACGGACTACAGTTGAAGACCTCTGGTCTATGGCGAACATTAAGATTAATTATTGCAAATGTATTGATGTGCAACTCAGATTATTAGTGACATGCTCATTTGAAAGTAAATAAGTTAACTTCTGGTTCACAGTTTCTGGTCAGTGCTGCAGTTATTGCCGATGTGTATTTACCGCTCTTTGATGATCCGCTCACTTATATAAAATTATAGACTACTATGGAACTCCTATGTAACAGCCATTTCTGTCTCTGTCTCTGTCTCTGTCTCCGTCTCCATCTCCGTCTCTCTCTCTCTCTCTCTCTCTCTCTCTCTCTCTCTCTCTCTCTCTCTCTCTCTCTCTCTCTCTCTCTCTCTCTCTCTCTCTCTCTCTCTGCCTCCCTCCCTCTCCCTCTCTCTGCCTCCCTCCCTCCCTCTCTCTCTCTGCCTCCCTCCCTCTCTCCCTCTCTCTATCTCTCTCTCTCTCTCTCTCTCTCTCTCTCTCTCTCTCTCTCTCTCTCTCTCTCTCTCTCTCTCTCTCTCTCTCTCTCTCTCTCATGTTAAGACAGCTTTATTTGGCTGTGCTCGTGCAAATGGTTCCTTTCACAGACAACGCAGTTAACTTAATGATGTAACTCAAATTATCGACTCATGCTTTAGCCGATATGTAGACTGTTGCACTGTGCAGTTTCCTGAGTAGAATAGCTTGTCCTAATGAACAACAATGAGAAGATTTAATGCTAACTTTAGAAGTCGGCGTTATGCTAGGAATGATTCTCTAATTGCCTGTACAAAGGTCTAATAATTATGTCTACTACTTAGCTGATGCAGCGGCCGGGCCAAGTTCGCTGGTCCACGGAGGTAGACAATAGACAACGAGTCGTGTGCAGTGCCAGGGATGCCGCTCATAGCTTTTCCACTTAGGTTTTTGCTTTTGTGTAGCGTTCTATGTAGCCTACTTTTCTACATGTAGATCGAGCTGTTTCCACGGAGCTTTTTCACGTTGAAAACGTGAATTATTACCAATTCCTGAAACATTACTTAAATTTATTTAAGGCATTTTTCACCAAAATAATAATAGGCTACACTTCACCCTCTTAACTTCATTAAAGTCATCCTATGGGCCTATATGGGCTATTAATAGGCTTTACTACCATAATCCATGGTCTGGAACTGTATTACGCGAACTTCTGTGATACTATGGAAAGCTCATCGATGGAAGACAGTGTGTTATTGGCACGTGTTTTAGAATGTTATGTGTTTCTATGTGCTATTTTGATTTACTATGTGCTGAAGATGTGTGCTTAGCCTGTACTACGTTTGAACTTTTGACAAATTCCACGTATTTCTCAACGTAAAACCATGGGCGGAATTTGGTTTCAGTTCTTGGAGGGGCTAAAAATAACTTGGGCTTTGTGGCGGAGTAGCTGACGACCATATTAAAATTTTGTAGTCTTTCGGTTGTTGAAATCTCGTGTAAAATTTTGGGGGGCCTTCTTGGGGGTTAGCACCCCCTAGCCTCTGGTAAACTCCATCCATGCGTAAAACCTATCTCTCAACCCTATCATACATCCATGGCTTCTCTAGCCTTTTCTAATCCGCATCTGACCTTTTTGAAAATTCAGAGTGGCATCCATGATATGCACTACACAGGTGCAGATCTCGAGTGTTTCACTCAGACTCGAATTCACCCACATTATTTTGATAGGACATAGAAAGACGCAACATGGCTGGTTTGTTCTGTGCCTCTTGCTTGCGCGTCAATTTGCTGAATTAGATCTATTACTTGCCTGGATGTTTTATGACGATGGTTTGCTGTTTTCCATGCAGAAAGCAAATTTCTTTGGCACGGAAACGGAGGTTGCATTATACGTGGAATCCAAAAACATACAGACATCATTGATACCTGAGGGTTTTAATAATGAAGTCGGTCGCGTGAAGGTAGGACACACTGTACACATTTCGAAAAATGAATTTTTCATTTTGTAACTAAGGACTAATAATTATTGTGAACGTGTTAAATAGTAAAATTTGATAAGAGAAGCCAGAGAGACAGAAATGGAAACAGAAGCAGAAATTGAGAGATAGAACGAGACAGAGAAACACAGAGATAGAGAAATAGTGAGAGACACACACAGGCACTGGAAGACAGTGCTGAAGAGACTGAGAAATATATTTTATTGCAAGCTTAGGCCTACATAAGACGAAGTAAACTCTAAACTGCAGCTTTAGTACCTTGTTGCTAAATCTGTGTAAACGAGTCTCCGCAATAAAGGGATAGTAGTGGAAGACTGTAATGTAATGTAGGCCTAATTAAGACAATCTCGATAGCATCGTCGGTAGCTGGCTACTTCTAAGATGCATTACACGCACCAGTGATGTGGTCTCGAGACCGCGGTCTTGGTCTCGAGACGGTCTCGAGACCAGAAAATTGCGGTCTTGGTCTTGGTCTTGGTCTTGAATGAGGCGGTCTTGGTCTTGGTCTTGGTCTTGAAGGTCCGGTCTTGGTCTTGGTCTTGGTCTTGAAGGTACGGTCTTGGTCTTGGTCTTGAAGGCAAAAAAGGAATGTCATAAGAATTTTTCGTGAAGGAAAAGACAGCAAATTTTAAAATTTTAATCATCGGGCGACTAAAAAAAGGTTCGTCAGAAATTTCAAGCCGGAAAATTGGAAAAATCCATGTATTTTTCAGAGAAATCATCAATCTAGCCTTTTTTCGACCGGTCTTGGTCTTGGTACACTCGGTCTTGGTCTTGGTCTTGGTCTTGAAACACTCGGTCTTGGTCTTGGTCTTGGTCTTGGAACACTCGGTCTTGGTCTTGGTCTTGGTCTTGGAACACTCGGTCTTGGTCTTGGTCTTGGTCTTGGATTTTTGGTCTTGTGCACAACACTGACACGCACAATATTATTGCCAACTGTCAGCATGAATGCACAGAGCTCGAAAGCAGGCGCAGCTTTAACTGTTTTTAAAAGCTGACCGAGCTTTGATATCCAGGATAGATGCTGGAAGAGTGGAAGACTGTTCCAGGCGCGTGGTCAAGCGACTCAAAAAGGCACGATCACCCACTTCAGTTTTTGTCGCAGGGACAGATACGTCGGCGGTCTTGGAGGATCGTAGCCGTCCCCTACCAGACTACCAGGATAGACTGCTAGTGGTCTCGGGTCTCATGCTTTCGATAAAGTAGGGTGGTGCATAGTTGTTAAGGTATTTTTGTACACTAAGATGCAACATTTGAACTTGATGCGCTCGCACATAGGCCTACCGAACCACTGAAGCTGGTCCCCCGCGGATCGCGATTTAAATAATTATGATCGAACATTTGAACTGCTTTTATCGCAGGACCAGACCGGCATTTGTCAAGTCGCAGGCAGTAGGTCTTCAGCAGTTAGGCACAGCGAATGTATGAGCTGGGGAGTCGCTTGATTGGACAATGCGAGAATTAAGTAAGGTCCTGTACGTTTTACTCAGCTCTTAATCTAACGTTGTTGATGATCAATGACTTCAAGATTCTCTTCCAGTTAAGGCTGGAAGATTGGATTTTGGCCAAAATTAATGGTCCCTTTGTACGTTCCGATTTTCTGTTTGAAAATGAGTAGGCTAGTGGACCACTAAGCCCAGTTTGTAGTTGGTGACCTGGAAGCCGCAAGTTGTTCTCAGACATCGCCAACCATAATTATTGGCATGTACATGTACTATCCGGTCAAAGGTTACAACCAATCCAGATACCGCGCATTTATATTGATTGATATAATAAATTAGGCCTGTGATTTATTCAGACGTGATCTTATTCGTGTCCTGGTTTGTTGATTCATTTCCAATAGGCACCTGCAATCGTTCGTATGGTGGAGAGATTCGTCGGTGCTGACGTCTTCAACCGTAGCATCAGGGTAAACTATCGCACTTTTTAGTGCGGAAACCTCAATTTCAGGGTGTTGTAGGCCTATTTGTATATAATATATGTATGAACATTTATATAGCGCCTTATAATAACTTCACGAAGGCGCTTCACAGTAAAGTAGCTGAATAAAATTCAGAATTTCCGACTTCGTTATTACTTATGTATGAGTGTAGCCCTTATTTAATATTGTATGAATAAAGGCAATATTCAACGAAAACAGTTTTCAGAATAGGCTACGTGCTTCAGTGCCAGGCGGAGCCAGTCCCAAGTCTGGATGAAGCAGGAGGGCGACGCCAGTGAAAGATCCTTGCTATCACACTGTGCCTCGTCAAAGTAGCAGCGTTGAGAGTCACTGCTCTGCTGATAGTCTTTATCTCCAATTGGAATGACCTTCCATGCTATGCGCTAAACCGACCAAACGTTTACCTCATCAGTCTCTCATTCTGTAAAGCCATATCTTTTCCCCAGGGTTTTCGGGACCGGAGGCGTATCTAAATAGCCATTCTGAGATAGGTACATGTACATAGGCCAAAATCAATGGATACAATACTATTCCCTAGCTACCTAAATATAATATTCTAGCAATGGAGGCTATCATGTTTTTCATTGTGGTCATTGTAAGAGTAGACCTCAACACAAAATATTGATTGTCTCTTTTTAAAAAAAACTGTAAATTGCGCAACAACTGAACCGCGCAAAACCACGATCAAATAAATTGTACCGTATTAATTCTAAAACTGCTCACAGAAAAGAGGAGCTCCTGTAGCTAACAGTTCATTAATTGGTCGATAATGTTGACTAACTTTCGTGTGATTACTTCCAGGAATATCTGAAAAAATACGCAAACGGTACCGTGGTGACAAGTGATCTGTGGGATGTGCTGCAAGAGGTATTTCACGTTTCTCCCCCCACTCGTTAAGGGTGAAAGTTGCCAGAGGTTGCGAGGATCATATTCCCAGCAGTCTTTCTCGTGACCCCACAGTATACTGTAGGCCTACACCCTAACTCCTCAGAAATCAACGTCTGACCCCACCACCACCCCAGTTAATTTTCAATCATTTTCACACTGAAGCATGCTAAACATGGTATTTATAAACATGCTATTATACATTATAACCAGTCCATAATAAATTTCAATCCCGTTAATATCAATGAATTTAGTCTCTGCTACTGAGCTTATTGTTGCGGCCCTTCGGTTTCAACACTTTTTGCATACGCGGCCCACGGTGTCAAAAAGGTTCGAGAGCACTGCTCCAGAGTGTCAAATTGGCTCCGAGATGACTTAATGTGTGTGCAGAGTATATATTAGTCATAACCGACGGTCTATTTCAACGGGACGACCATCAAGGTTGGCAGGATGAATTCTCGCATCGAACAAATCCGCCGACCGAATTGACGAAGATCTGCTGCAGTGCAGCGAAGGACCAAGAACTCTTCAAGAAGACAGCAACGACACAGTCATGTGGGGCGCGGTGATGTAGGGGTACATGTATGTCCGTTACCTTGGAGCTGGAAGGTTGCGGGTTAGAATCCACCTCAAACCGTCGCGTAGGGGCCCTGAGCAAGTTTTTCGCTCGCAATTGCTCATGCACTTTGACGTGAAACTCAGATTCAGTGTCTGCGCTGTAGTCAGGAGCACCTCTGAGTAGGAATCTGGAAGGTACGCTATAACAAGTGCTCATTATGTAGGTCTACATACACACATACACACATAATTACATAATTTTTAATGGAACCCCAGCTAATGATTATTTTTAAGCTAAGCTGCTCATCCACAGAAGAAGTCGTCGCATGATAATAAATTACTATAAGCTCCAGATTCTTCCACCAAGACCCACCCAGTTTGGCAAGGTCTTTGGCGGCTGATGACTGGTAGTAAAGCTGGACTCCGTTTAGCTCTATGTGAGTTGTATTTTGAATGTGCAAACCGCTTTTTTGGAATTGATGCATGGGCACCCGCACATAGGGGCAAGAGGGGGCACGTTCTCGCCTCCTAGAAAACTGACACTTATTTTTTAACTGCTGCTTTTCGTCCTTAAGAAATTGACTTTGCACTTAAGCACTACTATAGAAATACTAATTAAACACAAAGTAAAACTGAGAAATTTGCATTTAGAGACCTATGTGAAAAGTACCCATGCTCTTAATTTTCCTGTTTTGAATCTTTCAAACCTATTGCTAAAACATTCCAACAGTGACCATTATGTTTTGGAAAGTCGAGCTTATTTCCTGAAAACATTTCTGCGGGTGTCCATGAATTGTTGTTTCATAATTTTCTTTGAAACCTGCAACGATATTTTCTTCGTCAATGTAGGCCTATTCATGATAATATTATTATGCAAATTAATTAATTATCAATTATGTACGGTACGCAGGAACACGATAGTTCGGATAGTTCCGATTCTAAGTTACATCTCAATTATCTAAATCAATTTAACGTGCTTACGACAGGAAGTTGGTGGTTCCCTTGATATAAGAAAGATCATGAAGAACTGGGTGGGGAGATTCGGCATTCCATATATTAAAGTCGAACTTATTACGGAGAATAGAATCAATGCAACTCAGAAGCAATTCGAGGATCAACCTTTACACATACATGATGACAGGTAAGCGAATGTAACATCATTAATATTATTAAAATTTGGATTAGTGTGTGTGTGTGTGTGTGTGTGTGTGTGTGTGTGTCCACACTTGCGTTTGCACTTTCAATATAATTGTATGTACTCGGTACTGTATTTGCATATTTACAAAGCGCCTCTTACAGCATCAGCTACTCAGGGTGACAGCTCAGATATAACAAAATAAGTCTTCAAGCAGCGAGCAGATGAATGGGTGTCCTTGACCATTATCTTACAAAGCATAAGGGGGAGTTTTCCAAGACGAATGACCTGTAATAATAAAGGCGCAACGTTTGGTCATAACAAGGAGGGCGAAACAATGTAGATCTACTTTATGGCGTTTTAGGTACAAGTGGTATGTGCCTCTGACTTACCAGGCAGAAGGAGAAACCGAACGACTGGTTTGGATGAACGAAACAGATGGTGAGTATTCAATTAATCTCAAATTTTGTAGCACCATACGCTGCCAAAAATGATAACTCTCTTTCTCAACGTTCCTTTTTTATTACGCCTTACACCTTCTCTCTGTCCATGTAGCCTATGTCTGTCTGAGACTGTCTCCTACTCGCTATCTCACTACCGATCAAACTTCCCTAAACCTTAAACATTTTCGTTACCACATGTAAGTACATGAGCAATTCAGTAGGTTGTCTATCCTTTTTATGATCAGCTGCTCATACATACGGTACACATTCCTCGTTAGGTTGTCCGCCATAGAGATAGTTCAGCCGTGCAGTTCAGGGTGAAAGTTGCCGGGGATTGGAATTTGACCCGTAGGCTTTTAGAACGCCATAGCAAAGTTTTCGTTGCATACCCAGAACTGAAACAATCAGAAATTTTTTTAGATGACAGATTAAAATGTTGCCACTACAGTGCGGAAAATTTAAAAAATGCTAAAGCAATGTGAGGGGATACATTTGAAGCCTTAAACTGTCAGGACTAAAAATTAATTATGAGCAATTTTTTGCAATGACAGCCTAAAATTCTACAATAATATTGAAGTGTGAAAATTTAAAAAAAACTTTCGACAATGACGAGGGCATATCTCTTCCCCAAACCTCTCCACTTCTTGCACTTTGCGCATAGTTCTTTGTGCCCCAAACCCATGACAAAATATCCGCCTATGCATACAATAATTTGTCTATCTTTTAATGCATGCGTGCTCATCAGGTTTAGGCTACTTATGTTGTGCAAAAGTTGTATGTTTATGGTTACAGAACTGCCAAACAATCCCTGCTCTGCAGTTTTATTATTCCTCTGTTAACTGTCCCTGTCTACACAGGACTGAAGACACTTAATTATCCATGTGTTGACTTTCCCCTGATGTATATATAATTTATATATATAGGCAAAAAGTTTCTGTTAGGGGGGATTGCTTACAGCTTGCAGGGGGGATAGTAGACCCTGCTACAATGTGTCCAGTTGTCTCTATTTTCAGTTGAGATTCCAATTCCGCAACGTTCGAGCAACGATTGGTTTTTGGTCAACGTTGATAGAACTGGATATTATAGAGTAAACTACGACGACACATTGTGGAATCTGTTAGCGAAGCAGATGGATATAAATCACACGGTAGGTAACATTTTGACTCATATGAGATCTGAGTCACACGAGATTCCCCACAAATTTGTATCTGTAAAAGCTAAAATTCAAATCTGCCTCTTGCTTTACATGACATTATCACCAATGCAGAGATTGTAGATCAACGAATAATTTCTATGAAAAGTCGGTACTTAAATTTGCATTCATGACCGAAGATGACATTGTCTGTGACGCTTCCTAGAGCAAACCATTGCGCATTAGACAATAGACATTCCATGCAGTAACACTGTGGTTATTCTCGTTAAAATCGTCTTCTTGCACAATTCTCTTTAAAATGTTTTGACGGTTTATTTCCTAAGAATTAAACCAAAATTTGAGCGAATAAGCTTACAAACCTAGTAATCATCTACAAGTCATTCAATGGATAAAATAATGAAAGCCTCTCTATAGCTGAGTTTTATAATATAATTTGCGTTAACTAACTAATTCTCACGTAGATTATTGCCTGATTGATTTGTGATACTTGTTATGCTTTATGTAACTATTTTCTTGCCTTACATCTCAGTGTGCTTGATACATACGGAGCAATAAACAAATTGATTGATTGATTGATTGATTGATTGATTGATAATTCACGTTGCTAACTTCTACCGGAGGAACTCCAAGCTGAATAATATTTTAGACGTAGGGCCTACATGTAGGCCTACGGTAATCATGTATTTAGAACAAAACACAGTCCAACGAGCAGCGGACCCACAAGTCTTTGATCTGTAATTGAACAATTTCATTTTCGTCTTAATTCGTTTAAAACAGGGAAAATAAATGGGTTTTTTCCTGTAGGTTTTCACTGCGCTTTCACGCTCGAGTCTGTTCAGCGATGCAATGGCTATAGCGATAACTGGAGAAATAAGTTACGTTGTCTTCCTAAACATAACCAGCTACGCATCGAAAGAGAGAGACCTCGCTCCATGGATGAACATCTATTGGGGACATATACACGAACTCAATAAGATCCTGAGAACGACCAACGCTTCGCTTTATCGGGTAAAGTATGGCATCACTCTGACTTAAATATTATTATCTCACTCCTGAGATCAAGGTGGAATCGAATGTGTTGTTCAGCCATAAAAGAGCGATGTCCTTAACTCAATCAATCAATCAATACGTCAACCAACCAATCATCCAAACAACCAAGGAATCAATCAATCAATCAACCAACGAACCAAGTAATCAATCAATCACCAATCAATCAATCAACTTGCTTTTTCAAGGAGATCGACTCGAGAATACGATAACAACAACGAAAACAAATAATCAACTATTAAAATAATTAGATAACAGTGCATTAGTGCAATGTAAAAACGGAACAATGTTGACCTTTAAATGAGGAAATCCCTGAGAAAGGATAGCCCAGAAAGTGAAGGGTCTCGCTGGACCCGAGAAACCGCAATGCAGGAATGTTGTATCAGATGGTAGGGAGTGTAGTGGTAGGCCTATATATTAGGCGATAAACAGAGAAAATATGAGGGTTGGAGTTAGTAAAGATAGGAAGAGACAATCTCCAACCAACAACAGCGACGCCTTAACACATGGTTTGTTTTCTTCTGCTGTTACTTAGAATTACTTGCTGAAATTGACAAGTGACCTTATGAATGAACTCCAAGTGAAAAGTGAAGGAAACCGCGTCACAAGGTACGACGGATTTTTTAAAATAGACAACAATAATCAATTTACATGTAGGTCTCAAACGACCTTGCTCTTTCGAGACGGTAAAATCTACAATTGCGAGCGAAGGACTTGCCCACGTTTACTAGAAATGGATTCGATCCTGCAGCCCTCCGGCTGCAATGCAACGTACATACCCACTACACCTCCGCGTCTACTATAATATTAATAGGCATATTATACCCAGATTTCAAGCTTGGCTATGTGAACGAAGCTAATCTACCTTGTGTCATAATTTTTTTATTATAACTCATATTAAGTAACGCAAAGCAATAAAGTGATGCGCTCTGCAGCGCGCTTCGTTGGCCGAATATCGAAATTCGAAAACATCTCCAGCTACAATGCAGTATCGCTGCTCTAGTCTGGCGCTGCCTGCTACACCTCGCTCTTTGCTACAATAGCGAGCTCTATTATACTATGGAGAGCTCGCTTTCACCGGTTGGTTTAACAAGGTCTGCGCTCTTCCCTTCGCGGCGGCCTGAGGTGGATTCGAACCCAAATCATTGTGGCCCCAAGGCAGCGATCATGCCCATGCATACATGTACATCACCCCGCCGGCCCGCCCCATAGCGCTTGGAATAGAAAGCAAGTTTTGTACAGACTATTCACCTATTCAACCACATTCCGCAACTTGTCTTTATTCTCTTGCTTGCAATGTTCGTCACACCTTCCCCTTCATACCTTTTTCTGCTTTCAACGTTTTGCACGGTTATTATCAACGCCTTAAAAGCTGCGGATTAATCACAGAAGACAACGGTCAGACAAACGTACACCGAACTATACGGTATAATTACTACAATACCGCGGGGCGCGGTGGTGTAGGGGTGGGTTCGGTGGCTTGGAGCCGGATGGTTCCAGGTTCGAATCCATCTCAAGCCGCCACGTAGGGACCTTGAGCAAGTTCTTCACTAGCAATTGCTCGTGCGATTTGGCGTGAAGCTCCGATGCAGTGTCCGCGCTGTAGTCGGGAGCGCCTCTGAGTAATCAACTTGAAGGGGCGCTATAGCAAATGCGAGAAATAAAATAATGTAAATATATACGATACGTTCGAATTGTAGAGAGTTGCGTGCAACAATAATGGCGCTCGCATGCCCCGCTGGTCACGTGGGCTGCATAGAAAACACGACTCGGGCCTTTAGATCATGGATCCAAGACAGCAAGTGAGTTTCAAGATGGTTTAATCATACTATGTCTGATTGTCTGTACACCAAACTGCGGATAACAATTGGCCTATTACAGAATATTCTTATCTTATCTTATCTTTTATGGTCGCTAAATAATTTTATATATGCGGTTATCTGTTCCGTGCAGGTCTATGATTATGGTCTTCGACCGTGTGAACTCCAACAGAAATCATTATATTGCAGGAATTTGAAACACGAAATAAACAGTTGCTATTCTACTTAATCTGTTGATCAGTTACACAGTCAGTCGACCGTATGACACAGTGGTCGATTGGCTAGGGTGGTTGGCCTGCAGCACGATTTCGATCCTCGTCCGAGGCAGCTATTATTGTGAGCAATTGCTCTACAATATTTATATCTGCATCAGAGCCATCGAAACGTGTGCACTGTTGGTCTTTGGAAGTGGACATTTCCATATGCAGTGGCGTAGCCAGGAATTCCCGATGGGGGGGATTTTATGGCCTGGCCGGATCCCCTTTCTGACACCAACCCAACATTATTACAGTAAATAAAAAGGGAATAAAGTAACATAGGGAATAAAGTAAGAAAAACAATTGTTACTAAGCTTATAAGCAATTGTTTTGGGTTTTTTCTTATTTAAGTGGATAAATAACCTTTTTTAAAAACTGTTTTCCTAGGCCAATGGGGGTTTTAACCCCCGAAGCCCCCTTTTGTCTACGCCAATAGCCATGTGTATTCGCATTGTATAATATTAGCGAAGCAAATCAAGGGAATAGGAGAAATAGGAGAGATGAGAATCTGTGAGGAAAACGATGTTGTCACTATGGTATTTCTTTTAACTCCAGGGCCAATGCTGTGCCCCATGAGTACGGGTTCGTCGTGTACTGCACTGGTATTGGAAATTCTGTGGGCGAATCCGAGTGGAATACGACTCTCGAGAGGTACAAACTCGAAACGTCGGGAGCTGAGCGAACAAGACTGCTCCAGGGCCTGGCCTGCACACGAAATGTGACCCTCCTGGAAAGGTTAGTCCCCTGACGAAACTATTGTTCCGCTTATTTTAGGTAATTGTAGTGATTGTAACGCTGTCAAGTGACGTTTTGATTTTTATTATTATTGACATTTTATATAGCGCACCTTCAAGGTGACCTACTCAGAAGCGCTCCCAGTCCAATAACGGCCAAATAAGGCAGTTTTTAGGCGAGAAAGGAACATAGTAGTGTGACTTCTAGGCACCAGGCGGAGCACAACAGGGAGCCTATTCGACGTTCTATGGCCAGCCACTGAGAAAGAGCGCCGCTGCATTATTGTAGTCCGAGAGCGAAGGGCCAAGAGCTCAGCTTGATCAGCCGATCGGAGGTAAGATCGCCGCTGGACACCAGAGGTGGGACAGCAGAGCTCCTGCAGGTAACACGGGACTAGACCCTCCATGCAGCGCCAGACTAATGCAGAAATCCTCTATGTGATCCTCTGTGGAATAGGTAGCTTGTGGAGTACGTTCCGCATGTACTCGGTGACTTGGTAAAATTTAGGTTAATTTTATGGCCATATAAGATGCGCAGCTGTGCGCAGAACCCGATCAAGACAGTAGACTAGTTTGCCTACGCATCATGATCAGCACCAAATAATAACAGCGCAGAAAACGCTACAGCTTAAAAATAGAAAAGAGATTTGATATGCATGATTGCATGTAGTACAATAGCTGAAAATATGCATCCAAATTCATTCGAATACCTGCTGGTCAATTAAAATCCAAGAAAAGATATCTGATAACAGGGTTGCAATTGAGGCTATACTCGGGTATACAGAGTGTACCCACCTTACAAATATAGGAGTTCTGTTCTTTAAGGAATTTTTAGAACTGCACAAACCATTCTTTTCTCTCCCATCCTCCATGGTAAATTACTTTCAATCGGAAGACAACGACCTTCTTGGCTAGTTTTAACTGTAGGCCACAGAAGTGCTTCTACAACTGCACAAATCCGTTTAGAACTGCACATTTTGTGTGCAACTGCACGTTAGAAAAGCCCTGAAATATAGTAATAATTATGTGGTTAGTTACCGCTAGTATAGTGGAAAATTACCTGCGGACAGGACCTAGGCAACTATAGCGTTCACTCACCTTTAATTTTGCCACTACAGCCTCGTCTGATAGGAAATTAGTGACATGTTTTTCTTTCGCTGTATTAAATGCAAAGTATGTTTGTAACTGTTGACTCGGTAGGTTACTGGAGTATTCCTTGAACGCGACCGACGTGTACGTGCCTTATAGCATACTCGCCAACGTTTTCTTGTACCTTGCCGAAAATCCATGGTCAGACATGTGTGCCTGGAACTGGTTGAAAAATAACCGTGCAAGAATCGAAACAATGTGAGCCTTCTTGGATGTTGATATAAAACTTTTCAATTTTGATTTAAATGACATTTGATTTCTGTATTAATACGATGCCTGCCACCCCCCCCCCTTAACAGACAATGGTTGGGGAAACATTTTATGGCCAGAATGCTTTACGCATAGTCTACTAAGGTAGTGGCAATCGGAACTGTTTAGATGATTGCCTATTTTAGCCTCGATGTTTGTACGCCAGGGATTGGCAGCTGGTTTAACAAAACGAGACATATACTTACTTACCTGCTTACCTAAAATCAACTTTAACCATGCTGCAGGCATCATAGTTTTGGATGAAATGCTATGCGCCTGAAATTTAATCATAATAAAGGCGCTATATCAGCGAAAATATTATTTTCGCTGAGCTGATTTAGTTGATTCCAATCCAAAACTTTAATCTTACATTTATTGCTAATAACAATGGTAATAATAATCTTGCATTTAATGATAATTAATAACAATGGTAATAATAAGCTTGTCTTATTATTTCAAATCGACACGAATGCAATGTGAGTACAGGTCATGGAATTGTTTGCTTGTATGTGCACTTGTTACATAGCGCCCCTCCAAGCTCACTGCTCAGTCGTCAGAGGTACACGGCATCGAAGTTTCATGCCGAAGCGCTGAGAAATTGCGAGTGAAGGACTTGCACAAGGACACTATGCGGCGATTTGAGGTGGATTCGAACGTGCAACCCTCCGGCTGCATGACAACGAACATAGCCACTATAACACCGCGCCCCACAATGGAACGAACGGATGATGGCAATAAAGCTATTATAAAAGAGTTGATTTTCACTGCATGGCGTACCTTTGTGGGTGTGTGTGTGTGTGTTACAGTATGTGTGTGTGTGCGTGTGTGTATGTAGGTGTGTGCATTTGTATGTAGGTGTGTGCGCGTGTGTGTATGTGTGTGTATGTAGGTGTGTGTATTGTTCGTTTAAGTTTTCTGTAATCGACTTCGTATTTGCTTTTCTTTAGAAAGGGTCGTGCGTTTTTCGCATCGTTGTTGCCTCGCGCAGTTGGGCATTTCAATACAGAGGCGCTATATCAAGAGGTTTGTATAAACCTAGCCTGAAACGTAGGCTACTGTCGCTTTAACTCATACGTTGTAAGAAATTAGTTCTGGTCCATGAGACATTGGACGATACTTCTCAGGTTATTATTGTATTGGTAATTCAATTCACTGGCCTAGTTAGCTACACTGGTAAGCGAGAGCTGCATTCGTCTGTTGGTTGCAACGGACTGCGGTTCAAGCCCCGGGCTGGGAGTTGACATTCAGAGATTTAGATATCTCGGGCTAGCACGTGTGGGACGCAGGGGCACAAGCTCCTGCGGAGCGACCTTGGGCAAGTTGCTTACCCATCATTGTCTGTGGGGGAGGCAACGGGAAACCACCTCACTCATCTCATCCCCAGGGGCGTAAGCCAATGAACCTGCCTTTGGGCAGAGCACCATCATCATCATCATCATCATCATCATCATCATCATCATCATCATCATCATCATCATCATCATCATCATCATCATCATCATAATTCAATTCAGTTCAAATCCCAATGGAATATATAATAAAATTTATAATGATTAATAAACAGACCTACTTCATTATAGCGTAATTCTGTAAATTACCACTGTGGATTTTAGACGTAAGAAAGGCGATTGTTGGTGTGTTCGAGCAAAGCTTTTATGTTGTGTGCATATTGCATAAGCACTTGTTATAGCGCCTCTTCAAGATTACTACTCAGTGTGCTCCCGACTGCAACGCGGACACTGGGTTTCGCATGAGCAATTGCGAGTAAGGGACTTGCTCAGCGTCCTTACGCGGCGGCTTGAGGTGGATTCGAACCAGCAAACTTCCGGCTCCAAGGTATCGAACAGATCCTGCACCAGCGCTTCCCACAAGAGGCACTCCTCCTCATGTGCCTCTTTATCCTGATACGTATTTACTAGACGCTAATATTAAAGAATGGGCTCTCTTACATTATTATTATGATTACGATGATATACGTAGGTTCACGCTAAATGCTGACTGCAGCTGTTTTAATCAAGAATAAATTATACTTAGGCCTACTTACTTACCTGTTAAGTCGGTTTTGCTGACGAAACAGGTATTTTATACAGAAAGCATACATCGGTTATATCAGAAAACGTGACACGTTGGTCAAGTTAAAAGAAATAAGATAGTGAAGCTAAGGTCAGACATGGTTGAGTCATTGATCGAACACCAATATGAGACGATGTATGAGAACACTGAACACTTGGTGTGTGAAGCGAAGAGGATAGAAAACTATAGTGGAAGCTACTGCAAATGAGACGTAGCCTACGTCGTACATGCATATCGTCTTGTTAGTTTCAATATATAGAGGTTGAGACAACAAGTGGAGAAATTGATGGCTTGGCTGATAAGAGTAGAATGTCCACAACCAACTTTATGCAACGCAACCTACATGTACATAGCATCATACGCACGGAGTTCATTAGCCTATGTTCAGAGCGATTAAAATAATTATCGTGCTTGGCCTGTGTTGGAATATCATCTTGTGCGTCACGGAATTGAGAGAAAGCATGTAAGCCGACAGAGGTGAACAAATGGCCGATAGATAAGGGAGCAATACTAGACCACGGCAGTAGGTAGGCCAACTTCTTCGGTGTAGCAACAAACGGATTAGACATAGACATAGACATATTTTTATTGATCCCAACAATTCAATTGTACATGTATGTTTAACAAAGTATAGACATAATTCGCAATAAGAAAATACTCAAAGTGAATAGGTATTATAAGAGTGAGGGAGCAAATAGGCACATCAAAAGGGACAAGTCCCGCTAAGCAGGGGCCTAATTAACAAAGTTAAGTGAGAAAGTGAAAGCTGAAGGGAGTATTGGAATGCAGAGATATAACTTAACTAGAGAAAGAAAAAAAATTATTATAAAAAAACTAATGTAGTAAACACTACATGAAAATTTCAGAGAAAGAACAAAATAAAAGCAAAAGCAATCAAACAATCAAATAAATCAGCATTAGCATGGGTGACCCCTCATGCTATTAACAGAAAACATTACATAATGTATACGCACGTAACAGGTGTTTAAAGTGAGTTAAGTTCGTAGCCTTACGAATGTGAATCGGAATTTTATTCCATATGACAGGGCCTTGGAATTTAATGGAAAATTTCCGAACATTTGTTTTTGCAAAAATAATACTGAAGTCTCTATTACCTCTAGTGAGTCCAGGATGCAATGCAGGAGAGAAGTAGGAAGCAAAGGAAGAAGGGAGGAGGTTATTGATGTATTGATACATAAATTGAGATGTCTGTTCAAATCTAATCTGCTTAATATTTAGGAGTTTATGCTCAGCAAATAGTTATAATCCATCAGATTATAATTTTTTCCCTGATTTGAGGCATGTGAACAGGATCTTTTCTATTTCAGTCGCAAAAATTAATGTAGACACTTACATGTACCTTGGTAGGCTATTTAGTATGAATCACTGCTTGACTCAGACTAAACGTTATCTGTTTACGTACAGGTATATTTTTTGTATCTGCAGGTCATCGATTTCTGCAATGTCCTGCCCGATTTGTCTCAATTGGACAGATTGATAATAGAAGGCGACATGCGTTTCAATATCGATTGGTTCAAGAAAAACGTGGAGCCCATAACTAACTGGCTCGGCATAAACGTCTAGAGCGAACCTGCTTGGATAATCGAAAAAATACACGAAGTTTCACACAAAAATGGGCTAATCAACATGCTCCAATTTCATGAACTAAATAAATAAGAAATAATTTTAATTTGGACACTCAAGGCGTCTCGTGCCTCTGCTTCAGATTCACTGACTTTTGTCAGCCGTAATAACTGTATTTGGAAATTAGCAATTAATAAACAATAAGCAAGTATCAACTGTATTTATACCATAGCTCGAGGGTACGCGTACCCTAAAATAGAATACGTTAAAATACGTACGTACCTTTCAAAAAATACAATACGCGTATGGTACATGTACGTACCATACATGGGCACGAAAACCTTGTTTATGGCTTACTCGGTGACACATAGCCTACATGTAGCCTACGTATACATGCAGTCAACAGTATGCGTCATTGAAATCGGTATTTCCGGTATAGCGTAGCACTAAATTTAGTTCGATAACTTCTTCTGTTATAATCAATTGGATGCAACTGGTCATCCTTTTCCTTAGAGTTGGACTTTGAAGCGCTGCAGCACAACAGTACTGAGCCGACCAACTGACATTAGTGCATTAAGTGCAATGTATGCTGGATAAACATAGACCTACAATACAGCATTGCAGCAATTCACTACGCTGTGTACTTCCATGTGGTTGGTTGTTTGCTTAAATTAAATCGAACATTCTTATAATGAGCAATGACGAGACTAACGTATTTTATTATTGTTTACGTAGCCTACCCTAAAATAGGGTACGTTAAAATACGTACGTACCTTTCACAAAATAGAATACGTATGGTACGTACCCTCGAGCTTTGATTTATACCGTAGTACAATGAACTCTTTAGGGTTGTTACCATAATGCAAACATAGGCGTAATTTCGGTGATCCACTAGTCGCATCAAGTTAACCCTTATAGGGTCACGATTTTTCTCAACCGATTTTGGTCACCGGGGGGGGGGTAAAAAAATACCCCCACTGTGATTCGCATGATTCCTATGACATACTCCGATTTTCAAGTATAAAACTAAAATAAGTTATTTATAGAAGGTTCGCAGAATGTACTGGAACCAAAGTAACATAATGCAGCACTGCAGGAAAATCAAAATGGAGGACAAAATTGCGGCCGGACTCTTAAATGGGGTGCGCGGTCAAAAGCGCGCAGGACAAAAGCGCGCAGTCATATGCGCGCAGACAAATGCGCGCAGCGACTTATGCGCGCAATCAAAAAGCGCTAATGGACAAATGCGCGCAACCGGTACAATGAAATCCAAATTTCGAGTACGGTATTATAATGAACATTTAGGATGCGTTTCGCAGTCAATCTAATCGTTGTTGTGTGCTTTCGCATCGCAGTCTTTGATGAGTTCTTGCGCGGAGTCGCTCGAAACGTGAGCATATAGACTTGTCTCATTTTTACTCGATTACTTTTTAAGCATTCCGAACTTTCTCGAGAACTTCTAACGTAGGATCATTATATTCTAGTTTGTCTTTGTAGTCTTCTTTGTAGTTTTGTAGTTTAACTCGCTTAGTTATGAAACTTTCGATTAGACATTTTTTCTTCGACTTTTAACAGCCGTCTCCGACGATGTTGTGGCTATGTTGTGATGTGCAGCTATATTAAATGTTCATTATAATACCGTACTCGAAATTTGGATTTCATTGTACCGGTTGCGCGCATTTGTCCATTAGCGCTTTTTGCTTGCGCGCATAAGTCGCTGCGCGCATTTGTCTGCGCGCATATGTCTGCGCGCTTTTGTCCTGCGCGCTTTTGTCGGCGTGCCCTTAAATGGCTATAAGTGAAGTTATGTAGGCCTATGCAATGGAAACATGATTTCAGAGTCTAAATCAACATTTTAGAGGTCAAGGAATACAATGGAACCAATGTCATATATGTGGCACTGCACAAAAATCAAAATGGCGGACAAAATGGCGGCCAGAATATTAAAATGGCTATTAGTGCAATGGAAACAAATATTATAATGTCCAGATACTGATAAGGAGACATTTTAACAGCAAGACACTCATGTGTAAAGCATGCATAATGCTGTGTTTAAAAATTCCTAAGTAAAATAGCTAAGACGTGGCACTTTTTCGTACTTTATAGCTGATTTGGGTGCATGAATAACTAATGAAACTGGATGCATTCTGTGCATAAAACATATTTAGGAAAAGTCATGGAAGCGATTTCTTCAACTATTTTCAGGGAATAAAATTTCCGTGAAAAGCCGAGATGGGGGTATTTTTTACCCCCCCCCCCCGGTGACCCTATAAGGGTTAAGTGGAATGGCCGAGTTCATAATTCATTACAGTAGTCAAGTCCAGAAGTGAGGTACGGTCCTGCATAAGATTATCTTTACATAATTTATGAGGAAGATAAGTAAGTTTATGTCTTATGCTCCTGAGTGACATTAGAAGGAAGTCATCGCCTGCAAAACTGTGCAGTAGCCAGGCCCGGCCCTACTCAGGTATACCTCGCAGTCGATCGAGTCGTGCACTACGATCGAGTCGTGCACTACGATCGACTTGACCCGGTCGACGATCGACTCAATCGACTTTGTCGACTCGCCGACCTTTCAACGACTCGATCGACTTGGCTCAGCCGACGATCGACTCGATCGACTTCGTCGACTTGGATCGTAGTCTCTTGGCCAAAATTGGCCAAATTTACATACGACTGATCCACTCTTCTATCTAATTACCTAAATTAGGCCCTTTCATGAATTTCATAGGCATATACAATGCGTTTGATAAAATTGCAAAGTGTTATTCCACGGAACCATGACACAAACTGCATTTCATTTAATGGCATTTACTTTCCGGAAGGCAGCATTGTAGGCATTTGGATTTTTTGGGGAAAATAGGGCTATTAGGGTAGGCTTATACATGAATCGCATGTGTGCGTCGGCTACTGCTCGCATTAATACTCGCCGTAATGAGAAACAAAATGTTGCCACATATATATTATCAGAATGAGAAGTCAACGCATCAGTCCTGTTCTGACGTAGGCCTACAGACTTTCGAATGTTTTGAGATCGTCGGAAGTTCGGAACTAACCGCAGAGCTGAAATTTTCATAAGCTAAGACATTCTTAATGCATCTTAATAGCTCAGTTTTTACCGTAAAGCTGGTAAACTGGCAAGGCCGTAGCCAGGATTTTATTTCGGGGAATGTTTTCCCAGACTTTGTGCAAGCCGACAAGCAACCAAATCAACTGACTAAGTGGTTTGGAGTTACGTCGTGATTTCTCATTGCGGTGTTGCATGATATACTGTAAAATATCACATAAATAAGAGTCTCAAAATGAAATCCTTTTAGTTCTCACATCCGATGACACATCGTGTGCTAGTAAACGCATTATTTAATAATGTTACATTATTTCATTTCGGGGTATTTAAACACCCAAAACACCCATTAGCAGGCTTAGCTACGGCCTTGCGTTCGTTCCCTGATATTATATTTTTTGGCCGATTTGCAAGACTATTTCGTCCCCCCTCATCTAAGTTTTCCACGAAGGTTAAACCGTAAGACTATCATCATGAATTTTTTTTTGGTCCAAATCTCAAAACGCCCGTTTCACTCAGACTAAAAACTTTTCCAAAACACTTTCAGCCCTGCATGTGTATTTTCATTAAATTACTATCTTATCTTATCTTATCTTATCTTATCTGACCATTTATAAAGCGCTTCTCGCAGCAAGAGCCTTTCAGAAGCGTTCCCAGCGCGTTCAATCCCAAGAAACAAGGCAAGTTTTTAGACGAGAGAAAGACGAGGATACACTACCAGAAAGGATGGTAGAGCGAACTGACGGGGGAAGCCGATTCCATAGGGAGGGACCAATGCAGGCAAATGATCTGGATTGAGCCATGGCGGTCCTGACTCGAGGGACAAAGAGGTCAAGCCGATCAGAGGACCTAAGAGGACGCAGCGAGGTGGCAGAAAGGGGGCGGAGTATCTGATCGCACAGATACTTCGGAGCAAAACCGATTAGAGACTTAAGGACCAGAATCAGGACTTTAAATTGTAAGCGGACCGAGAGAGGAAGCCAGTGAAGTTGTTCAGTCATGAATGTAGAAATGTGGGAGAATCGAGGAAGACGGGCAATGAGCCTAGCAGCAGTATTGAGTACAGATTGCAGAGGAGCTAGGCGAACCTTAGGCAGGCCTAGTGTTTTATCTAGTACCCCGCTTTAGAGTGTGGTCAGATTTCTGGTGGGGGTGGTACACATTGCCATTCGGGCGGACGGCAACCCCTACCCACCTTATTATTGACGAACGCTGACACACATATTTCAGCCTTTAGGGCACGCTGGACCGATAAAATCTAATATATATATATATATATATATATATATATATATATATATATATCCGAGGCTTCGTTTGCGTTAGAAAATAAAAGCATTTTAATTGAAATCACTGAGTGCTTTATAAGCTTCCGTTGTGTCCAATACTTTGCTAGCTCATAGCTTCAGATGACCTTCTTATGTCCTTGAATAGTGTCTTCTGTAGTAAGAAGACACGTAAATACCGCACCCTGAGCTTTGGTTACCAAGGCAACGTATTGTGATCGGGGTGCGATATGATTGGTTGTAGGCCGGTTACCAAGGCAGCGTATTATGTTCAACGCTGCGCTACAATTGGCTACAAGCGGTTCGTTTTCGGCCTGAAAGTCATAAAAAAGGAGCGATCCCGTAGAGCACTCAGTTCATCCTATACGCTGGAAGAAGATCGGAAGAACAACAAGAGGATGGAAGACTACGAAGATCTCGAACTGGTAAGTTTGACTTATATAACTTATGCTGGCCGAAGGGAAGCGGTCCTCGGACCGCCTCTCATCGGCCAGTGTAAGAGTCAAACTTACAAGAGAACCGGGCCATTGTAGGCCTTAGATAGGAGTAATGATAGGCCTCGTTGATTGTTAAGTGCAAGGTTAATTAGATTGAATCGGACTATTTGAACTTTATCTATATTTAGATTTTTCTATATTTAGACTTTTCTATATTTAGCCCTTTCTATATTTAGATTTTATTATTACTAGTCATGTATACATGTACGGACCGATGTCTAAGCGGTTAAGCTTAGACACTGGCCTGTTTTAATATAGCTTAGATTCAGGCGATCGTTGCCCTATAAGGCGTTCTCTTAGGGCAGGGTGTTGTTGTTCTTGATTGCGCAGGAAGAAGACCTGGGAGAGGAAGTCGAAGCGAGTCGGAGGGCGAGGTCTCGCAGCGCTCGGCCGGGAGCGTCGGCAGCAGCGGCGGCCAAGGACGACGATGACGAGGGAGGGACTCCTTCGAGACGGAGACGGAGGCGCGGCCGACGAGGGAGCCGACGCCGACGAGGGAGCCGTCGCCGACGACGAAGCCACGGACGCCGCCGACGACGTCGCCGACGCCGCTACTAGACGACGCTGCTACCATCGGGAGGGCGTCCTCCTCCTTCTACGCTGAAGACGGGAAAGACCTGAGCGACCGCAACAGATGAACTGTCGTCCGCGAACTTATTTAAAATACCAGAGTAACTAGACCGATGAAGTCTATGAATGTTCGCTCAATAAAAGTTGAAAAGAAATAACTTGTCTTATTCTTCTAGGGTTATAGGCCTAGATAGGTTTTAGGCCTAGTCACTGTAGACTGCCAGCAGACCGCATAGGCTCCCTGTGATGTTATGCTCTCCCGTAAATTGGAGGTTTCAGCTTCATGAGTTCTAGGGTTATAGGTTTAGATAGGTGTCCGCCATTTTAGGCTGCCTGCAGAAGATTGGGCTCCCCATTCCCTGGAATAGGCCTATTAGGCTCTCCCGTAGCTTCAGAAGTGTAGGCTAGGCCTATTCAGCTTCCCAATTAGAAAGTCAGTCCCTCCACTGGTAGTGGCGGCGCTACCATAGACCTAGGTCGCGGAAGGTCATTTCACATACTGCTAATTTGCCCATGACCTGCCTTGTGACCTGCCGAAATTCTGTGCAATTTTAGTATCTTTCTTACATTTAACTTCCTCGACCTACTAAATAATTGATACGACCTTGACGCGACCTGCTGAAATTATAGGCCTATAGAACTAGCCAGCGCCGCTACAGCCTTCCAGAATTTTATGTCCAACCTACACACACACACACACACACACACACACACACACACACACACACACACACACACACACACACACACACACACACACACACACACACACACTATTATTATATACGACCTTGGAAGCAGCACAGTGATGGTAGACAGCTGATTGACAAAAGTTGCAGTGCAGTATGACAAAATTGCCTGTGGACTTTGACGAGGAGCTTTTCCATCAATAGCAGACAACCCGACATTCTGCCCAAATCAGAGCAATGGGTATCTCACATCCCAACTTTCATTAGGCCTACAAGAAAATGTGACATATTAAATTTTATAATTACAGTGGCGCGTGACTTTACGATGGCTCAACACGCATAGGGTTACAGCAGCGCCACCTACTGAAGTGAGTCAACATTTATAAGCTCATGCAGGCTAGCAGTACCAGTGCCACCTTCCGAAACGAGAAAGTCAGAGTCTTGATTTCATGACCGTTCTGTTCTGTTTGTTTGTATGTGCACTTGTCATAGCGCCCATTCAAGCTCTCTACTCAGAGGCGCTCCCGAGTTCCGACTAAAGTACGGACACTGCATCGGAGTTTTACACCGAAGCGCCCCATCAATTGCGAGTGAAGGACTTGCATAATGTAAATACGTCGCGACTTGAGGTGGATTCGTACCTGCAACCCTCCGGTTGCAAGGCAACGAACATACCCACTACACCACCGCGCCCCACTGTTATTATAGACTAAAGATGCACTCAGGGTTTACATTGGGTGGGAACACCGTCTCCACTGCTCTTGCAATTTTTACCCTTCATGGAACCCTGGAAACACATCCGTTACAACAATTCTTCTTTGGCATTCCCATTTCCCATTGCCCACCATTTTACATCAGAAAATGTCTTCCAATAGAAAGTTACAGTACTAGTTTCGTTACTGGACCCCCTCCGGCCCTAACGACCAGCTAACCCTGCCGTACGTGTAACGTTATGCGGCGTGAACGTTGCCACGAGAAAATAGCTAACGGCTGCCGAAAGTACGTTATTCACGCCGGGTTAGGACCTTAAACGCGAGCGAGTAGCTCAGAGGTCGACCAGAGTGAGTCTTCTAACTCCCCGGGAGACCGTAATTATGAAGACATTAGCCGGGTGTCAAAGATAAACTAATTAATGCCATCTGCTCTATACATGTACATGTACATGTGTACGCTTGAATGCATGTCAATAGCCACGTTGCCGCTGTGCAGTCTGGATCAGTTCAACTACGGCTGAAGCACGTAGGCCTACAATGTACATGTACATGTACATGTTGGGAGTGCTTCTGAGTAGACGGTGACTTGAAGGGGCGCTATAAAAATTGATTAAATTATAATTATATCATATATTATTATATTATATATTATATTATTATATTATATTATATATAATACATACACACATACTTACATACATACATACCTACATACATACATACATGTACATGCATACATGTACATACATACATGTACATACATACCAACAGCAAAAGTGACTATAGCAGACAGAGCTGGCCCAATTCGCAGAACCTGTCTATACACATATATTTTTATGTATATATGTATACATGTACATACATACATACATACATACATACATACATACATACATACATACATACATACATACATACATACATACATACATACATACATACATACATACATACATACATACATACATACATACATACATACATACATACATACATACATACATACATACATACATAATGTACATACTAACTTACGTGGATGCATAATTATATGCATACCAACAGCTACAATGTATGGTGACTATGGCAGACTTCCAGGTGGTCCGTTTAGCAGGACTTTTCTATACATACTGTACATACATGCATATATACAGTGTATACATGCATACATACATACATGTATATACATGCATAAATACATGCATGCACACATACATTTATACATGCATGCATAAATTCACATATACGTGCCTGCATACATGTACTTACATGTACATACCAACGACTATACGTGTAGTTACTTAGGCAGACGATAAACCTATAATGTATAGATGTAATTGGTCGATTTCTCCAGAGTGTACCTCGACTACACAGGGTATAACTTTTGAAGGGTAGGGGCCACCATCATAATCTATACGTCAAAATGTGCGGAAATGAACCCCCTGCAGCTACCTAAAAGGGCATAATAGTATATTCCATTCGCAACAAGTTTGTATTTTGCAAAAACCTAGGGGGTGTCAACCACCACCACCCTAGTAGCCCGAGGTTTATGTCTTTCCGTGATACCCAAGAGGAACTGGACTCCACCTACTCACCATCCTTATGTAAATTAGCCCGAGACATTCCATTGGTCAATCGCTCGAACTCTTGTCGTGTCAATCACCCTAAATCGGTAGGCTATGGTGAACACCACTGCACATGATTTTGTTCCATTTTTCTGTGACCTAGACATTTATGAAATCTAGACAAGCTATAATGCCCACACTACACTTTTTCTCTTAATCTTAGAACAATAATGGCTGGATTAGCTCGTTTTTCGGTGGATGAGAGAATGCGCATGAAAAAACTAACAGGATACAGTTGCAGTGCTATTGCGGAAATTATTAATCGTGATCGCCCTGAGGGTAGATTGTGTACATCTAGCGGAGTACGGAAATGCCTTAAACGCATCAAGAGACCCGCGAAACAACCACGCGTGTACAAGTGTCTACTAGGACCATCAGCTTTAGCCTTGATAGATGGTGAGGTCGACCAGGACCGCGAGATCAGTGCCCGTGAATTGCAGCAGCTGTTGGAGAAAAGATTGAATGTCCGGGTTTCTGAAAGCGTGGTCAATAAAGAGAGACGAAAACTTGGATGGGTTCGGAGTGGAACAAAATATTGTCAAATGGTGCGCGGCGCCAACAAAGAGAAGAGGCTTTCTTTTTGTGTGGAGCTACTGCTTAAAAAAGAGGAGTTCAACGATGTAGTCTTCACAGATGAGAGTACGGTGAGATGTGAACGGTTTCTCCCCAAGCAATATCGACGGATCGGCGAGCGGGCTATTTACAGGCCTAAGCCCAAACACCCGCTGTCAGTGCACGTGTGGGCCGGAATTTCAAAGAACGGAACGACGGACATTGCCATATTCACTGGAATTATGAACAGTACCGGTTATCAGAGAATTCTGGAAGACTATCTCAAACCATTTGTTGCGAATGTCTACCCAGAGGGCCATAGACTTTGGCAAGATAATGACCCCAAACACACTTCTAAATCGACACAAGAGTGGATGGCTACTAATAATATCAACCACTCCCCCTCACCTCCGGAGAGGTAATTGTAATTGTAATTGTAAGTTTCAATTTATAAAGCGCCTCTTAAAGCAAACTCAACAGAGGCGCTCCCGACTCATCCTTTATGAGGGATTCTTTGCTTTGGCTTCCTATAGCCCAGCGCATCCAATTCAAGATCCTCTCCATTATGCGAAACTGTGTAGCTGGTTCCGCTCCTCAATATCTCATTGATCTCTGTATCCCGGTTTCCTTGTTCCCGGGTCGCAGTGCTCTGCGCTCGGTCTCGCATGACCTTCTCCTTGTCCCACGTATGCGATCGGCCACAGCCCAGGCTCGCAGTTTTGCTTATGCTGGACCTTCAGCCTGCAACCTTCTCCCTTATGGGCTGAGGTTAGAGCTGCTGCTCTCTCTCCCCTTCTGGGTTTCGCCGGCGTCTGAAGACTATGTTATTTGTAAGAGGTTCTACCTCATAGAGTCGGGAGCGCCTCTGTTGAGTTTGCTTACAATTACAATTACAATTACAGCCCGGACCTTAACCCGATTGAACGAGTGTGGGCTGAGATGAAGCACTTTCTCCGCAGACGAGTTAAGCCGACGAAGAAAGAGGAGCTCATACAAGGCATTCGCCATTTCTGGGCGACCCTGACACCAGAGAAATGCGCTCGCTACATCAACCGAATCCTAAAAGACGCAGAACTAATCGTTGCCAATGGCGGTGGCCCCGCTGGTCACTAGCACAGATATTCAATTGGCGCATTCCCCTTCCTTGCTCCTCCTCTGTGGCTCTTGGATATTTGCATATAACATTGCTTGCGATGCTCGGGATGGGATGGATGGGGTGAGATCGGAAGAGGGGACAAGGGTGGACTCGGTGGAGGCTGGGGCTAATATAAACTGAGCAATCAACGGCGATGTCATCGTTCATGAATCAGTTTAAACTAGTGCAGGCTACTACATGTATATTGTATTAACTACAGACATAAACTGTTCACTATGAGTAGGCACTTCGAATGTTATATACATGTAAATTATACGCAGTATGGCCTATATCAGTGATATAACACCATAACGTTATTTAAAAACAATGATGGAGGACATTCAAGAAACGTCAGAGTCGGAGTATGCCGTTGTGCAATTCTTTTCTGATAAGAAGTTTTCCACCTGCTCGCGAGAGAACAAGACGCCAGACAGCGCAGCCTTCATCACAGGAAATGAAGTGTGCATCCAATGGACGAAAACTACCTACGCCGGAATCGTCGTGTTCACTAATGGTAAGTGAGCCTACAAATGTATGCATTAATATTGATTTGGCGTGATCATGAGTTTACCCCCAAAAATTGTTTCGGTATAATACATGAAATATTGAACCACAACGAAGCAAATTGTTATGTACCCTCTTCTCTATTGCTTCGATAGGATTAAAAATTAAATGACCGTCGAATGAATTTTTAGCAATATAATGGGTGAGTGATTTATTGAGTGCTTTCCCTATCGTTTTAAAAAAAACCGTTGTGAAATAATAACTAATACATGTGTCTTTCTGCGCGTTCATAGCCTACAGTACATGTACATGTATACATGTACGTCTTGTTATTAGCCTACATTATTGTCTCTAGCTCAATAATTTTCCACATCGAGTGTTCTAACTACGTGTAATATGCGCAAATGCGTTGAGAAAGTGTCATAAAACTGTTATGATTGCTTTCTGCTGCTATAATTGATTTCTACGAATCGATTGTTATATGCTCAGACGTTCCATTGCTGGCTTTGTATATAGGCCTAAATACATGTACCATACAATTGTACGACTATTACTATTGAATTATTTCAGAGGATGAGATATTAACCATAGATTGAACTTTTTCTTTAATTTCATGGTGAGTAATTTAATTAGTGGTTTCCATAATAAATTAAAACTTATGACTTAAGTTAATGATTATTGACTTTCATATGACTTAAGCAGTTGCCAACCTGGGAAATTTTACGACTATCTCCCTGGGGGAGGCTAGTAAAATTCTAATTTGCATATTGCACTTCGGGACCACATATAAAGTGTTTATACATGTACATGTATGTGGCAGGAATTCAATATCCGTAGCCTGTTCCTAATGACTAGGCCTATTTCTTGCTTTTCAGATGATCGCAGCGTATGCGTGCAGCGTGAAATACAGTTAGCAGCTGAGCTGGCCGCAAAGCTCCGGTGTCAGCGGCAGCCGGAAGGACCGAAGAAACGTCCAAGCTCAGCTGCTGCAGCATCGACTACTCATCGTTCGAATGTGCCAGTCAAAAAATCGAAGGTCAGACAATACTACGTACATGTAGCCTATCTTTAACCTATCATTTCACCTGTCGTGGTTTCTTCACAAGAAAACGCTTTAAATTGCTTTGCTTCATTACAACTTATTTGTATGAAATAAATGCGGTTTAAAACTAAGCGCTATAATACTAAGCTTCTCAGTCTTTAATTTATAGCGTTCATGTGTTTCATCATTATGTTAAGACCTGTCGTCGTTAACATACTTATAGCTAATATGTCAACAACAGTGAAAAAATCTTTTTTAAAATCCTGTGCCTCGATCCAATACACATTTAGACACGTTTTTCATACGTGGAGGCCTACATGTACATGTATGTCTGCATCATAATAATAAATGCATGGATCGCGTTGCAATCAGAAACCTTTGATGCCGGTGACCCCGGCTAAATATATGGAATTGTATAGACAACATGCATATAATTGCTTGACAAAGACACTTTTGACTAATATGATAAAAATTGAATAGAAATTATTGACTGTACGGATGCAATACATGCACTGCTAAACATTAACCATAATCGTTTCAAGAAGGTTTTATTTCGATTTCATTGTGGCTTTTTAAGGTTTATTTGTTTTTCTTCTAGAAAGTTAAATTTTCAAGCGCAGTAATAAACTGTACCCACCCATTATAGTCATTTCGTTCTTAATTGTCACCCATTCAGATGACCCAATGAGAATTTAGATCATGCGACGTCTACATCATTTGTTCATACATGTACATTTTATATGTGTCTTTTTATGTAAAATTAGGTGTAATCTATCGGACCTATAAGAAGTACTGCACGTGTACGTTAGTAGGCTACATATTGCTAATGATGTGGGTGGATGCCACCCACAAGCGCCCACACACTTTAAGCACTGCTCGTAACTACATGTAAGTACGAAATTTTATTTTAAGTAGTGAATATTACATTTTTATAAACGTCAATCTTTTATGTGTCTGCAGGCGACAAGCGGTATACATTTCGAGGATCGTGGACACGGTACACGATCAATGACACAACAGAGTTCAACTCCTGCATTCACACCGCACTGCCCTACGAACGCTAAAGTTCTCGAGGTGATGTCAAAGTTTAGCGAATGCAAAACACCCGATGAACAGAGGCTGTTCATACAGTCATTGATCGCGCCCCCTGTAAGCGCTGCTGCTTCCGAACTACAGAAAGAAGTGGAAAAATTAGAACGAAGTAACGATGAAGATGGGCATGATGCAGAGGACGGAGGATCATTGGACACTGTGGATCAGACTGAGCGAGTGAGGATAGGATCATTGGACACTGTGGATCAGACTGGGCGAGTGGGAGAGGGGGTAGGATCATTGGACACTGTGGATCAGACTGGGCGAGTGGGAGAGGGGGTAGGATCATTGGACACTGTGGATCAGACTGGGCGAGTGGGAGAGGAGGGAGGATCATTGGACACTGTGGATCAGACTGGGCGAGTGGGAGAGGGGGTAGGATCATTGGACACTGTGGATCAGACTGGGCGAGTGGGAGAGGGGGTAGGATCATTGGACACTGTGGATCAGATTGGGCGAGTGGGAGAGGGGGTAGGATCATTGGACACTGTGGATCAGACTGGGCGAGTGGGAGAGGAGGGAGGATTATTGGACACTGTGGATCAGACTGGGCGAGTGGGAGAGGGGGTAGGATCATTGGACACTGTGGATCAGACTGGGCGAGTGGGAGAGGGGGTAGGATCATTGGACACTGTGAATCAGACTGGGCGAGTGGGAGAGGAGGGAGGATCATTGGACACTGTGGATCAGACTGGGCGAGTGGGAGAGGGGGTAGGATCATTGGACACTGTGGATCAGACTGGGCGAGTGGGAGAGGGGGTAGGATCATTGGACACTGTGGATCAGACTGGGCGAGTGGGAGAGGAGGGAGGATTATTGGACACTGTGGATCAGACTGGGCGAGTGGGAGTGGGGGAAGGATCATTGGACACTGTGAATCAGACTGGGCGAGTGGGAGTGGGGGGAGGATCATTGGACACTGTGGATCAGACTGGGCGAGTGGGGGGAGGATCATTGGACACTGTGGATCCAAATGGGCGAGTGGGAGAAGAGGGAGGATCATTGGACACTGTGGATCAGACTGGGCGAGGTGGAGTTGGAGAGGGATCAGTGAGAGCTGCTGGAGGATCAGTGAGAGCTGCTGAATGGGGTGTGCGAAGTGAGGCACGCGCAGTCGCTGAGCCTGGCCATTTTATGCAACTGCTGGCAGATGACAGCGATATCCGTCGAAATGAGACGTCGGATATTTTTGATTTTCATGACGACGCCTTTCCAATTTTAACATCTACACCGTCACAAACAAGAGCCAACAGTTACCGCTCTTTCAATCAACCAACCAGCGCCACAAACCAGTCAATCGCACATCAACAATATACTGTTCACAATTCTGATAATTATCCACCGTCGGCAGTTACTGGAGTTATTAACGTGACAGCAGGCTCACTATGTCATGGCTGCACAGCTCTGCAGATGGAAGTGCAGCAGATCAACAAGACAGTTGAGGAACAGAGCAAGAAAATTTCCCAGCTAAGTGAAATGTTCATTCACGTAAATAAGCGACTGGGCGAGATTGGTGGACAGAACACGTCCAACAGACATGTAAACCGTGCGCGGGACGAGGTTTTCACGGATGTCCGACTGATGCGTGTGAAGGCTGCTGCATTTGTCACAGGGCGTGCATTATCAGCACACATGTGCAAGCAGTTAGTGCTTAACCTATTCGAAAATGAACCCCCATATCGCTTTGATACGGATGATATTAAAAGCATAAATGAGCGTCGGGAATTGCGAGATGCGCCCTCACTGGCCAAATGGGCAGTCTTTGAACTCTTTAGCCTACAAGATCTAGTTGGGCGCAATTGCTTGGGGGGAGGATATACCGGGGGTGGGGCGGGTTCGAGTCGATCGACCTCTGAACTGAAGAAACCATTCGACGAAACCAAAATGAGTATAATCAAGACGGCAGTGTTTGTGTTGTATCCTCAGCTACACGACGGTCCACGCAGAGCAATGTGGATGAAGTGTGTTGAGAAAATTAACACAGATGTACGCTACCTGTTTAAAGTCAGCCTTAAAAAGCATGAATGGCTTCAACTGGGACCGTATTAACACTGTTAACTTTCACAGCACATTGCGTCTACAAGAGACTCCATTTTACTATTTCTCACTTAATTAGTGTAGTATTTTACTTTTAGAAAGGTTTGAACCAGAAATGACTTAAACGTTTTCATTTTCAGTAGTTAATCGCTGTGTGATGGCGTTCGTGATAAATAAGCAATAATTAAAAATAGTGTTTGTTCTTTCTTGCATGAAGCAATCTCCAGCAACATACAAACATCAACGACAACCATTTACCTTCTATCGGATGCATGTCCAGGCCAAAATCGTAACTACACAGTACTGAAGTTCCTAGTTGCAATGTCAGTCATGAAGAAAGTTAAAATTGTCCAGCTTTTTCCTGTTCGAGGACATAGCTACAATCAGTGTGATCGTAACTTTGGAATTTACTCCAAGAAAGTTAAGAAATGCCAAACGGTTGAGACTCCTGCGGAGTATGTTGACATCATTCGAAGTTGTCGTGATCCACCATTTGAAATGATCGACGGTGTTGTCAGAGATTTCGACGATATATTGAAGTCTTCAAAGGAATTGAAAAATCCAAAGATCATGGAAATTTCAAAGGGATGTGTTTTAGTGTATACAAGCGATGGATGTGTGGAGGTACACAACAACTATTCAATGGTTAATGGGCGCCTATTTAAGATATTGAAGAATGAGATAAATGATGACATCTTTGATAACATTCCACTACAAGCATGCAATGGGGTTGCTGATGCCAAGAGAACTGACGTTCTTTCTCTTCTACCTTACGTAAAGCAAAGTAATCAGTCGTTTTATTCCAATTACCTGGCAGACAAAGCAGCGGAAGAGCAATCAGATCCTAATTCTGATTCAGAGTCAGAATATTAACATGAAGAAACTCGTATTCAGTCAAATCATTCTTAATATTCAACAGTACTTTTCATATCACAATGGAATGGCTTGGCTCCTGAGCTCCGATTGCTCTCCAACTCACTTCTTATTGACAAAATAACGAAATTCATGGTCAAATAGCATACTGCAACGTACTAACACATCATATTGGTTCTAATGATCAATGGAAAACATAATTTGAAAAAAAAATTTCAAATCGATTTTACTCGATATGACTTTTTTGTACTTAGTGCTTTATTCCACCCGTGTACTCAATTTATTGCTTTTTGTGTTCTCTGCAGTTTTTGTTTGGTTTCATCTCCGTAGTAAACAACTTAATAATTACATTGTCTTAATATCACTTATTACTATTTATTAATCTTTTGCAAACATGCATGACGTCATCCAAATGCGCTGGATTATTTATGGTGGGCCTAGCTAGATAGTTCATTTATTTAAGTAAGTGAGTAAGTAAGTAAGTATAGCTTTACTACACCGCCTGCAAACGCACTGCGGGATACGAGGAAGTTAATGGATGAATTCTTCAGTACTGTTTGGAATATCCATTTAGTCCACTATATATAGTCAAAGCATGAGAAATTAAGAAGAACCTAAATGTAGCCTACTTCGTAAATGTAGGCTACATGTAATCAAGAATTTCTATAGCGGCCGTACATGGCCTCGACCCTGTTCATTTTTCAGTGAATTTGTAGGAAAGACTTAATCCATTTTTATCCATTTTATCTGGTTAAAACCCTGGTTTAACCCACTATAGGCATAGGCGCTAGCGCCGACAAAACATCTAGTTGTGTATATATTCATAGTAAAAAGCTATAATACTAACAGGCTATAGCACAATGGACAGTGTAATAATCTTCTTCCGCGTATGTTAATGCCTCATACATGTACAGTACATGTAGTTTTGTACTCAGATTTAAAGACGACTTTGAGCTTGGATGGGTAGTCACCTCCCTCGAACCCTCTTCTGATTCCATGTCGTGTCAGTCAATGTTTGTCACACTTCGTCAATTTGTTAATTTTCTCCCTGAGATTTTAAGGCTAAAACCGCCACAGTTCTGATTGACCAACATTCGCCACAACAGTCTGTCAATTAGGCCTGCAGACACAGTGGTTAGCCTATTATTAAAAGTGTTGCACCGTTTATATGCATACTAGATTAACTGATCACCTTGATAGAAATAACCTTTTTTATCCGTACCAATTTGGCTTTAGTAAAGGTCACTCCACATCCCATGCCTCAATTGAGGTGGTTGATAAAATTTCAGAGGCTATTGATAATTAATCGTTTGATTTCTATTGGAGTATTTTTGGATCTATCTAAAGCTTTCGATACTATTCAGCATAACATTTTATTTGATAAATTGTCTTATTATGGTGTTAGAGGCATCACTCTTGACTGGTTTAAATCTTACCTGACTAGTCGTACCCAACAGGTCTTCTTTTCTAATACCCATTTTAAACTGGCCCACATATTATGCGGTGTTCATCAAGGTTCCATTCTAGGCCCTCTCTTATTTCTTATTTATATAGGCCTAAATGACATTACTACTTGTTATAACAAACTTAAACTATATTTATTTGCTGATGATACTACGGCCTTTATTACTAGGCCTAATTCTAGTCACTTATGCCTTATTAAATCTATGAATCATGAGATCACTTTACTTACAAACTGGTTTAACTCTAATTTCTTATCACTTAATCCTAATAAAACCAATTATATAATCTTTACAGGACCGAATAGAATAATCAATGTCTCGAGCATACCCCCCTCTCGAACCAAATGAGGCAACGCAGATCCCAGCGTAAATTGCCGCGTTAACGGACGAACACCAGCTGGAGGAACTCAGCCTTGTCGCGTCACAGCAGACAATCGACGCTTTGATAGCAGCAGTGCAGATACTGTAGACACAGATTACAAGCTGCTGCTCAAACAGATCAAATCGGGCTGGCCACCCAAAGGGACGGCCGTACCAGAGGCAATTAAGCCTTATGCCGGATTCGCCGACGAACTCATCACGAGCGGCGGGTTGGCTTTCAAGGATCTACGGGTCATTATGCCGGGACCCGCTAGGGAAGACATTTTGAAACGTCTCCATTCCACCCATATCGGGGTTAATGGCTGCATACGCCGGGCCCAAGAGGCAGTACATGTACAAATGTACATGTACATGTACATGTACATTGTACATGTACAATGTACATGTACATGTATATGATCCAGGCATCGTCGCCGCAATCAAAGACGCTGTCTCCCGCTGTACATGTACATGTGGGGCGCGGTGGCTCCGAGGTAGCGTCGTTGATCGAGGATCGATAGGTCGCGAGTACAAACCTCGCCTCGAGCCATTGCGTATAGGGACCTTGAGCAAGTCCTTTACTCACAACTCACGCTCACTGCGCTTCGGCGTGAAAATTCCAACACAGTGTCCGCGCAGTAGTTGGGAGCGCCTCTGAGTAGAGGATGGCTTGAAGGGGCGCTATAGAAATTCATCCATTCATTCATTCATGTACGTAGCAGTATAGTCAGCTAATAAATAAAGCGTCTTATAACGAACGTGGTTAGACTTCTGTGTAGAGGCCTAGGACCAATAGGGAACAGTAACCTTACAACTACTCGTGCCTGCCAATCCAACCATACATGTACATTCAGAAAAGTACTAAAACAGCTATTATTAAATACATCTGAAGATAATGATTGTTAACTTTTGTCAGTTACTTTTAAATATTTTCTAGCTCTGCTAGTTGACCGGGTGAATCACAGCCTCTGCTTATCCTTCAGATTCATTATTTAGGGGGACTGACTCGATAAGCTTCTCTGAGCTTCTTCATCTCCCTGGATCTCATCTCACTTCTTAACCACCTATTAATATTCTACATGTACATGTACATGTAACTCCACAATCTTACTCACCCTTAACCCTTAACCCTCGATGGTACTTTGGGGTGCAAAATGCACCCCAAGGCCGTTCTTATGGCTGCTTACGTGTTATTTTTAAAATTTCAGCAGTTATTATCTAGGACATTGTAAGCGTACAATTTTCTCATATAGTCATGTAGAAAATATAAAAAAAGAGTTCACGTCAATTTTTGCCAGCACATTTGCATCGGGGGTGCAATTTGCACCCCAAAACTTTCACGTAGATACGATGAACAAATTCATTCATTTGGTGCTGATTACTGCAATAATTTGTTATGTTGTTATATTTTATAACACATACTAGAATTAGTTTGCTTTTTTAACAAGTCAACCATTTGTTTTGCATACAATTCAAGTATATATAATTATTAGAAAAGAAATAACACCATGGCAAGGTATTCTGTAATCATTAAATCATAGCCATCCTTAAAACTACATGTAACTTCCCACCAGTGGATGCCTACATGTACAATGTATAGTACATGTACATGTACATGTACATGTACATCAATAATAACAATCTTGGTCTCCTCACCCTACTTACACCACCTCCATTTCCCCTCCCGCCGTGCACACCTCGTATGCACCCAAGCCCATCCCCACGACATTAGTAAACCGTTATCAACATCACAGGCGTCATGCCACCATCTGTTTTTCACTAATGATTTCACGGGTCTTCCTGACCCGCCTGAGACGAGAGCCGTCTAGGCGCGAACACCGTGCCTTTAGCGCTTGATCGGCTCCTAGTCGACCATGGATCGGCCCAGGATCACAGTCGGAGTAAGAGTCCTGTCACTGCGCTGGTACTGTAAGCCAGGGGTATACTCTGTTTGGGGGAGACTTTGTATCGGGGTTTGGGAAGACTTTGTATCGTGACACCGGGCCTGCTCTTTAGTTAGTACTGAAAATCTCTAAACGTTCGACAGCCTGTACGCGAGAACAGCACATAATAATCCGACTTCTCACTCTGATGTGTGGCAACAAAATTTGAAACGTTATTGCGAGTAGATCTAGGCATATTATAAATAAGAGCCGCAACTATCGCGCACGATTCACTTAGCCTAATATTTGACCTAGTCAGTAGTTACACTGTCTCTTTTCAAATCCAAAGGAAAGCGCATAGGGGAGGGTGGGGCATCTTACCTCCCATGGGCGTTTTGCCCCACCCTCCCCTACATCGTTGCCACTGCGATACGACATTTAAACAAAATTAGTGTCGCATGGATTTGTGGAAAATATACTTGCAATTTTATCAGACACATTGGAGTATTTGTAGACTTTGAAATTGGTGAGTAATTTTAGATATACGAAAACAGCTGTCGTGAGCAATTTTGATCAGGCGGTCACAGTCGGAGTCGACGAATACGATCTAGTCGATCGTCGGTCGAGTCAAGTCGATGATAGCGCACGACTCGATCGACTGCGTGGGATATATTGAACATTACTTAATCCGCCTCTATTTACATCAGTTAACGATCGCAGCTGGAGAAAATTTGTCTCTTTGTTTTAGCTATTTGAGCATACGATGGGTGCAATGTCTACATGCGCGAGTTAATTCATGCCCATATACTGGGCCCTGCAGCTAATGCCTGAAAGTGCAGCCTGTGAACCTCCCAGGGCATGGTGAGGGAAAGGATGTAATGCAGGTCCTGCTACCATGGGCGGAGACTTAGAGGGGGGCAGGGGGAACGGTCCCACTCAATGGGTTGGGTGGGGGAACGACCCATGCATTTGCACCCCCCCCCCCATTTCAATCGTTGAGTGTTAGGATATTCACTTCACGAACACACTGGCGAGGTTATGACGTTAGAAGAAGAAGTGATCTTGGAACAAATGATGCAACGACTAAAAAACGGTCAGCAACATTTTGACAGAGAAGTTGAGTTTTCTCTAGACATTTCCGCCAGATGACCAAAAAATGGTCGTCAGAAATTTTTGCCGGCAAAATGGAAAATTTCGTCGGCGACTCGGCCTTTCGTCCGCCCAAAATCTCGCGTGCTTCCTTCGGCCGCTCGTTCGTCCCCCGCAAGTCTCCGCCCATTCCTGCTACTATCGACTTTGCTACTGATTCAAATGGTCATGTGGTAGATGCTGATGAGGAGACTGAGCATTATTTAATCTCCTCGATTTCAATCAATCCGAGCAATTTTAAATCTCCTCATTCCGCTTTATAACTCTTCTGTATCTCCACCTATTTGCCTTCCTCTCTGGACACCTCGCTTATTGTTTGGATCCTACACAATCGCATCCTTCTCTGCTAATCTATACAACCCTGCTTCTCTATCCCGTCTAACCCCTTACATCGCTCTCTCCTTTTTCGTTCACTTGCTATAGATCTTCGTTTTCCATCATCAAGTCATATTAGGTGCGCTGGATACATTCGCTCATTCTCTCTTCAGTCAGACCTTCTATCCTTTCAATCTTCTGTTTCTCGCTTTTTTTAAATTCTCCTGTCCCCTATTTATCTAACTCTTCCTCTGTCTCTGTCTCTGTCTCTGTGTCTCTCTCTCTCTGTGTCTCTCTGTCTCCCTGTCTCTCTGTCTCTCTCTTTGTCTATGTGTCCCTCTCTCTGTCTCTCTGTGTGTCTCTCTGGCTCCCTGTGTCTCTGTCTGTCTCTATTTTTGTCTCTGTACCCCTCTCTTTGCCTCGCTGTGTGTCTCTCCCCGTGTCTATCTCTGTCTCTCGCTCTCCATTTTTCTCTCTAATTTACTGTCAATCTCTTGTCAGTCGTGTGTAAACAATACGTTGATCTTTTTCGTTCGTTCTTCCGCTCTATCTTTTTAATGTCTCTGTGTCTGTTATGCGAAATTTCATTGTGATATATGGCTGCCTGTTTCTATGCTTGTCTCTTTGCGTTCTGCCGTTCTCTATACCACATTAATGTGTATACGTACGTACTATGTATGCATGCATGTATGTGTGCATGTATGTATGCAAGTACATGTATGTATGTGTATGTATGTATGTGTTATGTATGTATGCATGTATGTATGCATGTATGTAAGTGTATGTATGTATGTGTTATGTATGTATGCATGTATGTATGCATGTATGTATGTGTATGTATGTATGTATGTATGTATGTATGTATGTATGTATGTATGTATATATATATATGTATGTATGTATGTATGCATGCATGCATGTATGTATGCAACTATGCATGTATGTATGTATGTAAGTAACTATGTATGTTTGTATGTATGCATTTATGTATGTATGTATGTATGTGTGTATGTATGTATGTATGTATGTATGCATGTATGTATGTATGTGTGTATGTATGTATGTATGTATTTTTGACATTGTATGTATGTATACAATATGCATGTATGATGTATGTATGACTTTGTATGTAGGTATTCATGTATGCATGAGCACTTCTTATAGCGCCTCTTTAAATTACTGCTCAGAGGCGCCCCCGAATAGTGCGCGGACACTGAATCGGAGTTTCACGCAGAAGCACATGAGCAATAGAGAGTGAAAGAATTGCTTGGGGTCCCACCGAACATATTCAAACACCAGCGCGCCCGTTACTGTCATATTCAAGAACAAACACAGTACAATACTATAACCAGATCTTGGTTACCTATTGCTTTCAATAATTTTCAAAAGATCGGTCTATGTACACATTAAGTATCAAAATGATATTCGATGTTGTACTCCGTTAGAAAAGAAAAGTAGCGTTCACGAAAGGAAAGAGCTACTGAAAGGAGGAATGAGTCGAGACATCAAGAAAAGAATGGTCAAGGCACTGATCTGGAGCGTCACACTGTACGGAGCAGAGACCTGGACGATGAGAAAGGAGGATGTCAAACGAATAGTAGCGTTCGAGATGTGGATATGGAGAAGGATGGAAAGGGTCAGCTGGACAGAGCATAAATCAAACGAAGAAGACCTGAAGAAGGTGGAAGAGGAAAGATCCCTGAGGAATACAATTAGAACAAGGCAGAAGAAATGGATAGGATATGTACTGAGAGGCAACTCCTTGCAAAGGGACATAGTGGAGGACAAAATGGAGGGGAAGAGGGGAAGAGGAAGACCTAGGGAAAGTTCTTGGACTGGCTGATGGAGGGTGGATATGGAAAACTCAAAGAAAAGGCACAACACCGAGAAGAGTGGCGTCGTTGGGCATCTTGACCTGCCGGGAGGCAGCAGACCTAAAGAAGAAGACTCCGTTAGATGGGCTCTCAATGAGAAAGTGGGGCTCTCTACAGATAAAAGCGTCTTAAGTCTAGACTTAAATGGAATCATTGAACTGGTCAGCAAATTGCAACGCCTGTGGCCAAAGATCGAGAAAGGTCCATTATTATGGTGACGCATACACTATGCAGTCAGAATTTTTCGCCACGTCGCTCTCGTTTCCCTCACTGTCACGAGAAGATGGAATATGTTTTAAAAGCGCTACATAAATGACCATATTATATATACATATACAATTATATTAAGACATAATAAACAAAGATATAAATTTAGCTGTTCCGTGGCATTTAGATATCAATTTCTGGCTGCATTATTGCAATGTCTTTTGACTAATGGCTAGCGTCTCTATGCGCCATGAAAAACGATCTTGTTGTGCAGGTGGTCTACAGTTTCCGCTCGAACAAATTCGAAAGCAAGTCTTGAATAAGCGACTACTTTGCCTTATCTGACATCCCTTCACTACAATGCGTGGGCCAAGTTCTGTAACTCATTCCTTAAGTCAAAACTCGGTACTTAAGATAAGAAAATTGAAACTTGTTTACTCTGATGGACACAAGAATAGATAGTTTGTGTACGGAAGATGTATTCGACTGAAGCACAGGAACCCAGAGATTCTCTGGCAGTCAAATCAATCACGAGTTCTCTTATTTCCAATATATACGAGGTGGTTGCCCGTTGCAAGTAGACACGTCAACCTGCGAAGGAAAGACGAGCAGTTACCGACTTCGGAGAAGCAACAGGAATCCTGAAATCAGCACAGAAGACATCGCATTTGGAAAGCAACGGTTGGCAAATTCAGGGACATTGTTTTAATTGTGATTATGATGTGATTATTATTATCAGGCTATTATTATTATTATTATTATTATTATTATTATTATTATTATTATTATTATTATTATTATTATTATTATTATTATTATTCATTTATTAAAGGTAACATGTTTTACAAGAAGCAGCACAAAAAGTCCTTTGTTCAAGAGTTAACGGCCCTCATCACAGTACAACTGCGTGAAAATGCCTCGAAATGCCACAGCGTTAAATCTTTGCGTACAAATTGAGAGGCGTTGGAAAAGGTGCGTGGTTTCGAGAGGGTTTCCAGTAACCACTGACAGACGCCGGCCAAGTTCAGTAAGAAATTCAATGCCTGATATGTTTATGGGGCCAAGTGTTTCAAAAGCAATTGGGACGAAATCGTGTGTTGCGGGAAGGTTAGCATATTTTACATTTTTGCGTGTTGCTGCTACTTCGGCCGCACCCCCTGGTGTAGTCGACGTCACGTGGATGTATGAAGTGGCGCAAGTGTGGATGCTAGTGGCATCCCAGGCAACGTATTTGCCTCGCGACCACGGGATCAGAGTTGCTCCATCAGGCCGTTTGCCGTCGGTACGGAATAGTCCAGGCGGTTCTTTTGTGCTTGGAGTGTCCGATCTCTGAAGGGCCCTCCAAATAATGTCATTAAGCGCGAAGTGTCTGCTGGCTCGCCCCCCGGATTGTTTACAGACCAGACCATGGTGTCCTCCTTGATCCACCAAATCTCCACACTGGCACTGGTGTGGAGTGTTGAGGTTTAGACCCAAGCGCAAACCAATAGCCACCCTGACGGCCTCATTGCTTAGACCCAACCCACATGAAATTAAGGGCATAGTGGCCATCCAGACCCCGGCGTGTGGGGATGCCACCGCTCCCAGTCGGGCCCGATTGAAGGGGTCGTTGAGTGATGTCCAAACATCAGATTTGTCTTTGTCAATCAATGGTCTGTCCCAGACCTTTTGCTTAGACAACGCAGCCTCATCTCCACTCGGATGTGAAGTGATACGGGACTGTAAGATTTCATCTCTCAGGTCATCCGTCCAATCCTCGCTGCCGAGAATAGCAGTCCCGAGATCTCTGGTTGATGCAGCTGACGCTAAGTAAGCAGAAGATGCCAGCATCGTAACCCTTCTAATCCCAAGACCACCGTCTCTGATTGGGAGCGTAGCCTGTTTCCACTGGACGTCATTAAGCTTGATGTTGATGATAGCTTCCAGCCCGATCCTCATCAGCTCATCCAATGACTCCAAGAGGGGGTGGCCCCAGCATGGTGCAGTCCTCAATAAGTAAGACACCTTCACTGCTCCGAAGCAAGACCGTAGCAACATCAACGCCCCTTGTACATGCAAACTAAGCAAATCCTTTATTGCCTTGTCTAAATTGTCTCTTTGGTTTAGCAGTGCGTCATCCAGTGCCTTTCCTTTGAAGAGCGGAGCTCCAAGAAATATCATAGACTCTCGGTTTATCTGCTTGAAATTGTCGAAGCATTCTACAGATAATTCATTCGTCGTATTATTCATATATTATTCGTATTATTCATTCATATTATTATTATTATTATTATTATTATTATTATTATTATTATTATTATTATTATTATTATTATTATTATTATTATTATTATTATTATTATTATTAGGCTTATATTAATATTATTAGTATCATTATTGTTATCGTCATTCTATTTTCTTACCTTACAATGTAGAAGAGTATAATCTTCCATGCAGGAGGCAAAACATCGCGAGATGACAGTTAACGTCATCTATTAGGCCTATAGCTTCTGTTTTAAAATACCAAATTCGAGAATAACCTCGTACTTGGATTTGTTGTCAGCTATCAGTTTCTCGCATTTTGTGAATTTACGAGGCTACTGCCTAATCCAGTGGTGCCCAACCTTCTTTGACTCTAGGACCACTTTTTTAAGTTAGAGGACACGAGGACCATTTTTTCTTTGTCGAAGGATATTAGGGGGCAACAGCGGTAAATTGTAATTAACTTAAAGCATATAAAATTGTTATAATTGAATCAAAATAAAATATTTGATGTTATTTAAAGACGTCAAAAAATAATTTGTAACGCAAAATAATTATGTGTTCTATCCTGTCTAAATGGTCAATTTTTCTTTTCATATAATTTTTTAAGTGCTTGAGAGACGAGGGCCATATTTCTACGACTGGCTAGCCACTTTTGGCCCGCGGGCCACGGGTTGGGAACCACTGGCCTAATCTGTCTGTTCATCCTTAATACGCACACTGACCGTACATGGGAAGATGAGAAGCTTCGTCGCGAAACTCCAATGCAGTGTCCGCGCTGCAGTCGGGAGCGCCTCTGAGAAGAGAACTTGAAGAGGCGCTATAACAAATGCACACACACACATACACACAATAGTCTATAGCAGTGGTTCCCAACCTTTTTTGACCTGAGGGCCACTTTTTCTAAGTTGGAGGACACGAGGGCCACTTTTTCTTAGTTGAAGAACATTAAGGGGCCACAAGGTTAAAATTGTATTAACTAAAAGCATATAAAATTGTTATAATTGATTCAAAATATAATGTTTTATGTTATTTTATCGACGTTAGAATAAAATAATTTGTAATAGAATATTTAGAAAATTAGAATGTGTTATATCCTGTCCAAATTGTTACTTTTTTATATAGATTTTCGATAATTCTTTGAGAGATGAGGGCCATTTTCTGAGGCCCTGCGGGCCACTTTTGGCCCGCGGGCCACGGGTTGGGAACCGCTGGTCTATAGAGTTGGGACGAACCATCGAAGTCAATACTCTCGAACAGACGATCCCGGTCCAGTTGCATCTACATTGCATTTTGTCTCGCGGCAGGCGGGCAATTGTTGTCGAACGGCAGAGCAAAGGTGTCGGATGGGCGAGTAGGTGACGGTCTATTTACTCGGCCCCATCGGTGATCGCTGCCGTTGCTTAGTTGCCGTCGGTTCCAACCAATATGTGGCGGTGTTCAGTCGTTGGTTGTAGACCCCTCTTCTGGTGCTAAAGAAGTTTGGACGGGGTCTCCTTGGAAGCATGGGCGTAACTTTGCCCCAGAAAGTGGTGGTGACTATTTCTCTGTAACCTTGCTCAGTAGGGTGAAGGGTGAGGGGAAGACACCAATCGGACAAAACGCCCTCTGCTCTGACCCCTTAGGCTTTTAGAAGTCACAGAGGTTTTGGAAAATACAAATGGGACGAGAAGAGGGCGTTTTGACCTGTTTTTTGCCCTCACCAGGGCAAAACGTCCCATTGAGACACTTGCAATTAATCATTTTGCAATGTCATCCTTTTTGATATTTTATCGAACAGAATAGTACCTTATTTGGGACAATCAGCTCTGTAGATCTTGCAATGATTGCGAGCTTTAAATGCTATCACTTAGGCATACATTGTAAATTGGCAAAGCCGTTAAATGGGGCGTTTTGTACTCCTTTCCCTTGCTATAGGTCTATGCTCCCTCTTCCCTCGCCTTCCTCTATCCCTTCCCCAAATACGAACCTAGTATGAATTTTCCTCCACTTTAGGTCAACTGCAAAAGTAGAGCAGTGCAATGTCATGCTCATATTTTTCCCAAATTAATTTGATAATTTAACCTTTTATAGAAACACGATTTCGTAATGTAAAGTCCAGATTATACAACAAAATGCACGACTACAACTAATAACAATTATTTTGAAACCAAACATCATGACCATAACCATAACCATTAACATGGATATAAGGAAAGTCTGCAAGCTAGTGCGGACAGTGAATACACTGTGAAAGCCTCTATTAGCTTTGCCGCAATTGCGATGTTAAACGTGCACGAATAGTCTATACGGTATAGACTTCCAAATGCTTTTATGTCAAAATATATTTACTTGCAGTACCAAAAAGTGGTGGTGACTATCACCACCACTTTTAAAAGTGGTGGTGACTGGACACCACCGTCACAATAGAACGTTACGCCTATGCTTGGAAGTAGCATACTCTTGACTCCCGTTATTCTTGTTCTGTGGTCCGGATGGCGAGTCCATCCCTTCGCCGATGCCCTCGTATTTCAGCCCTCGTCGGGCATCAAGAGATTTAAGATTCCCGGTGAATCCAGCTATTGACCGCAAAGTTACGCGAAGGAAGACATGAAGACGGCTCGCAGTCAAATTCAGCAATTTCTATTCTGATGACCGACTCGATTACAGTAGTATCTACCACGTTCGTAGCATCCCCATTATACTCTTCATAGCCTGGGGAAGAGGAACGGACTGAGGCAGAGCCTCAGAGGCACGGTCCCCTGGGACCTACAGGGACCTTCCTATGCGCTCAAGACAAGTCCCCTGGACTCCAATAAGCGTCGCCCGTCAGCGAAATAGATGGGAAGGACTAGGGAGCCTTCTCCGGGGACCTGCAGTGATCTGCCCATGCAATCAATGCATATTCCCCCCCCTACAATAACCGTTTATATATCTTATACTACAAAGCAAAATGTTTCCCCTCTGTGTGTATGCATGTCTGTCCCAATAAATGCTCTGAAACCGCATGGATTCGAACGATGAAGATCTTTTACATATTTTTACGCGAATTTGTAGGTCAGCGTGACTATTTTTGTCTCTCAATTCACTTTAAAACCAGAGATATGAGCGTTTTAATCCGACACGTATAGTTAGCCAAGCGCCTATATATGCCTACATATTTAATAAGCCGTGTTTACCGTTGCACATAAATTCTGGTCGCCATTAAACAGCAGACGACGATATTTAGCAGTCAACGCCAGCTACCCCAGAGGAGTAGCGTCGAAAACCCAAAATTTCCAGGAAAAAGGCGGGGCCCACATCTAGTATATAGTACTACAGGGTGTCTCAAAAAAGTACCACCAGATAAAATGCGATAACTTCGCAAACGAATGAACTTTTTCTGCAAAAACTTCCCAATTTGCAGTATACGGTGGTAAACGTTTTGGGCCACCCTGTATATATAATTATATAGACTATATTAAAACACAAATTCACTCTCTGAAGTTTTTTATTTGGCCAACTGGTTAGAATTCCATGGAATTGGAAAAGATGTAACGAAAATTAACTTCTTCCGTCAGCTATAAAGATTAGAGGGACTAGGAAACCTATAGGGAATTTTCCGTGCGCTATAGCAAGTCTCCATGGGCTCCGATCTTGCTATAAATCTGGGGAAATTTGATTGATGTTTTATTTGAATATGCTTTATTGATTTTTTAAAAATTTCGTTACATGAAGAGAATCATAATAGCGTGCAGTGCCATGCCGTTGTGAAAAGAATCTTTGCGTTCTATCATTTCCTATGTAGGGTGCGGCCGAAAAAAATGTCCCATTACGAAAATCGCGATTTCTCAAAAACCGCTGAATATTTTGTTATAAAACTTCGCCAGTCTATTTGACACATACCTATCTACAACTTGGCTAAATCCAATGCAATTCGATTCATGAACACCAAAATGGTGCAACCCTGAAGTGAAACAATGTTATTTTCGTTTCAACAGACATATAGTGACAGCAATAACAGCAATAAGTAACAAAGTAGCGACGCAAACAGAAATGTAACAAAGTTCAAGGTTACTTTTGTTATTGACAAGATTAGGCCAAACTGTTAAGTTTTGTGCAATGGATGTTCGAAGTGAACACCGTTTGCTTTTACGCAAGCTTGCAGACGTTTTCGAAAGCCCATGGCAGCAGAACAGACTTCTGAATGGTCTTAATTGACAAAAGTCATTCCAGATGATTTGTAGCGTATTTTTCAGTTCAGAAATGTTCTTTGGCTTTGTGGTAAGTTTGATGTAAGTCTCAAGCATTGCACCCCAGACAGCATAGTCGAGTGGGTTCATATCTGGGGAATTTGGCGGCCACGAATCCTTGTCGATGAAATCAAGATTTCTTGCACTTCTTGTTAACCAATCTTGTGCCAGCTTGGCGCCGTGAGCGGGCGCTCCATCTTGATGAAAAGTGAACTAATTTCCCAAGACAATGTGACAGTCATCAACAAGCTTAGGCAAAAGATTCTCCACGTAGTACTTAGCATTTACTTTGTAAGCCTCTTTTACCCTCATAACTGACTCCTGCAGAAACCATGATGTGGGCAGAGAACTTGGTTCTCTCGACCAACAGACGGCTTGGGTGGATATCGGCTTTTTTCTTCTTCGCCCAGACGCCGTTGTTTTGATTATTAATGGGGGCTTGTTGCAAAAGATCTTTTCATCGGTGAAGAACACGGTCAGCAAAGCGGAAATGACGTAATTATGGCACACTGCAGGCTACTTTATGTAAAAATATGATTTCCTATTTCGTGAATGCCTTGTTCAGTTGAAAAAATGCACTTCTTTCTTCTGCCTGACGTCATGATCACAAATATAAAGATACTGACATAAGATTTTCAGATAATATGTAACCATATGTTACGAATAAGAATGAAAATATTTTTAACAAAATATTCAGCGGTTTTCGAGAAATCGCAATTTTCGTAATGGGGTATTTTTTTCGGCCGCACCCTGTATATAGGTTATAAAATTATATGCTGTTGGGTTTCCTTGCAACGGGCGGAAAGTCACCGCAGTAAACTGCTGTACCCATCCACATAGGCCTATTCGCTTTGCCCTTGACACCGTGAAAATCTTAGATCAGAGGAGTCGTCCATTAGTGCGCCTGATACCAAGATTAGACGTTCGGACTCCATCCATGTCATTTGGTTTTACTCTAGCCTTAAAAGTGATTAAATAGAATATCAATAAAATATAATATTCAGTTCGTGATCGTATTTTTGTAGAAATAGTTTTAGGTTGCGCCTTCACCAGAATGTGGCACTTCCTTATTTTGATGCTGGTTGTTGCTGAGATGGATTCATTCTCCACAGCAGCAGTCCACTCATCCCGTCACAAGAGGAATGACGACGAGGGTGAACCATGGAACAATACTGTCCTACCGAAAACCATTGAACCGACATTTTACGATCTGCACATCGATCCACGCTACTTAAACAATAAAACAGAATTCTACGGAAACGTTACTATCGATGTTAACGTTCTCAACCAGACGAAGATCATCATCGTTCACAAGAAGCAAATAACAGTCACAGATTGGAGAGTTTATTACACAAACGGATCGGAAATAAGAATATCCAGTTTCTCTGATTATCCGGATAACGATTACTACGTGATTAAGACCGAAATTTTGTTGCCTGCAAAAGTCAAATTGCGGTTTTATTTCCGGGGCAACATGACTTTCGGAACAGATTCCGTCACCATGGACTCTGGCTTGTATAATATCCCGTATGAGAAAGAGGCCAGTGTTGCGAGGTCAGTAAAAACACACAGTCAACATAAAAAAATCATTCATTGGTTAATTGATTCGTAATGTAATTGTGTATACATAGCAGCACCCTCAAGCAACTATTCCCAAGTGTTCAGGCGCCTGCGTGGCTAAAAGGAAAGTTTTGATGTTAGTATGGAACATAGCGGAGTAAACCCTGGAGAGTTGTTGCATCGGCAAAGTAGTCCATTTTTAGCCGAAAGGCCGACAACACGTGGGTATATTTACAAAAGGAGCAACCTTAATACCCCGCTCCGGAGAGTGCAAGAGGCGACGACTCTGAATTCCCTCGTATTCATTCAGTCATTCGGTGGATCCATGTCTCGCTTCTTCAAGAGAACCACTCAGAGACGCTTCAAGCCCAGCCACAGCGTTATTTTTTTAAACCAAGATTTAAACGACTTATACAAAAGTAGGCAAGTTTTACCTGGGCATCAATAGCAAGGCTAATGACTCTTATTGAGGATCATTCCAGATAGCAGGCCCACGAAAAGGCCTGGCGCTGCTCAATAGAAGTGCGAGCTTGAGTACTTACACTTGCCGAAGAGCGAAGAGCTCGACGAGCTGCGAGGTCAGAGACAAAATATCAGACATGTATGATAGAGTGCAACCCTGAAGAACAGTAAACGTACCGCCAAACAAGTCAGCAACTCCGTAACCGATGCGCTGAGAAACAGGGAGCCAGCGAAAATCATCTCGCATATTCTTTCAATCATTTCAAACATGTGTTTAGCGCCTCTTCAAATACGCACTCAGAAGCGCTTCCAGACCAACCACGGCAATATAAATTGGATATTAGCAACTTGCAAAAAGTATTGGCATTATTTCTAAAGAGTGGGTGCATCTCTAATGGAAGTCCATTCCAAGTGCATGGGGCAAACATTGGAGAATGCGCCACGCTTCCTACTGCCTAGTTGAGGTGCTAGCGCGGGGAACCATACGTTCCCCACGAGGAGAAGATCGAAGGGCTCGTCAGTCGGCGCTGCCCGAGACTAAACGAGAAAGCACCCTCAGATAGGTAGAGGCGCTAGCAAGAAGGCATCGTCAGACCAGTGCAGCTATCCTGCAGGAGATACGCTGCGTGACTGGGAGTCAGCGCAGTGTGTCACGAATGTAAATGTACATGTAATCGCATATTTATACAGCGGCTGTCTTATGGCCTCGACCCTGAGGGTGAGATACTTCACCACCGCTACTCCACGTTTATATTGCGACCGAGCCACCCGCAGTAAAGATCTGAGAAATTAATCTCTGATAAACCGACCGACCGATGGCGTGGCGAGCGGGCTACCAACCCCCTCGGCCACTGAGGATCTCTGAGACAGAGGCATACTTAGGGATGTTCCCAATAAGACGAGCAGCAGAATGGAGCACCCGGTCAAGGCGGGTAATTAGAACATGGGCAAGTCTACCAGAATCCAACAGCAGTGGTCCAGTCTGCTGGTTACAACGGCACAGGTAAGGGTGGCTGTCGCATTGTGCATGGGACCAGGAGCGGGAAACAACCTGTAACTGGAGATTGTGGAGAAGCGGATGACAACAGCTATACGGGTGCGCGGATTTATGTGTAATGTAAGGAAAAGGTAAGCCCTTGATCCAGATTGGTCTCCAAGTCTCGGCAGTGGCGTAGCCAGGAATTTATGATGGAGGAGAGGGGGTTATGGCCTGGCCGGATGCCCTTTCTGACACCACCACAACAGTATTAAAGTAAATAAAAAGAAGAATAAAGTAACAAAGAGAATAAGTAAGAAAACAATTGTTACTAGGCTACAAGCAATTATTTTGTTTTTTCTTATTTAAGTGGATAAATAACCTTTAAAAAACATTTTCCTAGGCCAATTGGGGTTTAACCCCCGAACCCTCTTGTCTACGCCACTGAGTCTCGGACAGAATCAAGGAAAGTAATGTGTGGAAACGCCTCAGCAACCAAGCACCGGTCAATGCCGCCAACTGTCTACCACCGCAGAGCCGGATAAATTTGGTCTTAGCAGTGTTGATAAGCATGTGAGTTCTCCTCTACGTTGTTAAATAGAGGATTGCCTCGGAGAGCAGATGCAAAGACTGCACGATCCAAGTTCGTCCAATGGTGTAGCCAGTGGCGTAGCAATAGGGCGTGCAACCTGTGCAGTGCACGAGGGCCCACGGCTGTCAGGGGCCCCCGGGGTCCGAGTCAATTTTTTTATTTAGTCAGAATGTATTTAAAAACCCACATCTACGTAACAGCGTACGCACCCAGTAATTTTTTGGGTTTCAGCCGGAATGTCCGTGATTAGGCTACCTTATTACAAACATATTTACTCTTTGCAGTGTTTGGCCGGAAGTAGTTGTACTGACGTATAATTGTGTCACGGTCTACGCAGACGTGTTTAAAATTTATTATCTTTGTAATAAAATATGAAATTTATAAAAGATAACTGCATAGCCTATTTACTTGGAAATTGTATATGTTCTAACTCTCGTAAGGCACTCATACTGTTCCCCAAAGGTATGCCTAAGTCTTATTTAAGTGGCGCTGCTAAGCGACAAGCACGAGAGGAACGGGTAAAGAAGACCGCCCAAAAGGCAAAATATTCCGCATTTATGATGCCTGCGGAGAGCGAGCTTGCACCGATGACTACATCAGACATGGGGGCAGAATCGAATTCCGGTTTGATCAGTGCAGAGATGGTGGTTGACATGGATATTGACACTGAGCCGAGTAGGCCTCGAACCTCAGAGGCTACGGCAGCAGTTACATCACCATTGGATTCAGGCTTGACACCTCCAAAGTGGTGGATATTTTTGCACAAGAGAAGGCGCGCAAACGAGCATTTCAGCATTTCGGATTTAGACACCCCCTCCCCGGTAGTAGGTTAGCCGTAGACTTGATTGAGTCATTTCACACTTGCCAAATTCGTTACATTTTTCCGCTCCTTTAGTCAACAAGCGGTTACAAACCCAACAGCTTGAAGAATAGAAGTAGAATAGAAGTAGAATAGAAGTAGGGCCTATGGGTGACTGATGATCAATACTTCAGGAGATGAAGCAATTTTTGTGATTATTTTTGTTATGGTATTCTAGTTCAATTTTTCTTTGCTGATATGGAGAAGAATAATGTTTCATTAGATAAATTTGTTAAAATAATTTTTTTTAAATGTGTCTAGTTTATTTTCATTTAACTTTGGTGTTAAATATGCAAATTTCGTAAAGAAACCAGGCTTTTTGCACACCTTTGTTGTTTGAAATCGAATGGAGTTTCAAGCATTTAAGGGCCCACCACCTAAGATCTGCACAGGGGCCCCCCTAGACCTTGCTACGCCACTGGGTGTAGCCTACTTCTCTGGTGATGTAGAAAACTGGTTGGTGAATAAACAAGATTGTAGCGACCACAAGTCCATGATCCGAAATGTAGGCAGTTAATAAGGTCCCGAGATCAAAGCAACGATTCGGTACGGGACTAGTTGTGAATAGGGCGCCAAAGCAGCACGTTCTACAAAAAGTCAGGAATGTGGTAAAAATTTAATCTTGGACTGCACTCTATGAGTTGTTCTGCAGGGCCAATCGCCCGGTCCAAGCACTTGTCTGCACATTCAGAATGCCTACATAGAGCGAGAAGCGGTAATCAAGCCGACCAGTGATAGAGAAGTGAAGAGAAAGCGATAATATTGGGCAGCAGGTATTTTCGTAGGTAAAATTAGCATTTATGGTTGAATTTGGTTGAAATACTGCAGAGCATAAGTTATTGTCTGGTGGAATGACTTGGATAATACTGCGCCCTTAGTGAAACGTTTAGGACTACTTAACATATGATGAATGAATATCTATTAAGTATTTCAGGTAGATCTGCAGTAATTCCAACACAGTTTGCGTCTATTCTGAACTACGTAAGGTCTGAGCTACTAGCCTACATGTTGCTCCATGTAAAGCAGCTTAGGGTTACTTCGCTTTGAGTTACAGTACGTCACGTTGGCTCTGAAAGGTAATCTTGCGATCGTGAAAAATACGAAAACAGGATGTTCAGTGAAAGGAAAGTGGATGGAAGCAGAGTTGTGTTGTTTTCAGAACGATAAATTTGAATCATAACACGATATTTCACAGTTGGGGCATTTTGGCAGACTGGCTATCTTAGATGCTCAGCACGCACGGGGATATAGAATTGTTTGTGATTATAATAGTCGTCCTTCTATATTGAATGCCGTGATTGCCTGATCTACATAATGCGTTTTCGTCTTTGGGTAAACAGTTGGTTGGTGGTGAATGATTTCCGTGCAATTAAGGCCCGATTGGTGTTTCCTTGTTTTGACGAACCGCGATTCAAGACGCCGTTCAAGGTGACCATTCGTACCTGGTACGGATACACCCCTCTGTCCAACATGCCAATGGAGGTATGTCACAACTACCAGCAGAATCAAGCGCAAATTATTCGAATCTGTGACCTGCATCTTGATTTTCTTCATTTAATGACCTAACTATAATTGCACGTGTAAAAAATTGTGTATGTTTAGCTCCAACCTGGAAATGCCACTCCTGTCACGACCAAAAACTACGTTTCATTTAGAATTTCTTATAACATTGCAGTTTCCCAAGGCCGTAGCCAGGATTTTGTTGGGGGGGTTGTTTCACAAATTTCTCTCCCCAAAACACTGATGACCTTTTTTTAGTCATCGACCGAAAATTGTCACAAAATATGACCAATTGGTTGTTTTTTTTAACCATTTGGGGGGTTGCTTTCTTGGTTTTATTTCATGCTTTTTACATCATATAGGCCTACTGGCCCTACTCGTAAATGCATTAAATTTTTTTGGCATTTTTCATTTCGGGGGGTGTTCACACACCCAAAACACCCCCTAGCTACGGCCTTGCAGTTTCCTACTTTTGCCCAAATACCGTTTTTTAGAATGACGCCAGTTGCGAACAGTACCTGGTATCAATAATATTTACAGCAACTTAAGAGCTTTGGATGGCTTCAATCGTTCTGAATGTGAGGCTACTTTTTTTATTGAGTTGTCCGTTTGTTAGTTTTGCAATTTTTTATTTGACTCACCTGCCCAGTGCCCAATGCTTCCAGTCTCTTCGACTGATAACTACTTTCGCCCTCTCGCTGTCTGACCCTGCAGAGCTGCGTGTTGAAGTCTCCTAGATGAACCAATCCTTCTAGATCCTCTCATTGTATTATATTTATTTGGGCAGTATGTAGCCTGTTTAACGGTGCCAGCATTTTTCTATCCTTAGAAATATTCCAAATTAAATTATCCCAAATTAAATTCATTCAAACTAGTACGTTTATGTATAAGTATGACAACAACCTTCTTCCACTTGCATTCTCATCCTATTTTAGACCTAACTTATAGGCCTATACTAAAGGCATTAGAGATAATAGAGCCTACATAAGTGTCTTTGCAAAAACGAACACTAGAAAGTTTTCTATTAAGTATCAGGGTCCTCTTTTATGGAATAACATACCGGAAAGTATTCGTGCATCCAGGAGTCTCGCTCAGTTTAAAATCCAAATCCGTGCATACACATTAAAAAATGTAAAATGAACTCCTTTATTTAACCTATGTTCATGTTTACTTATTATTATGTTTTTGATATATGTTTTGAGGGAAAGTATCCCGTTGCTACTGTTCATTTGCTTTCAAAAGCACCGCCATTAATTAATATTGCATCTGCTTTTTATTTTCTATTGTTACCACAATGAATTTTTTGGTAAATAGACCCCACTAGCGGGATCATTCCCTTCGGGTAGCCTATTGGTTCTGCCTCACTCAGTATTGGTTGCTCACCTGTCCATATCATCGCAAATGTTAACTCGCAATCAATCTCTGTGTGTACTATCCTGTAAGCAAAATTGTCTGCTTGTCTTTGTTTTTTTGGTGGATCAATAAACCAATTGAATTGAATTGAATTCAGTTTGTTGCTGCACATGTTCGATTCAATCAATCAATTTATTAAGCCAACAAATAGGCTATACAAGATATAACATCACATCAAACTAAACATGAAATCTCTTGGCCATAAAAGGAACCAAGAGGTAACTGCAGAGATTCCCCCTGGTTAGGGCCACCTATGTTCATTTGCTGATGCTAGATGGCTGACAGGTTAACTACGATAAACGGGACGTCTACAGAAAATGTTTATTCTATAGATCTATTCCATTAGACCTATTACACGTCAAATTATAACAAAGAAAACGAAACGTTCTATCTTTAACATAACGATACTACACACCCGGTAATATGCAAATCTAAAACTGAGCTAATCATCCTATTGACGTTTCTGATTGGAATGGTTTGTCTGTTTTGTCTCTCGTTGTTCAACAGTCACCTCAATTACTGCAGTTTAGCGTAAATTTTCTTGTAGGAACAAATACACCCCGACAGCGCATCCATCAGCACAGTCTTCAAAGTGTCACCGAATATGAGCATCTACAATCTCGGTTTGGCAATCACCGACTTCCCTTTCAAGAACAAAACTGTTGATGGAAAACTGGTAACTAAAATCGAATTTCTTTGCTCTTCGTAGGACTAAGCAATTTATTATTAATAGGTTAGCTTATACAGGAAGAAGGGCCGAGTGAAAAGGGTAGCAGGGTTTGTTTTACAACGCAACGCACTCAACTGTCGATTTCCTCCACAAACAATTTTTTTAAAATTAAGCAGGCATTGATCCAGTCAAATTGGTAATAGAGAGACCTAAACACTGGTTAGTAGGCTATGCACCAACGCAGACATCAGCAGTATGACATATCAATGGCAGAGAGTCACTTGTCAACGCACGGAGTCATTCTGCAAGTGCATGTTAATCATGTGAAAAAACAGAATAACTTAATAGTCGAAGAAGTGTCAACAATAATAGAAAAGGAGTGAATTCCGCAGGCATGGCTTCTCTAGGAAGATGGTCAAACGAAATTCAAGATCATCTGAGCACATGTCAACTTGCTGAAAAGCAAAGAAACGAGAATAATAGCAGGAACGCCATTCCACAGTATAAAGGGCAGTAGTGCGAATCAACAATTTTTTTAACACTAACCTAGTGTGGCGGACCCGGGGGTTTGAACTCGACACCAAGATGACGTTGCCCCAGGACCGTTCACTCTATTGGTAAGGCAGTGTACGGCACCTAGTGGTCTATCTGGAGACTTGAAGAAAATGAACAACTTTGTTAAGAAATAAACTGAAACAATCCTTCAGGCAAGTTCAATCGTAATATTTTACTGTTCTGAACGTAACTTCCGCTTATCAAATGCCGCAATCCCAAACACATTACTTCGAACCGCAACCGAGTGTCAAAGTGTCGGCCTCGATACAGTTCTGCAGGTCCTTTCACTGTTCTCAACGCAATGTTCGCTTATCGAATTACTTCAAACCGCAACCAAGTGTCAACTAAAGTGTCTTCCGCGATACAGTTCTGCAAGTTCTTTTCGCTACGACGACGATGTTCTTCACTGACTCACTCCGGTTCGCCGAGTGACTGAGTCGACTGCGTCTGAGTCCGCTGGCTGACGGTGATCGAGGGAGTCCGCTGACTGAACCGCCGATGACTGACCGGCGACCGACGTGCGACTGACTGTTGACTCCCCGTGCGACTGACTGCCGACTGCCTTCCTCGGCGGCGTGACTGACTGATCGAATCTCCTGTCCTCGGCTGACTGTGCTCACTGTCTCTCGTTGACAGTGTCTCCTTTTATAGTCGACCAAGCCCGGAGCGGAACATAGGGATCATCAAGGGAACATAGAGTGGCAATTTAAGAATCAAAAGAGCGCCCAGCCATGTCCGTTACACCAGTGTGTCACTTAACTCAATGGTTGGCTCCTTGAGGGAGGCATAGGCTACTACGCCCAATTCCGAAGGGGAATTTTCCCATCCCACATCTAGAAACAGATTTGCGGCCCTGACGCTATAGGGTTAAGAACACTGTCGACAACATTGCTTAGACCTTTTTTATTCTAACGGTTTCTTATAATTTTGTGCTGTATTTCTGAATGGAAATACATATTTCTTTTATATATTTTTCTTGTCTATTAAGTATCGAGTGTTCGCTCAACCGAAATCCTTGAATAAAGTGGACTACGCTTTGAACGTGTCACCGACCATCGTGAAATTCTTGCAGGAACAACTAGACGTGCCGTTTCCACTCGAGAAACTGGGTAAATATCTGGGTCTGATGTTAGTAGTGCGTCACAGGTCAGTGGCAATATTTTCCCGCAAGTGGCGGTCTGGCAGACCAGGGTGCCGAAGACCTCTGAACAGATTGGTGAAGGATATGGGAGAAATAAATAACTACATAAATACGCCCGATTTGTTTAAAAGAAATATGGGTTGAGCTCGATGAGACCGTCCCTGATAGGCCCTAAATGTTTGCAAGACTTAATCTTCAATGCTGCCTTCGAAGGCAAGACAGTACTATGACCAGTAGACTCTATGACCACTCGTCCATATGACCAATGGTCCTACGACTGATCGTTCCATCTTTCTATGACTAATCGTCCTATGACAAAATTAATAGTCCATATACCGTAAATTTTGAATGTAAATATTGAACTTTAAAATCCGATTTGGGATCATTTTTGGATGTCATGAACATCACATAGAACTTATGAAAGCAGCAAAAATGTCAAATTTTAACTTTTATTATCCAATTATCAGTCTTTCTGAGCTGGTGTCACGAAATAGAGTATCCCCCGTATAAATTGTATCCCCCAAATTAAAAAAAGTCGGAAAAAACCGCTTCCGCGTGTAGTTTTTTTGGCAAATTAATTTTCATCTGCTTTGTTTTGAGCAATGACACTAACAGGTGGGCCCTATGTTTATTCCTACTAGATAATTTGTTTTGCCCTGTTTTTAGAGCACTCAAAACATTTAAATCACCTAAAAACACTTGGAGTCACTAAATAAATTCGAGTTGCCTTTATCTGAGCATTGCTTAGGACACTTAAAACAATTAGAGTCACTTTAAATTTTGATTACAGCATAAATCTTTTTATTATCCGCATTTTAAAAAAGGGTATAGAATGGTTTATCCCCCCGGATGTAATTAACCGGTCAGTGGCGTAGCTACCATGTGTGCAATGTGTGCAAAGCACACGGGCCCACGACCTCCAGGGGCCCACAAAGATTGTTGAATTATTTATATATCCTAATTAGTAATTCACATTATTTAGTGACAGATGTAGTTTTTGTGAACACACTTGCATTAGGCCAAATCGTTACTTTACTGACTTCTGTCAAGTGCCATGCTGTTGGCAGCAAAACTATACCGAGTCTGAACTCCTTTTAAATTATGTTTTTGTCTCGAGTTATGACTGTCAAATTGCAAGATGACAATAGTGTCTATATGCGAACGACAATAAAGAATAGGTTCAATAGGCCTACAATTATAAGTTGAGAACATGAAAAGAATCATACCGGCATAAGATTTTCATTTCGCTGATTCGCTTTCCTATGCAAAGGGTAAAGGCGTGCCTTTACAATCTGAGATGGGTGTGATAATTATAATCATATCGGTCACTTTCGTGTGTTGTAATTAAACGGTACCGGTATGCCGCAGAAACCTCATGCGTCTCACAGGCATGCTCGTGTATTCCAGTCATTTGCTGGATTTGGTAACGGTAGTGAACACACTGAACAGTTACTGACATCTCCCTCAACCATGGGTGAGAGATTTGCCAGGGGTTTGAAATGGTTCAACCCTTGTTAGTCTTTCTTAGGGTCACATAGCTAAGTCCTCTTTTCACATTTTCACACCCCAGCTCCACGTGGATCATAGTCTGACCCCCAGTTATTTTTATACAATTTTCATGTAGCCTACTGCTCTTAGCTCCACTCAAATCTCACGCCAAAATCAGGGAGACACCAAATTGAGCAAGTGTTTATCAGAATCTTAGGGAATCACATATTTGCCCCCCATTTTTGCACTTGCAGGGAATAGTGCTATAGCTTATTTTTAGGTACGGGTGAAAAATTGATGATTGTGTTGGTTTTGTTGCGCAAATGGAAACTCATGGACCAGAATTGATAGATGATTGAATATTTTGCTGAACAAAACGCTTAGAAAGAAAATTATGATGTCATGACATCAATTGTTTTGAGTAGACCTAGGCCTACTTGTAGGCCTGCTAATAATAAGTGGATAAGTCTGCAGCATGATAGATTTTAAATTCGGCTGACAAAACACTGCAGTTATTACACTGTAATTTTCATGTTTAGGCCTATTCTGTGCGTTGTATTGCATGTGTTGGGTTTAATAGCACGCGCCATTGATTAGTTTTGTTGAGTTGATTGTAAGAACGCAAAGATACGGGTCTTGCAAGGTCGAACAGGGCCCACACGGAACATCTGCACACGGGCCCAGGAAAAGCTAGCTACGCCACTGTAACCGGTCTGTTCTATCCGGGGGATAAACCATTCTATCCCTTTTTTAAAATGCGGATAATAAAAAGATTTATGCTGTAATCAAGATTAATTCGCCTCCACCGATAGCTTTCAGGGGGGATACTCCGTTTCGTGTAACCGGAAAGAAGCGCCGGTGTCACGTGATATTCTATTTCTCCCTTAAAGCTGTCCGGGGGATGAATTAACCGGAATGCATTTCCACAGTTGTTGAGCTTTTCACTGCAAACCTTCACTACTGTGTCCGTCTCGGCATCGGACGCGTAGTGGAGGGGTTCGCGAATCTCTGCCGCCATGGGGGCCAGGGTGGGGGTAAAAAACCCTCATTTTCCCTGTTGTACCTTGCCCTCTCAGGCTTATGACAGCACTTTTCTTCGGGTCCCATACGTAATACGTGTAAAAGCAGCCGTTCGACACCGTTTTAGAAATGTTTAAGAACAGCGCTTTTGCTAGTCCGTCTTTCGGTCCCATACGAATAAAAGCAGCGGTTGACACCGTTTTAGAGGTGTTTAAGGACAGCTCTCTTGCCAGTACAAATTTCACGGGTCGCGCACCGGTGGAGGCGGAGGTTGTTGAGGTGGGGATGGTGGGGTGGGGGTGGGAGGGTGGGGGTGGTGGGGTGGAGGAGGTGTGGTGGGGTGGAATGGGGGTCGAGGGTGGGGGGTCGAGGGAGTGAGGGTGGAGGGGTGGGATAGGGATGAGGTGGTGGGATGGGGGTGGGGTGGTTGGTCGAGAGGTGGGGGTTGGGGTGGGGGGTGTGGGGGGAGGGGGTGGGGTTTGTGTGGCTGGTGGGGGTGGGGGTGGGGGTGGGGGTGGGGGATGGGGTGGGGGACGGGTGGGGTGGGCGGAATGGGGTGGTGGAGGGAGTGGATGGGGGAATGGGGTGGTAGGTGGGGGTGAGGGTGAAGTGGGGTGGGAAGGGTTGGGGTGGAGGGAGTGGGGGTGGGATGGGATGGAGATTTTTCTGAAACCTAAATTTCTCGGGTGGCGTACCGGTAGAGGTCGGAATGTGGTGGGGTGTTGTGTGGTGGGGTTATGGCCGTAGCGGGTCGAATCCTAAATTTTCCGGGCAACACCGGGTACCCCAGCTAGTCAGGTGATAATTATCAATGTTTTGTTCAGAGTTTTGATGTCGATTATCACTTTAGCGCTGTCTTTCGGATTCTTTTGTGTTATATAGGCCTAGAGTTTAGACCTAAGATTCGCCTGTTTAAATTTTCTTTGCATTCGCTTGAATACCGCTGAATTGGATTAAAATGGATTAGGCCTATAAGTGATTTTTATAGAGGTGCATTGAAGTGTTGTTATTATAGATCAGATTGCTGTACCTGGAAGTCTATTGACCGATCTACGATCCAACTGGGGATTAGTTTTCTACAGCGAATCAGTTCTGCTCTTTAACGAGACAAACGGAGACGAAGCCGCCAAATTTCTAACTCTTAGACACGTCTCCCATGGACTGGCGCACTGTGTAAGTGGCAACTAATAATAATAATAATAATAATAATAATAATAATAATGATGATGATGATGATGATGATGATGGTGATGGTGATGGTAATGGTGATGGTGATGGTGATGGTGATGGTGATGATGATGATGATGATGATGATGATGATGATGATGATGATGATGATGATGATGATGATGATGATGATGATGATGATGATGATGATGATGATAAAAAGGATACAACTCAAATTGACATGTCTGACCTACAAATCCCTCAGTACCAACACACCTTCCTACCTTCAGTCACTACTCAGTCTGTACCCAGGGAATGGAATCGGTTTCCGCTCTGTCTTCGAAGCTCAATTTCACTTCCTTCAAAAAGCGGCTCAAAGCTCACTACTTCTCTTTGGCTTTCAAGCATATGGATCTCTAAACGCATCTTCCTCTGGCGGCCATCGCCTCAGATTTACATTTCCGTGTGACCTTGCGCGCGTTATAAATTTATTTAATAATAATATTATTATTATTATTATAAAATTATATACATTATACAAGGGTGCTGACTAAGTTGTTTCAGATCAAATAGGCCTATTAGGCTACGCTTTACGAACGCAATTTCTAAACTATGCCGACCGCGCTCTATATGCCGTTGTTTTTGCTAACCCTGCATGGTCATCTCCTCCATGATTTACTCGCTCGCAATACTCTGCGTGCACGTTCACACAACCTTGAAATCCCACGATCTGGTTTCTCACAAGAAAAGGTTTCATTAGGCCTACTAGAATGCTTTGCACTTAATAACATTTGTTTTACATTACTTTTCACTTATATCACTAGCTTTATTATTACTTCTATGCAGGGGCGGATCCAGGGGGGCAATCCGGCCATGGCTCCCCATTTAGAAATTTCTTTATTTTTTACCAGCTATTCGGGCTCGGAAAGTTGGCGTCCCCCTATGAGTAGTTCCGTAGGCCCCCCAGGAGGTCCGCGCGCACAAGTTCAAGAACACTTGAATGACTAAAAAAAGGTCGTAAATTCTTTTTCGTCGACCAAGACGAAATTTTCCCGAAAATTTTGGGCCCCCCTTTCGAAAATTTCTGTGTCCGCCCTTACTTTTATGTGCTATATTGCATTATTTCTCTATGTCCCACTGTGCGTTTGCAAATGGAGTTGGGCTAATAAAGACTATGCTGCTTCCTTCCTTACTTATTTATAATATTATCTTAGCAGTTAGTGCTTGCGGATCATTTATGACAGGGGTGGAACTGTGAACTTTGGGATTCTGAACGAAACGGGTGAATATTCCAAAGGTTACTTGCAGATTCGAAGATGAAGGATGTCATTCACTGTTCACGAAAAACGTTCACCAATCCCCCGCAGCCTAGCATCCCAATTATTTTCCAGTTATTGTGAATAACAAATATTTTCTCTTGTAAAAGGTATTCCAACAATTTGTAGCAACATACCTGGGTTTACTGATGCCTGCCACAATAATATTATATATATATTTATGTTTCCAGTATTTTGGCAACCTCATTACACCACGATATTGGGAACATTACTGGCTGACCGAAGGATTAGCAACATTCTATGAAATCCGTGCCGTGAAGGAAATTGAGCCGCAGTTCTTGCGTGTAAGTACGACAGTTAGAATGACCTACATGTACGCTAAGTTGGACGTTTTGAATCGTTTGGAGCAGGACCAATCATTTTTTTACACATAGCTCGATGACCCAAGTAGGCTATTATACTAGGAAGTATTATTTTATTACTTAAAAGTTAAGCAAAAATAGCAGGCAGACTATTCTAGCGACCTTTTGAGAACGTTCTCGCGGACCCGCCATATGCCTCGCGACTCCCTCTTGTTTCGCGGATCATTAGTTTGGAGACCTACAGTAGTCTAAATCGTTTATTAAGTGACACGGCTTACATCATTCAAACTCCGAAGCTCTTTTCCGAGCGGCTATTGCCTTTGTTCCATAGACTGCTTTTCGGAGCCATTGCAGACCGCCTTACTCTATAGGCTAATAGGCTGACCTGGTTAGCTTCAAATTTCGGCAAACATTTTGATTTTTAACGTAACTCTCGTAACATAGATTATAATATTATCGACTTATGCTTTAGGGCGGTTCCCAACCCGTGGCCCGCGGGCCAAAAGTGGCCCGCCGGGCCAACAAAAATGGCCCGCAGCATCTCAATGAGTTACGAAAAAAATATGTAAAAATTGACAATTTGGGCTTGACAGAATATACACCGTGATTCAAAAAAAGTAAGCCAAATTATTTTTCGTATATCTCCAATGCCTGATAACATATGCTAAAATTTTCAAAATATTTAGAGAATTGGACCAAGAATGTGATTCCAAAATTTCATGAGATAATGTTGAACGGATAAAAAGATATGTATCTTTCAACTTCATATGCCGAAATTTCAGTTTACAAGCAATTTTCTGTTAGATTCAATCAAATGTGAGTCAAACTTTTTCAGTGTCTCCATGGCCTGATAATTAATCATGCCAAAAGTTTCCCAATATTTAGAGAATTGAATCAAGAATGGGATTCCAAAATATCAAGTCATAAATTTGAACGGATAGAAAGATATGAATATTTCAACTTCATCTCCCGAAACTTCAGTTTTCAGCAAGTCTGTTATGGTGTTCTTGCGGTTTCGACGCTTGATAGTTCCCAATTTTGGTCTTCAGTGACCCTGGAGTAAAAATTAATGGATCTTATTATCGCGGCGTTTTGCTGTCACAACATCCTCTATCTGTAATCAGAAATTTAGCCCCCAGAAGGCCGGTTTTTTTCAACAGGACAGTGCCCCGGCCCACAGAGCCAAGGAAACCATTGAAATGCTGACGAGAGAGATGCCAGACTTTATTTCTCCCACATTATGGCCTCCGAACAGCCCAGATTTGAATCCTGTCGACCATAAAGTGTCGAGCTTGATGCAAGACCGAGTAGTTAACAATCCATGATATAAGCGATCTGAAGTAGCGCTTGATGGAAGTGTGAGATGACCTGGACCAGCGGATAATCGACGATCCTGTTGCCCAATGGCGCCAGCGCCTCCAGGCTTGCGTGCAAGCAGGAGGAGGACATTTTGAGCATCTTATTTAATTAAATAATCAAATCAAACTGTGGGAATCATGTTGTTATTCAATTCTCTACATATCTGGAAAATTTTAGCATGATTAGTCATCAGGCATTAGAGATATAAGAAAAAGAGTTTGACTTACATTTTATTGAATCTAACAGAAAATTGCTTGTAAACTGAAATTTCGGCATATGAAGTTGAAAGATACATATCTTTTTATCCGTTCAACATTATCTCATGAAATTTTGGAATCATATTCTTGGTCCAATTCTCTAAATATTTAGAAAATTTTAGCATGATATGTCATCAGGCAATGGAGATATTTGAAAAACATTTTGGCTTACTTTTTTTGAATCACGGTGTAGAATTCTTTTCTATTACAAATTATTTTATTTGGACATTAATAAATCGCATTAAACATTCTTTTTGGTTCAATTATAACAATTTTATACGCCTTTAGTTAATTAAATTTTAGCCTTGTGACCCCCTAATGTCCATCAACTAAGAAGAAGTGGCCCTCTTGTCCTCCAACTTAGAAAAAGTGGCCCGACAGTCAAAAAAGGTCGGGGACCACTCCCTTAGGCGATATATATATATATTCTGTAGCACTCTAAAGAGTTTTGTTGATTAGATTAAACTAAACAAAAACAGCAAGAATATGCAGACGCTATGAAGGACTCAAATGCTAACGTTGAAAGTCGGTGTCATGCTAAAGGTTTAAATGCTTAGCAGAAGTCATCACTTGTCTACTACTTAGCAGCCCCAGCTGATGCCGCAACGAAGTTTAGGCCCTACTCCTCGACTGAAGAAGACAATCTCTACTCGGACTCAAAGTAAGTCCACTCAGTCCCCATTACGCAGTCGATACGTAGCAGGTAGGTCACTGCAGAAAGACATGAATTTTGGACTTCTCGATAATTAAGTTAAGTTGCCTGTCTGGATAATGTGTGTGGTTTCATGTTTTTTTCTTGCAGAAGTCATCGTTTTATGGCACGATCATAGAGAAGGCGATGTTCGCGGATGCCAAGAATCTTGGTCCCGCCTTGGTACCGCCCTATGACCCGTCCACAGCAGGGAAACCCAGTTTTGCCCAATGTCAACTCTTGAAGGTACATTCACTTTTTTCAAAAGTGAAATTTTTATATTCATTTTATATTATAATGCTTAAGAGTGACCGTGACCGCTAATTATTAATGAAACGCTGTGTCCCTGATCGCTGAAGTGAGATTAGGATATTTTTAACACAACTTTCTTCTTGATTCTTCCCACGCGCAGTCCATCCCACATCCCCTCCTCAAGCAGACAGTTGAGAGGGACCAACCTTATCTTACAGAGCAACGAATCTTTTACCCCTTGGATCATTTCATCATCATCATCAGCAACCGAGGGACCAATGCCCGTAGGTGCTCGATGCCGTTCTCGTTATTCCACGCCAGGTTTGTCTGTCCAAGGCAGCGTGTGTTAGGTCCTGTAATGGTGCTCCACACCATTCTGATATGTTATCCAGCCATTCCTTGTGTGGTCGTCCTTTCCTGTTGGATCCCTCCATTCTTCCAAGCACAACTGTCTTGATCTTTCTGCTGCTGTCCATCCTGCATATGTGGCCGAAGAGATCTAGCTTCCTTGGATCATTTACATTACATTATATACAACTGAAGGAGCCGACGGACTTCCTGCATGGTTCTTGAGACTCGCAGCTCCTGGTCTATCAGTGGTCCTCAGGCGACTTATCAACCAGTCGCTATCCAACTCATACATACCAGAGCATTGGAAAACAACCATAATTCACCCGATTGCCAAGGTTGCCTCACCGGCGCCGTAACAAAAGCGCGCATGGCAAAAGCGCGCAGACAAATGCGCGCGTACAAATGCGCGCAGACATTAGCGCGCAAAACGCGCAAAAGGAACCTTCCCCGCCAGAATGGCGCAGACAAAAGCGCGCAGCCAAAGCGCGCAAAAAAGCAAGGACCAGTACGCGTTCCGCCCGACCGGCCCCACAACAGCAGTGCTCAATGCTCATCTCCATCTTGCACCACGTTACCGCCCTCCTTGAGGACAATGCCTATGTCGCGATCGTCTCCCTGGACTTCTCTACAGCTTTTGACTCAGTAAGGCCTACACTTTCGCAAAAAAGCTCTCTAAACTTGAACTTCATGATACAATATACAACTGGCTCATAAACTTTCTGTCAGAAAGAAGACATTCCACAAGGTTCGCCGGGAGCACGTCCAGAACTGCTTATATCAACTCAAGCGTTGTGCAGGGGTCGGGAGTGGGACCTTCCTTCTATGTCGTGACAGCCTCAGACCTGAGACCAGTACATACCGAAAGCAAGATTTTCAAGTATGCTGACGATACTTACCTTCACGTGGGTTCAGCGATAAGGTCTACAATACCTCAGGAGTTGCCGCATATTGCTGAATGGGCGGTAGAAACAACTTGCGTCTAAACCCGAACAAGTCACGCGAGATGTTGGTAGCTCGGCGGACTATAATAGCTGACTTTCCTGAACTGATAACGAATGTTGAGAGAGTTACATCTATGAAAATCTTAGGAGTCACTCTTCAAGACAACTTGCGAGTTTCTCAACACATCGACGAGGTCCTAAATCTCGTGCGCCAGTTCCCTCTATGCGCTGCGCATTCTAAAGACCCATGGACTTCCCTCTAAGGCCATGCATACGGTCACTGAGGCTACTACTGTGAGTCGCCTCATGTATGCATCACCAGCGTGTTGGGCTCACTACGGCCGAAGACAGGCACAGAATGGAGCGGTTGTTGCGTCGTTCACGGCGAATGGGACACCTGCCCGAGGACGCTGCCAAGTGCGGTGGTAAGGGCAGCTAAGGCCGACATTGACCTCTTTCGTTCAGTCAGAAGATGATAATATTTCGTCGCCATTAAAAAGCAGACGACAGTTCGCACGAGTTCGTCATGTATGACGTCATTCTCGCCTCCCGCATGTATAATAATAATAATTTTCGTTTATTCAACGATCTGGTTGACACACGGCAACCGGTTAGAGTGTACCGACAGCATCACTTGTGCTGTTTCGCCTCAGTTGAAACAATACTATTCACAAGAACGCAGATCACAGAAATCTTGACAATATTAACAGAACAGACAGCCTGCAATAATTGTAATAACCAAGTTATTAATACGCACTCTCATGCAGTGCAGAAACCACAGTGAAAAGAGAATGTCTGTCCAGAATTATACGCCTACAGTTTCGCGGCTATTGACCACCAGAACAACCCAGTGAAGGGTTTGGTTAATCTCTCTCACCACGGGGGCCTGCGTGTGGACAAAAAGCCGAGATTTCGCTATTTTCATTTATTCGCCCAGTTTCGCAGCTTTGCACCTCAAACCTTGCAGTCGGAGACAGAGAGCGACCAGGGCCACCACCAACAGTCAGCACACACACACCCGTCCCGCAGTGGAGGGTCGTGTTTTTCTTGATCACAAGAAGCGGGGTGGGGTGGAGGGTTGGCGAAAACCCGAAATTTAGTCCTCAACGCCGGGTACCCCAGATGAGTAGTGTCGAAAACCCATAATTTCCCGGGCAACGCCGGGTCCCGCATCTAGTCCTTTATATTTATACGTCCGGATCTCTTCTTATACACCGTTACTCGTGTTTGATGCGACCGGAGTTGTTCTCATACAGTAGGCCTAACCTCGCCCATCATCAACCTTATTGATATAGACTAACAAGTCAAAAGGATAGAAAATGAAAAAATCCAAAGTCCATCGAAAAATTTCAAAAATATTGGAATAATTATCACAATAATTTATTATAGTCCGATTATTATAGGACATGATTAGGTATTTTACTTCTTGCTATTAGTTTATACCTAACGTTACGCTTTCATAAGTAATTTCTTATTCTGTTCTGGTTCTTATCATTTATTTTCAATAGGCGGTTTCAATTCTGCGTATGATGGAGCATTTCATTGGTGCTCCCGCCTTCAGGAGTGGCATCTCGGTAAACAATTTTACTTTTTAAAGTGATTGACTTAATAGGAGATTGTACCTTCGGTGAAGCAGTTCATGGAAATCCAAACTCAGAATTTTTTAATGTTTGTGCTGTGAAATCTTTATTTCAGAATCGATGATCACTTTTACAATAAAATGCGACTATCAATGAAAAGAGTTTTTACGTCTCTGCAGCGCAAGTCCCAAGTCTGGATCAAGGAAGTTTACGATGCTAATTATCTTTATTATCGCACAGTGCCGTTATAATGAAACTATCTCTGCTAATAGTTTTTAGAGTCACTTGTCTACTAGGTCTGTTAAAAGATTACAGGGCCTAAAAGTATGGTTTAGCATAGCATGATTTTTATTGCGATCTTTGTTAATGTAGGCCTACTCCTGATCATAAATTAATTGCCGCTAACTAGAAAACTTCCAAATGGATCAGTGCATCTAACCTCCTAACAAAACAAAAAACAAACATTTCATTGTTCATTAAAATCGAATAACTTACATGTGATTTCTTTAGGAATTTCTTAAAAAATACGAAAATGGCACCGTGGTGACAGATGATCTATGGGAAATACTAAGAGAGGTATTTTACAGTTTCCCACTCGTTAGTTCATACTGAGTGTCAATTTGCTCTGAGAAAGCTAAAAAAAAATTACAGTAGACCTATATACATGTCGCTGTAGGTGCTTAGCGTAGTGGGTACGGTGTTGGATCCATGTCGATTGTCGACGCGGCCACCAGAAAGGCCGGTGTCTCGTGAGTCGTGACAGAGTTTCCCCCTTAAAGTCTTCCCCCCCGGAGACTTTATTTCGAAATAGATTCTCCCCTGACGAATCTGTTCCAGAATAAATTCGCCTCCCGGAGAGTAGGCCTATATATGCTGAAAAGAAGTCTCCGGGGGAGAGAATATTTCCTCCGTCTACGAAATAAAGTCTCCCCGTTCAGCGTGAAATGGGCTGCAATGGCATAAAACTCATAGATGGGTAGGTTAAGCCGTTAATTTACGTTGCTAAATAATATTATTTAACAGGAAAATATATATTTACTTTTATATAAGAAATTTTTTCTCCAATACTGGTACAGAGTTTTAGCTAGAGGGAGACTCTGTTTCGGAAAGAGATTTTGTATAGGGGGTGACTTTATTTAATGATACCGGCAGGTTGAATAATAATATTTTCATGCCCACCGTCCAGTCGGACTAGGGGTCCGACAAGGACTTTATGGATAGAAGACACCCGACAGCTGACGACTCCCAGTGCATTCCAGGAATTCTAAACGACAGTAAAAACAGCGTTTATTCTATATCGAGCTACCGAGAGTGATGGGAATTAACTAAAGTTTGACTAAAACTTGGCAACTGGTTCGGTAAATAATTTGACTGGATAAAAAAATACGTAGTTAAAAATTGTCAACCTGTTAAGAAACATTTTAACAGAATTGAAACATATTCACAATAGCAGGTCAAGTGTCCTGAAATAACTATAATTCACTTTCGTGCTATTTAATGTGTGATCATAATCGTAATCGTTATCATGAATTTATATAGCGTCATTTATAGAGCAACTCTGTATAGGCGTTCCCAACATGACAACCCCAGACCATATTAAAAAAGGATGGGTTTCAAACGCTTGCGAAGATCAGAAAGATGGACCGACCATATCGAAACTTTTGTGCAGCTAGACTGCTAGAGCCAAAGAGATGACCAGGTCACCTTGCGTGTACTAGAGTACCCGGCAGTTCTACCACATCGGTAGCCTACAATAATGAGCACATTTGCTAAAGCAAACAATGATGCATCATGTAGGTTTGATGCATTGCAGTCAATTGACTTGACTAATAACTAAAAAGAGTAGCAAAAATTGGTAGTTGATAAAAAAGTATTAGTTAAACTTTTGTTTTAGCAACGCTGCATTTTCCTAGTAACACTTGTGCCTAGACTAACACAAATTAATTAGTTTAACTAAAAGTTTGCAACTTGTAAGCTAACCCTTGCCCATCATTGGCTTCAATGAAGTTTAAGACGAGCTGCTTGTGCGCTGGAGGTCAGACCTGCATTACATTGACCTATCCTATTTTGAATATACAGTTGATTTGTCTTTGCGACAGGAAACTGGTAATTGTCACGACATCAAGGAGATCATGACGAATTGGGTCGAGAGAAAAGGTATTCCGGTTATCAACGTCGAATTTGTTAATGGGAAAATTAATGCAACGCAGAAACGATTCTTGGACGATACGCCACTTCCTGACAACGAAACAACGTAATCGAAAATGATATTACAATTAATATTACAATTTGAAAGCAGCCTACTTTGTGTGTGACACTCTGCCTAATAATGTACAAGGTTCGCACAATGGGCGTAACTTTTTCCAGATAGTGGTGGTGACTATAATTGCTCTACAGCTCTGCACGCTACTACCGTCCCTTCTCTCTTCCTGGGTCTACTCTATCCCCTCCCCAAATACGAATCTAGAATCCGCCGCTTTAGGTGGAAAAGTAGAATGATACATTAAAAAAAATTGTCCAAATGAATTTGATAGTTTGACCTTCACGTTCAATGGCCCTATAACTTCTCTTCTTGATATAATCTTTCTATTGATTCCTTTCCTTGTTAATAATTGTTTCTCTGGCCCTTCACACAACTGACGTCCGTCCGTGAGCTACGTTGCCATGGGCGGAGTTTATCAGGGTCTAGAGGGGGACTAAGCCCCCCAAGAAGACCCAGATTCACTTTTTTACCATGTAAATGGCATCTTTTCCCGGGCTTAGCCCCTCAGGAAGGCTTTAGCCCCTCCAAGAACGGAAACCAAACTCCGCCCATGTACGTTGCACAGCTTGCACCGCCGATTAGACTAATTTTTTGCCCAAATTTGCCTATAAATTGCTCGAATAAGCAACTCCCGGAATGTATAAAATCTTATTCAGTCATATGCGCGTAATTTCCTCATGCAGACGTAGACCTACCATTGGTAACTCCTTGGCATGAAGAGAGGATAGTCAAATATGAAGCAAAATTGATATCTATCCCTCACGGGACGAGTGTAAGACAAGCAGTAAGATGGTGGGCGCCCTAAATGGCAGTCATACTGTGAAATTTGGCTAATGTTAACATTGTTATTTTTGTTTGTATTTGTTTGTATGTGCACTTGTTATAGCGCCCCTTCAAGCTCTCTCTCTCTCTCTCTCTCTCTACTCAGAGGCGCTCCCGAATGCAGAGCGGACACTGCATCGGAGTTTCACGCCGAAGCGCTGAGCAATTGTGAGTGAAGGACTTGCCCAAGGTCCTTACGCGGCGAGATGGATTCGAACCCCGAACCTTCCGGCTTCAAGGCGACGACGCCACCACTACACCACCGCGCCCCATATAAACTGTTATTGCTAAAAGAAGTAATTTTCTCGCGGCTTAATTAATGAGAACAAATATTGCTATTATTACCAATGTAAAATAGGCATAATGACTTATTTAGGTAAGGTTTACCAAATGTAAATATTACTTTTCTTTGGATGGTTTGAGGAAAGAGAAATCTATACAGAAATATACTGTCCTCGCGAGAGAGCTTCCGAAACTATTATGAGGAGATCAGTTTAGTGTTTGCTAGTAAATGTGTAGACATAACAGAATAAGGATAATAATGCTGATGATTGTTTTTATTAATATTATTATTTTAAATTTTATTATTGTTATGACGTTAGCTCTTTGTTGTATTTGAAAATTTGTAAAGCGCCTCTTACAAGAGTGAGCTACATTGTATGCATAGCGCTGCCCGTGCGACACCTTGGAATGACTAAAAAAGTCTTCAAGAAGCGGGCAGATAAGGGAGTGACCAGTGTCAAAATCTAATCGCATAATAATTATAAAGGGAAAGGTGATTGCTGGACGAATAACCCAAAGCGTCAAAGGCTCAATGTTTGGCCAGAGCAAAATGGATGAAACTAATACGCTTTGTGTCGTTTTAGGACCAAGTGGTATGTCCCTCTAACTTACCAGACAAGCAGAGGAAGCAAAAATCTTGTATGGATGAATAAAACTGATGGTGAGTAACTATAACCAAATAGATTATAATAATGCATGTAGTGGTAGTAAAAATGATAATAATGATAATGATAATTATGATGATGATGATGATGATGATGATGATGATGATGATGATGATGATGATGATGATGATGATGATGCTGCTGCTGCTGCTGCTGCTTCTGCTTCTGATGATGATGATTGTGAACTTAACTTGCCACTGACGCCAACAATAATAATAATTCGCAGGAGCACATATTCTCCACTTTCTCTTATCAAGCATCGAAGTTTCTGAACGTTCTCGCTATAGGCCTAATGCAGCAGGGCAGGGCCGTGTTTAAGGTTCTTCGAATGTCGGTGCAAAGTGGTACGGCAGAGGCATAGACCTAGTGTCGTTCTAGCGGCCGTTGGTTTGCAAAAAGCTACGGCCACGTGTAAATAATAGACCTATAATTATATCATAAAGAAATTTATATAATTATCCTAGAGGTTTTTATGGTGGCTATACTTTTAATTGATGTTTTCTTTCACTTACAGATTTTACTAAAGGTTTAGGCCTAAGTTACACTGAGACTCGCTGCACTCGAATAAGACATTTGGCCAACAATAGCAACAAAACTCTCGGCTCAGGGGCATTCGGTGCACTTCACCAAATGGACCTATGTTAAACACGGTCCTGCAGCAGGGTCTGCCTCCTCTCTATCCGACTGTCTGTCTGTCTGTCTGTCTCTCCCTCTCTCTCTCTCTCGCGCGCGCGGTATCAGTATGCCGAGCACCAAACTACATTTATCGCTCTCGTCACTAGTCTACATTAATAAGTACTAAGTAGGTATTTTAAATTTTATTTATCATATTTGCTCAATTCTTTTACCCCTCTTCATTAGGACCAATTATTGCTCATAAGCTCACTACACTTTGGTTAACATGATATTTTGAATTTTTTACACGGCAAAGTATCAAAGAGCCCTGGTCAAAACGTTTTTCTCGATAGGTTGTCCACATTATCGTGCAGTCTCTGTCTCATGGGACAGGCTGTGGACTTAGCGTTGCGAGGAGTGAGTTCAACGCAGTCATGGCTCTCACTCACTAAGCAGAACAGCTAATAGAACAGACTCCCGTCCGACGTTCAAAACTGTTGAATGTTCGGTTATCCTTAGAAAGATAATGCAGTTCGATGAGACTATAGTCCGTCTTGGTCCCGCTGCACATCGCATACATACATTCGATAATTATGCATCATTCGTTCATTCATTCAAGAATTTATATAGCGCTTCTTCAAGGGGACTACTCAGAAGCGCTCCCGACTCTAGCACGGCAAAAAACGGCAGTTTTGAGTTGAATAAAAAATGTTTCAGTAATAGACGTAGCTCCTGTGGGACCCCATTCCAGACAACTGGGCCGATCACAGAAAAGGCTCTATTCTGCATCGTTGCAGTTCGTGCAAATGAGACTAATAGCAATCCCTTCTGTGCAGAACGGAGGGGGCTGTGGTCTTGGGTAGGCTACTAGTGGAGCAACAAAGCTCTCGCAAGTAGTGTGGGGCGATTCCAAGCTGGCATTGCCTAACTAGAGCAGCGATCCTAAATTATTATGTTGCGCACAACAAGTCACAATTACAGGCCTACCAAATAATGTGCCCATTTCATTGCCATTATTTTCAGTTTTATTTGGAGTTTCTAATTATTCGAGCGAAGATTGGATTTTATTCAACTGCGACAGAACTGGATATTACCGAGTCAACTACACCGCCAAAATGTGGGGTCTGTTAGCGAAGCAGCTTTACGACGATCACACGGTAGATAACACACTGATTCGCACGAGATGATCATTTTAAACTAAAAAGAATCTTTATCTAGGAAAGTTTGCGCGCAAATATGTTTGTGGTCGGTTACACACGCCCATCAGTAGTTGCATGAATGCCGGTTTTACCTCATATAAAATTAGCCTTGTGAGTGGTGACGTCATACCTAAAAATAGCGTGGTGATAACAAGCCTGGAAATGACTTGTGCTGAATTAATTATAGCCTACTCTTCGTTAGATACAAAAATCTCTTCATTGATTTTCCTGATATACTAAAATCTTGTGACTTAGTTGGCGAGAGACTGCCAAAAGCGTTAGCCTTAAGTACGCAATAGAAAGTCGCGAAGAACAGAAGGCAATTAGATCATGTCAGATAATCCGGGAACTTGCTTGTTTGGTTTGCCCCACGGCTCTGTCTTGGGTTACTGCTCGCACATTATTTACGCTGCGGACCTTGGTCCACTCTTATTGGCTATAGCTCTATTCTGAGTCAATGCTATACTGAAGATCGCCAGTCGTATGTTCGCATGCCCAGCATCTGCAGCGGCTGCTCGTGCGGTTCGAGAAATTGTTAGGGCCATGGAGACCTTGGAGGTCAGGATTTCCTCTACAGTTTTGGCCTAAACCGTAACAAGACGCAATATATCTTTGACTTGTGAGTTACAAGTTATTCAAATGGCAGATACGGTTGTTTTGACTGTCAATTTTCAATCTACGCAGTTGACCGCCTCCAGAAGGGCGCCTTGCTGATGTAGCCTACACGTAGTTTGGTATTTTTGTGGTGTATTTTGAACAAAACACAATTCTACTAGCAGTGAACACACACACACACACACACACCGGTTTTGGTTTGTGATTGAGCAATTATTTCTTTTTTGCATAAATTCATTTCTTACAGGTGAATGGAACGCTTTTGTTCTTACAGGTTTTTACCGACATTTCACGAACCAGCATGATTAGTGATTCAGCGGCTTTCGCGAGAGCCGAAGATCTGCGCTACGATGTCCTCCTCAACCTAACCAGATACGCATCGAAGGAAACAAGTCTCGTTTGCTGGTTGAAGATCTTTGACGGCATCAGCGACCTCCACCGGATCCTCAGAACGACCAGCGTTGTTAAGTACGAGGTAACGAACTCCAGCATCGCTCTGACTTACAGAAGTTTAGCGAATCCTGGCATGAGAGTAAATTTTAGAGTGATTGACTGTCATTCGTAGAGCTATCTTCCTAATTCAGGTGGAGGAGATGTAGCTTTAATACGCCTTTCGACGGTTAAATGCACGTTCTAGGCGGCATAATAACCTACTGTTTATAGGCTGCCGTCATAGGCGTAGGGGACATTTCATCAGTGGGGGGGCACAAATTTAACTTTTGCCCAAAAAATTAAACCCGGAATAATTGACGTCGTGCACACATAGCCATCTCTATTCTTGTACCCACACCCGGGGACAAAGGTCAAATACACCGGGGCCCGACCATATTAGCCTAGATCTATAGGGACCAGGCTGGGTAATTTTAGGCATATATGCAAATTTATTATGTATAGCCTATATATATGTATATATATATATATATTCATGACGCTTAATCAGTTCAAACTTCACACGAGCTCATAATTGTAGCCTACATTGTTTTGTATTGTATCTAATCATCTACAAAGAGCCTCTAGTAGGGTGAACCGTTCAGAGGCGCTTCTAGTGCGCAAAACCGCGCTCGAAGAGGCAGGTTTTAAGATGAGAGAACGAAGCAGAGAGACTGCCACAGAAAGTGTATAGAACGAACGCAAGGTGAAAGCTCATTTCAAAGAGAAGGATCAATTGAGGCAAATGATCATTGCAGTTCTAGAAGGCGGAAGCAAGAGTCCAGTCTGTTGGATGAACAAAGTGGACGGTTGGAGGAAGCTGAGTGAGGCCTTAGTATAACGTCGGTCAGATATTTGGGGTAAAACCCTGCTGAGCCTTGAAGATCAGGGTGAGGAATTTAGATTGTATGTGAGCAGGGAGAGGAAGCCAATGGGGGGAGACAGAACAGCGAAAGATCCTGATAGCTGAGACACCTTAAACGAAAATAATAGGAACGTGTGCTTTTGGAAATGTGCTCAGTTAAGGTATTATCCTTCCCGTAATATAAGTGAGCTATCAAGTGCAACACCCTGACCCCGCACACTTGACAAGAAGGAAAAGATTGCAAATTTTCGGAGAGCAGACCAAGATCTGCACGTTCAATGTTGATGATCGCAAGATTATCGTGTCTACTTTGCCTCAGGACCAGTAGAAATTTCGATGTCATTCAGACAGTGAATTCCGTGTTCCATTGCACCTGGGTTGAACGCTGTGAATTTCCCCAAATGCCACGAATAGTCGCAATTTTCGGTCAAATTTCGACTCTTGAATTTTCTGCGACTCTAGCCATTATTTACCGTGATTTCAGAACTTGTCGGGAATTCCTGCCATCCATAGCCTAGTTGTTGTGAACTAATATCTAACTCGATTCGGGCAAGATTTTCGGGCAAATTTCGGCTCTTGAATTTGTTTCGGTTCTTGCCATTATTTACAAAATGCTACCGTGAATTCAGAATTTTTCGGGAATTTCTGCTATCAATGGTTGTGACTTGTGAGTTAATATCTAACTCGACTCGGGCAAGATTTTCGGGCAAATTTCGGCTCTTGAATTTGCTGCCATTCTCGCCATTAAGCTTATTTATAAAATGCCACCGCGAACTCAGAACGTTTTTGGGAATTTCTGCTAACTATGGTTGTTGTGAGCTAATGTCTAACTCGATTCGGGCAAGATTGAACTGGGAGATAATGTGGTATGTATGAACGTTGAACTTCAAGAAGTTTGATTAATATTTTCCCGGGTCTACTTGCCCGAAAAACAGACTTGCCTGAAATTTGGGGGGCATTTGCCCCCCCCTGGACCCCCGTCTCCTACGCCTATGGCTGCCGTTGATATTTAAGACTGAAAAGCATGCTACATACTCCAATGACACAATAATTCATTCTCAAGCAATTCAAACCGTCACGACTTTTAAGCATAATTACGCGCAAGGAATGTGGCAGTGAACGTATTTGCATGGCCAACTCTACACCATAGTGACCAGCAGGAGTCTATCCTAAGCGACGTAGACAGTCTGATTGGAAAGGCACTGAGATTCTTTTATATATATATATATATATATATCCAGCTCGCTATGAATGAATGAATGAATGAATGAATTAATTAATTAATTAATTAATGATTGTATAAATATGACAGTCTCTTACGATGTTCCATCTTCTGAATAATTTTTGCTAACGCTAATTCGCTGATTCATTCATTCATACATTCATTCGCTCATTCATTCATTCATTCATTCATTCAATCATTCATTCGCTCATTCATTCATTCATTCATTCGCTCATTCATTCATTTATTCGCTCATTCATTCATTCATACATTCATCCATTCATTCATCCATCCATTCATTCATCCATTCATTCATTCAGTCGCTCATTCATTCACCTATTCGCTGACCCTCTTAGAATTCATCACTTGAATACTATCGCTTAGGTCGTCTTGTGTTGCTCTTCAGAAATACTTATTGAACTTGACAAGTGATCTGATGGATAAATATCAAGTGAAAAATGAAGGAGATGACTTGCAGAAGTAAGACGACTTTTTTTTATTTTGACTGACCATATCAGTTTACGTCTCAAACGACTGAGAGACATGATCAAAGTACTGATGTGGTGGTATGCCAATATTTTCAATCTATAACGCTGTGTGCTATGTCGTGAACTTTTAAGCCGTGAGCTTTGATTTAATTTGTGCATAGGCCTATGCTAATTTATTTAGTTGGTTAATTGCTGTTTTCCCGTCATGTCCTATCACAGAAGATCAACGAAACTCTCTTTTGTTCAGGCTTCGTTTTGTGGACAAAACTAATCTCCATTCTGCCATAATATTATAATACCATAATCATGCTGACCGCTTTGATCTATTTGTACCTAGATCCATGGGCGCCTGCAGAAATTTTTGCAGGGGGGGGCAAAATGTTAATAATTGTTTCTCTGGCCCTTCACACAACTGACGTCCGTGAGCTACGTTGCCATGGGCGGAGTTTAATGCAGGTGTCGTTTAGGAAGGTGGAGGATCCAGACTCCAGAGGATCAGAAGAATGGGGTATCAACTCTTTTGAACAGAGGAGACGTTGGTTTTGGGAGAAATTCTCGAGGCGTGATAACCAGAGTCAATTATCTAAGTTTCTCTACAGCTTGACCTACCTATAAATTCTGTACTAGCTGGCAGCATGCAAACTGGACAAAATGCAGCCTGGCTTAAAGCAGACCTGATTCCATATATAGGCCCTAATGCTGGTGAATATGTAGATCTCCATTACTTAATTTCAATGGGCTGTTGATAAATTTCAAATTTTTACATTATTGTAATTTATTGATAATTAATTTTTGCGTAGTTTTGAAAAATTGCATTAGCCTACAGCGAGATTCCAGACAAGTAGGCCATAATCGATAGGAATACTATGTGTATGGGCACCCACGGGAGGGTTAAAAGTCATTGTTACCGTTTTCAGCTAGAGCTTGAATAAATGCAAGGCAGAAAATTAAGAGCATCTTTATTTCTAAAGAGATTTCATCACTTAAATTTCTGACTTTCACTGAAGGGTATCATTCGTAACATTAGTATTTCAATGGGAAGAAATTTCTTAAACCCCAAAAGTAGTAGTTAGAAAAATAGGTTTCAATTTTCCAAGGGGGGCAAGTGCCCGCCCTTGCCCCTATGTGCGGGCGCCCATGCCTAGATCACGAACCTCATTAACCCAACATCGGGCTTTTGCTATTGTTGGCAATTTAATTTGGAATCACCTTCTTTCTGAAATTCGTGGCAGGATTCTTGTAGGAGATTCGCATGCATCTTTTCGCAGCTTGAAGACATTTCTCTTTTTATGGACCTGTCACGCTGAGAGCGCCTCTGAATAGTTCTTCTGTGAGAAGCGTTTCACAAATGCTTCATTAGATTAGATTAGAATATGAAGTAACGCGAGGCTATGGCGTGATATCCAATGGCTTGATTGATTGATTGATTGATTGATTGATTGATTGATCTACTGCTCGACAGTTTTACTGTCAACACACTCAACTGCATTCAGTACTTAGAATAGGATGTCAGCTGTGCATAAACTATTCAGTTGTGAATAGACAGACTATTCACATCTTCAGCTTTATTCCACAGCTCGACTTTATTCCACTCTATACGCAATTCGTCATACCCAGCGGCGCCCGCAGGATTTGTTTCTTGTAGGCCTACGCACAGAAATTTTATTTTCGTTAGGTCGCCGAAAAAACTGATGACCTTTTTTTAGTCATCAACCTAGAATTTCCCAAAAAGATACCTTTTCTATCCGCCGAAAAAACTGATGAATTTTTTTGTTGGTTTTTTTTTTGTTTTTTTAGTCGTCAACCTAGAATTTTTCACAAAAACATACCTTTTCGGTCATCGCGCTGTACGCACTTACCTATGTGCGTACGTCTGCGGGCGCCGCTGCTGTACGCATTTGCGTAAGTGCGTACGCCTGCGGGCGCCGCTGGTCATACCTCCAGTAGGCCTATCGTGTACTTCGTGGAACGTTTGGCACATTTATTTATCAACGCTTTAGAAATTGCAACAATTAAAGGCCGATAGGTCTAGGAAAAATAGACGTAGCCTACACCGAAACATCATATTAAATTCTGCGAGACATTTGAATTTTAGAGAGTTTCGTTCGAGGTTAATTCCAGTGGCTTGCCACGCTGGTCACGCAGGCTGCATAGAAAACTCGACTCGCTTATTTAAAGCTTGGATTCGAGACAAGTGAGTCTCATGATGGTTTTGTTCACTAAATAAGTTTATATGCCATTATCTTATCATATCTTATCTTATCCGTATAGGTCTATGGTCAACTCTGTGAACTCTGCCAAGGGCATGGGCGGAGTTTATCAGAGGCTAGGGGGCTAAGCCCCCCCCCAAGAAGACCCAGATTCATTTTTTAACCGTGTAAATGGTATCTTTTCCCGGGCTTAACCCCTCAAGAAGGCTTTAGCCCTCCAAGAACGGAAACCAAACTCCGCCCATGGCCAAGGGTTTTATAATGCCTGCGAACTCTGTCAAGGGTCTTATAATGCATGTGAACTCTGTCAAGGGTCTTTATATGCCTGAGAACTCTGTCAAGGGTCTTAATAATGCATGTGAACTCTGTCAAGGGTCTTAATAATGCCTGTGAACTCTGTCAAGGGTCTTAATAATGCCTGTGAACTCTGTCAAGGGTCTTTATATTTGCCAGGCAGAAAGCCTTAAAAAAGGCAAACCAACTGTCTGCTAGTCTGTTGATCAATGACACAATCAGTAAGAGAGTCAGTCGACCTTGTGGTGTTGCGACCGATTGGTTCGCGTAGAGGTCGGGTCATGGGCGGAGTTTATCAGGGGGAAAATAAAGAATTTTCTAAATGGGGGCCATGGCCGGATTGCCCCCCTGGGTCCGCCCCTGCCGCCCATGGGTCGGGTTGCAAGGCGGGATCGTCCGTGGCTCTTAGTCTGTTGCTGTATTTAGCAGTGGCGAAGACAAAGGGGGTTTCGGAGGTTAAGCCCCCATTTGCCTAGGAAAAAGTTTTTAACGGTTATTCATCCATTTAAATAAGAAAAAACAAAACAATTGCTTGTAGTAACAATTGTTTTCTTACTTCTTTCTCTTTGTTACTTTATTCCCATTTTATTTACTGTAGGCCTAATACTGTTGGGTTGGTGTCAGAAAGGGCATCCGGCCAGGCCATAAAACCCCCCAAACCCCCGTCATAAATTCCTGGCTACGCCACTGGTATTTAGGCCTAATTTACATCTACGCCTTCGAGACGCGTGATCTTCTGAATATGGAATGTGAACATTGTCAAATGTAGTCATCGCATTGCGTAATAATATCAATAAAGCAATGTGTTATATCTTGCACATCCAGGGCCAATGTTGTGCCGGAGGAATTCCGTCTCGATGTTTACTGCACTGGTATTGCAAATTCTAAGGATGAATCTGAGTGGACCACGACCCTTGAAAGGTACAGACTTGAAAGAGCGGAATCTGAACGAACAAGAATACTGAAGGGTCTGAGCTGCTCGCAAAATGTGACGCTCCTGGAAAGGTACATGTATGCATTTGTGACAAAACTAATGCTCGGCTTACGTTCAAATCTAGTGGTTGTCCATTGGCTTTCGGATGCAGTGGGCATCATAATAATTAATCAACCTTAACAAACACATTGCAGAACACCCTAACAGAGTGAATTCATTCATTCATTCATTCAATTATTTATATAGCGCCTCTTGAAGGAAACTACTCAGAGGCGCTCCCGACTCCAGCACGGCCAAATGGAACAGTTTTAAGTGCTTATAGAATGTGTCAGAGAGTTATCTAGGGAACAGGCGCAGCTCAAGTGGGAGGGCATTCCATGCCACCGGGCCAACCACAGAAAAAGCACGACTCTGCATGATGGAGGCACGAGCAAACGGTACAATAACTGAAAAATTAGACATCTTGATCCATATTAATTTAAAATTCTGTTGGCCAATAATTTTTTTATCGAAGAAAAATATCTGATAGGATATAATAATGTTGACAGGTTCCTTTCGATGTGCTATAATGAAACTGATGCTTCTGTAGGTTGCTTCGCACTACCTTGAACAATACATACTTTACTGCCACAAGAACATTCACTGCAGTACTCTACGTTACTAACAACCCATCGTCAGACAACTGTGCTTGGAAGTGGCTGAAAACTAGCTATGCATTAATCGACTCAGTGTAAGTCTTCTTGCATTTTTATATACAGTAAAGCACTTCAGTTTAGAATATAATGAATAAAATGGTATTTTGTGTCCGTATTGATACGGTACCACTAACCCAATATAATATATATAGATGTGAAGAAGAAAGTATGCATGTAAGTATGTTCCACAAAATATTGTTCATACACTCGAGTGATTGCTATCAAATTTTGCAAGAACACTCTTTAGCAGCCCAGGAAAAAACATAGGCGTTGTTCTCGATCCCAAAATGTTACCCAGGAGTTGGCGATCCCAAGATATTACCCCTTTTCATGCTCGCCTATAAGGAAGCATTTACAATAATTATGTGCAAATGACTGGCCACACGCAAATTAAGCGGTTACACATTACACATTAATATATAAAAAAAACATATAGTGTGATGGGTGGAACGGAACCGCATTGGAGGTTAAGGAATGTGGGAGGAGGGAGGGAATGGTGGAGCAGTCGGGTAGGAGACGGGAAGGGCTCGGTGTGGCGAAGCACCAATGTTGTTTTACAAACTGGAAAATGATTCGCTGGTTACACAAAATAAATAACTCATTGATTGATTCACTGAGTGATTGATTGGTTGATTGATTGGTTGGTTGATTGGTTGGTTGATTGATTTATTGATTGATTGATTGATTGATTGATCGATTGATTGATTGATGCTGTAGTCCAGATTACACTGCGCCAGAGTAGTCTAGAACTCTAGACCCGTTGAGAACAATCTGTTGGTTTGTACGTGTGTAGGTGACTGTGTCTGTGCGTTGTTCGTGTATTTTTTCGCAATCGATTTCGCATTTCCGTTTTTAGAAGGGGTCAGAATTACACCGGACTGTTATTGCCCCATGCAGTTCAACACTTCAATACAGAGGCACAATTGGAAGAGGTTTGTATAAAACTAGCCTCAAATTTACTATCGCTTTAGCGTGTGCATTATCTTACATGAAAGCAATTAGAGTTCCATGAAACATTGATCTCAGTTTCATTACAGTTCAAATCCCAAAAGACCAGTGGTCTGGGGGGGTAAGCCCCCCCAAAATTCCTCAATTTTTCTCCCATGTAAAAATGAAATATATGCGCGATTAGCCCCCCCCCCATGAAAACTGAAACGCAAAGATATGTCAGAAAGTTTGTCGGTTGGAAAAGGACCATTTTCCAAGATTTTGACCAAATGACTAAAAAAAGGTCGTCAGAAATTTTGGGGGCTGAAATAGAAAATTTTCTTGAGATTTTGGCCGGATGACTAAAAAAGGTCGTCAGAAATTTTGGCGGCTGAAATGATAATATTGTCAGCCCCCAAAACTGAAATTCTGGCGCCGCCACTGCAAAAGACGCAATGGATGATTATTAGGTAATGAGCAATTCTGTACTTGGTCATAAAATCTTGCCTGAAATTATTCAGCGTTGTGTCTACAAAATATTTCTGAAAATCCTACCCTGAATTTCAGGCGAAAGAAAAGAGATTCTTATGTTCGATATAGGTTTTATGCGACTGTTTAAAGTCTCTTTGTTCGGACATGACATTGTGTTTTCTCGGTGGTGATAGATTGTCGGATTCACAATAACTTTCAGAATGGAATCGGCAAACATATATTTTCCTATCTAGTCTATGTTCATGTAGAACAAAATTACCATGATTCATTTCACTAAACACCAATATTTTAGACGTGTAGCCTGCGGCGCGAAATATTTAGAGATTGTCATGTGGCATGATTAGAAGAGGGCTTCAGTCGGTGACTATAGTAGGGGAGGGTGCCCCAAGACGGGACGATTCGCAGTATTTCCTCCAAATCACCTTTGCTGATGACATTACATATTCGCTACTTCTTCCTTCCTTTAAACTGATCCTTTAACCACCATCTGGCAAGCAATTTGCAAGAAAACGACGTATGACCTAAACGAAACAATGAACTTTTGTTGACCTACAAATCGTCCCATCTTGGGCACCCGGTGCCCAAGATGGGACATTAAAATATCAAATTCTTTTCCCATGTTAAACATCTTAATTTAATTTATCAACTTCAGAAGATTGATGATTTCACTGTGAACAAGCAGTTTTAGCACATGCATCGTCATCGCACTGTTCTCACCAAACAGGACAAGGCTGTATTGACAAATGGGGGGGAGGGATCCCACATCGAACGAGCACACGAGAAAATGATCTACAATACACAACACTAGTTAGCGCAGCCATGACCACTCATTGATTGCGTGGTCTAAAGCTTGAATGCACCGACCTATATAATATCCTGACTAAGAAATTGTTTTACTGTGCATACTGTACAGCTCGTGTGTTGCGGGTGCCCAAGATGGGACGAGTAGTTCACCATTGGGATATGACGTGTGCCCAAGACGGGACGCGTCCCGTCTTGGGCACACAAAGCATGTCCCATCTTGTGCACTCTACGCATGATGTGTGAACGCATCAATTTTTGATGTAAACACAACGTATTATCGCTCATCTCAAAATACATGCGTTTGGTAATATATTTTACTGTGTCTTGCCACCAAACACGTTTCAAAATGTGTCCGTACAGTGATGACTTTATGCGATTATTTAAACTCGCAAAATCTTAAGCTAACTAGCTCAAAACAAAAAATGTTTATCTGTATATCGGATATCGTCAACACAGGAACTGAAACTCGTACATACATAGCCGAGGTAATCGTCGATTCATCGAAGGCTAATAAGAAAGAAACGCGCAAAACGACTGCGAGAAAACTGAATCGTCTCATCTTGTGCACCGTCCCGTCTTGGGGCACCCTCCCCCGGATCAGCTGAAGGGTGTTCATCAGGGTTTAGTTGGGGCCTAGTCTTATTATTTTTCAAATCCTTTTTAAAACCAATGTATGTTTAATTCAGTAGCCAGTAATAGTTTCTGACAGCAAGCGAACAGGACAAGACATTGTTTGACTGCCTCGGTTTCTAAATTCGAACGGATTATAGCTATTTGAACCAAAGCATCCTCCCTCCTCCAATAGGGTCGCTGTTCCGGCCGAGCTAGAACATAAGGATAAAATGGGCATTGGGCAATGCCATGTTGCCATACACTTGTCCAACAACGATGAGTCGATAGTTGAGAACACTGAACACTTAATAGACTGTGAAATTAACGGAATGAGGAGGGAACTATGATAGAACCTGCCGCAGTTGAGACTTATTCAGTCCTGTAAGTTTTAGTCTATATGGGTCAGGGCTGTTTTTAAGGAATTTTTAGAACTGCACAACTCCTTCTTTCCTTTCCCATCTTCCATGGTAAATTATTTTCAATCGGAGGACAATGACCTTTTTGCTAGTTTTAACTGTAGCCTACAGAAGTGCTTCTACAGCTGCACAAATCCATTTAGAACTGCACATTTTGTGTACATCTGCACGTAAAAAAACCTGATAGAGGTTACGAAAACCTGTGGTATTATCTGATCGCTTGTCTGATCAGGCCAAAATTGTCCGCAACTAAATTATGCAACGCTCATCGCGAGAGACTATAATAGAAGTTAATGTCTATTCAAAACGGGTGGAGAAACTTCAGATTATGGACGGACTCTTAAGTACAGAGCAATTAAATGAAAGTTAGTCTGTGTTAGTTGTTGGCCTGAGTTAGATATTATATTATCTGCAAGGTAAGAAGCTGCTGTACGTCACGGAATTGAGTGAAAAAATAGAAGCCGACGGTGTGAACTAATGACAATAGTCTAACGGGAGGACACTACAGTTAATAAAATACGAATATATGTGATCACGGTGAATTAAACATGATACTTTCTCGGTCCAAAACATTAAACTGACTAAGCTTGTAGCTAATCTGTCAGATTATAAAATTATTCAACTTCAACTTGTTTATTGATTCCAAAAATATAAAACAGACAATTATGCATTCATAATAGTACACAAAGTGAATAATTGCAGTTAACAATTATGCATTCATAATAGTACACAAAGTGATCAATTGCAGTTAACAATTGCGAATGGTAAAGCTTAGTGTACAATCATTATTAGCTGATATGAGAGTGCTTGTAGGATATATGATATATCATCAATCTAGTCACAAAATGAAAGGCATTAATTGCGTCCAGTATGAATCACTGTCTGACTCAGTATAAACCTGATCCGTTTGTGTATTTTGCATCTATAGGTCCGTCAGTTCTACACTGTCTACCCCACCGTTTCGGCTTACAATAAAGAGTTAGCAGAGGGATACATCCGCTCAAATATCCGCTGGCTCGGCAGAAACTTGGCGGCCGTAGAGAACTGGCTCAGCACAAACGCCTAGAGCTAACCTGCATGGATGATCGGAATAAACTACACAAAGTTTCAAGCATCTATCCGCTGCAAAGAATGGACTAATTAACTAATATGCACTATTATAGTTAACCAATGGATGACTTTAATTCAGACGTTCAAGGCGTTTCGCGACTCCATGTCAGTTTCACTGACTTGTCTGCGTAGTAACGGCATTGACATAATTATATTTATTAATAAACAATAAGTAAGCATCAACTGCATTTGTTCGGTCTTATTCTGATCTATTTAGTCCTATAATTCAATCAATCAATCAATCAATCAATCAATCAATCAATATTTTTATTGGTCCGTAAGTATCAAACACACTAAGATATAAGGCCGAAAAAGTTACATAAAGTATAACAGTATCACAAATTAATCAGGCAATAATAAAGGTGAGAACTAATTAGTTAACGCAAATTATAAAACCTTTGACCTAGATTGGAAATACCCCCAGAAATATAATTGTAAGAAGAGCTTATTTAAGCCCAGTGGCTATAGGATTGAGTGATACTAGTGTGAACAGTTAGCCATAAACCTGGATCGAGTGCGTTAAAGAGAACTCTAAAGTACAGAATTATGATGCACATAATTATAGGCTCATTTCAGTGGTCACATCGAGTGAAATGGAATGGCCAAGCTCATAATCTATTACGAAAGTCGGGTCCAGAAATGAGGTAGACCACCAGTTAAGTTACCCCGGTGCATAATTATAAGAAGATAAGCAAGCAGAAGCCTTATGGTTCCTGATTGGCATTAGAAGGAACGACAACGGGCACATAACGGGGCAGCGTGTGCATGTATAATATATATATATATATATGGACATTTATATAGAGCCTTTACAATAAGCTACGACGGCCCAGTCACCGAGAGCATCTGAATCCCAGTACAATTTGGTTCGACGAGTCCAAGAGGAAGACACACAGAAGGCCAGGCATCTGATGACGATGCGCATCGGTTGCAGGCGGGAGTGGACGAGGTGCTATATTGCTTGAACGCAATGTTTTGTTAATTCTGAGACAGCTTTTACACTGAATCAAAATCATCTCCTGACGTAGCGCTAGTGTCACGAGTGAATATTGATTGAACTCCGCCCACTGAATGCATTAGTACCAGGGCGGTACTCAGAACTTTTGAGGGTGACAGAATGAAATGATGGGGGGAAGTAAATTCCATTCGGATGGTCCAATACAGGAAAATGATCTGTAGGGGTCATTTAGCTGCCGTGGAAACTCGTAAGAAGACGAAGCATGCACTCCCTTGGAAGCGCCGCGACCCACCTCGTCGCTAAAGATGGCGGGAGGTTTGGCCAGAAGTCGTTCAATGCGCCGTACTGAGGAGGAAGCCAAATATTTCACATCCACTGCCCCGATTTCAATTTCCGGGCATCGATTTAGCAGGCTCACGGCGTATATGAGGGTCACGGCTTCAGTCATAGAAATATGTAATTTCTGTACGTTTTACCACCATGTCCATTGCTACCCCAGACATGGAAACTTTAAAATGTTTCCTGTTTAGGCCTCGGACCAGGTTAACAGTGGTCATGATTCGCATGGCGTTTTGCTCTTTTACCCTTTATTTACACTGTTTTATAGTGTATCATAACAGTATTTCATATTAGCCTATGGATGGAATTTGACAATGTATATTTTAAAATTTGGTTATGCAATGGCGATTAGGGCCTATACACAAGCACCTGTGTATATGCATCCTTGTATACTTGTATATTCAAGCACTAGCCTATATTTCTGCGTCATTATAGCTGATCACTAAATTTTGTGTTCCATTTATCAACTCTTGCAATATGATAAAGTAACCGATATAGACTTCAAACTGGATTGAATAGCAATTAATATGTTTAAACATTAGTGTCTGCAATGCTTGGATGTTGGAATGTGTAAGGAAGATGATCTAAAATTGTTTGTAATAATGATATACAAGTGATTTACAACTGAAACTTAACACCACATAGATAGCCACAAGCTGTACGGAGTTGTAAGAAGTCTTTTACCCGTTTGCCCCGAGAATATCCGCTGAGAACGGGCTTAAAATTTAAAAATGAACCGGTAAAGGGTTAGGTAATGTAGCATATTACAAAAAGAAATCTAATTCACAACAGACAATGGTATGTGCACCACAGAAGCTATTCAGTCTTGTGATAAGCGAACAACGCAAACTCTCACTATCACGTTAAAGAATGAAGCTGTCGAGTTTTTCAGGTAGTTTAGTCATACAAATGTATACATGTGCATTTAGTCTCTGTCTTTACTTAACCAAGTCGGTGTCGTTGCCCTAAAAATATACCAGTTACTTTCATTAGAATACAGTCCAAGGTTAAAAGAAACAGTGCCAAAATAGTATGTACAAGTATTAGGGTGTCCCACGATTGCACAGGAAAAATATTTTTCTTGAAACTTGAAATGCAGTCCCTCCAAAAAGTTTCCTTATGGTCCTATGATAGTACCTGCCAAATTTCTGGACATTTTGAAAATATTTAGAGGCCGCTCAAAGCTCACATATAATATGTGTAAGTTGTCACAAATTATACGTGCGACATATAGGCCTATGAGTTTGAAATTTTCGGAGGTCCACACTTTGATCCCACTAGCGTGCTTATGTATTGCTTAATAACCTTATATTGCTCTGAAATACTAAAATCTACAAATATGCAACCTTATTGTATTTGCGAATGAGGTTTTTCAAGCATAAGGACGACAGTTAAGCTCTCGAGCAAACGAATGATGTAAATGTCGTGCACTAGGATTGCAGGTCGCTACCTCCACATGGCAATCATCAGTGGAGTAGAAATGAATAAGGTTAACAGATTGTCAGTCTGATTTTTCTCTAGTTGGTGGAAGTAGCCTACAAACATGTTGGTGTGCTAAAGTTGACCTCTGGACCAGGACAGGAATCAACGGTTGCAGTTTGAACCTTTTGAAGTCGTGAAAGTGTGATGCATTAGGCCTAATTATTGGCAAATGCTTTGAGACAACGGCTTTCAATAACTGCATATTAAATAGAGTTTGCAATGCCTTGCACCCTTCTACATCAGCCATCAGTCGTAACATCTTGTTAACATCACAGAAATCTTTTAAGTCCAGTTGCCTGGTGCATTCTTTGTGTCCTTGGTAAAAATTTGTCCATCAATGGTCTGTAATTAAGCTCTGCAAGCCATTTAAAGATGAATGCTCCAATCTGGTTCACCATCAACCAAACCCTCGACCAATGCTACTGCAGTCTGCATCTAACAAATCATAAGAATTCATTACTGAACAGCTTTAGCGTGGCCATACTCGAAATATGACTATCAAGAATTTTCAAAACTCTTGGTATTCATGGTTGGATTGAACAATTCGGTAGCATTTCGCAAGCCTGTTGCCATCACAGAGCAAGTTGGATGGGTAAGGCAATATAGATCTAATTGCTTTATGATGGAAACGAATCACATATACAGTTGACGACCGTGAATTACAGGGCATCCAACCCAAACAAGTCTCAGATTTGTGATTGACATCTACAGTCAGGCGGTGTTCTCATGTAGAGTCACTGCTCTCTTTGAATTAATCCATAGCTTTATAATTCTGGCAATGCTGCTCTAGATGACAAGTCTGAAAATGATGCAACATCATTCTTGGTATACCAGCACCTAAGATATAAGAGATAGCAATTCTCTCTGTTCTTTCAGTGAGTTCTCATTAATGTGGAATAACGGGGTTATCTCTTCCTAAAGGTTTTTCCCAAACCATGCTGCGTTCAAATATAGTTTTCTCGATCTTTCGGTGAAAGAGTGGCGAGATAGCCAATCGTATAAGACCACGTGTGATTTTTCATAACGTTGGTCTGTGTAAATGACTGTGCTGAACAAACATGACGCAGCTTTGATACAGAATTTCAGCTCAACGATAACGAAGAACGTAGATCGGAGACAATTTCTCGTACAGGTTGTCGAAAAACACAGGCACATGTTTTCTAACCACAATTGTGACAATCTTGTTGACATGTGTAAATGTAGAACGTAGAACTGAAGAACAATTTGAGTGCAGTGATGTAGAATCAGCAGATCAGTATGAGAATAGTAAAAAAATAACGGTCCAGACGTTGATTTGTTGTGTAGCTGCATGGGGTGTGCAATTAAAACTTTACTGTGTGGTCCTAGGACAAATAGGGGTTGAACCTCACAGCCCCCTCAGAATTTCTTACTATGAAGCAGATGAAGGTATGGAGGAGCTAAAACCACGACTTGTTACATTATCAAGAGTTTGTAATGACTACTCCCAATGATTAGTTGTGTGTGCACTGATATTGTGTCCAAAGTTCAAAAATCTCAAATTTTTCTCGATTTTGCATTTTTTGAGCATAAGACTATGCCCAAAATATCCATTGTATCCAATAAAGTTAAATACCTGTTAATTCTACCATTCACGAGCTTTCCAAGGGTAGTAAATTTGTTATAATAGGATCAACGATTGGGATATAAAGGCATTTAGAAGTTGGACACATCAGGCGCAAATTATGCCAATATGGGTTAAATTTGGGCGGCTTGAGCCACCCCTAAATATTTTTTTAGTGTCATAAAACTTTACAGGTGTTATTATGGGACCATATGGAAACTTTTTAGGGGGACTGCATTTCAAGTTTCTAGAAAAATATTTGTTGGGACACCCTAACAAGTATGAAAGATTTACCGGCACCATACTTCATTTAATCTCCTATTAACTACAATACTTAAACATTACTGTTTCTAATGGGTTAAGACAGTTAATAACTAACTATCCAGTCATCATTAGGTCTAGCTAAACGGTTGACACAATTCAGCGGGGGTTAGTGCCCCTTTTCAGTCTCATCTATTGGCAAGTCAATGCACTTTAATGTTCTACAATGTATGTCCTAGTAGGCCTATTTCGTATGTACATTGTCTTTTTGACCAAACATTGGCCAGTAACACAGTTGGGTGGACATGAATGTGATGAACCTTTGTACGTTGTTCTCCTCTCAGATTTCGTCGTCAATGACAGTCGCCTCGAAGCCTTTTTCGATTTCCTCCGCTTCGATCTACATAAAAATCGTGGCTGCCTCAACCACTGAAACCAAAGAATACACATGATTATAATTACATGTATAAGATAAGCTATAGCTCAACACGTTGCAACTATTTGAACTATAATGTCTTTTGTGACGCTTTAAATTATTCAGGCCCACCAATGCCCACCATTCATTTCGTTCCTCTGTACTCAGTGCACATGGCAAACTTCTTGTCCACTATGCGCGTACTTCTTTCTATGCGGCAGCGAAGTGCTTGCTCTGTTGCTGGCCATGTGATCTACAACGAGCTACGTCCATAACTGCGCCTGCAGCCAAAGGTTCTGACACGTTCTATAGGTTGGGAGCGCTCCTGAGTAGTAACCTTAGAGGCGCTATATAAATCTACGTAATGAATGAATGAAAATGAATGAATGAATGAATGAATTTATTTATTTATTTATTTATTAAATTATTAATTAATTAATTCAACATCGTGGGAAATTAAGTACAAAATTAATTGCATCAGCAATTAAAAAAGGTGTGGAAACTGGTCTTTTTTTATAAAAAAATTCGAGTACGGTAGCAGTCTTTTCTCTGACTCAATTTCTAAGTGATTGCAGTTGAACATTCTTTATCTACCACCAAGTGCCATAGTTTACACTTTACAGAATCCCTTGATTTGGCATTTGATTTGACCTGCGCTCCAAAACTTGAGTCCAACTGACCTCTTTATTAACATTTTCAAAGAAGATTCGCCTATTATGAGCATCGATTGAACTATTCCGAAGCATTCTGATTGGTTCTACTAAAATGGTCTAAATACAATCAGGATAGAGAAGGCCAGTGGCGTAGCCAGGATTTTATGATGGGGGCGGGGTTTTGCCTGGTCGGATGCCCTTTCTGACACCAACCCAACAGTATTACAGTAGGCCTAAATAAAAATGGAATAAAGTAACAAAGGGAATAGAGTAAGAAAAACAATTGTTACTACAAGTAATTGCCTTGATTTTCTTATTTAAGTGGATAAAATTAATAACCATTAAAAAAACTTTTTATAGGCCAATGGGGAGTTTAACCCCAAACCCCTCTTGTCTACACCACTGGAGTTGGCCTATCTACTATAAGCTTAATACTTTAATATAATTTCCATATACGCGTTTAAATCAATGCGCCACCCCTTATAAAATATTAATAAGTAGGCAACACATCAATGCCTAAGACACATTTGTTGAAACGCTCTAAGAAAAAATAGCGGATCCGCTGCCAAGATTGTGACCCCCTGATTTATCTGAGTCATGTGAGGTTGTAAAGTGCTCACTGCCCGCTGCTCAGTCTTAGAAGTCATGGAAGGTGTTGGGAGTCGATGTAGCTGCGACCAAAATGATTTGATTTGATTTGATTGATTACCTTTGATTGAGGTTATCGGTAGCCTAGTTCTCGTCCTTCACGGTTGAACCTTCCATCGCTTACTTAATGTGTTCTATAGTAATTACTTGCTTCATTAGATTGTGTAGGTCTGTAGTATGAAGAACATGTGATAATGATTGAATAATGGAATAATAACTGAGACATCGACGTACTTCTGTCAATTGGTTCTCCCACTATAATCACGATGAGTGCGTCGAAAATGCTCTGAAGACTCAGGAAGTCCTGCATTTCGGATGGGATGGCCTCATCCACTGAACCGATTGCCTGCACATGAACACAATCAAAGACTAATAAAGATGAACAATCATGAACATAATCAATCAAAAGATGAACAAGAACCAATCAAAAGATGAACAAGAACCAATCAAAGGACGAACAAGAATTAATCAAAAGATGAACGAGAACCAATCAAAAGATGAACTAGGACCAATCAAAAGATTAACAAGAACCAATCAAAAGATGAACAAGAACCGATCAAAAGATGAACAAGAACCAATCAAAAGATGAACAAGAACCAATCAAAAGATGAACTAGGACCAATCAAAAGATTAACAAGAACCAATCAAAAGATGAACAAGAACCGATCAAAAGATGAACAAGAACCAATCAAGAGATGAATAAGAACCAATCAAGAATGAACAAGTACCAATCAAAGGATTAACAGGAACCAATCAAAAGATGAACAGGAGCCAATCAAAAGATGAACAAGAACCAATCAAAAGATGAAAAAGAACCAATCAAAAGATGAACAAGAACCTATCAAAAGATTAAAAAGAACGCCATCAGTGGATGATCAAGAACCCATCAAAAGACGAACAAGAACGCAATCTATATTGCAGAGCAGGAGCAAAGCAAAGAACGAGGAAGAACGCATGCAATAGATGATCAACGTCTATTTTGGAACAAAATCACAGGGTGAACAATGAAATCAATTCAAGTACAAATCAACCACAGCGAAGCAAACTCAAAAGACATTGAAGATATCAACACAGAAAAAAGCATTTCAAATTCAAACATCACATTTCCAGACGGCTGCCAGCGTCTGCATTTAAGCGGGTCACCACAGGCAACATCAACGATCCATTTTTCGAAGACTCGTCAACTGATTCAGTCTTTCTAGTGAATGTCCGTCAAGAATGGAACATTACTCAGGGTCATACATAATTATCTTTTTGCGACATAATTAGGCCTACACGTTGATGTTTGGTCTTAAGCGAAATTATATAGCGCACTGGTTAGAATTAGACACAGATGAAAATGTCTGTCCGCACTCAAACCAACTTCTTCTAGACCTGGTCCCTGTTAGTGTTAGCACACGCAAAAACATTTCGCCATGCCTTTCATTATTGTGGAAAGTATAAAAAAAACAGGATGATAACTTCGTCACTGGCTGTACTCTGCTAGTGCCAATCCAAAGCCCAGATAAAGAGGAGGGCGACAAAAAACGACCATGCAGCCAAAAGATGTCGTTTAACAATAGAAATAATCAAGGGATGAACAATGGCCTATAATAGTCGTCTTAACAGTGAAAACGGTTCACACCATTGTTTCCTTGAATGTAACAATGTGTCGTTAAGACGTTGGATTCCACCACAGGTGGAAGGAAGATAGGATAGATCCGATATTGTATTGTGTTGTAGCTGACCATTTATAAAGCGCTTCTCGCAGCAAGAGCCTTTCAGAAGCGCTCCCAGTGCGTTCAACCCCGAGAAAAAAGGTAAGTTTTCAGACGAGAGAAAGGCGAGGATACACTGCCAGAGAGGATGGCAGAGCGAACTGATGGGGAAAGCCTATTCCATAGGGAGGGGCCAATGCAGGAGCCAACGCACTGGTGGGTGCACAGTGCACACGATAAACGCAACGCACGCGATAAACCTTCGTAGATCTCTAACAGAAAGAACCTACCGTTTTGAGATGTCCATCTGCATTTATCACCATCATGAAATACTTGAGAAGGAGATTCCGAACGCCAGTCTTAACCACTTCACGTTTCAGCTGAATAGCATCATGGTCAAATGCCTAGAATTCAAGAGAAGATTTTAGTTGTTTTACCTTGAAAATTACCATAAAATTAATCAGTCGTCGAGAAAGTTTTAACTGCGGTTACACTACAGTTACAATACACTCATCAGTTGCAAAAACGTCTCCAAAAATACCAGCAAGTTAAACAAGAGTCGATTTAATAACTCCACGGTAGCATGTTAGAGTGAATAGAGTCCCATCCGTCCTACTGCTGTTCATTTTACCATCTCCCCTATTGGCTGTGTCAATCCTGTGGAGCTATTGTGAGTATCAAACTCGGGTCTTTCTCTTCTTCTCGCCTGGGTACTGCCTCTCAACAATCACCTCGTCTATTTAATATACATATTAAATGTTGTTTTCTACATTTTGTTTCGTATTACGGAAATTAAAAGCAGGACTACAGCTAGGGCATCAAAGGAACACAGGCTATAGTCTACCTATAGACATTTCAGTTGTATTGTATTGTATAAGTATAATATAAGTATAGTATAAGCTTACCTCTGTGAGTATCTTTTCCTTTACCGCCTTAGTCATTTTCTCCCCGTTTTCTACTCGCAACTGTAGCGTATAGACTGTTGCATCCAGACCCTGAAAACAAAGATCAAACCCATTCAAAGACCATTGAAACGAAACTTATAACCACACAGCTTAAAAGTCTTATAAAACCAATATAGGCCTATTCAATATTATGACTTTAAACCCATGTGAACTATGTCCAAAATAATGTTGTCGGTTACCTAAAAATTATTAATCAATTCCAATGTATCATACCTTTCTGGACAATTTCGCCCTCTTTAACAACCTTTGCGCTTATTTATTTTTGCACACAATAATTGCTTTTCTCTCTCCAATGTTCACCCAGTTTACTTTATTCAATAGTCACTTGCTTGCTTTAACCTATATTCCAAAATTGACTTTGCCTCCCTTTACCAATCAGTGCTGCATGTATGCATAATATAAATTTTTGCGCAAGAATGCATGTCTGCATATATGTGGCCTACGCATGTATATGTATCTATGTGTATAATGTATGCAGATATGTGTGCATATACTATATAATGTATATTATGTATAAAAGTTGGCACGCATGTATGAATCTGTATGACTCTGTGTTTTATATGAATCTATACTCAATTTTTATAAGCTAGCACAAGACCTGAGGTCCTTCACGAAACTCTTTAACACGACACTCCGTGTATTCATATCCAGGGGCCAGGGCTTAAAGTGTGGCTGAACGGTCGTGGACGGCGTCCATGCACTTATTTTAAAATCTGACCGCCGTCCTGCCACTTTTTGGCCAGCACAGCCTGGAAAGGTAAGGGGCATCTAGGCACTTATTTTTCCACACTTTAAGCACTGTTAATATCTGAATTGCGATCAACTAGACAGACCTTAAGCAGACTGTCCTCCGCCTCTGCACACAGTTCCTCAGCATCGTCATCCTCCTCGTTGTTCCCTTCCTCGTTATTGTTGCTGGATCCGATTTGCCTCGCTGCTCCATCGATCAACCTCTTCGCTGGTTCGAGACCTGTCGACAGCTGCAGTGCGTACTCGTACAGTGTCTTCATTGTGCTTCGCTTTCGTGGTATCCCATCCAGGAAATCTTTTCGCTACATAACCATTCAAAATACAATCAGATTCACTGCAGGATTTAGCATTATTTGCTCCAACTACTGTAGTCCCAATATATTGTAAGCTTGTGATTATTGAGTGAGGTCGTCAGCATTAGACGCTGTTATATCATCATCATCGTCGTAGTAGCAACCACCATGCATCATCATCATATTATTATCATCGTCATCATCGGTGTCGCAGACATCAACATCGTAATCATCGTATTGATAATTGTGATGATGATGATGATGATGATGATGATGATGATGATGATGATGACGATGACGACGAACGATGATGCTGATGTTGATTCTGATGTTGATGTTGATGCTGCTACTGGTGATGATGTTAGCTGTGCTCAAGGCAACCATTGCCATCAATCACATCATCAGTTCATCACCGATACCTACACCACATCAACGGGATCACTGCCACCACCATCACCATCATAATCATCAAACTTATCATCATCATCGTCGTCGTCATCATCATCATCATCCTAATTAACTCTCAATAAATAGAAATACATTTTCGCTCTAAGCTAACTGCCTCAGTCATACATGTACGTGATGTGTCTTACCCTCTCTGCGTCCTTTGGCAATTCATCCGTCATCACTGCTTCCCGGTAAGTCTTTCGCACATGGCTGAAACCTTCAGTCAACTATAAAGTAAAGTACAAACAGAAACGTCTATGAAACTTGCGCGAGTTGAGTAGTAGTATCTAGTAGCTGTACCTGCAATTGAGCATTTATATCGCTAATGAGGAAGACGAATTAACGGTGAGATGATGATGAATATCGTTAAAGAACGAGTATTTTGCATCAGAAGCATGACCAAACACCCAGGGTCGGATTAAGAAATGTGTGGGGCCCTGTTGGGAAATTTTTTGTGGTTCTTCGAACATGTTGAACATGTCCTAAACCGGCCCTGCAAACACCACTGGCGGATCCACGCACGCATCCTGTGAAGCCTGCCAAGGGATTCGAAATAATTGATAAAATAATTAGAGTAATAAGAAATTATAGTAGTTAAGTATTTGTTCTCTTTTCCTAAATCTCTAATCTCTAATCTAAATCTAAATCTAATCTAATCTAATCTAAATCTCTAATCTCTAATTTTCCTAATTCACCCAACCGTGTTGAGTGTTTCCGTTTCCTTTACAGTATTTCCTTATTTCCCTAGTCTTAGTTTATGCTGCTTCCTCTTGCTTTGTCTTTTTTCTTTAGGCCTACTCTCTCTCTGTGTGTGTGTTGCATGTGTATATGGTAAAATTTAGTTAAGGCCAACGTGATACATGTATCTAATAAATTAATCGATAATCTGGTGTCCATAGTTAGCGGAATTTCTTTAATCCCTTCAGGACTTCCTTTTGTAACAGAGTTATGATATTCAAGGATACAAAATAAAACATTTTTGATTGATTGATTGATTGATTGATAAAATTATAGTAGAACCTGTGCAAGTAAAGTAAGTAGGCCTATGTCCCTTATAACTCAGTTCCACACGCACAATGGAACATAAAACATTGTTATGATACAGTGTACATCGAAGTTATAATCTAATATATCATTCTGAAAGTTTGTCTTTCAGTTTTGTATGGCTACCTCACGAAAGGCTCTGAAATATCGAAGTAACAATAATATTGGTTATAAAAAGAAGCAAATTAGAAAATATCTGCAGACTGTTTTTTCACTAACCGGTTTCGCATATGCCTCTATGAGAGGATCGATCAGCGGTGTGACGTGTTTCGACAATAATCGGCCGATCGTCTTGTTCGCAACATCTGCAAACAATACACAATAGACAGTCTCCTACAGTCGGGATCGTATAATTTATGTAGCGTCTTTTGAAAATCTGTAGAAGATCTGCGCATAATTTTTGAACTTATTAATCTATTCTTTGGGAACAAGGCTTGGTAGTGTTTTTTTGTCATAACGCTGATGATTGACGTTGACCTCCTCCTTCATACAGGCTTTGGACTGGCACTATAAGACGTACTGTGGCTGCTATAGGGCCTGCTACTCGCCGTCTGTGCCTCCGCAGATGCAGCGCATAGTTGATGCATTCTTGTTTTAACTTGTTTCGATGATTGCATGGATGTTTGTATTATCAATTCAAATTTAAATTCAAATCAAATCAATTTTATGAACTCAATCCAATGGTCATGCTTTAACAATTATTCACACTGCACAGCGCACTAATTATAATGTTTTCTGCATCAGGTAGCAGCCTAATTAATTATACCAGACAAAGTCATCTGCAGGTAGGCCTGGGATTAGTGTAGTAGGTAGTATAGGATGGTGTGGATCGACTCATGAGGAGAAGATCAACAGATTACCTAGTCATCCTCATAAACCTTTCAGTTTATTATCTGCATGAGCCGATATTTTCTTACATAATCCTATACTAGACTTTGCAATTATTAAACTGTCATCTTTAGCGCACCTAAACAAAGAAGAATCTTGCACGAAAGCGCGTAACAGGAAAGTCCACCCATAATAAATCTTAAACAAATAAATCGTAAGCTTGTCTTGAACAGCGACAAAGAAGCTGATTAGCCAATCGTCCCAAGCGTAGTCGTCTTAAGTTTGTCTGGTAGGTCTATATAATACTGTAACAGCTTGATGCTAGTGTGCATAATGAATGTTTGTTTTAATAGCGTTACCCGTACGTTTTATTGCGTCGATGATTTTGTTATGAATTTTAGTGATTGGCGTCAATCCCTTTCTCAGAGTCGGTTCGATCTTGTCAAGCAACACCTGAGTTTGTTGCTGGATCTTTGCCCACGCCGGACCGAGGACGCCCTGGATCGTTTTCTTTATCAGACCAACCGCCTAAAGAATTAACACAAAAGTTTACTAATTCTGTATTAATCATCATAAAATTGTATATCGGTTGCGCCATGTATGCATGACTTGCATGTATGCACTTATACAATGTTGCGCATGCTGTACAATACACGCACAACTAAGCAGGTAACCTTGTTGCGAACTATTCGACAAGACTTTATTATGGTAGTATAATATAATAATAATTATAATGTCATGTCTTACCGTGTACCAGAGAGGAATGAGGACGCGACCGGCTATGATCGAGGCAAATGATCCTGCAAGTGCAAACGGAATCGACAGATAACCTTTCAGCTGTTCCAAGACGATGTCTTGCACTTCAGGTAGGCAGCTTGCCATCAACATCTCCAGCAACATCTAAAGGTTCAGACAAAAAGTCCCCCAAAATCAACTGGATGCTGCGTACAAAATGAGCATGGTTTTTAAATGCAATCTGTTGGCATTTGGCATGCTTATTAACATTGTAAAAGCCTGCTCTATAATTCTGACTGTGGGAAAATGGTCATTAATTTTAAACTCATTTTCAAGATAGCATCCAAGATGGCTACCTGAAACTAGAATTATTGTCTATATCCAAACGTAGGATATTGACGCGAGGTTTCTCAATGCAGCCCGTGACCAATCGGATTGCTAATTATAATTGTAAAAGTCTACTCTGTATCGACAATTAGAAAAAAGGTCATTTTTAAGATGGCATCCAAGATGGCTGTCTTGACCTAAAACTGTCTACATTCCAAACACTACTCAACCTAAGAAGGTGTTTTGATGTCTAGCAGAAGGTTTTATTCCCAAGCGTGCAGTTAGTATTGTTACTGAAATTAATATGTGCAATTTACTGACAGATCCAATGGCCATTTTCATTCACATAGCTTGCACATTATTGTCAAGCTTTCCGCTAATCAACAAATAATGGTGACGCTCAGTCAGCCATCTTGGACGCCATCTTGAAAATTATCTTTTCCAGTGGCCAGAACGGCGTACTTTAATGAGCATACCGAAATAATAATAAGAAAACTTGTTGCATAAAATATACTGAGGGTCAGGTTATTTTATCTGTCTGTTGCCTCGACTATTGAGACTGATCAGAGTTTGTTTGAAGTTTTCTACTCATTAACCGGCTCAAAAGAGATTCGAAGCTGCAATCTCTGCCCAGAGAGACAGAGACAAAGACAGCAAGACAGGCCGATGTAGAAAGCACCCCATGAGAGTGGGACAGACATAGAAGATATAAAGAATGATAGTCTATAGATTGAGAAGAGAGAGACAGACATCAGACAGGCAGACAGCGAGATACAGAGACAAGAACAGAGATAGAAACAAAGAGAGGCAGAGAGAGAGACAGAGAGAGACAGATAGTGTGAAAGAGAGAGAGAGGGAGGGAGAGGGAGGGAGAGGGAGAGAGTAAGAAGGAGAGACAGAGACACAGAGACATACTTTCTTGAATAGACATCTTCTATAACCAGCTCACCTCATCCTCTGTACCCTCGTCCTTCCAGCCCTCTAGAGTGTCGACCTTGTCTGAAATTTTCTCGCAAGTCCTTTCGAAGGCCATTCCCATAACCGTATCCGTATTTCGAGCTGGAAAAACATACGAGCACATGTCACATGTCAAATGTCAAGTCCATTTATGTTCCAGTCATTGCGGAACAGAAATACTGAGCGTTCGGAGTATGCAGTTTATAGACATGTTAGGGATTGTCACATTCACTTGAAATCAATACCTATTCACTTGAAATTAATACCTATTAACTTGAAATTAATACCTATTCACTTGAAATTAATACATATTCACTTGAAATTAATACTTATTAACTTGAAATTAATACCTATTCACTTGAAATTAATACATATTCACTTGAAATTAATATCTATTCACTTGACGGAAGTTACCATTCATTGGAAATTTATTCCTAGTCATTTGAAGGTAGTCACTTAGTCCATAATTCGGTTAAATGTACAACGACTGAATAGTCGTTGTACGTGAAGGAAGCTACTAATCATTTAAATTCATTTACCTTTATTGACGCTATCCAGACAATTCATTTGAAGGTAACTTATAATCATTTGAAAATAATTCTATTCATTTGAAGGTAACTTATAATCATTTGAAAATAATTCCATTCATTTGAAGGTAACTTATGCTCATTTGAAAATAATTCTATTCATTTGAAGGTAACTTATAATCATTTGAAAATAATTCTATTCATTTGAAGGTAACTTATAATCATTTCAAAATAATTCTATTCATTTGAAGGTATTCCGACTACGTATTTGAAGTTAGCTGCCAATCATTCGAAATAATATTCTATTCGTTTGAAGTTAGTTACTATTCTGCTAAGATAGCGTCATTCTTAATAAATATTCGTGTCGTAGTATTCAATAGTGGACAGGCTGAATACTTCTGTTTTAAATGTTATAATTCTGAATGAGGAAAGACAGAGGAAGTGGAAGAGGAGGATCCGAGTGGCTGACCACTCCGCAGAGAGGGATTAATACTGGCCTGAAGGAAAAGAAGATTCTGAATGAGGAAAGGGGAACATAGGCAGACCATGACTGCTATGGGAAGACATTTTCAAATGAGGAAATCACAAGACTTGAACGAAGACTGAGACTGAGAGGAGCAATGGACTTGACAACTAGTCAAACAAATGTGACACAGGGGCTCAAAACTCGTCACATGTCGGTTTTTGACCTTTTGATTTAGTCATATGCTACAATGACCATGCTCTAAAATGCTTTTAACACAATGAAATTATCTTTTTTCTAACAAAAGTTGCGCTCGTTTGATTCTTTCATTAGTTTATATTAAAAAAATTAAATAAAAAGTTACTGAATATTCGTGTCATCCAAGTCTACTGAATCCACTAAGTTATTATTCTGAAAATGTTCTGGGCATTAGAGGCATATATTCTGAATCAGATAACCCAAACGGCATCAAAATCGGTTCACTACTTCTCAAATTAGGACGAATTCACAGTCATATACTGAATTGAAGAATAAATTCCATTCTTTACCCCTCTCGCCTATTTCGGCGTCTAGCTCAATATCTAGGAAGCGACAAACGACGGGTTTCGAGCCCCTGCGTCCCAAATTTGAGTCATCTATTCGCTCTATAATTATAGTCGCCGCGAAATGGAAGCGCCAAGAACTGATGACGATGATGACTATGACGATGATGACGATGATGATGACGACGATGATGATGATTTGAGACAAGTTGTTATGAAATAAAGGACTGCTACTAACGCTTGGACCTCCGAACACATGTCTGGAGGAAACAGATCCACTCATTGCGATCGATTTTATCTTCGTCAGGAATGTTTGGTAGTGGCTTCTTACCAAATCGCTGCAAGATACAGAAAAATACCAATAGCTGCAAATCTTTGTCCGAAGCAATTTGAAGAAAACGAATTATGAAATAGAAATGGTGAAAATGCTGAAGAAATGGAAGACAGCAAGGTAGTGGAGAAGAAGGAGAATTCCGAGAAGTAGAAGATGGAGAGGAGGGAGAACCTAAAAGAATAACATGACAACACGGAAGAGAAGGAGGAAGAAAAGGAATTTGAAACAAGAACAGTTACTGGAGGAGGAGAACAGAAAAACATATGAAAAACTATAATGGAAGAGAGGAAGAAGAAGAAGTTGATGATGATGGTGATGGTGATGGTGACGATGATGGTGATGATGACGATGACGATGACGATGACGATGACGATGACGTTGACGATGACGATGACGATGACGATGACGATGATGATGATGATGATGATGATGATGATTATGATGATTATGATATTGAAGAAGACGAAGAAGAAGAAGAAAGAAGAAGAAGACGAGGAGGAGGAGAATGCAACGAGTAATAACATGAACAATTGAACAGGAAGTAGTTGTATGTGCTCTAATTGCTCTACTCACCATTAGCACATTCATCTACTTCAACTTGCTCTTTCCCTTCATTCTTTATCTCACTCTTCTTCTCCCACTTCGAAGTCAGATGCTAGAAGTCAGAGGCGGAAGGGCAGGAGGAGGAAAAGATGAAAAGAAGGAGAAGGTAGTTGCATACGATAACGATGAGGGGGGAATTGGATAAGAAACAAGATAAAGAAGCAAGATAAAGAAGCCTGCATTCTGCATGGCGACTCAACGAACCTTCTTGCCGGTCTTGCAGATTCTGAAGACATACTTTGTCCTCTGAGGGTGAAACAGCGCCCAGCAACCATTCGGAAAGTTGACCATTCCATCGAGTAAGCCTGGATAGACACCTACGACCATTCAAACCAAACTTCAAATACTTGTCTGGTTTATAAATAATAAGAATCGAGAGGCAATCAGCTAATTCTTAATAAGTAACTTATTAGGTTAGGTCAGCAGATCTTATTCTCTAGCAAACGGGTAGGGTTGTATAGAAATGTGTCGGAACTTTACTTAGCAATCTCTGTAAATTACAGTTTTATCCGAATTCTGTTTTCCTTATATTTTCGGTCCATTCTAATTTCATCTGGTTAAATTTAATCGAGTCTAGTCAAGCCTAAACTGAAATTTCGGCATATATGAAGTTGAAAGATTCATATATTTTTATCCGTTCAACTTTATCTCAAGAAATTTTGGAATCCTATTTTTGGTCCAATTCTCTAAATATTTGGAAAAGTTCAGCGTGATATCTCATCAGGTATTTGAGATATATTCAAAACAATTTGGTTTACTTTTTTAACCACGGCGTAATTTTATTTAGTACTAGCTTTTGTACCCGGCTTCGCCCGGGAAATTTAGGGTTTTAAACACTACTCCACTGTGGTACCTATCGTTGACCGCAAAATTTCGGGTTTTCGCCAACCCTCCACCCCACCACGCTTCCCCCAAAAGCCAAACGTGACCCGCCCCTGCGGGGCGCTACGGTAATTATTACTGGGCAAGTATGACGTCACGCAGACTGCAGACTGTAGACTTTTTACTAAAGCTCGAGACTTTTTACTAAAGCGTAAACGATTTGAAATCTGTGTTAAAACGCTAATAACTCGAGTTCTAAAGTGAAATTTCGGGTTTTAAACACTACTCCACTGTGGTACCCATCGTTGGCCGTTAAATTTCGGGTTTTCGCCAATCATCCACCCCACCCCGCTTCCCCAAAAAGCCAAACGTGACCCGCCTCTGCGGGGCGCTACGGAAATTATTACTGGGTGGGTATGACGTCATGCGGTCTGTAGGCTCTACCAAAGCTGGACGAGTGGACGTGAGTAGTTATTGATGAAAAATCTGTCTTAAAACGCTAATAACTTTGGTTTTGAATTGAATTAAAAGCTGAAAATAGTTGCGTTGACCTTATAATTTGGGTAAGAATCAATTGGGAAAATTTTGTTAAACCGACGCTGTTTCATTTCCGAGCCTATTAATAACGAAGAGTCAACACACACACATATGGAAGGACAAACTTTCTGTTTTATAATTTAAGATGTTCATTAAACCAACAGATTTCCGCGTTGATTACATAGATATAAACCATTGTTCTTAATATTAAGTCAATTTTTTTAAAAACGAACCGAGTCCTTCTGCAATTGGTTCAATGAGTCGACGAAACGGTTTAGCGATGTTCCTCGTAAGAACTCTGTAACCAGCTGGACTGATCTTCGTCTTTGGCTTTTGGCGCTTTTCGTAAGCCTGAAATAGAAACGATGTGGCTCTGAACGCTTCATAGCCATGGCAGCTTCTGCCCATTTGATAAGGTAAGCTTACTGGAAATCTCTCTCTCTCTCTCACTACTACTATTCTTCTTCTTCCTCCTCCTCCTCTTCTTCTTCTTCTTCTTCTTCTTCTTCTTCTTCTTCTTCTTCTTCTTCTTCTTCTTCTTCCTCTCCTTCCTCTTCTGCTTCCTCTTCGTCTTCTTCCTCTTCCACTTCTTTTTCAATTATCATCTTCTTCCTCCTCCTCCTCCTCCTCCTCCTCCTCCTCTTCTTCTTCTTCTTCTTCTTCTTCTTCCTCGTCTCCATCATCTTCCCCTTTTCTTCCTCTTTTACTTCCTCTTCGTCTTCTTCCTCCTCTTCTTCTTCTTCTTCTTCTTCCTCTTCTTCTTCTTCCTCTTCCTCATCCTCTTCATCATCATATTCCTCCTCTTTCTCCTCCTCTTCCTGTTAGTCTTTCTCTTCCTTTTCTTCTTCTTATTCTTCTTCCTCTTCCTCTTCCTCTTCATCATCATATTCCTCCTCTTAATCCTCCTCTTCTTCTTCCTATTTCTCTTTCTCTTCCTCTTCTTCTTCTTCTTCTTCTTCTTCTTCTTCTTCTTCTTCTTCTTCTCCCTCTTCCTCTTCATCATCAAATTCCTCCTCTTCCTCCTCCCCTTCTTCTTCTTCCTCTTCCTCTTCCCTTCCTGCCCTTCTCCTTATCCTCCTACTTCTATTACTCTTCGTCGTCGTCGTCATCATCGTTATGAATCGTCATTGTCGTTGTCATCATCACCGTCATTGTTCATCATCGGCATTCCCGTTATCGCAGAGTTAATTTCGTGAATGGATCGGCAGAGACAAAAACAGACGGAAGCAAAGAGAGAGGCAGAAGCATGCAGATAAAGAGAAACAGAGCGAGACGCATACAGAGAGAGAGAGAGAGAGAGAGAGACACACACACACAAAGACACACAGATAGAGAAACAGAGGAAGACACAGAGAGACAGACTCCTACCCCTTGATTGGCGTAGAATTCTATTCCGTAGTCGCTTCTTTCCACGCAGTAGACCTTCTTCCATCTCCTCATCGCTCCAGGTCCTTCTCCCACCCGGACATCGACGTATCCAGCCAATAGATCCGTCCGTTCAACCGAATCGAACTGTCAACAACGAAATCAAACCAGGCCATCATCATCTTCCACGTTTGAATATAAGCTCATATCAATCAATCAATCGTAATTTATATAGCGTCCCTTCAAGGTACCTACTCAGAGGCGCTCCCGACCAATTACATAATACATGTATGACTTGCGTGAAAACTTTGCATGCATGAATGCATGTATTTACGTATAGATGACTTATGTGTGTATGTATTTATGTGTCTATTTATGTGTGTATGTATTTATGTGTGTATGCATTTATGTGTGTATGTATTTATGTGTATGCATTTATGTGTGCATGTATTTATGCGTGTATGTATTTATGTGTATGCATTTATGTGTGCATGTATTTATGCGTGTATGTATTTATGTGTTTATGTATTTATGTGTATGTATTTATGTGTGTATGCATTTATGTGTCTATTTATGTGTGTATGTATTTATGTGTGTATGTATTTATGTGTGTATGTATTTATGTGTCTATTTATGTGTGTATGTATTTATGTGTGTATGCATTTATGTGTCTATTTATGTGTGTATGTATTTATGTGTGTATGCATTTATGTGTGCATGTATTTATGTGTGTATGTATTTATGTGTGTATGTATCTATGTGTGTATGTATTTATGTGTATGTATTTATGTGTGTATGTATTTATGTGTGTATGTATTTATGTGTGTATGTATTTATGTGTCTATTTATGTGTGTATGTATTTATGTGTGTATGCATTTATGTGTGCATGTATTTATGCGTGTATGTATTTATGTGTGTATGTATTTATGTGTGTATGTATTTATGAGTGTATATTTATTTATGTGTGTATGTATTTATGTGTGTATGTATCTATGTGTGTATGTATTTATGTGTATGTATTTATGTGTGTATGTATTTATGTGTGTATGCATTTATGTGTGCATGTATTTATGCGTGTATATATTTATGTGTGTATGTATTTATGTGTGTATGTATTTATGAGTGTATATTTATTTATGTGTGTATGTATTTATGTGTGTATGTATCTATGTGTGTATGTATTTATGTGTATGTATTTATGTGTGTATGTATTTATGTGTGTATGTATTTATGTGTGTATGTATTTATGTGTGCATGTATTTATGCGTGTATGTATTTATGTGTGTATGTATTTATGTGTATGTATTTATGTGTGTATGTATTTATGCGTGCATATATTTATGTGTGTATGTGTGCGTGTTGACATGCACAAATAAATTTTTTGCATAGTTCGGTATAATGACTATATGTAATTATGTGTGTGTGTGCATGTAGTGTAGGACAGTAGAAGAGTTAGGCAAGTCATTAATAAAATAATAATAGAAATAAGAGGGGACCAAGAATTGATCATTGTGGTTCGCCAAATTCAATGGGTAAAGGGTTTGAGTACAGATGACTCCCTGGTGACGGTTTGTAAGGTAACTACATGTATAGTAAACCAATCTAGGGTGTACCTATAATGCCATAGTGCTCGAGGTTTGTCAGAAGGATATTATGGTCAACGGAGTCAAAGGTTTTGGCAAGATCAAGGAAAATGCCAATGGAGTATTCGTTATTGTCCATTGCAGCAGATATCCGGTCCTGGACATCAAGTAGGGACATTGATGTAGAGTGTCCAGATTGAAACCCATGTTGCGAAGTCTATAGAATAGATTTATGGGTAATGTAAGAGTAGAGACGATCATACATAACTCTTTCAAAGAATTTAGAGAAAAATGACAAAACCGAAATAGGTCTATATATAGTTAGCTATATCATATTTAGAACCTTGTTTGAAAATTGGGACGACTTTTGCAATTTTGATTTCAGTGGGCACAAGCCCATTTGGAAATGAACAGTTGATTAGGCTATGTTTAATAATGATAAAGCGAGAAGTTCCATAATGGAAAATATGAGGTGAGGGTGTAGATCGTCGATACCTGAACTGTAAGTTGATTTAAGTGTTTTATTGATCAACATTAACTCTTGCTGGCAAGTAGGTAAAAGAGCAAGAGAGTTTGTCGAACGTGGTTACAAGTAATCTTTAAAATTCCTCTTACAGAGCCTGTAATGTAATGTGTGTTGGGCACACATTTGAGAGAGTCAATCCTGGAGACAGTCACACGGGTAGATAGTCGGACATCAGTCATTAAACAGACAGACTCAAAGACAGCCAGACATAGAATAATGCAAAGACATGTATACAGGCTGTGCATAAGCGTGGTAGAATTGCGATAGCGCGTGTAGCCTTGGTAAGTGAACCGCGTCTGTGGACCAGTAACGTGTACATAATGCCTATGCAAAATTATAATGTAGGCCTACTTAGTTTACGATTCTAACGCTCATGTGTAATTGCCTAACAGGCCAAGCCCCAATATCTTAGGGAACCTTTCAATGCTATCCGTTACAGGTCGCTGATTCTATCGTTCTGCCATACCAGGTGACCTGGTTGTCCCTATGGCTCGTACTTCCGCTGTGCTGCTGCGTAAAAGGAGGGAGTGAGGAACGGAAGACCAGTAGCGGCGCCAGAGGGTATGGGGGCTAAGCCCCGTAAAAAAAGCCGTCCATTTTTTCCCCATGTCAAAATGAAATAGTTCCATGATTAGCCCCCCCTAAAAACTTAAACGTAAATGACTAAAAAAGTCGGAATTTTGATTTTGACGGCAGAAATGGAACATTTTCTTGAGATTTTGGACAAATGACTTTTAGAAAAAGGTCGTCAGAAATTTTGACGGCTGAAAATGGAAAATTTTCTCACCGCAAATTCGGCCCCCCCCCTAGAACTGAAATCCTGGCGCCGCCACTGTGGAAGACGTGATCAGGATCGTTAGTTTTCTCGATTGTTATTCTTTCATTAACACAGCTCAGTGGGTCACTCAAGAAAGAGGTTCAGATGTGTCCAATGACGATCGTTTTATAAAGAGAGGATGTCCCTCACATAGTGGAACACTAACGGTTGGCCTAACGGCTACGGTTGCCCTTGTGGTTCGTCTTACTTTTTGGTCGGTGTATGTTGACCTATAGCTGTTCAGGGAGTAAGAACAGACCCTTGACTAGTGGCCTAAGTTAACTGCAGTCCATCTATCTGCCTCACTTTGGATTTCTTAACTAAAGTGCATCGACAATACGTTACATCTGGAAGTTGAAAATTCAAGCCTGAAATGAGGTTTTCAAAAGGACTCGGGGCCTACCTCCCTGTAGGTAAGTTTTAAGTTGTCTGGTGCGTTGGTCTCCGCAGCTTCTCTGGCTCTTTCGTAAAGTGTCCAGGCGGCGTTGAGACCATATGATATCCCGAACTGCTTCGCGGTTTCCTCTGCGGTTTCTGTGCAAACAAACACACCATCTCGTCAGTTCATTGTTAGCTATTCCTCTTTACATTCAAGTTGCTCTGTTGTGTATCTCCTAATTTATTTAGCGTCTTTATATGAACAATCGATTCAGTTAATGATCTGCCCCTATTAATTTTATAGTTAGAAATCTCAGGGAGTTACTCAAACATTGCTACAACTTCAAAATCGTCCAGAATATCATATAAAATAAGATTTTTCCTCAAATTGTTCCTTTAATGTGTATAAACATATTTGTTTTTGTCATTTTCTATCGAAAATTAAAAAGTGAAAAATTGAGTAGCCTATATATTTATCATTTTTGGTCATTATCTCAGAACCGTGCGTTGCAACCTGAGCCTCGGCAATCAGATGGGTCACATAGACTCTCTATTAAAGACGATGCCACAAGCATTTACAGCAAATGAATATTTTTTTAAACCATTTTAAAGATAATTAGGCCTACCGCATTACTGAAGTTCTACATTCAACGTCAATCAAACAATGTCAATCAATACTTTAGTCAGGAGTCTTAGGTCAGGAGACCGTCAACACCTAATCAATGGAAACCAAGTTGTAGACAAACGTCATTCATTCATTCATTCGTTCATTCATTCATTCATTCATTCATTCATTCATTCATTCATTCATTCATTCATTGACACTATCCCAACATCGTTGCTGCAGGAATTCGTTGATGTCCTTCTTCCGCTCCTCACTGTCCTCTGCAATCGCGGTCTTCCACACGGCTCTGTCTTGGACCCTCAACCTGGAATGTCTTCTCTGAGACTCCACTCTACTTGTAAAATCCTTCTCAGGCTTTCCTCTCTCATTTTAAGACAGTTTTATTTGGCCGCGCTGAGGATGGGAGCGCCTCTGAGTAGCCCCTTGAAGAGGCGCTATACAAATGCATCTAATGAATTCATCATTAATTCATTCAGTCAATCAGTCAATCGGTCGTCCATTCAGTCATTGACAATTTTTATGGTGGTAGGCCTGCTCCAGAATCAGAAAGCATTCATTCCAAGCAAAGCCAGTCAGCATGAAGTTATAATTATAGGCTACCTCGCAGGAGTTGTAGGGTTTCTTGGCTAACTGGCGAAGCCATTTTTGCAGGTTTCAACCCAACTAAACTTTTTTCGTTAAGTGATACAACGCTCCTTTAGCCTGAAACAGCAGTCTTCTTGAAATGACAAAAATCCAACGTCCGAAGATTAATACGCTTTTCAATGCGCAGTCTGCAGTCTTTAGCGCTCAGTCAGGGCCGTCACACAACGTGTAGCTCGTAACTTGTGAAATCCTCGGTGTTGAACTACTTATCTTATGATGTTATTGCACTCTGTCGCCGAATACTTATACAGGCCTATGCGAGTCCAAATACCGCCTGCCCATAGTAGTATAACCTCCGCATTCCAAAGCGTCACGCCAAATCTCATTCAAGAGCGGTGTGGGAAATTTCGTGGTTACTTTGTATCACTCTGAGCTGCAGTCGTACCACGCACTCGAATTCGAATTCCCCTCCATTACGAAAAGTTTCAGTCGAGGGCTTGTCTCTCTGTTTTGTTCCTGGTCTAAGCTTATAGTTCTCCGCCGCAGCATGGTGGCAATTCAACCGTAGCGATAACAACAATTATGTGCTTTCAATATGTGAAGTGGACCATGAGTCTTCCTTTCGATAGTGGATCCGCTCGTGCAGCTCACGTCATGAATGAGATACGTTTTGTGTTTATATAATAGTCACAGAGATAAAGGGTAAGGGTAGATCCATGAGAAAACAGAACTTCGTGAGACAACCGTATTTTACATCGGAGATAAATCAGGCAAACGCGTAGTGTTGCGCCGTAAATTATTATTATCATTATTATTTTTCGACCATGCGTGGGTTTGAGCGTCGATCGAATACAAGAGGGATTGACGAAAAGAATTCCTGCTAGACTTGAGTGGGATTGCTGAAAATGGATTTTACCTAATATATAAATAGCCTAGAGGTGGGCGGTGGTGCAGTAGGTAGGCCTATGTTCGTCGCCTTGCAGCCGAAGGGTTGCAGGTTCGAATCCACCTCAAGTCGCCGCGTAGCGACCTTGGGCAAGTCCTTCACTCGCAATTGCTCAGCGCTTCGGCGTGAAACTCCGATGCAGTGTCCGCTCATGCAGTAGTCGGGAGCGCCTCTGAGTAGGGAGCTTGAAGGGGCGCTATAACAAGTGCACATACAAATAAACAAGATTGATGAACAATAATATAATATTTAATTTAATATAAGCTATATTGATGATAAATGATGGCTGCCTAAATAAAAGTTATATATTGGTAGACAAATTACAAATTCTTGCCCATAGACCTACAGTAACTGGATCGACAGGAAGGACGCTTACCAAACTAGAAGTTGGATTGAATAAAACAAATAATACTGCAACGAGCGAGTAAAGAACGACGCTAAAATAATGTTAGTCTAACCCTAAATCAATAATATTGTCGTTGGAGCTTCGCCGAATAATTGCCGTAAAAATAAACAAAACAATTATAATTATGGTAGCGTCATATTTGACCCACGCTATGGGCGCCCGTACATAGGGGCAAGAGGGGGGACTTGCCCCCCTGGAAAATTGAAACCTATTTTTCTCACTGCTACTTTTGCGCTTTATAACAAATGTTTTCGCCTTTGAGAATCAAAACCCTACTTTTAGCTAATAGACTACTTCTCGATTTTTTTAACAAAATTTATTTCTTTGCAAAAAGAAACGATTCATATTAGATATTTTAAAAAGTGAAACTGAGAAATTTACATCAAGAGACTTCTATGAAAAATACCCATGCATGTTCTTGACTCCCTGCTTTGCATTTTTCGACCTCTTCCTACAAATATTTTTAACCTTGACCATCGTGTTTTGCCCCCTCCTGGAAAAATTTCTGCGGGCGCCCATGACCCACGCATTAATTTATCCTCTGATTGGATGGAACAAAGTGCGCGTGTGGGTTTGTTCTGAGAGGAACTCCTTCGCTTGCAATTATTGCCAGCGCCATCAATTTATGGTCTGATATATAAAGGTCGGATGCAGAAATTTTTGAAGGGGGCCAAAATTTTCGGTCTTGGGACAGGTAAAAATTGTCATCTTGGTCACCGAAAAATCTGATGACCTTTTTTCATTTGTCTCCAATTATTCCCAAGAAAGGGTTCCATGTTCGAATCCATCTAAATCCGTCGCGTAGAGACCTTGAGCAAGTGCTTCACTCGCAATTATTGCTCGTGGTCTTCGGCGTGAAATTCCGATGCAGTGTTCGCGCTGTAGGCGGGAGCACCTCTGAGTAGTGAGCCTGAAGGAGCGCTACAGAAATGGAGAAATAAAATTATATTAGTCATTATAGTTCACTCATGCACCTGTTTTTTTATATAATGGTAACCACGCGTGGGACATCGCAAGCAAATTAAGAGGTGTTTTTAGCAAGGATCCAAGGATCCTCGACATATAAACGCTTTGAAGCATAGCTTCACACATGCGTACTTCAATATATCACAGCATGTGACATTATAGAGCTTTTCAATGCGGCTGGCTTGAACTAAAGTAGGGCTTGCATGATCTACGGTGCACTTAAGTCGTTTCAAAGCAGGGGCGCAACCAGAACATTATCCTGGGGGGTGCTCACATTGATAGCACCTAAGGCGCGAAGCTGCAAGTGCCGAAGACACGAAGCTCGTACCGACTAGAGGGTTTGGGGGAGCGTCGTAAGCTCCACCAGCGGGGTTTGGGGAAATCAACGTATTTTTTAAGGTTGACACCAGTTAGAGTTCAGACTCTTGATTGCCAGCTCTTTCTAGTTGCACAGAAGTGCTTCTACCACTGAATAAATCGATTTAGAACTGCGCATTATTTTTGTCAATAACTTGCCCTGGGATGTGCCCCCTCTTCGACATCAATTTTTATTACTTTTCGATTTTCTGATTTTCGTTTTTTCCACTCCACCCTAATGCGTAGTATTAGGCCTACTCCAGCAATTTTCATCTATTCTGATATGACGTCAATAGTAAACTTGCCCGCTTATGAATATTTTGAGCCAACGGTTCTGAAATAACCTGGATTGTGTCTTTGTAACATTAGCCTAACTCTTGTACCGTTCCCCCACACAACTGCAAGGTTTTCTTAACAGTTTTACAACATTAGTTTCTTCCTGAATCAGCTGCAATTGACAAAGTAGACCACTCCACCGACCTTGCCTTAATCACTGCACTTGGGCCTAGGCCTATGCATAATGCTACAGCCAGGGACCGACGCTATCGTTGGCAAGTTGGCATCTATCGTTGGCAAGTTGGCATCCAGCCAAGTTCCAATGACATACATGCATAGCCTAAGGCAGTGACAATAGTCTATGAAAGCAACATTTTAGCTTCAGCTAATGTAAAATTTTACAGTTTAGATTAAAACGGAGAAGTTTTTACGATATTTCAATTTAGTTTTTTCCAACTGTTAAAAGGTTGACATCAGAGTCGATGTTCTAGTCTCACAATAGTTTTGTCCACACTCACTAGTTACATACGGTAATTATTCTAGTCTAACTCTAGCGTGCACACTTCACATATATCCTCAGAGTGTTAATTAGTGAAACGGGTTTGAATTTGAGGTAACTACACCCTCACACATCTGACTATGATTTTTAGTCTGGATTCATACAGTCGAATGTGTCTTCAATGTGATGAAAGGGAAATAGAGGGACAATGTACATAAACTATCATGCCAATTAGATTAATTTCAATAAGGAAAACGACAAATCATGTGAGTGCAAGACAAATGGCGTTGAGAAAAAACATAAGAGTACAAGGAATTCTTTTACATCTATAACTGACAAATTTCTTACAATAAAAACATGAACGCACGAGAAAGAGACATTTTTATTAGTACGACTATTATTGGCTTTGATAAATTCACAATTACAAATAGAAAAGGTCAGATATGGTAGTCGAGATATACAGTGACTTCTAGACGTAGGTTCGTAGGCCCTAATGGTATTGTATGACAACGGAACATCCCAGGGCTTTTTTAGCGAGTAATTATACATAAAATGTGCAGTTCTAAATGGATTTGTGCAGTTATAGAAGAATTTCTGTACAGTTAAAACTGGTAAAAAGATCATTGTCCTCCGAATGGAAGTAATTTGCCATGGATGATGGGAGAGCAAATGAGTTGTGCAGTTCTAAAAATTCCTTTAAAACAATCCTGAAACATCCTGTGCGTTAGAATAATTATTTCTTCTTCCTTGTAGGTTATTTCATGAAACAATAACCAATTGTTTTGTTCAGTATATTCTGGACACGATCAGGCAATAAACTAAACAATCCAATGCAATAAAACTTTGCCCACACTCACCAGTGATATTATAGTATAGCCTGCATGGCGCTATAAGCTTTCGGAAGGGGCCACTGATCATAGATAGCAGTTGAAGAGCATATTTTTATCATCATCTTAAACTACATGCATCATAAGTTTTATATGCTTCAACGGTTACGTTCATGCAAGATTTCTGCCACGCCACTTGTAGCTTTAAGGCGACAGATAGGTCCTCAACTCCCTCCCCCACCGCTATATCCGATACTTGATATTTCAAATGTATACATCTCAGCCTACTTCAGACGACGATATAGTTTCAATGGACCAGTGCAAAACGTTCTGATCTTTTTAGGACCTTAAAGAGAAGTTGCCCTCGTTTCACGGTCACTTTTATGCTCTCTCTTCGTTAACCTTCATCCTGTTAAGTGGGGTCCGATGCACATAAACTATTGGGCTATTATTGTGCTATAAATAATTACGAGTCCACGTTTTATGAATTTGTATATCAGACTGTTCTCAGTGTCCTGTGCCATGACATTGTGTTGTATTGAGTGTATGTACAATATTGGAAATAGTTATTTAGAATTATTGGTAATTTGTTTCTGTTGGGGGTCAGAACGGGCCTCAATGTAAATTCGCTTGCATTTTAATTTCTCAACCCACGTAGAAACGGATTTCGGCAACTTTGTACTACATAAATTCTTCCTTAGCCGCTAATTAGTAATTGATAAATATTTTGTTTTGAGTTAATTTTCAAGCTCATTTGAAATAATGAATCATCAGACATTAAAATAGATTTAATAAAATGCATGAAAAACTGTTCAACTGTTTATGAACCCAAGTTGATAAAAAAAAGCGCATAGCAAATTTGTTGGCAGGATGAGGGTCATACTGTCAAATGTGTAGCCTACACATTGCAATAAATTTCATAATGCAGGTCAACCTAATGATCTGCAGCCTGCATGAAGACAACGTTTGTTAAATTGACTGAAGCAGCAAGTTAAGTTCATCACATTGACTGCATCTCGATTTAGCAATTAATTAACTGAACCACAAGTATTGACATATCTTAAAAGCACGCCTCAATGACGCAGGGGTTGCTCCACGAATGTGTCATAACTTTGTATTTGTATTTGTCTGAAGAGCTATTCGTCTTAAGGTTAATGGTTATGTCAAGTTGCCAGCTCATTGTTATAATGGACGTTCGGGACGGACATCCATCCCTTCCTTTTGGGGTGCGCCTTTTGTATCCCAGACAATTAAATCATTCTGGTATTACGTGCCGTTCCCTGGCGCCCACATCCATAAAACGAGAACAACAATGGTCTTCGGTGAGCTGTTCAGGACAACGCGGAGAGGACTTGTCACCAGATACATGCATATTATGCCTAGGCTGAGAAAGTAAAGGGACAAGCAGGCATTAGGGCCTATTCTTCTTAGACTTAAAGTTAACACAGCTCCGTGATTAAGTTGGGTGAAAAAGAAAGTATTTTTGTAGAAGAACAGAAAGACAGGTAAAGCGAGACATAGGAAATGGGACAGACAGACAAATGGACGGATAGACAGAAAGACAGGTAAAGCGAGACATAGGAAATGGGACAGACAGACAAATGGACGGATAGACGCACTCAAAGACAGTGAGGCACACAAGCAAAGACTCATAATCTTAAATACACAAAGACAGACAGACAGACAAAGTACACATGCATACCTAGAGTCATAGACAGACAAAGACAGACATGAAGACAACAGACAGACACAAGAATTCTGCACAGAGGGTAAGAGACAAAAGAGCAAGCAGACACACCCATAGAGACAGACTTTGACACAGACATAGCTATTACTATTATTATTATTATTATTATTATTATTATTATTATTATTATTATTATTATTATTATTATTATTATTATTATTATTATTATTATTATTATTATTATGGAGATCGAGTATGTATGTATGTATGTATGTATGTATGTAATATGTATGTATGTATGTATGTATGCATGTATGTATGTACAATGTACATACATACATGCATACATACATACATACATACATACATACATACATACATACATACATACATGCATACATACATACATACATACATACATACATACATACATACATACATACATACATACATACATACATAGTATTACATACATATATACATACATACATACATATTACATACATACATACATAGGAGTACGGGAGATTTCAGCAGTGGGGGGCAAAGATTTAGCTTTTGCCCCAAAAATAACTCCTGAAATCTCGTGGAAAATACTACTTTTTCCCAGAAAAAAGTTGACGACCCTTTTTTAGTCATCGTTTCCCGGTCTGCTTGCCCGAAAAACAGTTTTGCCCGAAATTTGGGGGCATTTGACCCCTCTGGACCCCCGCCTCCTACGCCTACATACATGCATACATGCCTTGGTTGCAGTTTTACAATATTTCACATCCTCTGACTCGAGTTCAATTTCCGAACAGGTTCATGGCATATATGAGGGTCACGGCTACACCCCTCGAAACATCCAATTTCTGTACTTCTTACCATCATGTCCATTGGAACTCCAGAAATGGAATCTCAAATAATATTGTGCCATGGTTACGCCTCTGACTAGGTTGAGCGTGGCCGTGATTCTCATGCCGTTTTTTGCTCTTTGACCGTTAACTGACATATCATTGTTAGTGTATCATTACAGTATTTCATATGTATATATACATGTATTTATGGAATTTGACAATGTATAGGCTTATATAAATTTAATTATGCCATAGCGACTACAGTCCAGGGATAATAGAAGCAATGTTACAATATTATGTACAAGTTTGAAAGATTTACTATACTTCATTATTTTAATCTTCTGTTCACTATTAGACCTAAACAATAATGTTTCTAATGATTTAAGAATAAATTTAAATAAAATATAATATATAATAATATATAATAGCTTAATATATGACAGATAATAGTTCGTATTCCTAGCAATAATTATTTTAGGCTACTGGCTGGATATGAGAATGGCAGATTCTTTGCCAAATCAAAGTCTTGAATTAGGCCGATCAGAGACTAACTGACTATCGATCAGAGACTAACTGACTACTGAGACCTCACTGTGCCTAGTTTGGAGGTTTACCATAATTCAGTGGGGGTTGATGTCCCATTTGGGTCTCCTCTGGTTCCCAAGCCAATGCACTGAAATATTCTATGTACTAGTAGGTTATATCGTATGTACATTGTCTTTTGGCAAAAACGTTTGCAGTTACATAGCTGTAATTAATTCTCCTCATAAATTTCTCCACCAATGAAAGTCGATTCGGATCATTTTTCCAATTTTCTTCGCTTCGATCTACTTGAATATTTTGGCTGCTTCAACCACTGAAACCAAAGAATGCACAAGATCATAATTATAAAATTGTTTTTACAACACGCTGGAACTATTTGAACTAACCTCTATTGTGACGCTATAATTTTATATCAATCAGGCAACCATTCAATTCGCTCCTCTGCACACATGGGCGCCCACACATGGGGCAAAATGGGCACTTCCCCCTTGAAAAAACGACACCTATTTTTTTGAGGGGGTTGGGAGTTGGGGGTGGAGGTGGGAGGTGGAGGTGGGGGCTGGGACGAGGAATTTTTTTCCGAAACCCCAAATTTCTCTGATGGCGTACCGGTGGAGGCCGGAGTGTGGTGGGTGTGGTGTGGTGGGGTTGTGGCCGGAGCGGGTCGAATCCTAAATTTCCCGGGCAACGCCGTGTACCCCGGCTAGTGTATAATAATTTTCCAATTACAATCGACATATATATATAATTATATATATTTTATAGCCTACCTAAAATCAAAGTACAACCTCTTTTAAAACACCAGTATCTAGGCTACATCAATTTATCTGTTCATAATTAATTAATTATGGCACATTTATTTAACTGCTCCAAGAAAATTATCAGAACCCAAAAAATCTGAGCCACTTGAGGCTGTTCACTGCCCACTGCTCACTTTAAAAGTCATGGACGCTGACATTAGAAGCCGATGTCAGTGACTTCAGGTCCAAGTCTCCTTTCTATTGATTGATTTGATTGATTGATTTGATTGATTTGATTGATTGATTTGATTGATTGCTAGTGATTGATTGATTTGATTGATTGATTGATTTTGGTTGAGGTGGTCGGTAGTTCTCGTTCTTCATGGTTTGAACCTCCGATCGTTTACTAAATGCATTCCATATTAAATACTTGCTTCATTCGATTGTGTAGGACTGTAGTATGATGCACAATTATTATTGCACGTGTGAAAATGATTGAATAAAGGAATATAATTTGACACATCGACGTACTTCTGTCAATTGGTTCACCGACTATAATCACGATGAACGCATCGAAAATGCCCTGAAGACTCAAGAAGTCATGCATTTCGGACGGCATTTGCGAATCCACTGTAGCGATTGCCTACACATAAACACAATCAAAGACTAAAAAAGAAGAACAATCATGAACAAGAACGCAATTAGAAGATGATTAAGAACCAATCAAAAGATGAACAAGAACCAATCAAAAGATGAACAAGAACGCAATTAGAAGATGATTAAGAACCAATCAAAAGATGAACAAGAACCAATCAAAAGATGAACAAGAACCAATCAAAAGATGAACAAGAACCAATCAAAATACGAACAAGAACCAATCAAAAGATGAACAAAAACCAATCAAAAAATGAACGAGAACCAATCAAAAGATGAACAAGAACCAATCAAAAGATGAACAAAAACGAATTAAAAGATGAACAAGAACCAATCAAAATACGAACAAGAACCAATCAAAAGATGAACAAAAACGAGTCAAAAGATGAACAAGAACCAATCAAAAGATGAACAACAACCATTTAAGATGGAATTAACGAATCCACTGAACCGATTGTCTGCACATGATTTTCATTCAATCATAATTCAATCATAAAAAAGAAAGTGATGAAGAGTAGGCTACTGTAACAGTCATGAACAAAAACGCAGTTAGTTGATGAACAAGAACGCAATCAAAAATATGAACACGATTTCATTTGGCAGATCGTAATCGTATTCGAAATTTTCGAACTCTTAGAGCGCTACTCGAAAGGCAAGGGCTGGCACCACCTTATTCACGAGCGCTGCGTTGTGTCATGTGGATCTCCGTATATAAAACGGTGAGAGTAGTCCAAAGGAGACCCGACTGCACTTTCAAAGGCAGAAAAGGAACGCTTACAAAGACACCCTCTCCAGGGCTGTTACAGTCGAGGATATCGCCGGTATATAGAGTGTACTCACGACACAAATATTTGTGTTTAATTATACGGAGAAAATGACCTGCAGAAAGCCAATGTATCGTAATAGGCCTAATTGTAGCGTGTGCTCAGGTCTTATTTTGGCAGTACAGCCCCTTAGTTACCTACCTCACTGAGTTGTTCATTTGCGTGGACGACCATCAGGAAATACTTGAGAAGGAAATTCCGAATGCCATTCTTAACCACTTCACGTTTCAGCTGAATGGCATCACCGTCAAATGCCTAGAATTCAAGAGAAGATTCGGCTTTTAAAAATCACTAATTCAATCGCCGAGAAAGCTTTAACTGCGGCTAAAACACAGTTATGATACACTTCAGTTTCTAAATAGATCAGCTTCATAGGCGTAGGGGATCATTTCGGCAGTGGTGGGGAAAGATTTGACTTTTGCCCGAAGAGTATAGCCTACTTTAAATTACTTTTGGCGGATCGCGAGTCGTCACCATTTTTCATCGACCAAATTTTCTGATGCCCTTTGTTTAGTCATTTCGATTTCCCAGCCGAAATAACTGATGACCTTTTTAAATAAGTCATTTCGTACAAATCTTCAGAAATATAGTTGTTTTACCCCAGAGCGCCCGAAAAATCCTCCCATGACTGTTTGCCCGAAAAAAGTTTGTCCGCCCATGCCTGTTTTGCCCGAAATACACATTTAGCCGAAAATGGGGGGCATTTACCCCCTGGACTCCCGCTTCCTACGCCTATCAGAGGCGGATCCAGGATTTCTGGTTAGGGGGGGCGTAAATACTACCAATCCAATCCCGTAAATATATATATATGAAATTAGATCACGCAAAACTATAATGATCCTTTTTATAGAAAATGTTATGGAACTTTAAAAAAATATATAGTTTCTCATATAAAACCACTGGTCTCCACTGAAGGTTAACAGTGAAACGATTATAAATCAGTTATCGGTTTTGATCATGCAACCCTTGATTCAAAAAGGAAATAGGCTACTTCAGTGTCACATGCCAGTGGATTAAGCAGTGTCATTCTCCTTGGATGCTTTCTGGCGTAGGCATTGATAATGTCATCAATGTCTAACTTGATGTCCTTGTGGACAAACAATAAAATGAGTGCATTAAATCTGTCCTCGTTCATTGTACTTCGGAAACACAACTTCACAAATCGCAGACTAGAATTTGCTCGTTCAACACTGCAAGCCGTGACAGAAGTGAGCAGCAAAATGTGAATTATTGCGGTAATATTTGGATACATAATACGACAGGAGCGGCTGTCAGCGAGGGTGTCCGACAGGGTACTTGGTGTGCTGTCAGCGTTTCTCCACATCTGATGCCAAAGCTTTAACTCTTGATGAAAAGAATCCGGCGAAGGCAGGTCATCATGATAGTAATGAAGTATAGGCCTACCATCAGCAGTGAGTGCGTCGATGTTTGAAACATTAGATGGAATGAGACTTAGACCACGAATTGCTTGTTTTGCAAGATCTCCAAATCGTAGGCTAAACTGCTGAAGTAGAATGTCCAGAAATGAAAGAGAAATATTTCGTTTGAAATGTTCATCTGGCGCTGCAGCGGGTGTGTTGCTTCGGTGAATCTGTTTTGAGCATATTCTTGGTGCAGTAATTGGTCCAGCGCCAGCTGTCTCTGCCATTTTAGTAGCTTTCTGGAAAACATGCTCCCATTCGCTGTCATCCTGTCGGGCATTGTTTAAGCCGTTTTGACGGCGGACCACTCGACATATTTTTAAATTTACCAATTTCTATTTACGTAAATTTTGTCTGTACATGAACTTTGTGAATGACGTCACGGCAAAAGTCATTGGTCACCTGGGCAACGTCTGCTAGCAACTCAGGTAAGTGGAATGGCGTCTCAAATTATTGAGCAATTTGAATGTATCATACGATTCTGAACAATTTGCCTACTTTAATATCTCATGCGCTTACTTTGCAGTGGTAGGTAACAGAGCTCCGGTAAGAGAGCTCCATTCTGCCGGTCCAGCTACTTCAAACATCCTATTCCCAAATTGCAATTATATTAGTTTTATATAGGTCAGTTTAGTTTGAGAACAATTGCTGCAGGTTTAGGGGGGGCGTACGCCGGCTCCGCCCCCTCTAAATCCGCGCCTGCCTATGATCAGCTCACTCGTAATAATAACATTGCAATATCCATGCCTCGCATTAAATAAGTATCTATTTTAAACAAAATGATACTTTTACCAGGATGAACAAACGATAACAAGTTAAACAACGGTCGATTCTATGACTGCATGGCATCATGTCAGACGCCGATTCGCCCTTCGGCTGCTTACTTTCACCATTTTCCCTCTAGGGAGTGGAAGGCTGAGTCAACCTTGCGTAGCTACCGGTAGCGAGTATCAAACTCGCGTCCTGCTGTTATTAGCGTCTGTGCGCTGTCATTCTACCATCACCCCGCCTTTGCCATTCTACCATCACCCCGCCTTTGCCATTCTACGGTAACCCCGCCTTTGCCATTCTACCGTTACCCCGCCTTTGCCATTCTACCGTTACCCCGCCTTTGCCATTCTACCATTACCCCGCCCTTGCCATTCTACTGTCACCCCCCGTCTTTGCCATTCTACCATCACCCCGCCTTTGCCATTCTACCGCCATCCCGCCTTTGCCATTCCACCATCACCCCGCCTTTGCCACTGTGCCATCACCCCCATAATTATTTTTATAATATACATGCTAAATGTTGTGCTCTGCATGTTTCATAGTATAGAAATGAAACACCAATGTGGCTGGTATCCATGAAGCGTAGGCCTACCTCCGTGAGTATCTTTTGCTTCAGAGCCTCATTCAATTCCTCACCGTTTTCTACTCGCAACTGCAGAGTATACACTGTAGCATCCAGACCCTGAAAACAAAACAAAAAAAACTAAAACCCATTCGCAGCTCTTCAAATCAAAACTTCCAAATACAGAAAGCCACATTTCGCGATAGACCCAACATAGCAATCAACTTAAGCCTAAATAAGCCTACCTTACAAAACCAACATTCAATATTACAACTTTAAACCACCTTACCATGTAAGCCTAAATTATGTCCAAATTAGGTTATAGGTTACCTAAAAATTATTGAGCAATTTGAATGTATCATACGATTCTGAACAATTTGCCTACTTTAATATCTCATGCGCTTACTTTGCATACCATAGCTTGCCTTTCTCCACAGTTCACTTATAGTTTACTTTATTCAACAGTAGCTCACTTTGCTTTAATTTTTCTTCTAAAACGCACTTTGCCTCCCTCTACCAATCATGATTGAATGCATTACATTTACGAAAACATGTACGTGTGTACGTACATGTACGCATGCATAATTTGTATATGTATTTAGGCCCATGTGTATACTGTATAATGTATGCCGTATGTGTGTAGCCTATAACTGTATATATATTTATATATACACATACCATACATATGTTACGTTTTTGAATCGTCAAAAAACGGTGGGTGGCCTCATTAAAAGTGGTGTAACTTTTGTTCTGTTTGAACTATTTTGATGACATCTGGCCCTCATGTGCAAATATGAATTGTCTTTAAGACTGTAAATTTAATTTCGAAATTCTTACTTCTGGCCAAGATATTGGCAAAAAACCGTAGGTTTTCTTTGCCCATCCTATAGGCCTACATAACTATGTATAAATGTTGGCACGCACGTGTGAATCTATACGACTCTGTATTGTGTGTATATGAATCTCTACGCATTAATTGCACGCTAGCACAGGGCCTTCAAGAAACTCTTTAAGCACAACTCTCCCCAATATTCCTATCCAACTGAATCTCGACCATCCAGACATACCCTTAGAAGACCGTCCTCAGCCTCTTCACACAGTTCCTCAGCATCTTCATCCTTCTCGTTGCTTCCCTCGCCGCCTTCGATTGCATCCACTGTTCCATCGATCAACCTCTTCGCTGGTTCGAGACCTTTCGACATTTCTAATGCGTACTCGTACAGTGTCTTCATTGTGCTTCTCTTTCGTGGTATCCCGTCCAGGAAATCTTTTCGCTACATAACCGTTCAAAAATATGATCAGATTCACAATAAGATTGTTTAACAGTCTCTGCTCCAAGTACTGGTACAATATAATTATTTCGGATGGTAAGTTTGTAATTATTGGTTAGGTCTTCTTCAGCATGGAAGGCTGTTGTTATTATCATCTTCATCATCATCGTCGTTGTCTGCATGCAATCTCATCACATCGTCGTCGTCTTCTTCAGTTTCACAACCATCGGCATAATCAATGCATTGATAATTGTGGTGATGAAGATGAAGATGATGATGATGATGATGATGATGATGAGGATGACGACGACGACGCCGATGATGAGGGTGCATACAGCAACCATCTCAATTATGATCATAACCGATAGACCTATACTTGCACCAGAACGGCCATCATCGTTACCAGCATGATCACAAACACAATCACCACCGCCACCACACTAAACCACATCATCATCATCATCATCATCATCATCATCATCATCATCATCATCATCATCATCATCATCATCATCATCATCATCTTCATCATCATCATCATCATCATCATCTTCATCATCATCATCATCATCATCATCATCAGCATCATCATCATCATCAAAAGTATCATCGTTGTCGTCGTCGAAGTCATCAAAATTAACTCTCAATAAATAGAAACACATTAGCTCTAAGCTTTAACTGCCTCACTCATACGTGATGCATCTCACCTTCGTTGCGTCCTGTGGCAATTCATCCGTTAGCACTGCACCCAGGTAAGTCTCTCGTACATGACCAAAGCCCTCAGTCAACTGCAACGTACAAACGGAACGTGTCAACCTTCAATTGACCTTCAAAGTTTTCTTCCTTTTTCTTTCCGTGTTCAGTAGCGCAGCCTACGCCTAACCTAGTCACTGTATTTCGGTATCTAAAGCTAGTGTATAAGTTTCTAAAGTTCTTAACTTGTTCAATTACAACAAAGCTCTGTTTCTGGTATTTTCTTCTTTCTTCATAACAACGCAAATAACACAACAAAGGATCAACGACGACAAACGCTTGAATTCAACGACAGCAACGCAACTATTATCATCTAACTCCACTGTTCTCTAAAACGTCTTCTACTCTCTACTACCAACTCCTTCTTCTACAACTTAACTCACTGTCTAGACGTACACTCTTCCCCTTGCCGCTCTGTCCTTCTATCTGTCCGTCTGTCTGTCTGCCTATCCCTCTCTCTCTCGCGCTCTCCGGCGACGGTCGGCCGAGCCGCGCCAACTTTCCCGCCAGTCTGTCACCTGCAGGCCTAACTGTCTAGACGCTGACCTTGAGCTGGTCTATTCGTACGCCTAAACATCAACTGACCACATAGACTATACAAAATTAGCTCACAGAACGTATATGAAACTTGTGCGAATTCAGTAGCAGTGTATACGCTATCTCACGTCTGTGCTTCTAGCTGAGCATTTCGGCCCACAAAATTATTATTGCATGAGAAGAACGAATTAAAGCTGCTATCTGCGCCAACCGCCACGATGTTAGATATCATTAAGAACGAGAATTTCGCATCAGAAGATTGGTGGTCACTCCTATGTTGCACAGTTCTCGTTCTGAAAGATAATATTTCTATTATTATACCACTGGTGTGGTATCCGGAACTAGGCACATATTTTGTGGAGCTTACCAAGAGATTCGAAATTAATTAAATAATGATAATTGGAGTAGGGCCTAATAAGAAATCATATATAATATTAGCCTATAATTATATAATCTAAGCAAGCAGTGGCGGCGCCAGGATTTCAGTTTGGGTGGGGGGGGCTGAAGCCTCGCGGAGGAAATCTTCCGTTTTGATCCGCCAAAATTTCTGATGACCTTTTTTAGTCATCCGACCGAAATCGCGTACAGTTTTGGCGGGTTTTTCGCAGGAATATTTCACTTTTCAATGTTAAAAAACCAGCTGGATCTTTTTAGGGGGCTTAGCCTTTTATAGGGGTCTTAGCCCCCATAGCATCTCCCTAGCGCCGCCACTGTAAGTAAGTATAGTAAGTATGCTCTTTATTTCTTCACTTGCAAACGCACAATGGAGCATATAGGCCTATATCGGAGTAATAATTTGCAATGAAAGATGCAAAAAAATGTAAAAAATTATTTACTAACCGGTTTCGCAAATGCCTCTATGAGAGGGTCAATCAGTGGTGTGACATATTTCGCTAATAATGGTCCTAGAATCTTGTTTGTAAGATCTGCAAATAATCCAATTAAAACACAATATACAGTCAACGGTGTGGATCCCATCATTTATATAGCGTCTTTTCAAAATCTGCAGTTGAACAACTGCGCATTATTTCTATACGTATGAAGCCTTTCTTTGCAATAACTACTTGGTAATGTTCGTTATGACGATGCTTAGTCGTAATGTAGAGGATTTTCGTTGCCCCCTTCTTCATCCAGGCTTGGGACTGGCACTATCATGGTGCGGGGAGGTGCGAATTAGTAGCTCCATCGTTTAAGGACTATTGTGGCTGCTATGGTGCCTGCTACTCGCCGTCTGAGCCTCCACAGATGCAACGCATAGTTGATGCATTCATGCTGTAACTTGTTTCGATGATTGCATGGATGTTTGTATGTAGGCCCTATCCAATAAAATTCAAATCAAGACAAATTGATTAAATCAATTAGTGGTAAATCAAATCAAATTGATGGCCTATGCATCAAGTAGTAGGCCCTAATAAATACAAGTCAGCTAGGCTTGGGATTAGTGTGACAGCATATTGTAGTGTAAGCTTATATCGATTTATGAGGAGAAGAAGCTCAACCGCTTAGCTAGTCGTCGTCATAAACCTTTGAACCCATAATTGTCCTCGTTAGTCCATATAGGGCATTTGATAATTATGATCCTATATTAATCTGTGCAATTATTAAACTGTCATTTATAGTGCGCCTAAACGAAAAGAATCTTGAACGAAAGCGCGTAACAGGAAAGTCTACTTATAATAAATCTTTAACAGGTAAATCTTAATTAAGCTTTTCGTGAAGAGCTCTAAAGATGATTTGCGAATGACCCCATGCTAGCCTTGTTGACTTTGTCTTTTATCGATTACTACTTGATACATGTGCATGTATGTGTGTGTGAGTGTGTGTGTGTGTGTGTGTGTGTGTGTGTGTGTGTGTGTGTGTGTGTGTAGGCCTACTCGTGTGCACTCGTGTGTACTCGTGTGTACCCGTACTTTTTATTGCGTCGATGATTTTGTTGTGTACTGTGATGATTGGCGACAGTCCTTTGCCCAGAATCGGTTCGATTTTGTCAAGCAACAACTGAGTTTCTTGCAGGATCTTTGCCCATGCTGGACCGAGGACGCCCTGGATCGTTTTCTTCATCAGACCAACAGCCTAAACAGTTAACACAGAAGTTTACTAATTCTGTATTAATCAAAATCCAATAATTGTAGGCTATTTTTCGCTTGCGCCAATTAATCAATTGCCCAAATGCATTCAATGTAAATGTAAATGTAATCGGATTTTTATATAGCGGTTGTCTTATGGCCTCGATCCTGAGAGGTGAGATCCTTCACCACCGCTCGCCCGTTTGAATGGACGCCTCGCCATTTAGGTCCCCGTGGACGGACCATGTTAGCCCGAGATTTTAAATCTCTGAAATAGCCACCTTCGGGATTCCAACCGCGGTCCTCACGCTCTCTTCCACAGCTGCGCGGCCGCCAGCTCTCTTACCGATGTAGCTAACGTGGACTACTAATGCGATTCAACACACAGATCCAGCATGTTCAGTTGATACAGTTGTCAACTATTTAACAACACTGCATTGTACTATATTGTACTATATTGTAGTCTATATTTGACAACACTAGGCCTACTATATACATTGTACTGCATTGTACTACACAATAGAATGACTTACCGTGTACCAGGCGGGAATAAGTGAGCGGCCGGCTATCCACGATGCAAATGAGGCGGAAATTCCTGACGGAATCTTCAGGTGGCCTTCAAGCTTTGCGAGGACATCATCTTGCACTTTAGGTAGGCAGCTAGTCATCAGCATCTCCAGTAACATCTAAAGGTTCAGAGAAAGTCCCCAAATATAAAAAGTCAAGAGGATACTGCGTGTAAAATCTCTGTGGTTTCTCGATGCAATCTGTTGCCATTTGGCATGCTTATTAACATTGTAAAGTCTATTCTGAAAACTGGAAGACACTTATTTTCAAGATGGCATCCAAGATGGCCGCCTGGCGCCAGAATTGCCTGTATTCCGACGTGGGAAATTGACTCACGAGGTGTCGCAATGGAACCTGTTACCAATCGGCGTGCTAATTAAAAGTCTAGACCTACCTTGTATTTGCAGTTGGAAAAGAGTAATTTTTAAGGTGTCGTACAAGATGACTGTATGGAGCTGAAACTGTTTACATACCAAACACTATGCGCTCAACCTAGACAGGTGCTTTGGTGTCTAACAGAATAGGCATTATTGTCAAGCGTTTAGCTATATTAGCTAGTCACAATAATTAATTTAGCCTACATAGATCTAAGCATAATAATTTACTGTTAAATACAACGATCATTAAGTTTTCATTTACATAGTTTACACAGTATTGTCAGGTTTTGGCATGCTTATTAACATAGTAACGTCTATTCTGAATATGGGAAGATAGTTATTTTCAAGATGGCATCCAAGATGGCCGCCTGGAGCCAGAATTGCCCATATTCCGATTAATCACCTAATAAAAGTCAGCCATCTTGGACGCCATCCTGAAAACTATCTTTTCCAATGGTCACAACGGGTCTTAATTATAGGCATACCTTATATAGGCATATAGTAGCATATAGTAGCAGAATCAGTTGAGAAACCTGCTGCATAAATATGTTGAAGGTTCTATTGTTTTTCTGTATATTGACTCGACTATAATTGAGTCAGCTGGAAAGAGTTCAGAACAAACGAATCTATACTGGAAGAGCTGCAGCCGGAACGGCGCCTGCTGGAGGTGGTGAAAGGAAGGAAGCTGAACTACTTCGGACACATGATCAGAGCAGACAAGCTGCCGGCATTCATATGTCAGGGCTATCTAATAAACTTACTCTAAATTTGGATAAAACCAACTACATCCTCTTCAGATCCCATAAGAAAAAATATCCCAATGAACTTCCTATTCTACTTATTGAAGGGACTCCTATCACCGAAGTAACATCCACAAAATTTTTGGGCGTTTACATTGACCAGCATCTAAATTGGAAGGAACACATCAATAATATCTCTAGCAAAATTGCTAAGACTGTTGGTGTGCTATTTCGCTCATCTAAACTGATTCCTGTCTCTATCCGGTCTATGCTATACTATTCTCTTATTTATCCTTATTTAACCTACTGTAATTTAATTTGGACGTCTACTTACAAATCTAATTTTATCAGACTAGTCACCCTTCAAAAATATGCAATCCGTTTTATAGCTAATATTCCTCGCCGAGCCCCCACCGCTCTGTATTTCAAGGAATTTGGATTATTAAAGATCGATCAAATTAGGCACTTGCAAATAGGAGAGTTTATGTACCGTTATAACCATGGCCTATTACCACTTGTATTTAATGATTTCTTTAACCTTACCTCTGATCGCCACTCTTATTCAACTAGAAAATTAACTGTTTATGACCTTCCCTACGCACATACTAATACTCGTCGATTCTCTATACAATATACTGGCTCCCAATGTTGGAACTCTCTCCCTACACATCTTCATTCCCTACCTAACACAAGATTATTTAAGCATAAACTTCGCCTTTATTTACTTAAAACACTTCCTGATATGTAATGGTTAAGGTTTCTGCTCAGTGGTCTCGCCAAGCCCTTAGTTAAGTCTTTAGTTAAGTCATTAGTTAAGAGTTGTTTTTCTCGTTATATACAGAAATGTCGATTGCTTAATTTTTTTTTCTCTCTCCCTCATCATTTTTTTATTCCTACAATTGAATGCTCTGTCATGTTTTTCTTTTATATTTTACATGAATTATGGGTGGCCCTATTAGCGGGATTTTCTATCCCTTCTGAGTCTCCCCTTCTTCACCAAATTATGTTAATGTATTATTCAATGCCATAATTGTATCATGTCTGTTTGTTGTTTTGGTTGAGGAAAAAAAAATAAAATAAAATAAATAAATATCTGGACGGAAAAAGGGCCCGGGGAAGTCCGAGGAGAAGATGGATGGATGACGTAGAGGAATGGACGGGGGATGGTGATGGAGGACTGTGTGAGAACCGCGAGGAACAGAGAGCAATGGAGGAAGATGGCGTCGTCGACTCTGATCCCCGATCCACAGCAATGAGGATGGTCACGACGACGACGACGACGACGATAATTGAGGCCGAACAGAATTTGCTTGAATTTTTCTGCACATTAACCTCATCGGAGGAGACTCGAAGCCGCACTCTATCAGTCTCTCTGCCCAGAAAGTAAGAACTAGAGAATTTTCAACATACATCGAAGGAAGAGCGAGAAAGAGAGAGACAGGGAGACAGAGAGACAATACAGAGTCAGACAGACAGACAAACAGATAGAGACAGAGAAACATAAAACATTCTTGAGGGGGCAATCTTCTATGGCCAACTCACCTCGTCCTCTGTACCATCGTCCTTCCATCCCTTCAGAGCTTCAACCTTATCTGGAATACTCTCGCATGCCCTCTCAAACGCCATTCCCAGCACCGTGTCCGTATTTCGTGCTGGAAAGACATCATACGAACATATAATATTATCAAATGATTGTTCCAGAAGGGTATGCACCACTGCTAGGCAACACAGCATTAGAATAAATTATATGGTCCACTGCTATGGAATTCATCGCCTAATCATTACTCGTTCTATTCGCCGCCAAATGGAAAGCACCAAAAACTGATAATGTTGATGATAACGACGACGACGATGACGATGACGACGACGACGATGATGACGATGACAATGACGATGACGACGACGATGCCGATGACGAAGACGATGACGCTGATGATGACGATGACGACGACGATGACGATGATGACGATGATGTTGATGATGATGATTTGAGACCAGTTGTTATGAAATAGAGGACTGCTACTAACGCTTGAACTTCCGAACACATGTCTGGAGGAAGTAGATCCAATCATTGCGGTCGATTGGCTCCTCGCCAGCGCTGACTGATGACGTCTTCTCACGGCCAAAGAAATTAAAATGAAATAATAAAAGATGTCAATCTTCTGTCTAAAGTAATTTTAAGAAGAATTGTGAGAAAATTGACGAAGATGCTGAAGAAGAAAAAGAGCGAGGTGATGGAGAAGGAGGAGAAGGCGGAGAAAAAGATGGAGAGGAGGTAGAACGGAAAGAAAAATATGACTAAAGAGAAGAGAATGAGGAAGATAATCTACAAAGTGGAAGTAAAGAAGTAGTAGTAGTAGAAGAAGACGAAGAAGAAGAAGTAGTAGTAGTAGTAGTGGTGGTGGTGGTGGTGGTGGTGGTGGTGGTGGTGGTGGTGGTGGTGGTAGTAGTAGTAGAAGAAGAAGAAGAAGAAGAAGAAGAAGAAGAAGAAGAAGAAAAAGAAGAAGAAGAAGAAGATGGAGATGAAGAAAACGAAAAAGAAGAGGAGGAGGAAGAAAAGAAGAAGAAGAGGAATGAGGAGGAGGAGGAGGAGGAGGAGGAGAAGAAGAAGAAGAAGAAGAAGAAGAAGAAGAAGAAGAAGAAAAAGAAGAAGAGAAAGCCAACTGAAGCCAGGCGAAGAGGAAGTAGTTGAATGTACTCTAATAATGCTTTACTCTACATGATCACATTCATCCACTTCATCTTGCTCTTCTTCTTCATTTGTATCCTCTCATCCACGCAAATCCCCTCCTCAGCGTACAAGATGAGGTGGAAGAAAAGGAAGATAAGATGATTATGAAGATGAAAAGAAAGTGAGCAGACAGCAATTTGAGGAGGGGAATTGCAAAAGATGAATTGGAGAAGAAATAAGCTGAAGAAGCCTGAAATCCCTACCTAACAATAGAACGTCAACTTAATATACCTTGTTTGTGGGCTGGCCCATTCTGAAGACATACTTTGTTCTCTGCGGGTGAAACAGCGCCCAGGAATCATCAGGAAAGTTGACCATTTTATCGAGTGTGCCTGGCTTGACACCTACGACCATTCAACCCAAACATAGAATTACTTCTTTGGTTTACAAATTATAATTAAGAATCAATCAGTTAATTACTTAATGAGCAAGTTATTAGGTAGCCTAAGTTAGTAGCTCATCTACCTGCTTTCCGTGGTCTCTCCGACAAACGGGTAGGGTGGTATAGAAATGGATCGGAACTGTACTTAATCTCTGTCATACACAATATTCAGACTTCTGGTTTCATGAGATGTTCGGTTGTTTCTAGTCTAATCTAATCAGGCCAAACTGGATCCATTCTAACCGAATCTATAGTCTGATCAAGGCTAGTTTAGTCTAAGTCAAATCTAGTTTAGTCTAGTCTAGTCTTGGCTCATGTAGTCTAGGTCTAGTCTAGTTTAGTATAGGTTAGTATAGTTTAGTCTACAGGGTTGGCAAAAAAAAGACCCCCCCTAAGTTTTTTGCCAATATCTTGGCCAGAAGTAGGAATTTCGAGATGAAATTTTACAGGATTAAAGACAATTCATATTTACACACGATGGCCAGATTTCATCAGAATATTTCGAACAAAGTAAAAGTTACACCACTTTTAGTGAGGCCACCCCTTTTTCTTGACGATTCAAAAACGAAACGCAAAAAAATTAGGTTTTTTGCTAATATCTTGGCCAGAAGTAGGAATTTCGAAATGAAATGAAATTTTACAGGCTTAAAGACAATTCATATCTACACAAGATGGTCAGATTTCATCAAAATATTTCAAACAGAACAAAAGTTATACCAATTTTAGTAAGGCCACCCACCGTTTTTGGACGATTCAAAAACGAAACGCAACAAAAAGTAACAAAAACACGATTTTATTAAGTCTCATCACAAATAACTGTTGTCAAATGAACTTGGTATTGCTTTACGACTTGTGTTCAATGTGCCCACCACCCGTGCCAAAACTTCTTTGGAGTCTCTTTGCTAAGTTCTTGATGAACCTGTTGATTAATCTGATAGATTTCTTATTTACCAATTTGATTGTCATCTTGCTAAGTGACTTCTCAGTGACGCGCAGCTACGCTGGTACCCTGTTTCTTTTTAAATAGTAATAATAATGATCATCTGGCTATACGAAGGCCATTTGATAACAATTATTTGAGATGAGACGTAATAAAATTGTGTTTTTGTTACTTTTTGCTGCGTTACGCCTTTTAATCATCAAATAATGGTGGGTGACCTCATTAAAAGTGGTATAACCTTTTTTCTCTTGGAAATATTTTGATGAAATTTGGCCATCGTGTGCAGATATGAATTGTCTTTAAGCCCCTAAAATTTCATTTTGATATTCTTACTTCTGGCCAAGATATTGGCCAGAATAATTAGATCGGTTTTATGTTACTTTTTGTTGCGTCGCGTTTTTGAATCGCGAAAAAACGGTGGGTATCCTCACTAAACTCACTAAAAGTGATATAACTTTTGTTCTGTTTAAAATATTTTGATTAAATCTGGCCATGATGTGTAAATATGAATTGTCTATAAGCCTGTAAAATTTCATTTCGAAATTCTTACTTCTGGCCAAGATATTGGCCAGAATAATTAGATCGGTTTTATTTTACTTTTTGTTGCGTCGCGTTTTTGAATCGCGAAAAAACGGTGGGTATCCTCACTAAACTCACTAAAAGTGATATAACTTTTGTTCTGTTTAAAATATTTTGATTAAATCTGGCCATGATGTGTAAATATGAATTGTCTATAAGCCTGTAAAATTTCATTTCGAAATTCTTACTTTTGGTCAAGATATGGGCAAAAAACGTAGGGGGGGGTCTTTTTTATGGCCCACCCTGTAGATCATCCAGTCTAGTATAGACTCATCCAGTATGGTCTTGGCTCATCTAGTCTAGTCTCGTCTCGTCTAGTCTCATCTAGTCTCATCTAGTCTCATCTAGTCTCATCTAGTCTAATCTAGTCTAATCTAGTCTAATCTAGTCTAATCTAGTCTAATCTAATCTAGTTCAACCCAAGCCATCCAGGAAAATCTAATTCATAGGAGAAGCCTCTCAAATGAATTCCCACATTCGACTGCGGCTTCACTTGACGCGATCATCGGTTGATGTCGTCAGCAATATAACGGTAAAAGTCTTAAGATCAGATTGACTTGGATCGATCTGGATGGGAATGCGTTGAAGTGGACTAATCTAGACTAGGTTATATTAGATGAAATGTGACTCTATTAGATGAGCAGAGATTATATAAGATAGTATATTATATTAAATTATATTAAATTATACTAAATTATATTAGTCTAAATTATATTATATTATATTATAATATATTATATTATATTGTATTGTAGTGTATTGTATTGTATTGTATTGTATTGCACTGTACTGTGCTGTACTGTACTGCACTATACTATGCTATGCTATGCTATGCTATGCTATACTATACTATACTATACTATACTATACTATACTATACTATACTATACTATACTATACTATACTATACTATACTATACTATACTATACTATACTATACTATACTACACTACACTATACTATGCTATGCTATGCTATACTATACTATACTATGCTATACTATACTATACTATATTATATCATATTATATTAGATCAAAGATCATATTAGATTAAAGATCAGATTAAACTAGATTAGAGATCTTCTGTTATTAGTAGGTCAATACAAGACGAACCGAGTTCGTCAGCGATTGGTTGAATGAGTCGACGAAACGGTTTATCGATGTTCTTCGAAAGAACTCTGTAACCAGCTGGACTGATCGTCGTCTTTGGCTTCTGGCGCTTTTCATAAGCCTGGAAGAGAAACGATGTGGCTATGAACGCCAGACATATAGCCATATCTTCTACCCATTTGATAAGAGGCTGGTAATATCTTCCTTTTTCGTCATACCCCATGATGCATTGCGAAAGACGCGGAAGAGTCAGTATTCAGAAATAGCATTACGAAATTAGTCTCGTTGCCATCATCATAGTCAATGTCATCACCATCATCATTGGCATCGTCATCGTCGTCATCATCATTGGCATCGTCATCGTCATCATTTGCATCGTCATCATCATCATTGGCATCGTCGTCATCACATCATTATTGTCATCATTTACGTCGTTGTCATAGGCGTCACCATCATCATCATAGTCATCGTCATTACTCATCGTATTAGTCATCGTCATCGCCATCGCGGTTATAGTAGAAGTTGATTCCGTGAAGAGATCGGCAGAGACAGAAAGAAAGAAATATGCAAAAAAAGAAATCGAGAGAGACAGACAGAGACAAAGACAGAGAGACAGAGACAGAGAGACAGAAAGATACAGAGAGAAAGAAACAGAGACAGAGGAGAGAGACACACAGACAGACAGACAGACAGACAGACAGACAGATAGACGGACAGGCAGACAGACAGAGAAACAGAGGGAGAGGCATACAGGGACATACACCTACCCCTTGATTGGCGTAGAATTCTATTCCGTAGTCGTTCCTTTCCACGCAGTAGACCTTCTTCCATCCCTTCATCGCTCCGGGTCCTTCTCCCTCCTGCACTTCAACGTAGCCACCGAACAGATCCGTCCGCTCAACCGAATCGAACTATCATCAACAAAATCAAACACGACCAACGTTTCCTACATGTATGTTCGAATGTACATGTATGTGCTTAGTATGTGTGCATGCTTCTATGCATGTTTTTACGTTTAAGTGACTTACATTGTATGTGTGTACAACTGTACATGTATGTATGGCTGTATGCATATATTTTATGTATGTGCGTATGTGTGCGTGTAGACATGTATAAATAAATTTATATGCGCATACTTTAGTATATGTGTGTATAGCTGTGTATGTGTGTATGCATGCATGCATGTATTGGTGTGTGCATAGCCTACATGTATGTATGTTTGTGTGCGTGCGTGCGTGCTTGTGCATTCTTCTTCTTCTTCTACTACTACTATACTACTTCTTCTTCTTCTTCACCTCCTTCTCATGATTCATGATTCCTATTTTTATATTTCATGATTCCTATTTTTATATTTCATGATTCCTATTTTTATATTTCATGATTCCTATTTTTATATTTCATGATTCCTATTTTTATATTTCATGATTCCTATTTTTATATTTCATGATTCCTATTTTTATATTTCATGATTCATATTTTTATATTTTCGTGATACTTCCGCTTCTGCCATCGTGGCTCCTTCCCTGATTCCTCCCATTTTTTTTATCCGTTTCACCATTCAGTCTGTCTGCCTTACGTTGGATTTCTAATGATCATTGAAAATAATACGTTCCATCTGGGAGCTGAAAATAATTTAAGCTTAAAATCGGGGCTTTCGGATGTACTTACCTCTCTGTAGGTAAGCCTTAAGTTGTCCGGTGCTTTGGTCTCCGCTGCTTCTCTGGCTCTTTGGTAAAGTGTCCAGGCGGCATTGAGGGCATATGATATCCCGAACTGCTTTGCAGTTTCCGTTGCGGTCTCTGTGCATAAAAACACGTCGGTTAAACTTCGCTTGTTCATGGTTAGATAGGCTTAGGGTCTACTTCTCTTTATATCTAGGTTGTGCTGTAATGTAATGTATCTCCTAATTTATTATATGGCGTCTTTACCAGAGCGATCGATTATGGTAATAATTAATCTGCCACACATTCTATAATTATTAATTACGTAATGTAATACGACTGTTAGCAACAAATGAACATCTTTGTCATTTTAAAGACAATTACCGCATTAAATTTGAAATTCAACATCAAATCAGTGAGTGTGTTTGTCAATCAATCAATCAATCAATCAATCAATATGTTAGTGCATGAAATGTCAACGCCTAATCAGTCGAAACCAGGTCGTAAGCAAGCGTCATTCATTCATTCATTAATTTATTCATTCATTCGTTCAGTCAATCAGTCGTTCATTCAGTCAGTGACAAATATGTAGCGCAATACCAGAATCAGAAAATATTCAATTCTCAGCAAAGCCAGTCATCAGTAAGTAATACCTTGCAATTTCTGTATGGTTTCGTCGCTGACTGGCGAACACATGTTTGCAGGATTCTGCTCAGCTAAGCTTCTTTCACTATGCGATACAACGTTCCTTTAGCTTGAAAATAATAGTGATCCCTCTCTCATGAATTACTATAATCTGACGTCACTCTAAAGATTCTACGCTTTTCAATGTGTAGTCTTTAATGCTCAACTAGAAGCATTACACCACAACGGCTTCTAAGTGACTTGTGAAATCCTCGGTGTTGAATTAGCTTATCTGATGACGATATTTCACGCTGTCCTCTGGTTTTATGTGAATCCAAAGGACATCGGCCTACGGTAGTAGGCCTATAATCGTCATCTTAACCTCCACGCTCTAAAGTGTTACTCTAAATCTTATTCAAGAACGGTATTGAAAATTACTTGGTTACTTTGCATCACTCTGGACAGATTAACAACGCACTCGAATCCATTCCCCTTCATTGCGAAGTGTTTCCGTCGAAGAGCACGACCAGGCCTATATTTTGTTCCTGGTCTGTGCGCCTCATGGTGACCATGGTGATAATGACAATAATTGTGCTTTCAATAATAATTATTATGTGAAGCGTTCCAAGAAACTTCCTCATAGTGGATTTGCCCGTGTTGTTCTTGCTGTCGTCGTTGTTGTTGTGAGTGAGACAAATGTTGTTGGTGGCTGCAGTGGCGGCGCCAGGATTTCAGTTTCGGGGGGGCTGAAGCCTCGACCGAAATCTCATGAAAATTTTCCATTTTCGCCGCCAAAATTTCTGACGACCTTTTTTTTTTAGTCGTCAGCCCAAAATTGTGGATATTTTACTCTAAAAATTTCGGATGGCCCTTTTTTTAGGGGGGCTGAGCCTCTTGTAGGGGGGCTTAGCCCCCCAGACCCCCTAGCGCCGCCACTGGGTGGCTGCTTAGGTAAAGGTTACCTAGACACAAGTGAAAACAAAACTTTGTGAGATAGCCGTGCCTGTCACATCATACGTAAATTATTATGTGAACGTGTCGTCGTAAATTATTCGGAATTGAATTGGTTTCAGAGCTGTTCGAATAGGCCTACAAGTTGGAGTGGCGAAAAGAATTCTTGTTAATTATGATTCATATTGATGAAAGTAGACCTAATTTTTTATTCAAATAGAAGGGGATTTATTAAAGCAATAAACCTTAAATCGAGGTTTGATTAACGAACGATAGTAGGCTATTCAAATAAAAGTTAGGCCTATACATTGATGAAAAATAATTGCTGCCTAAATAGAAGCAAATCGCACAGCGGGATTGATTAAATGAATTCTTGCCTAATCAGAAGCTGGATCGATGAGAAGGATTCTTGCCAAACTATTGAAGTTGAATTTATTAAAGAAAATAATACTACAGCGATCAAATAATTTGCATCACTAAAATACACGTTTGCGCTAAAGTTATTACTGTACAAGCGGAGCTATATACATAGGCGTACGAGGCGGGGGTCCAGGGGGGGCAAATGCCCCCCAAATTTCGGGCAAATGTGTTTTTCGGGCAAAAGAGGCTAGGACGGGCCAAAAAAATTCGGAGATTTTTTTCGGGCAAAACAGGTACGGGAGGGATTTTTCGGGCACGCAGGGGTAAAACAGAAAAAGGTCGTCAGATTTTTCGGGCAAAAAATTTTTTTGCCCCCCCACTGCCGAAATGTCCCGTACGCCTATGGCTATATAGTCTAATCTTTCGTAAAAATATATAAAGCAATTTTTAGCATCATATAGCCTACACATTCATCATACGATTGGAAAGAGTAGAGTGCGCGCATTTGAGATTACTCTGAGAGGAAGCCATTCGCTAACGTTTATTGTTACAGTCATCGATTTCATGCTTTGATATGAGATAATAGCGCTTAATAAATGCAGAACAATAATATCAATTTCAATTACTACACATTATATTAGTCACTCTATTTACTTTGTGTCCGTGTCGCTCTTGCTTGGATAAGATTGATAGCCACGCGTGGGGTAGCCTACCGCAGGCAAATTTATAGGTCTTTACAATGCTCTGCAAATGCTACAAGCTTAAAATCACACATGCGTGATTCAGTAGTCCATATCACATCATCTGACATTGGAGAGCCTTCTATGCGATTGGCTTGAACTTAAGTCGGACTTGCATGATCTACCGCTGCACTTCAGCCGTCTGAGAGTCGTTTAATTCTCAGGCTACCAAGCGTTTTGTGACATGGACCACCAAGGGGTGGTGGTGGTTACTACCATCTGAATTTTGCGTTTGGTTTGAGGTATCATAAAATTATCTTGTAATACATCTCTGAACAAAATGTTTTATTTAGACTTAAAATATATTAACACATTGACCGCCACGACTATTATTACCGCTACGCCAAGCGAAAGACGCCAAATTATCAACATATGAGATTCATGAAAAAATTAATGTTTCACTTTATTTTCACACCGGCTCCACCTCACCACCGCCCTAGATGCATCCCACCAAACCTCCCCATCCCCCACCTAACCTCCATTCCTCGCCACACCGCACCACCTCCCCACCCCACCTTGCCCCATACAGCCACACTCGTTGGGGTAATTTAGTTGTTGGTCCAGATCTCCTCCACACTTTGCCCCACCCAGTCCACTCCAACCCCATACCACAACCGTCTAACCCTACCCAACCTCTACCCCAACTCTGCTCCACCCCACCCGTTCCCCACCCCTCCACCCCGTCCACCGTGTAAAATGGTGAACATATGAAAATCACAAAATATAATATTTTTTCATACCGGTCCCACCGCACCACCACTCTGGCCGAATCCTACTAAGCCCCACCCCATCTCTGCTCCACCCGCCTCCACCCCACCCCGCTCCACCCTCGCCCCACCCAACCCAGCCCCTCTTCGCCAGCATACATCCACACCGGACTGGAGCAAATTTTGATATTTTTCCAACCCTCCGTCTCACTTTGCCCCAACCGGCCCACTCCATTCCCATACCACAACCGTCCAACCCAACCCCACCTCCACCCAAAGTCCGGCCCACCCCATTTTCCACACTTTCACATCCCGCAAGACGCTCAACATGTGAAATTCATGAAAAAATATGCCACCTTGGTTTCACACCGGTCTCACTATGCCACCACCATGGACGCATTGCACCAAACCCCACCCCTTCCCCCGCCTCGTTCCACTTTGCCCCACCCCGCCCAATCCCGCATTACCCCACCTCGTCCCCAAACATCTCCTCCGACCTGGAGAAAATTTTGGTTTTTCACCCAACCCTCCTCCCCACTTTGCCCCCACCCGACCCACCCCAACCCCAAACCCAACCGTTCCACCCACCCCACTCCTACCCCAAATCCGTTCAACCCCACCCCACCATTTATCCACCCAAATCCGCCCCACATCCACAAAATGATCAACTTACGCAAATCATGGAAATGTATGTTTCACTGTTTTCACCCTGGCCCTACCGTTCCCACCCCGGCCCAACCCCGGTTTCACCCATCCAATCCCCACCCCATCCACGCCCCACTGTACCTCACTCGACCCCACTCCTCTGAAAAAAAAGGCTAGACACCAAATATATCTGGTTCAAACCTGACGTCATCAGAATTATCGGGCGTGCGTCATCGTTCGCGTATTTCACCAAAAATTCACTATGGATCGTACTACGAGTTTTATTGTGGTTTGCTGCTGTCAGATCTTGAAGAGGCGCTATATAAATTCATGATTACGATTACGATTAGGCTGTAACAGTCATCTTCAAAGATATTAGCATTTCTCAATTCATCTTCAGTATCTGTTTTAGCTAATATAATTTCCTTATCTGCTGATAAACGTCTACGCAGAAACATCGGTTTGCGCTGTGATATAATTGTCATCTATTTTCACACATCTTTTTAGTTATTATGAGCTGATTCCGGTTATCAAAAGACAAAATTAATTAACAAGCATGGGGAAATAGCCCTATAGAATGGCATAATTTGTTTCTCTTCACAGTAAATTATTGATACTATATAGACGATAATCTTTTGGGGTGGTATCCACCCCTCTGGTACCTCTGGTAGTTTGGGCATAACCTTTGAATAGTGTGAGATATCATCACACTTTTCAGCTCAAAATGTGTGTAATGAACTCCATACAGCTACATAAAAATGTCAAAATTTTATTCCTTACGAAACAAGTTTGTGATGCAAAACACCTAGGGTGTGGTAAACCACCCTGGTAGCCCGATGGTTAACTGTTGAAACCCAATCCTATGCATATTTGTAACAAAGAGGTAGCCTAGATTTAAATTTATATAATAATAATATTCGTTTATTCAAATTCAATCTGACACACCTTGAAATATGGCCTGTGTTCGAAAAATATGTTTGGAACTGGGAGACCAGTGCAGCGTGAAGATTATTTACATGGCACGTTTCATTTTGTTTGTTTGTTTGGTTGCACCTCCAATACTTTCAAAAACTAAGATTAATTTGAGGTTCGGCAAAAATTACTAAATGATTACATGTAGGCCCTATGCGGGAAATTATGTAATGATATTAACCTTGTAGGGTTGATTTCGGGAGATACAGACGATCCTTGATTCGTTCGCCGACGTAACGGCGTATAGACGTATAATAGACCTACTTATTCGTTCATTCATTCGGAAATCTATATAGCGCCCCTTCAAGAAACAACCACTCAGAGGCGCTAACAAAAAGCGCGCCCAAAAAGAACAGTGTTAAGAAGAGTAAGCAAGGATCCTGGTAGAGGCCCAGGGTGTAGGAGTCGTTCAAAAGAAGGGCATTCCAGACCACTGGGCCAACCACAGAAAAGGCTCGATTCTTCATGGCAGCAGTACGAGCAAAAGGAAACAAGAGGATTCCCTTATCAGCTGATCACTAATGATTTCTAAAAATAAAAACACGAACGCACGAGAAAAGGACATTTAATTAGAATGACGAGAGTTTGATAAAAATTCACATTTGCAAAGAGAAAAACTCTGATAAGGTAGCTGAGATATACAGTAACTTTAAAATGCAATGGCACGCCATCGGAACATCTCATGTGTTAAAAATAATTGGTTCTTCATCAGTGGCGTAGCTACCATGTGTGCAATGTGTGCAAAGCACACGGGCCCACGACCTCCAGGGGCCCACAGAGATTGTTGAATTAATTATTTATTAATTAGTAGCTAACAATATTTTTTGACATAATTATGGCCTATGTAGTTTTTGTAAACACACTTGCATTAGGCTAATTCGCTACTTTACTAACTCATGTCAACCGTCGTGCTGTTGGCAGGCAAATCTATACTGAGTCAGAACTCCTTTTAAATTATGTTTTCGTCTCGAGTCATGACTGTCAAATAATTGCAAGATGACATTAGTGTGTGTGAACGATAATAAAGAATAGGTCCAATGCTATCAGTTATAAGTTGATAACTTGAAACGAATCATACCGGCATAAGATTTTTCATTTCACTGATTCGCTTTCCAATGCAAAGGGTAAGGGTGTCCCTGTCCCTAAGGATAGGTGTGATAATTATGTTATGTCCGTCCATCTGTCACATTTGTGTATTGTAATTAAACGGTGCGGTGCAGAAACCTCACACGGCTCACAGGCATGCTCGTGTATTTCGGTTCTTTGCTGAATTTGGTAACGGTAGTGACCTGACAATCCCTCAACCAGGGTGAGAATTGTCGGGGGTTTGAGGTGGTTCAACCCTCGTTAGACCTAGTCGTTGTTAGGGTCACATAGTTGTTTTCTTTTCATTTTCTAAAGACCAAACTCCACGTGGATCGTAGTGTGACCTCCAGTTATTTTTCTACTATTCTCATACTGCTCTCAAGTCTCAACCCCCTTCAGCTCTACCCCAAAATCAAGAGAGAGAGACACCAAATTGAGCACGTTTAGATCAGGGTCATAGGGAATCACGTGTTTGCCCCAATTGTTGCACTTGTAAGGAATATTGTTAAACTTATTTTTTGATACTATGAAAAATTATTGATGATTGTAACGTTTTTGGTGTGCAAATTGCAGATCATGGAAAAGAAATTTTCAGAATTGATAGATGATTGACATTATTTGCTGAACAAAATGCTAGAAAGAAAACTCTGTGATGCCATGCAGGCACTATTTTAAGTTACTAATCATAGTTAGGTGGATAAGCATGCAACGTGACAGGTTTTTAATTTCGACTGTGAAATCACTGCATTATAACGCTCTTGTTTGGAGTGGAATGTCTCATTCGTGCAGCATTCATGTTTATTCTGTGAGTTATACTGAATGTGTTAGGTATAGGGGTCGTCCATAAATTACGTCACGCTATTTTTGACCATTTTTGACCCCCCTCTCCACTGTCACAAACTGTCACAAATCTCGGACCCCTCCCCCCCTAAAGTACGTCACACTTTCGGAAATTTTTAAAAAGCATAACCATTTACCTAACCCTCTAAACCCTAGGATACTATCCCTAATACCTCTGATAGTGACGTGTGTCCCTAAACGCTTTGATAGTGACGGGAAATCAACTCTTATCCCGCCAGGCCAGGTTTTAGACACGCCCGGCCGGGCCGGGTCGGATTTTAGGTACTAAGAACAAAAAAATAAAAAAGAATTTAAAAAATAAATGTGTGACGTCACATATGGCCTGACCCCCTCCCCCTGTCACAAACTGTCCCACTTTCTTACACCTCCTCCCCCCTGGAGCGTGACGTACTTTATGGACGGCCCCTAGTAGCAAATACCATTGATCAGTTTTTGGTGATCTTAATTGCAAGAATGCGAAAATATCGGTCCTATACAAGGCCAAATAGGGGCCCATGCGGAACCTCTGCACACGGGCCCATGAAAAGCTAGCTACGCCACTGTTCTTCATTCTGTATTTTATGAAACAATTAACACTAGTTTGGTTCAGTATATTCTGGACACGATCAAACAATAAACTGAACCATCAAAAGCAACAAAACGTTGCCCAAACTCACCAGTGATATAGGCCTACATGCGTTGTCACCTTTTGGAATAAGAGCCACTGATCATATATTAATTATAGCTGAAGTGTCACCAGTTCAAACGACCTGCTGCACCATAAAGGTTTATATGCTTCAACGGTTACTATCCTGCAAGGTTTCTGTACCGCAACTTGTCACTTCAAGGGGATGGTCACCCTCCCCCTCCCACCCCCACCCCCACCCCCACCCCACCCCCACCCCACCCCCAAAAGGCGACACTTGATTCTTTAAACGTTGGCCACGGAGATTACTTTAGACGACATAGGCTCATTTCAATTAGACAACTGTGCATAACTTTATAATCTTTTTAGGACTTTAACAACAAGTTGCCCTCGTTTCACGGTCACTTTTGTGGTCTCTCTTCGTTAACCTTCATTCTATCAAGTGGTTCGCTCGCATTAAACTGTTGGGCTATTATTATGCTATATTTGCGAGTCGGCTCTTTATCATTATTATCACCATTAGCAACAACCACAACAACTTTCCCTGATATCTCGTTCTCTCTCACAGTGCGAGAACTTGGAGTTACTTTGGATCAAGAGCTCAATTTCTCAAAGCATATCAATTTGGTCACTCGTAGTTGCTACTACCAGCTTCATCAACTCCGAGTTGTCTCAAGATCTCTCTCTCTCTCTCTCTCTCTCTCTCTCTCTCTCTCTCTCTCTCTCTCTCTCTCTCTCTCTCTCTCTCTCTCATAGTGCTATTATGACTCTTGTGCATGCCTTTGTCACTAGGAGAATTGATTACTGCAGTTCGGTACTTGTGGGTCTGCCACTTGGACTAATTGGGCGCCTTGAACGAGTTCTTCGTTCGTCTGCTCGTCTCATTGGCCGCATTCCTAAATATGCCCCCGTCTCTGCTTATATGCGTGACGTTCTTCACTGGCTCCCTGTTTCACAGCGCATCTCCTACCGAGTTGCTGCACTTGTTTGGTGATGCCGTCTTTCTTGTGCTCCGTCGTACTTGTCTAGCCTTTGTCGACCTGTCTCAGACCTTGCAGCCCGTCGAGTTCTTCGCTCGGCGGCAACGGGTGAGCTTTTGGTGCCGCGAGCTCGCACTTCTATGAGACAGCGCCGAACCTTTTCTGTTGTTGGTCCCGCTGTCTGGAATGGCCTCCCACTAACCTTGCGACTTATGCCTAGGCTAAATTCCTCTGCATTTTTTAAGTATCTCAAATACTATTTTTTAGCTGTGGCTGGGCTGGGAGCGCCTCTGAGTAGGTTTCTTGAACAGGCGCTATATAAATCCTCGAAATGAATGAATGAATTAACAACAACAACAGGATCATTCAGTTTTGGGGGCTGAAGCCTCGCGGAGGAAATTTCCAATTTTCATCCGCCGAAATTTCTGACGACCTTTTTTTAGTCATTCGGTCGAAAATTGTGGAAAGATAACAAACCGGGCTTAGCCTTTAATAGGGGGCTTGGCCCCTAGCCCCTCCTAGCGCCGCCACTGATCATTATCGTTGTTATTATTAGTATTATTTATTGTGTGGCAAGGTCTAATTGCCATGAATCAATCGGTCACTTGGCAACTGTGAGTGAAAGACTTGTACGAGGCATTCCCCGCTTTCCTAATATTATATAGAGCCTACACGCTAGGCTAATAATTATGCTCATGAATTGACATCATAAATCGGTGTGTTTGCGCCTCGTTTGGAGTGTTCGTGAGAAACCTCTTCTTAACCCAGACAATGTCTGACTGCAGTAACCTATAGTAGTATAGTAGCCTTGCCAACGCTTCAATGACCAAATGACCACTTGACGTAGTCACGTAGGCCTATGTGGACGGGTGGTCACTCCGGCCAGACCTCTCCTCGCCGTCTTATCCTCCCGTCATCCTCCCACTTCCCAGCAGTGTGCGGAGTGTACTCATTAATTTTAGGTGTGGTTTGCTTCGGTTGGTGTGGGTGGCGTGTACGTGAAACCGAAATCTCAACCCAACTTTCTGCAGTTGCTGGAATTTGAATTCCTCATTAACTGTCCAGCATGTTTTGTATCATTGTGTAATGTGTAGGCCTACTGTCATACCCATAATCGTACCCATCTACAACTCCAGCATCGTAATCGTAATCGTGAATTTATACAGCGCCACTTCAAGAGAGGCTCCTCGGAGGCGCTCCCAACCTGACACCATATAGGCCTACCCACAATGAAAGAGGATGGCTTTCAAACGCTTGCGGAAAAAGAACACTAAAAGACAAAGAATTTCATTGCGTAGACTAGGTCTATTAGGTAACTTATTATCGAACCGAAAAGATTGACCAACCATTATAGCGTAGCTTTTATGCAGAACTGCCTAACTAGTAACTACAGCTGCTGCGGCACGATATCACATGCGGGCTTACATGTAGTTGCCAATTCTAATTCCATTCGAATAGTAAACTATTATAGTAGCTAATTATACATCTAATTGAATAGTAAACTGTAGCAGCTAATTATAATTCCATTCGAATAGTAAACTGTAGTAGCTAATTCTAATTCCCATCGATCAACAATTCTTAGCTAATCATACCTATCTCTGGTGCGAAATCTAGCAGATTATGTGGCTGCAGTCTCTGGTCTGGGACGCTATTTCGTCAATAGAACAAAACCGAGTACATAGGACACATCAAGGCCGTAGCCAGGATTTGATTTCGGGGGGTGTTTCACTCACCAATTTTCATTCCCAAAAAACTGATGACCTTCTTTTAGTCATCCGGATTCTCTTTTTTCCCCATTTTTCCATTTCGGGGAGTGTTTTCATGGTTTTATTTCATGGTTTTACATCATGTGCTCGTAAATGCATTATATTATTTTTCATATTTTCCATTTCGGGGGATGTTCAAACACCCAAAACACCCCCCTAGCTACGGCCTTGGGACACATCGAGTATCTGGTAGCAAAACACGCACTCTATGTATATGGTCTAATTATACAATAGCATAATATTATGTACTATATCCATATTACTAGAGATAGGTCAGGCACGAGGGAATATGTCATTAGGGCAGAGAGCGGCAAGGCAGAAGTCGACATTCTTCGGACATGTGATGCGAGCAAACGGCCTGGAAAAAGAGATGATGCTGGCCTGCGGAGAGGGAGGAAGACGGAGAGGACGCCCAAGAAGGAGGTGGATGGAAGAAATACACGAGAGAACGAAGATGAACTTGGAAGAACTGAGAAACGCGACGGAAGATCGTATATAGCAAGTGGAGAAGGTTGACCATGGCGGTCGCTAAGATTCAAAGAATCGACGGCACAAGGTGACAAGGTGATGTACTATATATTTACTATATATTTATTATGTTATCGAGCCGTCGTTTTGTATCCTATCCTGTCGAACTAATCTATCATAATATCTTAACCTATCATAGGATATAATACCCTATAGGCTATCTATTCTCTAAAATCGATGCATCCAACATATCGCGCAGCCTATCTTTTATGGAGTTATCCCATTATGTCCGATCTTATCCTATACCATTCCGTTCTATCCTATTCTAGCTTATCATGCCCTGTTCTAACTCAGTCTGTACTATCGTATATCTTATCCCAGCTTAGGCCTACATTGAGCAGAAAATAATTCAATTATTGTCGCAAATTTGTCAGCTGCTCTTCAACATAAACTCTTCACGTTTCAAAGGAAAAGACGACGAGGAACAATCCTGAGAAACAAAGCCGTCGTCATGGTGATCAAGTGTCAATGCCGTCGTCATGGTGATCAAGTGTCAATACCGTCGCCATGGTGATCAAGTGTCATCGACTTTATTTTCTCGACCTCGTCCTATGAAGAGGTAGCCGTGCCTGTCCCTTTGCTGTCTCATCAAGTCACCTGCAACGTTAGGTGGATTTGCATAGCCTACATACTTCGGGAGAAGAAAATCTATGCTATACTTGACTTTCTAGTTTGGATTTGAATCCCTCAATCTTTGCGTCTACAGTCCAGTATATGAGAATGACTCTACTATTATAGTTGAAGTCGTTTTCCTTCACAAATCAATTGACTAATCCCAGCGCTCGAAATATACGACCAGTGCTGACTTAGCGACCGATTAGCATATATATAGGCCTATATATTGTTACGAGCCGCGCCTCCTATGTTAAGGTCCCTACTAAGTTCAGCTCGATTTAATAACACTCGTGTCTAGTTTAAAGGTATAATTCAACATAGAAAGCGAACTGATACAGTTACCACACTGCAGTCCAGTGGAAAGTCGTCGACGGCATTGTCATTCAGCGACGAACGTACGAACAACATCTGGAAACAGCAACAGGCTGGCGAAGAACGAACTTAACTAAAGACACCAAGGCGAGGTGTAACTAACGAAAGCTTAACTAACTTAATCTAACACGACATCTGACAAGAAGACTGCCATGCAGCCACCCTGCAGCCGAAAACATCAGAGCCTCATCTCTTAGCTTAACTAACCATGAAGAGAGACCAAGAGACGCCCAAGAGAGAGACGCCCCCTGAAGTCAGACCTTATATAGAATCAGTCTGTCACCAGGTGTCACCCTCCAGGCTACCAAAGTCAACCGTCCGTGGCAAAAGCCCATCCAAGAACCAGTCGTAGAGAGTCGTGGAACCCAACATACCCCGGAACGACCACGAAAGGCAGAAACCAGAAGGGTTTCTGACTTAACTAGCATGCACACGAAAGAAGGTTACACGACTCAAAGAAAAGAATCGCATAACTAATCAGAAATTATGACAAGTAAAAATACATGACAAGAGCAAAATGTAGTTAACTATACAAGCGAAACGTTCAAGTACATGTACGTTCCCCCTAAAACATTCTACTCAAGATTTCGAGACAAAAGAGTCCGAAACAAAAATGAAGTTTCCCTAAATATTTCACATGGATATTAGGAAACTCGAAAAGTCATTACAATTTTTTACATCAATCGCCAAACGAAAATCTGCACACTACATCAATTAACGAAATCGAACGAAACGATTGAAGCCGAATGTTCCAAGAACACATTCTCGAAACCATCCAATGCGAAAGTTCCAAGCCATCGCTCGCAAAATTTCTGTTCAGTGACTGACAGAAACTGAAGAACCAAGGCACACAGCCAAACCACAGTGTGAGCAGACACACCATAGCGAACATCGAAGTCGCCGACTCGCAAAGAGCCAAGAGCGAAGACACTGTCTCGCTCGACAGAAGGCACGCAAGCGACAAGCCGTCGTACTCGTCACTCGCGAAGGAAACGCGCGAAGTTGTCCCAGAAACCGTCAAAGCCAAGATGGTGGTCACCATCCATTGACCCACGAAGGCGCTCACGTTCCTTCTTCGAAGCCTCGCACAGTCGTAGCGCAGACTCACTCCATTGAAGACCAACGATTCCATGCCGTCAATCTGCAAAGACCGCTCTCACAAGACAAAACAAAAGAATTAGCGTCATGGCAATTCAAATCAACTTCTGGCAACGAAATACCAGCGAACAAATCACTGCTCTCAGGCATAACAGACCATAACACATCTGCAAAATCTTCATGTAAAGAAGATACACTCACACCCACAGACAAACTCACAGAGTCAACAGTCTGGAAAAAATCACCCGAAACACAACACATGACCTTAGGGTGGTCCAAAAAAATAAAATTCAAGCTAGATACCAAGGCGCCCTCTCAGTTTGTTAGACCTGTCAATAGTATGAATGAGACCAAATTTCAGCTTCCCAGTCCAACTGGAAGGCGGTGCTCAACGACATCGAAATATTACCATGTAGTTGTATTAGCAAGAAATCTTGATGCCCTTTAGCTTAATCAAAAAACCTCAACCCTTGTCATGTAGATGAACTTGAAATAGATTCTGTTGCGCTATCAAACTTATTACAGTCAGTGCTAGCTACTTGACAGCTGTTTATAGCCATCAAGTGACAAGTGCGTTTTGATAGCAATAACACTCCTGGTGATCTGATCATGACGTATTGAGATTGTTGGTCACAATTACTGCAGCGCTTATGTGCTATCCTTTTGTCCTACCATTTTCACGGAAAACCATTCATATGGAGTGCTTAAGAAGCCAAGATGGAGCATGCTGAAGCTGTAAGATCTGAATTTGTACCAAATTAATCACTTGCAGTAGGCCTACATTGGAAATGTTGACCGCCTGTGAGTGCTAGTTTCAGCTGATAGTGTCGCTAAACTCTTCGGTATGCCCAAATGTCCCTCTATGACAGGATATAATTTAAATCCAAGGTCATTCATCATCTTCTGAAGTTATTGAGACTCGCTGATAATGGCTAAGACTTGATCTTTGACACAGCACCGGACGTTGTAGGGAAGTGTACGTTTTTCGGGAAAGCAGGATATGTAAAATGTTCCTGTGGTTGGCCTGCTGTCGTCATTGTGATGGAGTTGATTTAAGCCAAAATCATCATCTTGTGTTGTTGTCCATCTAATCCAAAATAGAATCCAATCTTAAAGAGATTTAAAACTGTGGACGATGGTGTGACACGTGACAACATCCGAGTACTGAAAGTCGTATCCGCTGCTGAAGCCTCCCATGTGAGAGCGATCAGTTTCATCAAGTAGACTGCTGAAATTAAAGTCAATTTCAGAGACGACTACCAAGAAGTCATTGAGGTGTCAATGGTTGTCCTAGGAAGTCAGCCCTCACTAAGAAACTGGAGAGCCCAATTTACCATGCACGTTGAATGGCCAGGTTACTGCATATCATCAAAATAATTGTATGATTTAGCAATCAACGTGAAGTATTCAATCTTAGGGAAAAAGAAAAACTCAGATTCATCCTTTTGTGTGATTGGGTGCCCTCCTTCACTCAAAGGCATCCTCTTGCTGCTGAAACTCCAGGACAAGATCTGTCAATTTTGATTGATATAGGACTTTTGATTCAGGTGACTATTATTTGTAGGAGCTCAACGTAGCTGCCATGAATGTTCTAGAAAATTATCAATACTTAGTGCCTTTCAGATGAGGCTGAATGTCTGACACTGTTATGCTGCCATCTGCCTGATATGGTTCAGATAAGGTGAAGATTTTTTACGGAATGACTGCAAATCCTAGTGAAAGGATGTTGACGGTTGTGCTGCGATACAGAAGGAGGGGGATTGCCTGGGCGAGTTTGCAATCCAGTGAACACTGACACTGCTGCCACGCCTGAAATTTGGTGATTCCTTTTTACACTTACACCAGTGCAATAGCCTGACGATGATGATTATCAGCAGGGTAGAGGCTGAAGTCAGCAATTGAGAGTGGTAAACGACATGGCTGAGAGAAGTGTGAAGTTGTTCAAGGAATTAAACTGACTCATCACTGATGAAGAAGGAAGCAGTATTTTCTCCAAGTGGTTGAGGCAAATAGAAACGCTGTTCCCATTCAATCAACAAAGAAATATGCTGTTGACACTGTGCTTGCAAGGCCTTCTACAGTGTAGACGTCATCGTATGTTTGGAGTCATAAAACGAGAACAATAGACATTCGTGGATTTAACGATGATTTTGACATTTTTTGACATTTTCCATATTTAAAACCTACTGAAATTTTATATTTCAAGCTCACCAATTGTCTAAGTGTCACACATATTGTCATGTTACAGTAATGTATCATCTATCTTGAAATAAAGCACAATTGTATTGGAATATATGCTCAACACGTTTATTTCTACAATTAACGTCTTTTCATTGGCCCATGCAAAGTAAGACAGTCGTTGAGCACCGCCTTCCAGTTGGAATAGGAAGCTGAAATTTTGTCTCAATAATACTATTGATAAGTCTAACAAACTGGGAGGGCGCCCTGATTTTTAGCTTGAACTTTATTTTTTACCATGTATCTGTGAACCACACTAACATGACCTCATCGACTGAAGAGTCCATCACATCGATAGGCAGAAAAATAACTCTTGAAGCAGTCGAGTAAACGCAACACAACTGACATTCAGATAAATCTGACGAAGCATCATTCAGATAATCATCTAAAGAATTAGTCACAGTATTTCTCACTGCACTAACCAGAAACATGTGAAAACGGACAATGCCATCCAAAAACAACTGCCCCATTCCTGCAGAATTCACCTCCTTATCAACATGAACAATAACATCAGTCAACACAAGTTCATTCGACCCATGTTCACAAACGAAACAATGCGTAGCCAAGACACACTTGTTCACCTTAGTCATGCGTCCACACAACTCAACATTCATTGACAACAGTGCAACCGTAGACACCGTACAACACCAACTCATCATCCATCTTTTCTCATAGACAACAGTCGTTATCATAGACTGCACAACCATATTCTCACTTGCACAATCATGCAACGAGACAACAGACAACAATGACGTGTCACACACAACAGTTGTCCCACTCAACTGCAACACCAAAAATTCATTCACGCTACCAAGCGACGAATCAACCACCGAAACCGGCGAATGCACAACACAATTCATGCCTGATTCAAACTCAACAGTCTCATCAAAATCATCCATTGAAACCGAATTCTCTTTCGCTCGAGAACAGTTCATCGACTCAAATTTACTGCGCACAAACAATTTCGCACCAACTTCACAATCCAAGTCATTATGCCAACATTCAATCACGTTGCGAACAAAGTCATTCATCCTCAAGAGACCTATTTCCTTTAACAATCTGTCAGACACATAACTTGTAAGCCAACTTCGGGTGTCTTCCCGCTCATACAACACATTCAAACAAGTCTGATGCAAGTTTCGAAAAGGCAAGCTCCTAGTCCACTTGAACGTTAAACCGTGGGACACAAAGTCAAAGACAGAACAAATACTGTCACCTTCATCACCCATAAACGTATGCACAAAATCCAACACATCATCAAACAAGAAGTTCACCTCCTGCGTACACTCATCACATACATTCAACAACCCGTTTACCTCTGTCTGGCATCCAACTTCAACAAAAGCATCATGCACGAAATGAACACGATCATGCTCATCCGACCGTATACTCGTACACAAGTCCAGTACAGACACACCTTCCAACGAAATGCCTAAGTCAACAGACTCATCCGAAACATCAGAAGCACAAACCAAATCATGCACAAAAGCAACAGCATCCACCGTGTCATTCAACGAACCCAATACAGAATCATGCTGTACGTCGTTGTCCTCAAATAAATTACACTCAGACATATCGTCAAAAACATCGTCGTACACGTGCATCTGTGCCTTTGGCTGCGCATCGCCACTGACATGATGTAGGTCAGCACGAAACACACCTTCGGACTGAATAGGCCTACTTAAATTCTCATCTACCATGCAAGCAGAATTACTCCGATAAACTGACACGCCTTCCTTAACATTTTCCGACGAAATGTCTCTGAACCCAAAAGAAACTTGCTTAGTCTCAGAGGCCAATTTCTCCTTATCACGCTCAATTTCATCAAAAATTTCTCGCATTTGATACACCTTGTACCCGGCATATCTTACATCCTTAACCGAATTAGCCAGAAATTCAGAAAATCTTATCCTTTCCTTCAGTAAGCGAGTCTCCTCTTTCTTCTTCTCCTTACAAAAGAAAGCCCTAGCCCGTTTCTCCTCTAAAGTCTTCCACGGACACATTCTCAATTTCCCACTTTAAGAAAGAGAAACAAAACTTTTGGTTGCCACGACCCCAAAATTCTAAACTCTCGAAATTCTCAACTTTCAAGAAAACTCCTCGGAAAAACTCCTCGAGTGCGACGTCAAAACTTCAACCGCAAAATTGTCAACCGGAATTAATACCGTATAGAGCAAAGAACCGGAATTAACATCGTATCAATTCGAGCAGACACGCCCATCAAAATTCAAAAATTCACTCGAACTTCACAAATTCAAACCGGAATGGATACCGTAAACGAGAGCATACACGCCCCTTAAAACTCGAAAGTCAAAAAATGCAAACCGGAATGGATACCGTATACGAGAGCATACACGCCTCTCAAAACTCGAAAGTGAAAAATGAAAACCGGAATGGATACCGTATACGAGAGCATACACGCCTCTCAAAACTCGAAATACAAAACTGCAAACCGGAATGGATACCGTATACGAGAGCATACACGCCTCTCAAAACTCGAAATACAAAACTGCAAACCGGAATTAATACCGTATAACCGAGAGCAAACACGCCCATCGAAATTCGCAAAACTCTCAAAACTTCCTCCAAAATTAAGAGCCATTGACCTATCTTCACGGCCAACCACCAATTGAACACTGTCAAACGGAATATCTACCGTATAATAGAGCTGACACGCCCCTTAAACATTCTCTAAATTTCACGAAAACGCCCACTTACGACGTAAAATTTCCAATTAACGTGAAAAACTCGCGAGCCCCCATTCCTGCAGAAAAAATTCCAGACCGGCGACCATTCCTGCAGAAAAAAAAATTCCGGACGCGCCCACATTTCAACGAAAAAAAATTCCGGACGAGGCCTCATTTGTTACGAGCCGCGCCTCCTATGTTAAGGTCCCTACTAAGTTCAGCTCGATTTAATAACACTCGTGTCTAGTTTAAAGGTATAATTCAACATAGAAAGCGAACTGATACAGTTACCACACTGCAGTCCAGTGGAAAGTCGTCGACGGCATTGTCATTCAGCGACGAACGTACGAACAACATCTGGAAACAGCAACAGGCTGGCGAAGAACGAACTTAACTAAAGACACCAAGGCGAGGTGTAACTAACGAAAGCTTAACTAACTTAATCTAACACGACATCTGACAAGAAAACTGCCATGCAGCCACCCTGCAGCCGAAAACATCAGAGCCTCATCTCTTAGCTTAACTAACCATGAAGAGAGACCAAGAGACGCCCAAGAGAGAGACGCCCCCTGAAGTCAGACCTTATATAGAATCAGTCTGTCACCAGGTGTCACCCTCCAGGCTACCAAAGTCAACCGTCCGTGGCAAAAGCCCATCCCAAGAACCAGTCGTAGAGAGTCGTGGAACCCAACAATATACATAGACAAGGTGGTCTAGCTGGTTCAAGATATTAATGGTATGGACCTGCAGACCGGACAGGTTGAAGATGGGCAACATGACGCGAGACAGACTCAAACAGAGAGTGGCGCCGGACACCTACGGGCGTTTAGCCCAAGGATTTCGATGATGATGATATATACATATATAATTATTATATATACATATATAATTATTATATATAATTATATATATTCGTTTAATAGAAAATCGGTTTGACAATCAGCAACACGGTTACAGTAAAAAATGAAATATTTATTAAAGTTAATAATAACTATAATAAAAAATAATAATAAAAAGTTGTAGCCTAAATTAATAATATTGTAAACTGGTTATTTATTGAGCAAGCTCCAATATATAGAGAACCCTAGGTATGAAAGTTATCGCCGTCCTTTTTGGTACTTCAAAATCGTACGTTCTCGGGGGGGGGGGGAGTTTGTAGCGACGTTTGATGACGTGAGGAAACAAGATTCGCAGGATATGGAAATCATTCATATATTGACAGACGCCGACCCAGCAGTCTGTCATCAGCAGCAGCACCAGCATCATTGACTTCTATGGATTGCAACATTTTTCTGTTGATATTGACGCTGGCAACCTGCTGGCCAATTCAAATTGTATTGATTGCAATTCGGAATGGAAATAGTTATTTGATCGAAATTAAATGAATAGCTGAATTAAAAGTTGTTATAATGAAAGACTATGTGAATAGCTATTGTTATGTTGTGAGCACCCTATAGCAATTCACTTTGTAGAACTAAATCGATAAAATTGATGTCTACTGTACTAAATTACAGTCGTAGTCAGTTTACATGATAACGATTTTAGGCTGGTAGCTATCTGCGATCTTCTCTGCCTAATTCAGTCCTATTATGTGTTGAGATTAGATCCTTTGAATATTGTATTTTCGTGAAATTTAACTTTGCTTATTTTAGTAATGGTAACAAACTAAGCTACGCATGTAATGCAAGATGAGAAAGTGTAGAATACGTTATGAAAAATCAATCTAAGATAATAATTAGACTAAGGCTAATTGAGTTAATTATCAGTCAAGGAACTGTGAGCTAAAGAATTGATGTGCAAAGGTAATGCAAATCTACGGAAATTCAAAATGAGAAAGTGCGAATAAAAGGTAATGTAGCCTAAGGTGATGCAAGCTAAGGAGATGTGTGAACTTAGGAACTGTTGTGGTATAAAGAGCGCAATATGTGCCGTGACGTTCAATTTATTTATTTCATTTACTTAGTGCACGCTCGACTTTGTAACGTTCTGTTGCAGTTTACCAGAGAGACGCCTAGAGATACAGACAGACAATCACACAGAGACAGATAGAGACACAGAAATAGACTAGGGAAGTGAGAATCTCAGAAGCAAGGCCAGTCAGTGAGTGATACAGACAGAAAGACAGAAAGAAAAGGAAAGAAAACTGAAGGAGACAGACAGATAGAGGGATAAACAGATACGAAACAGACGCACAGATACATGTAGGCCTACAAGCAGAAACAGAGAGACAGACAAAGAGACAAAGAGAGATATCTGGATCAATTGTCGTTACGTGCTCCGGTGCTTATTATTCCACATCTCTTCTTATTGTGTTCATCTTTTATTGGACAGCAAACAGTTTTCTCTTTTCGATGGCACGTCGCGTCTTTTCAACCACCAATATATACCACCCCATAACTAACGTCTATAGCCTACGCGACACCGCCACAGCTACCACCGACATCACCACAAAAACCCACCACCGCCACCATCACCACAAAAACCCACCACCGCCACCATCACCACAAAAACCACCAGTAGCCAGTAGCTCCATTATTATAGATCTTCTACCAAAATATTTCTGTTTCCATGACTAGGACTGCTCTTGCTCAGCATCGGACGTTTTCTGTGGCTGGTCCTTCTACTTGGAACGACTTTCTTCCCTCATTAAAGGTTAGATTAATGACTCGCCCTTTTCCTCAATCAGTCTCGCTTTTTTCCAAGGTATTCTTTTCCCCGAATTTCACTTGCTGAAAAATCGTTTTGTCAGAGACGCTGCACATAAATCTATAAAATAATAAGATACTATATTGATACGAAAATTCATCACAGGGATGTAAGCAGAACGGAGCAAAGTAAGGATGAAAAGCGGTGGCGTAGGCAAGGGGGGGTTTCGGGGGTTAAAACCCCCCCATTGGCTCCAAAAAAGGGTTTTTTAGGGTTATTTTTTCATTTAAGTAAGAAAAAATAGCAAAAAAACAGGGTTTCCGGCCATAAAACCCCCCATGAAAAATTCCTGGCTACGCCACTGATGAAAAGGAAGATTGAATATAAGCAAAACGGGAACAAGGAGGAAGAACAGGGAAGGCAAGGGCGGATACAGAATTTTTTGGGGGGGGGGGGAATTTCGTCTTGGTCGCAGAAAAATCTGATGACTTTTTTAGTCATTTGTCTCGAATTCCCATGACAAAGATACCATTTCATCCGCCAAAATAGTTGATGACTTTTTTAGTCATCAGTCATCCTGGTCGGAGTAACGGCCTCTCTGGTATCCTGCTTTTCTGGCTTAGTGTCTTGTTGAAACCAAATGGGGGGCCACGTCCCATGCACTTTTTAAATGGGGGCCATGGCCGGTTTGGCCCCCTGGATCCGCCCCTGAGGGACGGTGAAACGATGGAAAGCATAGAGAGATGGAGGGAAGGAGGATGGAGAGAGGGAGTGGGAAGGAAGAGAGAAGCAGGCGGACATGCCGATCGGAACTAGACAGAAAAGCAGAGAAGCAGAGAGGCAGAGAGGCAGAGAAGGATATGATGAGAATGAAGGTGGAGGAATGTCTGATAGATGGAGCGATGCGTTAAGTAGTGGACGGATTGAAGATGGAAGACGAGAAGAAGAGGCAAATATGAGAAGCCCAAGGTGCAGCGATATTGGGAGTGGGAGGAGGAAGAGGAGGAGGAGGAGGAGGAGGAGAAGAAGGAGGAGGAGGAGGAGGAGGAGGAAGAAGAGAAGAAGGAGGAGAAGGAAGAGAAGAAGAAGGAGGAGGCAGAGAAGAAGGAGGAGGAGGAAGAGAAGAAGGAGGAGGAGGAGGAGGAAGAGAAGAAGGAGGAGGAAGAGAATAAGAAGGAGGAGGAAGATAAAAAGGAGGAGGAGGAAAGAAGAAGGAGGAGAAAGAAGAGAAGAAGGAGGAGGAGGAGGAGGAGGAGGAAGAGAAGGAGGAGGAGGAGGAGAAAGAGGAGGAGGAGGAGGAGGAGGAAGAGGAGGAGGAGGAGGAGGAGGAGGAGGAGGAGGAGGAGGAAGAGAATAAGAAGGAGGAGGAAGATAAAAAGGAGGAGGAGGAAAGAAGAAGGAGGAGAAAGAAGAGAAGAAGGAGGAGGAGGAGGAGGAGGAGGAGGAGGAAGAGAAGGAGGAGGAGGAGGAGGAAGAGGAGGAGGAGGAGGAGGAGGAGGAGGAAGAGGAGGAGGAGGAGGAGGAGGAGGAAGAGGAGGAGGAGGAGGAAGAAGAGGAGGAGGAGGAAGAAGAGGAGGAGGAGGAGGAAGAGGATCGCGAGAGTGTGTTTGTGTTCAAGTGTCAGACGGATGCCGTTATTGTGGTCTCTGCATGCGCCATCAGACGCCATAACCCTAATAGCACACACACACACACACCCACGCACCCACAGCCGCACTCACAAACACACAAACACACCTACAAACGCACCCGCACTTCCACATTCACACCCACCCACACTCGCACCCACACCCAATCAGCACCCACACATACCCATCCACAAAGAAGCAAGGATTTTGTTTGCTTTCTTTGGCCCCTTCGTTCTTCTGCCCCCTGTTGCTTTCTTCCCAACGCTGACTATTATAAACGGCTTGGCAATAATTCTTGTTGCTTCAACTAAATTTCGTAGCTCGGCGTAGATGCTGATCATATGTACCGGACAGAACATAATAATTTATCAGTAGGTCCGGTCCTAGAGTGCGCGGGCCCAAGGCAACAGCGGGTTTCCATGCGAAAATTTGCGGACTTGATTTTTCTTGTCAATACGGCATTGGCACCATATCATATCGGCTATAGGCTTGTTTTGCATGCAAAAATTAATAATGCGCCACTGCACATAGGTTTGTTTTTCCAGTGGGCAGGAAATGGACCTACACCCTGGAATATCAAACCTATTTTCTAACAACTACTACGTTTTGGTTTTTGGCGAGTTTCTTTGTTGCAAAACCCTAATGATGCTAAAGACTCACAAGTGAAACTGAGAAATTTGCACATGGACATTTGGACACCTCTGCGAAAAATATCCATGTTTTTCTATTTCTTGCTTGGAATTTTTCAAGCTCTAACTCCCCCCTTTCTTTCGACCATTGTCTGCAAGCAAATAGGCTTAGTTGTTATGCGACGTAGCATTGTCAATCTCAGCGAAAGCTAAACAAATTATGACCAGCAGTGCAGGCCTTGGAAGCGCGGGGCCCAGTGCGTCTGCTTCGCTCGCCTTGCCCTAATGCCGGGCCTGATTATCAGGGTTTATCTCCGTCAAAGCAGCATAAAATGTAGATACATTAACCAGAGCATCTCACCTGCTTCCCAAAGGTACCCGCTCCCAATTATGTCATGTCGTAATTTGGTTTGGGCGTTCAGTGATTACGGCTCGAGATTGCATAGATTAGTACTAATACAGAAAATGAGATGTGGGTATAATTATTGCCGGAGATGCACGAAGTTTCCACGCTGGTCCATTATACCTTCTGATCTGCTTCTCCTTAAGTTCCAACAGATCAACATGTTCCAAGCATACGACTTCCTCTGTCAGTGTGATCATGACCTAGTTTGCTGCTCTGGTTGCCAATTAAATTGATTGATTGATTGATTGACCTTCTACTGAATTCCTTCGGGGACTAATTCATCAACCAGGTTTTTGAGATCCACAAGTGCTATACTAGGAGCTAAAACTATCTATATAAATAAAAATGTAAAACGTTTGTTCCTAATGGAATTTCTCGGAAACTCCATGACCGATTCTTTTGAAATTTTTCGCAAAACGATCGAATACGATCGTGTTTGTAAAAGGATTTCCTGGAAAGAAACAAATCTTTTACACCAAAAAAACACAACTTCCTCCTAGAGTTGACACGTTTATACATTTTAACTTTAGCGCATACTCCGCCATTTTGGCCCGTGTATTCATAACGTACAGGGATGCCACTCTGAATTTTGAATAAGGTCAGGGATGCCACTCTGAATTTTGAAAAAGGTCAGATCCGGTCGAAAAAAGGCTAGAAAAGGCTAGATTGAAAATTTTCACACAACGTTCGAGCGTACGGGTTTTTATATGCTTTTCTCGAAAAAACACAACATTGCATTCGATTTCAGCGAATTCAATTTATTTGCATTTGAATGCGGCCGTGTGGGAGGAAGGGAGCGGGAGGGAGCGGGAGGAAGGGGAGGGGAGGGAGCGGACGGGATGGAGGGAGGAGAGGGATGGAGGGGAGGGACGGAGGGGACAGAGGGAAAGGAAGAAACGGGAGGGAGGGGAGGGATGGAGGAGGGAAGGGGAGAGGGAGGGGGAATGGAGGTAGGGAGGGACAGAGGAACGGAGGGAGGGAGGCAGGGTAAGGGAGGGAGGGAGACAGTGGAAGGGAAGTAGGGAGGGAGGGTTGGACGGTCTTTTCAGCCACAGCAACGCGTGGCCGGGTACAGCTAGTTATTATATAAAAATACAGACAAAATCCAGGTCACGTAGACTTTCGATAAAAATAACTAGGTATTACCATACTGTAATTTATATGGAATTTACTTCCCACTAACATTAAACAGGCACCTAATTTGCAAATATTATTTAAAACGCAACGTTTATACTTTATATATGGTCAATGGCAACTTGGTAAAATTTATGGTAAGTGATGTTTAGTTTTGTTTACTTCACTGTATCATTATAGGCTACTGTTGGTTGTTAAGGTGGAAAAATTAACTTTTTATAGTTCATTTATTTGTTATCAATCGTCATTTAGGCCTACTTGTATTCTGATTTCAATTTCAAGACACATAACAGTGCTATTCCCTGTTCGGACATCTATTATGTTTTCCTATCGTGTAAATGGGGTTCTTCCCTGTACGGCGGAATATTATTGTCACCCTCTCTGGAGTAGCCTACCATTGAAACCAGCGTACCAGCAGTTTATGTTATCATTGCATGTGTTGCGTCTTAGTTCATTATGCATACGCATATGCTTGCTTGCACATGTATGTATGCTTGTATGTATACATTATATTGTATTGTATCTATAAATTTATAAAGTGCCTTTCGCACTGCACACCAATCAGAGGTGCTCCCAGATGTGTTGGGATGCCAGACAAAAAAGACGACTAGCGTACATTGCAAATGGCTGTGATCAAAGCCTCAGGTTTTATGTCCGTGTCGTCCAGTTCGAAACTTCCTCCGTGGATTTCTTATCTCATCTGAAGACAAGATCCGTATGATCCGAGTGGGATCAGTTCGGATCTAGAAAGACGGTCTATACTTATTGACCCGGTGGAGACAAATCGCGTCCACAATATCCTCGCCACATAATAATATTGGTTGTCTTTCACTGAACCCTAATGTCTCAGAGGGTCCTGTGATTCACCGCCGCGCCACTTGCAGCACGAAGCCTCTGTGGTCAAGAGTAAAGAACGTGCCATTCAATTGATGTATTTTATGATCTGATACAAACCCGTTCCGTCCCTTGATACAGTTGATAGAATCGCTTCAATCGCACACTGAGTGTGGCTATAGTGATGATTGATAAAGTTTCGCTACATTTGTAGCTGTAGTTGCTTCTCTGTTGCGCAGCGACTTCTGAGGCGCAAGACATCGACCTAAAGCAATTGCTAAAGATCAGCTTAGTGTTCAAAAGATTAGTTAGATATCCTCGTGCTATTCATCCAGCCAGCCAACCATCCATCAAATCATACATGCGTAGCCTATCTATCTAGTTATCTATCTGTCAAGCTATATATGCCAATCTATCCTGTCAATCTCTGTCAATCTATCTATATGTCAATCTATCTATCTAACTATCTATCTTTCAGTCTGTCTGTCTGTCTGTATGTATGTATGTATGTATGTATGTATGTATGTATGTATGCATGCATGTATGTATGTATGCATGTATGTATGTATGTATGTATGTATGTATGTATGTATGTATGTATGTATGTATGTATGTATGTATGTCCGTCTGTCTGTCTGTCTGCCTGTCTGCCTGCCTGCCAGTCAGCCCGCCCGTCCGTCTATCCATCCATCCATCCATCCATCTATCTATCCATCTATCTATCTATCTAGCCATCTATCTATATGTATACCTGTCTGTCTGTCTATTTGTCTGTATGGTTGTCTGTCTGTATGGTTATCTGTCTGCCTGTCCGTTCGTCCGTCCGTCCGTTTATCAGTCTGTCTATCTATCCATCCATCCATCCATCTATCGAATCATCCATCCAGCCAACCACCTAACCATCCATCCATTCATCCAATCAACAATCCAACCATCCATCCAATCATCCATTCATCCATCCAATCATCCATCCATTCAACCGATGATTGTTCTAACACTGTCGTTGGCACCAGACGAAACCGTCTTAAACGGAAACCGTGTCACTGTGATGATGTCAAAAGCCTCTGACTCTGCTCTAATTTTGCAATCCGTGTCTTGACCGTCTTATCTCAGAATTCAACTCATAATGAATCGCGTAATAGCGACGCTCTTGGTGCACGATCATCCATCGCTTGACCACAACCCCGATATGATGTCTGTCATGGGGTCTCATTTTACAGTCATGTTTGCCATTTCAAGATCCAACTCTGTCGACAGTCCGCCCCTATTCTCGTCAACAGCCTAAGCACATCTTGAGTACGCCCTAAGTACACATTATATGACGACGGAGCTGCATTGGATTTAAAGCTAAAAGCGTTATGCTTTATGGACGCACCATAAATCTTTCCTCTCACACAATCCACAGAGCAGTAAGATTTTCTATCACTGTTCGATCGATCTGCCAAGCATTTCGTCCCTTGCAGAGAGGTCCAGAGGGCAAAGGCCATTAAAAGATGCGCGTATCTATGATCGGGGTTCCTATTTATATGGCACGGTTTGTAGTCATCAACTGCGTTGGTTTTCTAATTATGTGATTTGATCGTGCGCAATCGTTTGATTGGCATAAAGCTCACGAGTTCGATATCCGCGATCACGGTTTAATAGAGCATAAAAGAAAGACGTCAGCAGAAGAACGAGGAACTCAACTGCGGCGCTGCCAGGTTTGCTACTCAAGCGTTCAGCAATGTGACTCACATGACTATGGACTTACACATGAGTCCGGAACTCCGGATATATCTATATGTCTGCCTATATGTATGCTTGTAAGTATGTATGTTTGTAAGACTGTAAGTGAGTATTTATGATGTGTATGTATGTATTAGGGTGGTGCTTATGATAGGGAAAAAATAAATCGCTTACTTTTTCGTAGTCCTGCCATCCAAAACTATTCCAAGTGGTCTCAAATTATTTATAAAAAAATTGAACTTGCTACTTTTAAATTTAGGGGTAGCTCAATGACCGCAAAGTTTACAAAATGAGCGATTTTTTTACAAATGAAAACATACAAGTACTGTTTCGGTAAACCAGACTTGTGCAACTTTTCTGACAATAACACATAAATTAAATGGTCAGTAGACTCTACATTAAAAAAACTTCTTGGGTTACATTAAAAAAAATGCATTTAAACAAATTTAAATGTTGCAAAATTAGAAATGTTCAGTACAACGTTCAATGCAACTTTCTTAGTTTATCTTGCTAGAGGCAGAGAGTGTCTCTTTCTCGGTGTATGGATAAGCCTGACGGTGCTGTTGAACAGCTTGCAGCAAAACACTGAAGGTGTGATTCATCATGAGTCTGGCCACTGAATTCCTGGATGAGTGCCACGCCGCGTTCTGCATGCTAGTTGACAACTTTAATGGCATGCACTGACTCTGCAGCCTTTTGGTAGTCCTCTCTATCTTTCCACTAGTTGCGATCTACAGTGAGAAATGTGTCTGGAAGTTCCATTAATTCAAACTTTGCAGATATAAATCCTTCAAGATTTTTGTCAATGAATGTGTCCAGGTCAACACTGATTCATCTAGTGTGACCCTGTTCAGTGTCATCACCATTTTGCATCGCTGTAATCATTAGCATCTTTGTAGCAGAACTTACATGGTTATCAAAAAAAGCTAAAGCAATCAATTCTGGCAACAAATACCATAAGTGTTTTGAAAATTTCAGAGATGCTGCCTTGGATATTGTAGTGTTCATTGCTAAGTATTTAAGAAGTGATTTCAGAAGATGAAGGTCATTGTAAGGAGCACTGGCTGCCAATGGAACTGAAATCCAGGCTTTCAACTACACACTGTGCAGCAAAGACACAAACATCCTGTTGTCCCTTCTCTTCTCTTTGTGCTAAGTCACTTAAGTGGAACTGGCCCCTAAGCATCCACACCTTTGAAGAGTAAATTACCTTTGAGAGACAGCATGCATGATGCATGGCTCCAGGTGCCATAAATCGGAACCCTTTCTGTGGGATGGAACCAAGAAAGATAATAGCAAGTTCGGTGAATTCTCTGTATACAGTCGTCTCTTGGCTGACTGTTTTCCAGATAGCTGTTTGAAAACTGAACAGTACCATCTTTGATGTCTTGCAGTGATCTTGATACTGTGTTATTTGTCAATTCTGTTTCATATTTCTGTTGATCAATGAAATGCCAATGACCTTGAAATCACTTAAAGAGCAGCTCATTACCTAGTTTCTTTTCTAGGAGGACACAGGCGCCAGCAATCCGGCCAGTGTTGGAATTTGTTGTATCAAAAGACATTGCTCGAACTCTGTCAGCTAGGCCCCCACCCCCAATTCCTCCAGAGCCATGTAGACCACTGCAGCCTGATCATCACCTGTTCCCCTTGCTAGCTTTGCCACAATAAGAAGGCTGGAAACTCCAGCGCCAGAAACAACTACTGGAAGTCTATCAACTTTTTCTTTACTTGTAAGATCAGCAATTAGTTTACTATCACAGTTGACTACAAATGGTACATTACAAAAAGTGTGGAACTTCATTTCTAAAGCTGCTGCTTACTTAGTCCTCTGTTTGATTCGTTCTCTGCGAATTGTAGCGATATCGTCAATTCCATGACCGAGGTTTTTTACAGCAAGACTGGATGATGTCAGCAAAATAATGATAACGACTCATGACAGAAATTAATTTTGTGGGAGTGTCATGTAACTAATATGTGATTATTCTACTGGTCTATTTATTTAGTTGGCCAATTACAGTTGCAAAACTATTGTACTCAAATGGATACACTGTAGTTCAAGCTTGTGATTGCCATAATGCCACATGCATTACTGTTTCGAACCTGTAAACTGTAAAACTTCCGTGTCATTGAGCTACCAGTAAATATTCACCAATGGAGTTGATATTTGGCCTGAATTTTTTCTTTATATATATGAACAAAAGTAGATGGCAGGAGGGTAACATTTACATAATGGGAAAATAAGCTCCACCCTAGTATGTATTCATGTACCTAGACCTATGTATGTATGCATGTATAAAATTGTATATGAAATTTAGCTTAATTTCTTATTTTGTAGAATTTTTAAAATGCTGTGCACAAAATAATATTGTTTCACGAATATAAAGGTCAGCCCATATTTTGGCAACAGTTTGGTTTGAAATGGTAGGTGATAAAATTGTCTTTTAAGGCTTTAGCGCAATAGATACAAATAACGAAAACTACAGCGCTTAACTGACAAGAACTAGGCTACATGCCCTATAATTCACTAAAACATTTATCCAGTATGCGAGCACTAACTTTGTAATAGAATAGACGCTAGCGCTAGAGTATTTTGCGAACAGCAGGGTTCAAGTAATTCCAGATAGAAACTTGATACACGTAGGCCTATTTAAAAATGGATGTGTGTTACTGCTTGTAGAAACTTCCCCGATAATACCTTCTGATCTGGTATAGGCTTAATATGAGTTGCATTCTGAACTGCTTACCATATAATAATAAGCTGTGAATGTAAATGGAAGTAGATTATGTGCCAGTCGATTGGACTAAATATTAACGTATAGGCTACAACTTAACATGACAATGGTTTTCAGTGATTCAGAAGACTATACCGGTATAATCTGTGTTCGAATCACAGCTCAGCATAGGTTCTGAGGCAGAATAGAATTTATGGTCTTTAGTTTGGATGATTATGGACTCCGCATATGCCACATTCTATAACACGGTTCCCATGCAACTTACAAAACCTGACGTATTGTCGCATCAGAAATCAGACCATAGCCATAAACGTCATCCGCTAACCAAATAGAGCGTCACTTTTCAGAAAATAGACCGCCAAACAGGCACTGCGCGTGATTCCATAAATGCCAAGTGTGATCCATACTCGGTATTCAGTAAAGTCATATGTAGGCTATGCACGCGTGAGTAATAATTGAGCAAATGTAAGTATTTATGCATGTAGGCCTATGCATCTGGATTTTCGTTAAACGCATTTTAGTTGCCCTTAACAGTGCTGAGAACATAGTTGTACATGTAGGCTACAAGAGAGCATAAGGTAATTAATTCTTGACACAGCTAGAAAAGTAGCATACGTAGAATCGAAAGGAACGGCACGGATAGTCAGCTGAAAGATTGTTCTAAAATGGACGGATCAACGCATGAGAGTGTATGTACAGTGAACACACGGCAGCGAGGGACCAGAAGATCTCCACGGGTGAATGCGCGAAGCAAACGGCGACCTGTTTTGGCTTAAATCGACTTTCGCATGCCTGCGAAGTCATTTAGAACTGCCCTTTTGGTGTAGAACTGAGCCGTAAAAAGCTCTCAGTTAAGAAGGTCATAAGGCCATGATATTTCGTAACACTTAACTCCGGTATGTCTGACGCTAATGCTAATGACCATAATGTTTGCCTAAATTATTTCAATTCACGCACATAATTATTATTATGGTCATTAACATATTTAATAAGTGTCTTACATACCGAAGTTAAGTTATACGGAACATTATATAACCCTATAAACATAACTCATGGCCTTTTAGTGTTCTGTTCTACGCACAAAAGACAGTTCTAAATGAGTTATAATTTCAGCTGTAAAAGCATGTTTGCTCACTTAAAACTAGTTCAACATACTGTTCATTGTAATCCGAATGT
>OX457040.1:11138582-11151082 GCA_949752735.1 Lumbricus terrestris | reverse complement strand
CCCACCCCGCGGAATCCTTGGGTTCCGCGGAACCCACTTTGGAAAACGCTGACCTATATAACTAATTTTATATATGTATATATTATATATGTTGAAATGTAAATTTTTTTGTACTTCCCGGATATTTTTTTAAAGAAATACTTAGAGAAAGGTCATCAGATTTAAAGTTTAGAATTTACTATAATTTTATTATGCTTCTCAGAAATTTTAACAGGACGACTAAAGAAAAGTCGTCAGAAAAAAACCGACCGGACAAAGGTTGTCGTCTGCCCATGCAGGACGAACATTTGTCCTGCTTCCTCCACAGAAACGTGAACCAACCCCAGTCCCAACCCCACCCCACCCCAACCCTACCCCCAACCCCACGGCCCACTCCAGGCATGAGGACTAGATTAGACACTGCTTGACTCTCGTTTTGTCCAGTAACTGCTCCCATCTTAGGTTCATTGGACTTCTTCCGTTGTTTCCATTCACAGTCTTCTTCCTCCATCAATCGTAGTCGTAGGCTAATCTCCAAATTTCTAAAGCGCCACTCGAATGCCAAGCGCTGCGTTAAGTTCGGACTTCCTTCCCATCTAATAATTATATCTACATGGAGTTGATTTATCATACTTCAACCATCAAATCGCATCGTTTCAACTCCTGATCGTTCAACTTCAAAGAGTCAGACATAATTTTATTATGCTACCATTTAAAACTGAAATCCTGGCGCCGCCACTGATCCCATTCTCCATTATCAGGTTATTATCGCAAGCATTTCGCTCCATCCAGTGCTTAGATGAGGAAAGAATAAACGCATTCGAAACGAAATGTCTAAGACGAGTACTACGTGTAGCATGGACGGAGAAAAGAACAATCAAATGGGTACTTGAAAAAGGTGGAGTTGACAGAATGTTGCTATCAAATATAAAAGAGAGAAAGATGGGATATTATGGTCATATAATTTGGAAAGAAGGAAGCTGTATGAAAAAGATCTGATACCGGGCACGGCATCGGGTGGGCGAGGAAGAGGAAGACCTAATATGACATGGATGGATAACATTCGAGCCTGGACTTGAATGACGGTGGAGCAGATCACGAGGAGCACGGAGAGTCGACAAGAATGGAGAAAGATAATTCATGATGCGGCCAACCCTCGCGGCGACGACGGTTGAAGACAAGACAAGTGCTTTTTTAAAGTAAGTTTTTAACAGGATCCCTTTTTGCCCTTCCCAGTTCCCATCCTCCGTGGTAAGTGATGGCAGTGTCCTTTTAAAAACTATTCTAGCCGAACAGAAGAGGGTGATACAGCTGCACGATTCCATTTTAGAAGTGCATGTTTTACGTAGAACTGCACGTTTTACGTAGAACTGCACACTAAACAAACGTCATGACTCCATCCAGGGCTTTTTAACGTGCAGCTCTACACAAAATGTGCAGTTGAAGGCTAAATGAATTTTTGCAGTTGTAAAAGCAGTCATGTGCAGTGGAAATCATTAGAAAAAGGTGATTGCAGACCGGTTTACCACAGAAGAAGAAGGACATGTGCAGTTAAAAATAAACAGCAGGAAGGTGAAATAAAACAATTTTCAATTTGATAACTAAAAAATGTCATCAGTCTTTTCGTCGCCGACTTACGACATTTCCTGGAAAATAAATTCAGAAACGACGAGAAATTTTCCGCCGCACAAAGCCGCACTAAAGAAACATCCTGGCTGTGCAGTTCTACAAATTTCTTTTAAAAGCCCTGGCTCCATCTATTTCCTCGTAATAACCAACAGTTCGCAACGCAAATCGATGGGTTGATGATTGACAACCTTTTAAACGAATTTTTTTTCGGTGATCGTCCATTTGAACCAAATTCTCGATATTTATCCTGCGACCAGAAGTTAAAGATGGAGACAGTCGCCTGCTCATAGTCATGTCCTTTCCTCCACGTCGCGACCACCTTCAGTGCGCAGGCGCAGCAGACGATTTTTCCGACCAATCACCGTCTTCCACGTCATCGTAGTCTCGTCGAGGAACTGATCACGGCCCCATTATACCCTATAGATAACTTATGGTGCTTCTACAATGTTGGATGAGATTCTGTTGGAATTAATTTGCCCAATGATTTCTCTCCTATACTACATAATTGTGGGCTACAACAACATCTTTTAACAACTAATATGCATCTATTTATGCTTATATACATGCATACAACTTTCTTTGCCTAAGATGAATTTGCGTGGTCAAAGACGACATAGGTCTAATAGATTATCTGGCAGTTCAATTAATCACAAACAGCCCTATGAATGCACTCTGTTGTGCGAGGTGGCTGTCCTCAACAATTGGACCAATCGCGTGTGACGGGCAGACGGCATTTCCTGACTTCGGAGAATTAAAAAGTGAGGAAATCTGCACGGAAGACTTTCTCCTTTGTAATTACCCTAACCATTATTCGTCGGTCCGATCGCTTCTATTCGACCGATTACCGAATAGTTATTTGACCCGATATTCGGCCCCAAAGCGATTACGAAACAATTGTTCAGAGCAGCCCTAGTTTATTTAGAACGGACCCCTTGGACATTACCCCCCCCCCCTCTGAAACTATCCCCCGCCATTACCCTCTGCCATTACCCCACCGTTCAATATACACGCTAGGTCTTATATTATTGTTTCAGTATTTCTGGGGGAGGATGGAATCCGCGTTCAAGAAGCCTGGGTCAATCCGGGGATTCCGGGCGCGCCCTCCCTGTGAGTATACCTTCGGGGAAACTAAGGATGCCACCAGCTGACTGAATTCACCCGAATCCCGGTCCACGCTCCGACAAACCTGGAGCAGTAGCATACGTGAAAGAAAGAAAGAGTATTTCTGTTTACGTTTTGTGCCAGTTAACTGCACAAAATAAGAGATTAGTTGCCATTGATTAATAAATAATTGGTTCATTGATTGCTGTTAGCCCAATTAGCCTACTAAACTGTCTGTAGATCTATGTATATTGACACTTCAGGCCAGGAGACCGAAATTTTTGGGGGTTACTTACGTAGAATCGCACACAACATCTAGGTCTGAATATATCTGATATTGACGATGGACCATGAACAATAATATTGTTTCGGTTTTCAATGTAGCCGAATATTAGGCCATCGTAGTTTTCATTCTAAATACATGGAAGATCCATTACTTTTTCGCAGTTTTCATTTTTACAGCATGTAGATCTACCAATCTTTAGGTTACTTTAACATAGTTTTCCTTATAAATTTATGTAGCATTCTTTTCTTTATTATAGTTTCCATTTTATATTCTCTATTGAAGGACTAGAAGAATTTTTTCTTATTATTTTATCGATAATTTTTGTGTGGTATATATCATTTTGCTTCATTTGATACAACCAACACGTATAAATGATACATCCTATTAAGAGGTAATGACAGGGGTAATGGGAGGAGGATAATGGCAGGGGTAATATCCTATATGGCCCTATATACTAGGGTGTCCCACGATTGCACAGGAAAAATATTTTTCTTGAAACTTGAAATGCAGTCCCTCCAAAAAGTTTCCTTATGGTCCTATGATAGTACCTGCCAAATTTCTGGACATTTTGAAAATATTTAGAGGCCGCTCAAAGCTCACATATAATATGTGTAAGTTGTCACAAATTATACGTGCGACATATAGGCCTATGAGTTTGAAATTTTCGGAGGTCCACACTTTGATCCCACTAGCGTGCTTATGTATTGCTTAATAACCTTATATTGCTCTGAAATACTAAAATCTACAAATATGCAACCTTATTGTATTTGCGAATGAGGTTTTTCAAGCATAAGGACGACAGTTAAGCTCTCGAGCAAGCGAATGATGTAAATGTCGTGCACTAGGATTGCAGGTCGCTACCTCCACATGGCAATCATCAGTGGAGTAGAAATGAATAAGGTTAACAGATTGTCAGTCTGATTTTTCTCTAGTTGGTGGAAGTAGCCTACAAACATGTTGGTGTGCTAAAGTTGACCTCTGGACCAGGACAGGAATCAACGGTTGCAGTTTGAACCTTTTGAAGTCGTGAAAGTGTGATGCATTAGGCCTAATTATTGGCAAATGCTTTGAGACAACGGCTTTCAATAACTGCATATTAAATAGAGTTTGCAATGCCTTGCACCCTTCTACATCAGCCATCAGTCGTAACATCTTGTTAACATCACAGAAATCTTTTAAGTCCAGTTGCCTGGTGCATTCTTTGTGTCCTTGGTAAAAATTTGTCCATCAATGGTCTGTAATTAAGCTCTGCAAGCCATTTAAAGATGAATGCTCCAATCTGGTTCACCATCAACCAAACCCTCGACCAATGCTACTGCAGTCTGCATCTAACAAATCATAAGAATTCATTACTGAACAGCTTTAGCGTGGCCATACTCGAAATATGACTATCAAGAATTTTCAAAACTCTTGGTATTCATGGTTGGATTGAACAATTCGGTAGCATTTCGCAAGCCTGTTGCCATCACAGAGCAAGTTGGATGGGTAAGGCAATATAGATCTAATTGCTTTATGATGGAAACGAATCACATATACAGTTGACGACCGTGAATTACAGGGCATCCAACCCAAACAAGTCTCAGATTTGTGATTGACATCTACAGTCAGGCGGTGTTCTCATGTAGAGTCACTGCTCTCTTTGAATTAATCCATAGCTTTATAATTCTGGCAATGCTGCTCTAGATGACAAGTCTGAAAATGATGCAACATCATTCTTGGTATACCAGCACCTAAGATATAAGAGATAGCAATTCTCTCTGTTCTTTCAGTGAGTTCTCATTAATGTGGAATAACGGGGTTATCTCTTCCTAAAAGTTTTTCCCAAACCATGCTGCGTTCAAATATAGTTTTCTCGATCTTTCGGTGAAAGAGTGGCGAGATAGCCAATCGTATAAGACCACGTGTGATTTTTCATAACGTTGGTCTGTGTAAATGACTGTGCTGAACAAACATGACGCAGCTTTGATACAGAATTTCAGCTCAACGATAACGAAGAACGTAGATCGGAGACAATTTCTCGTACAGGTTGTCGAAAAACACAGGCACATGTTTTCTAACCACAATTGTGACAATCTTGTTGACATGTGTAAATGTAGAACGTAGAACTGAAGAACAATTTGAGTGCAGTGATGTAGAATCAGCAGATCAGTATGAGAATAGTAAAAAAATAACGGTCCAGACGTTGATTTGTTGTGTAGCTGCATGGGGTGTGCAATTAAAACTTTACTGTGTGGTCCTAGGACAAATAGGGGTTGAACCTCACAGCCCCCTCAGAATTTCTTACTATGAAGCAGATGAAGGTATGGAGGAGCTAAAACCACGACTTGTTACATTATCAAGAGTTTGTAATGACTACTCCCAATGATTAGTTGTGTGTGCACTGATATTGTGTCCAAAGTTCAAAAATCTCAAATTTTTCTCGATTTTGCATTTTTTGAGCATAAGACTATGCCCAAAATATCCATTGTATCCAATAAAGTTAAATACCTGTTAATTCTACCATTCACGAGCTTTCCAAGGGTAGTAAATTTGTTATAATAGGATCAACGATTGGGATATAAAGGCATTTAGAAGTTGGACACATCAGGCGCAAATTATGCCAATATGGGTTAAATTTGGGCGGCTTGAGCCACCCCTAAATATTTTTTTAGTGTCATAAAACTTTACAGGTGTTATTATGGGACCATATGGAAACTTTTTAGGGGGACTGCATTTCAAGTTTCTAGAAAAATATTTGTTGGGACACCCTACTATATACGGGGTACTTGTCGGGGTTAATGTCCGGGGGGAGATGGTGTCTTGTTCCCAATAAGAACACATCGATATTCAATTCTAATAGTGTCTAGAATCACGGTGAGTCTCGGTTTGGTGGAACAAATCCAAAATTTGACTCTGCAGCAGGGACGAAACAATGATTCCGATATCAAGACTAATCGAATATATGAATGATTTAGCAAGGAAAGCAACGTAGCAACCTGACTAGCAACGCAACAACAAGGCTGGCCCACCCTGGGAGCCACGATCAGCAAAAGGCTGCAGGTTATTGGGCTACGAAAGCGGCTGGAGACAGGCGAGAAATAAAAAAACGTATAGAATCAATTTGTATTTTATATTTTTGAGGTAAAAAAAGTCTGCCTCCGATCAAGACAGTAAATTAAGGTATAAACAATAGGCAACATGCAGGAGCACCATGGATAGTTATGTCCCTCGAGGTGTATAATACGTCTCAGGACGGGAAGTAGAAGGCTACGTCTCTATGGGTAAAGTAAGCATTGTATTGTATTGTAGGCCTATTGTATTGCATCTGACAACTCATAAAGCGCTTCTCGCAGCAAGAGCCTTTCAGAAGCGCTGCCAGTGCGTGCAGCCCGAGAGAAAAGGTAGGTTAATTACAGAGATAGTGGGCATGCACAAGGGCGGATACAGAAATTTTCGAAGAGGCCAACATTTTTTGGGGTTGGGACAGAGAAAAATTTTCGCCTCGGTCGTCGAAAAATCTGATGACCTTTTTTTAAAGTCATTTGTCTCCAATTTCCAAGAAAAAGCTACCATATTTTCGCCAAAAGTTGATGACCTTTTTAGTCGTACGGGCTTTGTGCGCGTGGACTTCGTGAGTGTGGGGAGGGCTTGCGGAATTACTCATAGGGGGGCCACGTCAAATTTTCGAGCCAGAATAGCTGGTCAAAAAATAAAGAAATCCGCCCCTGGGCATATATACCGTAGTTTATATAGAGTTATAGACCTAACCGGGGCGATCAGCGACAGTTCATACGTGTCTTGCTTTTCAGAGGTTATGCGCCAGGGATTTATTTTTTAGCGTGCAGCTGTAATTGTAATTAAACATTTATAAAGCGCCGTTCACAGATTCAGTAGCGCTCCCGACTACAGCTAGACCTATACACAAAATCTCCAATGGTTCTTAATGGATTTGTCCAGTTGTAGAAGCACTTCTGTGCAGTGAAAATTAGTAAAAACGTCATTGTCCTCCGATTATGAGTAATTTCGCATGGGCGATGCATGGGAAGGGAAAGAAGGGGTTGCGCAGTTATAAAAATTTATGTTAAAAATAGCCATGCATGTTCAGGCTACGTGTAGGAGCCTGATGATGGTTCTCTGCCCGAAGGCAGGTTCATTGGCTTTACGCCCCTGGGGATGAGATGAGTGAGGTGGTTTCCCGTTGCCTTCCCCACAGACAATGATGGGTAAGCAACTTGTCCAAGGTCGCTCCGCAGCAGCTTGCGCCAGCGCGTCTTAGCCCGATATATCTAAATCTCTGAGTGTCAACTCCCACCCCGGGGCTTGAACCGCAGTCCGTTGTAACCAACAGACGTATGCCGCTCTCGCTTACCGGTGTAGCTAACTAGAGCATATAGCCTATATAACTCCAGGGAGAAGCGGACGAGATTTGGAACAAACGTTTCTTGGTCATTGGTTATTGGGTATGCATCCTGTACATTGTAAGCTTTATTAACGAATCGGTAGTATAGCAAGCTTCTCATGAGTGACTCTGTGATAAAAGAAACTAAAATTCTGAGTCTGATACAAAAATTATGCGTGGATTACATATTATAAATAATTATTATTAGATATAGGCCTACAAGATTTTGCATATTAATTATAATTATATGCAAATGTATAATATGAAAATGTATAATATGCAGAATCTTCTCTCCATTCCGGCTAGAATTCACCGCGCGCTGCATGGCGTGGGTCATCCACTCGGATCCTGCATAATTTTGAAAAAAAACATAATTATAAGGACTGATATAATTTTTAGTTATAGCAAGCATAGTTGTGTATGTCCTACGCATATAGGCTAATGTAGGCTATTAGAGGCACATGCATAATTATACAAATACCTATGGATTCATATATAATTGGTTATGCATATGCGTGCGCGTGCGTACGAGCGTGTGTAGGAGTCACTGTTGCAGTGTGCCGGTCGACTGACTGCAACGCTGGCATATAAGCGGCCCATCTGTTTCCGACATATATAAGGATCGTCAACTGTCACCGACAGGACCAGTTGCATTGCGAATTCAGCGCAGCAACAATCCATCTCGTTCATAGATGGCATTCCTTTGACTATTACATAATAAGCGTATAGCCTACCAGTCTCCTAGCTGCTTATCTTCTCTCTGTCGTTCTCTCTCTCTCTCTCGCATCCGCAACATATCATCATAGTTCAATTACGGACGGAGAGAGTTTCTATCTTTATCTGAAATATTGAATGCTTTTTGCGTTCGCGCGATTTCTAGATTGTGTAATCCTGTGTGATAGCGTCTCTACATTTCGTTGCGTGATAAACAGAAGATATTATTTGTCAACTGCTGGATTTAGAGCTGAGCGGCTGAACGTCTTCGATTTCTCGCTGATCGAATCAAGTAAGTGATCGCAATTTATCGTAGACATCGAGAAGAACTTTCGTGAGAGAACATATACACATCTATACACACACACGCACACACACACACACACATCTACACACACACACACACACCTGCAATCACACACACACACACACACACACACACACACACACACACCTGCAAGCACACGAATACTTATTCAAATAAATAAACATATAGCCCTACGCCGGTTAACTAGTGATTATAGACATTAAAAAAGAAAAATAAGAATTTAGAACAAGAATGAGAAAAGTAATAATGAAAGTCCATTTTACGGTCCTGCATATCCAAAATACCGTAAAAATTAGGCGACAGTAAGATGATGATAATAGTCGTTATGGTGATAGTAACCTGGTAGTAGTTGCCGCAGTAACAGTCATATGGGAGTAGTATTAGGCCTAGTGGTCGTAGTCGCAGTGCATGGTAGTAGTGATAGTGGCGGCAGGCTAATAGCTATAGTTGTTGCAGTAACTCTTTACCGCTTACATTATTTTGCTTGTTGCTGTTTAACGATGCTGTGTCATATCAAAGATGATTAGTGTCCCCCTCCTTCTTTGTCGAGGCTTGGGACTGGCATTGTCAGAGAACGAACAGTGGCGGAGTTGGGCTGACAGTACCATCACCATCTGTGGCACGTTAAGTCTCTACCAGAATCTTCGACTACATTGTATAAATTGAGCTTTTTGCGATGCATTCTCATTCAGCGCTTCTCTTCACTGTGATGAGTGATTTTAAGCTGCAATATGCCAGAACTGTTTTTCCACGGTGGCAACGACCTGTGTTGTCATAAGCTTTCGCTGAACTCTGGATCCATATCAACAGCCGACCATTGTCCGTCTCAAATATCAAAGATCTGCAACTGCTTTTCGTATCGACATCAACGGTATTTGAAGCCATAAGCCGTTGATATCATTCCAATCGCTAAACTATAGATTCTTCACTGCATGCTATGCAGTTGTTGTCGTCCGATGGTGCCAGTCCAACGCCATGGAGAATCAGGAGGGTGACGTTAAATCATCTTTGTTATGACACAGTTCATTCGCTGTATGGCCTATAATAGGCTACAGTATAATTATTATAAGTAAGCAGTTCAATTCAGACTTCAGCAATTTAAATCGAACTGATCTTGAATGACATTCTAAAGATCGAACAGGTCTCATGTCATGTTCAGTTACATTTAAGACTATCACTATAGCAGGTTATTTATATCACGCCAGACCAAGAGAAGCCAAACAAAGCAATGACAGCATAAACCGTTAGAATTGATTGAAATGGCCTCAAGTGTTTAAGGGGTGTCCCGTCAAAAGCGCGCAAGCAAAAGCGCGCAGACAAATGCGCGCAGACAAATGCGCGCAGTAACAAAATCGCGCAGACAAATGCGCGCGCAAATAACACACAGACCCAATAATTTTTTTTTGAATCAGCATCTAAACATAAGGAAACAGAATGTGAGAAATAACGCAACATTTAATCCTAAACGCAATGAAATAGCCTATAGACGAAACGTTGTTCTTAAAGTTGAAATCTAGTCTCAACATAATTATCCTATCGTCAGTGTTCTTTAACGCAACATATAACCCTAAACGCAATGAAATAGTTGTTATTAAACGCAATGTAGTAAAGACGAAACGAAGTAAATCGAATCAAATCAAATAGTGCCTCGCTAGAAATGTTAAGAAGATATAGAGTTCAAGTTCTATAAGTTTATAGGCTAACGTTGTGAGCCACCCCACGCAAAAAATCGTCCAAAGGAATCGTGCCATACGTTGGAACCAACGCCTGAAGGCGTCTATTGAGACGCACGTACTTACATTTTGAAGCCTCAGGGTGTCTAAATCCAGAACGATACCTCTCGATCTTCAACTCAAAGACATATGGAGAGCCTATGAAACATTTATGAAACATTGTTCTTTTTAATTATTCTCATCATTTTCTTTGTTGCGCGCTTTTTTTTGCGCGCTCTTTTTTGCGCTCTTTTGACGGGAAAGTCCCTGTTGCGCGCTTTGCGCGCTATTGTCTGCGCGCTATTGTCTGCGCGCATTTGTCTGCGCGCTTTTGCTTGCGCGCATTTGTTACGGCGCCGTTTAAGGTAATGCTAAAGTAAGAAGCAATGGTACCAAGCAATATATTTTATTTGTGTATATTATTTTTGTGTGTTTTATCCATTTATGTGTAAAATTCGCTCGATGAAGGCTGGCATACTATATATTTATATTTATACATAATTATATTATAAATATATCACACAGGAGTTGCGTCTGCTTCTTGTAGCTCCTACTGAAGCATTTTTAAAAATTAAACTCAAAATTGTGTTTTTTGCCGTGCTAGAGCCGGAAGCACTTTTGAGTATCTTCATGAAGAAGCACTATATAAAATCTGTAATGAGTGAATGAATGAATATAATATATATACAGGATCGATTGCATATAGGCCTAGGACAGATTCAAGGGTTTTGGTTTTAACACAGGTACACAGATATTTTGGACATTGCTCACTAGCATACCAGTAGTAGTTTATTGAAAGAGCATGGGACACATACGGGCATTGACCCAGGTTGTCCTTCATGCCTCTCTCCCAACATTCTCTTCATTTAGACAAGGTGGTCTAGCTGCTCCAAGATGTTAGTGGTATGGAGCAGACCTGCTGACCGGACCGGTGAGAAGCTGGGTAGCATGACGCGAGACAGACTCAGACAGAGAGTGGCGTCGGACTCTTACGGGCACTGTGCCTATGGATATTGATGATGATGAGTCGTTTATTGAAAGAGCATTAACCAAATAAAAAAGCAGTACAAATTCAGTGACTTTCAAGTGATTGGTGCACAAATCAAACGATCAATACAAAAGGGTCATAATCATGGACCCGCTGAGGCTGGATCGGCCATTCCGTTCTCGATAACATTTGGCTGTAGCAAAAGAGTGCAAAGAACAGTGCAAAGAACAGTGCAAAGAACAGTGCAAAGAACAATGCAAAGAACAATGCAAAGAACAGTGCAAAGAACATTGCAAAGAACAGTGCAAAGAACAGTGCAAAGAACAATGCAAAGAACAATGCAAAGAACAATGCAAAGAACAATGCAAAGAACAATGTAACAAACAGTGCAAAGAACAACGTAAGGATGGGGGCCGTTATACGAATGGGTTCGGAATGAGTCTTTCAAGGAACGACGGTCTTCGCACAGATTGACTGATCTATTTCACAATAGCGTGTTAAAAGTCATTACTAGGCCCATATAGAGGACTATAATTATAGGTCGAAGCTGCAGAAATAATTGTCTAAATTGAAAAGTATGCGGCATTTTCATTCTGTACGTTTCTTAACCTTCATGAGAGTTTTTAAAAAGCAATGTTTACCCTCCACACTTCTGCCCTCTTTTCTTGCCACACTTTTTCAGATCGTCTGTGGTTAGATAATTATTTGAAGACTGGTATATAAGCGACTACTATACACTCCTGAACCTGTTCTTAAACTGTTGGCGACTTCATTTTCTCGGCCTCGGTTTAAGAGGGAGGGTGACCAATCCTCTACCTCGACATCTTCCAGTTCTAATCTACCCCCTGCCTATGGGGAAATTCAGGTTTTTGGGGCGGGGGCAAACGGCCGTTGAGTGGGGCGGAACCGCTGTGGGAGCGGCGGAGACACCTTTTGTCGGTTTTTTTATGATGGTCTTTTTAGTCTTAGTGTTAAAAATTCTTATAAATTTATCTTTTTCAGTGTCTTCTTCTTCTTGGTCTCTCTTCCGTCAGGCGCATGTCCTACTCCAACGATGAGGCCTCAATATGCCGTCTCCAGCTTGCTCGGTTTCTGATTTTGTCCACCGCATCTCTCATATCCATGTTCTGTGCTGCTAGATCTTCTTTTTCAGTGTATCGTTTATTTATTTATTTATTCCATTAAAGGCCTTCATTTGATGCGAAACATAGATGTAAAAAAGCTCTGAAAATTGGGGGATGAGTGTAATTTTTGAGAACTCTCCTCCTGGAGATGCCTAGATTAAACACTGTTCACTTTCCCGCCTACTCCGTGTGCTCATAAAAACTGAATTGGTCATGAGGCAGAAACCTGGAAGCAAATTCTCCCCTGGCAGGATTTGAATC
>OX457040.1:11108582-11136082 GCA_949752735.1 Lumbricus terrestris | reverse complement strand
AGTTAGTATGATCTATAAGGATTTAAAGTTATGACTACTTTAGCTTTTACCCGTTAAGAGTAAAAAAGTTAAAATCCGACTTTCACAACTATTCGGAAATCTGCCCCGAATTCTATGGCCTTGTATGACGCAAGACATAACAATTGTAATGAAAATAATAATAATGCCAATAAAATAATAATACTAATATAATAGTAATAACAGCAGCAACAATAATAATACCAAAACTGTTTCTATTTCTACTAGTGTTGCAATTATTACTCTTTCGATAGTGTAGTAGTATAGGTAGTAGTAGTAGTAGTAGTAGTAGTAGTAGTAGTAGTAGTAGTAGTAGTAGTAGTAGTAGTAGTAGTAGTAGTAGTAGTAGTAGTAGTAGTAATTGTAGTAGCAGTAGTATAGTTGTAGTAGTAGTAGTATTAGTGGTAGTAGTAGTAGTAGTGTAGTGGTGGTGTTGTGGCGTTGGTGATATGCAGGTATGTATGTATGTATGTACGTACGTATGTATGTATGTATGTATGTATGTATGTATGTATGTGTGTATGTATGTATGCATGCATGTATGTATGTATGTATGTATGTATGTATGTATGTATGTATGTATGTATGTATGTATGTATGTATGTATGTATGTATGTATGTATGTATGTATGTATGTATGTATGTATGTATGTATGTATGTATGTATGTATGTATGTATGTATGTATGTATGTATGTATGTATGTATGTATGTATGTATGTATGTACGTAGTTACGTATGTATGTATGTATTCATAATTATATGTATGCTTGTGGTAGCTTTGCAGTTATTTATTTTATTTATTTATCTATTTAGTCATTTATGTTTTATGTTTTCTACAACAATAACAGAACTGGCGGTTGCGATGGCAAAGGGAAGCTCAAGACAAAGGCTCTCGTCGTTGTTCTTCCTGGCTATTGTTGTCGTTTTCCTCATCTTTCTTCTGGCGCTTGGCTCCGATGGGAGTCCGGCAGCTGCATCCGCCAAAGTAGAAGACGACGTGGAGGAGGAAGAGTCGTTGATCCGGTAAGGATATCAAACTGCGACCCAGGGAATTATAATTCTCCTCTCAGAGCGCCAGAAATCTCCCGGGAGATTTGCCCGAAAACAATTTAACATGCGCAATGCGCAGGCGCTTGCGCTCAAGGCGTCTGGCTAATGAGTTCTAGCCGTAGGGGAGACGCGTCAAGAAAGGTATCTCTGAGGAACATATAGGTAGGCCTAATTCTTTCAAATATATTTGGTACAATATTTCGCGATATGAGTGTACCATTCTTTATTAAAATGCCACGCACCTGCTTAGCCAATGTGGGGATAGTTTTGTATTATATTTTTACTGAACGGCTATTTTAGACTATTGAATGCATATTCTTCTGTTGACGGGTTAGAATTGACCGAAAGCACAAAATTATTATCATCAAAAGCTTAGTGTTGCACCTTAACTCTGTCTCGTATATGTGTCTGAATACCACTTGTTTGGACCTGGTTTTTCTGTTGAAATATGCGTTCAATATTCCAAAATAATAATGATACTACTAATAATAATAATGATAATAATAATAATAATAATAATAATAATAATACTAATAATAATGATAATAATAATAATAATAATAATAATAATAATAATAATAATAATAGTGATACAAATAATAATAATAATAATAATAATAATAATAATAATAATAACAATAACAATAATAATAATAATAATAATAATAATAATAATAATAATAATAATAATAGTAATACAAATAATAATAATAATAATAATAATAATAATAATAATAATAATAATAATAATAATAATAATAATAATAACAATAACAACAATTTCAAATTGACACAACGCAGAATGATAACAATTAAAAGTATGACGGAAGACCACAAGTAATTACAGGAGTAAAAAATAACTGTCGGCAGCCATGCAAGGCGTCCATCACGCCATACTCTCATTTTTCAGCGCCACCTGCCGAATGGAAGGTTGAGTGGACCTCTGTTGGGAGGGTACAGCGATACCGCATCTTTGCGTTCTTCGTGCCAGAGTGTTTACCATTACCCATAGGCGTAGGAGGCGGGGGTCCAGAGGAGGCAAACGCCCCCAAATTTCGGGCAAATGTGTTTTTCGGGCAAAAGAGGCACGGACGGTAAAAAATTCGGAATCTTTTTTTCGGGCAAACAGGCACAGACGGATTTTTTCGATCACACAGAGGGGTAAAAAGCTAACTTTCTGAAGATTGACAGGAAATGACTAAAAAAAGGTCGTAAGATTTCTCGGACAAGAAAATCCTAAGATTTTGTGGGCGGAAGACTGAAAAAAAGGTCGTCAGATTATTTGGGCAAAAAAATTTTTTTGCCCCGTCCCCACTTCCGAAATGTTCCCTACGCCTATGCCATTACCCAAACCCCTCCCCAAGTCCCTCACTGCGACGAGGCGCTATAAAAATCTATGATTGCATTACTTTTTATAATCATTCCCTTAGTCGAACATTACGCGCTTCGGCAAACCAGTTGCCTGCTCAGCCGAAACTGCAATTGTCGCCTTTCCGCGGCGGCGTTGCCTCACGGGTCCAGTGACGCTTGGCTGCACGTCTCAATTCCCCTCAGAGCTCGCTCCTGTCGACTCCCCTTATGTAGCGCAGTCCATGCATTTCGTGTCCCACGGGATGGGTCCTGTTAGTTCCAATTAAGAAATCGATTTGTGGAGATTTCTTTTCTGCCGCGGTTCGTCGATCGGGAGACTGTCTTTAGTCTTTACATGCTGTGTGTTGACCGAAAGGGAATTCGCTTTTTATCGGAAGTCTTTTTTCCGCCGGATTCCACCGTCTTTTGCCGCAGTCAGCGGCTGGTGAGAAAAGCAAATAGCCCGGCAGAGATTGACTCTTTCAATCGTGCAAGTCTTACCGGGCGAAACGGACCACCCTTTATTTTGTCGTCCCCTCACATTCGATTCCAATTGACCAGGGGCGACTGACATAATTTGGGCAGACCCTCTTACACGACGCAGTTTTTGAGTGGTGTTTTAGAAGTTTGGAATTTGTTTGCCGTTGCGATTATGACTATTTGTTTAAGTTATGATTTCTTTTCATTGATTTGTTGAGGATGCTTTCTCTGTCTGCTCTGTGTGTGCTTAGAGTGAGAAAACACGCCGCCGATCAGCGCATCGCAGAGCTGCAGGCTCTCGTCGCTCTCGCGAAAGTTCCGAAACTCGTCTACGGTCACGGTCAAGTGGATCCGGAGAGCATGTGAGTAGTTTCTGTTGCTCCTTTTTTCATTTGCGTCTTTACGTGCACGTCTAACAGTGCATCTGTTCGTCACTGGGCGTAATTATATGAACATACATACACAGGGGAAGAGACACATACAGGCAGACATACAGAGAGACAGACAATGTAATAAGATAAAGAGACACCGAATACGGTATATTGGAGCCTCTATGGAAGTTCTTCGTTAGCGTAAATCTAAATAAACTCCTTTTCTCTTGCAGGAGTAAGCTATACTTTACTATGCCATACCCTATTTATCCATTATCTTCGGTGATGAGCACCTACGCATTGGTGATGGAAACTATTGCTCCCCGATATGAAACCCTTCAACTAACCCTCGAAATACAAACTCCTATTCAAGTTGAAGCCAGTTGATGAAAGGGTTTGAAAGGGTTTGAAAGGGTTTGACCATCTTCAATTTCCTTCTAGTCTTCTGTGATGTTTGCATTCAAGGACGGTTTCATGCTCCTTGTCCTGCATCGGCTCCTGCAAGCAATCTCTCTTTGTGTCTGTCTGTCTGGGACTACTCTGTGTGTCTGTCTGTATCTCTGTCTGTGTGTTTGTCTTTCTCTTTCTTAAACAATTATTGACTGCAATACAGAAGTCAAGAACTATGTGAGGGCACCACTAAACATTCCATATAGACATCCGTAGTCCCTGATTATTACTATTATAATTATTGACTTTTTTATACAGCGGACTTCAAGATGATCTACTCAGAAGCGCTCCCAGTCCAACAACGGCTAAATGAGGCAGTTTTTAAGTGAGAAAGAAGCATTGTGGTGTGACGTGGAGGTATTATGGTTCATTGGTTATGATTATGGCCACATGTAGTTTGATTAGGAAGAAAGAATGGTTAACCTTTTATGCCATGCATCAACGCGAATTGGAGTGTATACCCACATCTCAATCGATAACCTGATGATATGAACAGGCCACACGGTTCTCTTATCAACGCCAACACATCACAGTTTTTTCACATCGTGGCAATTAAGAATTCATTCCTGCAGTGGCCACTAAAAGCTGGAATGAAAATGAAGTCTACCTTGTAACACGAGCAGTCGTGATGGCACTCAAAGTAGTAAACGACACCTCAGAAAGAGAGAGAGACAGACAGAGAGAGACAGAGACAGACAGAGACAAACAGAGACAGACAGAGACAGACAGAGACAGACAGAGACAGACAAAGAGAGAGTGGAGGGAGTGAGAAGGAGAGGGAGAGGGAGAGACAGACTGAGAGAGACAGAGGCAGAGACAGAGCGAGGAGAGAGATAGGGAAAAGGAGATGGGAGGAGGATGGATAGGGAGAGGGAGAGGAAGAGGGAGAGGGAGAGGGAGAGGGAGAGGGAGAGGGAGAGGGAGAGGGAGAGGGAGAGGGAGAGGGAGAGGGAGAGGGAGAGGGAGAGGGAGAGGGAGAGGGAGAGACAGAGACAGACGCAGCAAGAGAAAGAAAAAAAGAGCGAGACAGAGAAGGAGAGGAGACGGAGTGAGGGGGAGCAATGAGCAATTAAATCTGGACAAAAAGCGAAGGTCAGAAACAGTATAGACTTCAAGTAGACTGTTTTTAATGCGCATCGTCATCAAATTTCCTGCTTTGGACAAGACGACATATCTATAGATGACTGGTCTTGACATTGCCGCTGCCAGTGACGGTCACTCAAGTCAAGATATTGCTTAGGTGATGTGTCGGTATTAAGCTTAGAGTTTTTGTGTGCACAAAATGCCATTTATTCACGGAGATTAAATGCTGAAACTGTGATCACATCGTGGTGTCTTTCTACGAAAGTTTGTTTCCCATCATGGCTGCAGCGGAGGATTCAAGTAGGCCTAGGTCTATACAAAACGCAACTTTTATTACTTCATATATATGCAACCCCAGATATGGTTCAATTTAGTTGTAATTTAGTTAGTTATTCAATTCAAAGGGAGGATCGGTTCTTTCGTAACCTTAAAAACTCGTTGGGACTGCACCAAAATAAAATTATATCCAATATAGATATAACTATACGCATGCATAATTGCATATACTAAACTGTATAACGCTTCATAATTATATCCAATACTATAAGCATACTTAGGCTACAACGGTTTAGTTAACAGCTGATGGTGTGATTGTCCTGGGCATGACGTTAAACTGCATCCATCCTCTGCCACAGGGAACCAGCAACGTCCCTGTGCCGGTCCTAAGCCCGGACAAAATGAGGAAGGTTTGTCAGATGGGTGGCGATACACTGGCAGTAAAAGACCAAGACGATTGTAATCCACAAAAACCACGGCACAAGTGACATAGTGGCCCAGATGCCTCAAGGTGTCATGATGTGGAGCAGACATGCACAGCCCGGTCAGGACAGACCCGTGGAGAGAGTCGGAGGAGAGAGCATGGGACACATACGGGCTTTGACCCAGGTTGTCCTTCATGCCTCTCTCCCCCAATATTCTCTTCATTCAGACAAGGTGGTCTGGCTGCTCCAAGATGTTAATGGTATGGAGCAGACCTGCTGACCGGACCGGTTGAAGCTGGGTAACATGACGCGAGACAAACTCAGACAGAGAGTGGCGTCGGACTCCTACGGGCATTGAGCCTAAGGATGTTGATGTTGATGATGATGATGATGATGATGATGATGATGATGATGATGATGATGATGATGATGATGATGATGGTGTGACATATAATAATAATAATTATATCCCTCATGCATGTGCGGAGTTTATCAATGCTAGGGGCTAAGCCCCAAGAAGCCCTCCAAGAAGGCCCAGACTCAACCTTTTGCTGGGAAATGTGGTTATTTTCTTCTTTTCTCGATATTTCGACCGAAGGACTAAAAAAGGTCATCAACTTTTTGGGCTCAGAAAATAGTACATTTTCACGTAATTCTGCAACAAGTCTTCGCCACAAAGTCCAAATTATTTTTAGCCCCTCCCCCAAGAACGGAAACCAAACTCCGCCCAGGCCGTCATGTGTGACGTATGATCCACATTGTGAATACGCAATAGATAGGCCTACAGATTTGTATTTCAATTTTAACACAAAGACGAATGAAATTGAATTAACCAAACCAGAATTAGTTGAATCGGAGTTATTGTGTCGTGGTGATATATCTTTGCTAGTGTCGACCCGCAGTATAGGCCTACGGACCATTGCTCATAGGCTGATTGCTCATAGGCTTATTGCTCATAGGCTTATTGCTCATATGGCTTATTGCTCATAGGGTCTATTGCTCATAAGTCTTTTTGCTCATATATGGCTCATTGCTCATAGGCTTATTGCTCATATGCTGTCACAATTAGTCACATTTAAAGGAAACTGTTAAAGTAAAGATTGATCGCTGATAACTATAGATGTAATTGTTCAAATATAAAGAGCGTTCAACTTTTTAACAACTAGATTGTTCACTACTTCAGATGTCAAGCATTTACTAGGTCAAGTAATTGATCAAATGTAAAAACAGTTAAACTTTTTAACTACAAGAGTGTTCACTACTAAAGATGTCCAATACAGGATTGTTCACTGTCTTGTATGTTCACTACTTCATAATTTGTTTGATTGACAGTTAATGTCTTGTTTCTACCACCTATGGTGTTATGAACTTTATAATTGAGCAATGAACGGTTCAAACAAGTCAGTTCACGCCTTCATGTATATATATATATCTTCGCAAGTTTCGTCATTGACACATTTTTTGTATTAGTCTACCAACGCTAATTGTCTCTAATTGATAAGCACAAGCTAAGGCGTGAAGAAGGTCACCGATATAGCAAACGGTATATTTGTTTTAAACCTAGGCCTTAGTTCGTTCATTTTGGACATATGACCAATGAGCCTATGAGCAATAGACCCTATGAGCAATAAGCCATAATTATGAGCAATAAGCCTATGAGCAATCAGCCTATGAGCAATCAGCCTATGAGCAATCAGCCTATGAGCAATCAGCCTATGAGCAATGGTCCTAGAGCCACAAATTCAGTTGTGCTATTCCGCAATATTACATTAATTTATTCTTACTACATAATACATATAGTGCGAATATATATATATATGTGTATGACCTATTCAAGTATTATGTGTGTTTATCTATGTCACTTAAGCTCTATAGTAGGATCCTCACTTGAGCAAAAAACATCCGATCCTTTCCAGCGACGGACTTTGACTAAATCCACCTGCGAAGACTACTCGTCACGATTGTCGGCTCGATATCGCTTCATATAAAAAATATAGACACGTGTCTCGTCTGTAAGACCAGAGATTCAGGGCTCTATACACACAAAATATGATGAAGGTGATGATGATGATGATACAAAACACGATTGCTTTGTATACAATCGCCTTCCATTGCTGATTATACTGTGGGCACGAACTGCTCCAGGGACGTCCACTGTCTAAGCACTTTGAGCTAGTCCTTGACGAGGCGGACGCACAGCTGCTCAGCGCCCAGGATATTCATGGTTACTTTGAGCATAATAGCCAGAAGAACAAAATATTTCAACTAGGGCCTACATGTATTTCGTCACTACACGCAGCTAGAATGATGCCTGGTAGCCCCAGTGTGAAGCTTTGAGAAAGCAGAGGTGCAAACATCAACAGCCTTGGCATGGGAGTATAAGTAGCCTATGTTCTTCATTCGAACCAGTCTACAAAAAGACACTCTGGTGCAAATACACACAAAGGACAACAGTTCAAAGTTGTTAATTAATATATTATTTTAGTACTGTAAGTATAAATCATTCTGATAAAAAGGCCCTCCTCATCATACATATAGAGTTTGTATACTTTCTGCTTTCTACATAAAAATGCGAGAAAAGTATATTATTTGGGTTGGAGATGGATATCCTTACATGCAGTCTACGATCTTCCTTCTCCTCCTCCCCCACTTCCTTAGTTCCTCTGTGGACGTCGACCCCCACCCCTCAGAGGTCATGGAACTGCACTCGGATAATGTAACCACACACCGCTGCCTACTGTAACATCACCGATCATCAATACACAGCCGTGGGCGTTTGATTAGTCTCGCAAAGTATACCTGGAAAGCCTCAAGTATAGCGCAGCGCACATCTCGCTAAGTATGCTGCAGCAAATACCGTCTGCGTCTCAACCGCAAGTTCCCTAATTGCTGCATGACGTAGCGTTCGGTCTTATTTACTGAGCCGTCTTCCAGAAGATAACAACCAACTGCATCAGCATCAGCATCAGCAGCCGGCTTCTGATGCTCGCCATCATTGGTCGGGTTACGGTGGCCATTCCGGGGGATTACGGTAAACTCAGCTTCAGCAGCCGGAGATCCATCAGGTGGTTGGCGGTTGGGTGTAGACGGATGGAGAAAAGATGAAGCGTCTCTTAATTGATTATGTAAGAGCGGGTACGGAGGCTTAGGGAGTGGCGTAGGGATACAGAGAGCGATAGATGTACGCTGTCAGGACCGCATCATCTCCGGATGATGGGTTATGACGAATCCCATATATACATGTGTGGACAGAATTCCTACACGTATAATACGTGCATGATGTAACTGATGCATTCACATATCCTTTTCTTCTATTGTGTCCTACTCTTCCTTTTCCCTCGCCTCCTCCTCCCCTTTATCCTCCTGCATCTCCTCCCAAATCTACATCTCCTCCCCTCTTCCTTTTCTTTTTTCTTTTCTTCTCCTCCTTCCCCTACTGCCACCTTCCTATTCCTTCTCAGTTATTGCCACCTATATCTATCCTCAAGGGCGGATACAGAAATTTTCGATGGGGTGGGCAAAAAGTTTGGGTCTTGGGTCAGGAAAAAATGTTCGTCTTGGTCGCCGAAAAATCTGATGACTTTTCTTAGTCATCTGTCTCGAATTCCCAAGACAAAGATACCATTTCATCCGCCAAAATAGTTGATGACCTTTTTAGTCATCAGTCATCCTGGTCGGAGAATAATTTCCTCTCTGGTATCCTGCTTTTCTGGCTTAATGGCCTGTGGAAACCAAATGGGGGGCCACGTCCCATGCACTTTTTCAATGGGGGCCATGACCGGATTGGCCCCCCCTGGATCCGCCCTGTCTATCCTCTCCTCTTTCTTCTCCCCTTACCCTACTGCAACCAATTCCTATTCCTTCTCAATCATTACCTCCATATCTATCCTCTCCCCTCCATTCTCTCCTTATTCTACTTCTCCCCACCGCCTCCACTTTCTCTTCCTTCTTCTTCTTCACCTTTTCCTTTCCTTATATTCCTCCTCTTCGTCCTCTTCCTTCTCCTCCTCCTCCACCTCCTTCCGCTTTTCGTCGTCCTATTCATTTTCCGGCTGTGGAAAAACCTTTCGACGGCTTCCGACGGAAATCTTTCCGACAAGACAGAAAACTCTATCGTACATCAATCGAAAATTCCAATAGACTCGATTCTCAATAAAGCGCTACAGAACCCATTGTCCTTTATCCGGAGCATCTCTCCCGTGGGAAAGAAAGAATTGATGAACCTGCTGCGGAGACAGGGATGATAAGAGGATGCTATCTGGAACGGCGGAGGATCAAAGCAAGAAGAGGAATGACGTCTTCTCGGTTGCCATGACAACTCGCACCGTTCAACCTCATTGGACGATCAGAGTTTCTCAAATAAACGCTGATGCACAACGAACACTAACAGTGTCTGCAATGATTGGAGAACGACTATTATTTGTTCTTTTATTACAATGCAATACAATGCAATACAAAACAATGCACCGATAAGCAAATAAGATGCATTCAATAGACATGGACAAAGACACTTTCGGGTGTGTATTCCAAATGATCAATTGCTTCTTGTACCAGATAGCGGTGTGTCTATCAGCTTTTCTTATCAATAAACGAATATACTACGACAGTACGACTATAATAATAAACAAACGAGGACCAATTTTTTAGTTGTAATAATTATTATTACAACGAAAAATATTGGTCCTCGTTTGTTTCTCTGCCTCTGAGTCTCTCCCACACACATGTAAGCAGTGGCGGCGCTAGGGGGCTGGGGGCTAAGCCCCCCTACAAGAGGCTCAGCCCCCCCCTAAAAAAGGGCCATATGAATTTTTTACATTGAAATATCCACGATTTTCGGCTGACGACTAAAAAAAAAGGTTGGCCAAAATTTTGGCGGCGAAAATGGAAAATATTCATGCGATTTCGGCCGATGACTAAAAAAAGGTCGTCAGAAATTTTGACGGATTAAAATGTGAAATTTTCGCCGCGAGGCTTCAGCCCCCCCCCTTCCGAAACTGAAATCCTGGTGCCACCACTGCATGTAAGCTTCGTGAATGCCGCACTCAATAATATCTGTATGAAACTTTTAAAAATCGTTCTTATGCGAATTTCTAAGTCAGCTCAACTATATTCAGCTCAAAGTTTCTTTTCAATTCCAGTGGCATCGCCAGGGGGACTAAGCCCACCTTCCCAAAAGGCCATCCGGGGGGCCTAGTTCCCTATGAAAAGAGCCGTCCGGTTTCTTTGCATCATATTTCCATGAGATTTCGATCAGACGACTAAAAAAGGTCGTCAGAAATGTTGACAGATGAAGATGGAAAATTTCCATCAGATTTCGATCAGACGTCTGGAAAAAAGGTCGTCTGACTGTTCAATTCCGAGATATACATGTATATATACGGACAATTTAAATTTCGATTTGGTGGCTATAATAATAATTATGCCGTTGCAAAAATAACGTCGCCATTTCTGATTTCTAAGAAGGCGGGGACACATACGGGCATTGACCCAGGATGTCCTTCATGCATAGGCGCAATCACGTCCTAAAAGTTGCGGGGGACCATAATGAACCACGTCCTAAAAGTTGGGGGACCATAATAATAAAGCTAGGGGACCACTCAAAAGTTGGAGGGGACGCGTCCCGTGGGTCCCATAGGATGGTTGCGCCTATGCCTTCATGCCTCTCTCCCAATATTCTCTTCAATCAGACACGGTGGTCTAGCTGCTCCAAGATGTCAATGGCATGGAGCAGACCTGCTGACCGGACCGGTTGAAGCTGGACAGCATGACGCGAGACAGACTCAGACAGAGAGTGGCGTCGGACTCCTACGGGCATTGAGCCTAAGGATGTTGATGATGATGATGATGAAGAAGGCGGGGATAAAATAATTCTACAAATCAAGCGGATTACCAATCCAGGGAAAGAGCCACGAAATAACGTCTCGCGAATTGAACAATAGCGATATTAAAATTTAAGCTGACACATTATGGTGCATAGAAATCCATCGAATATGGGCGACTCGGCAGATGGCAAAACTTGGCTCTTATTCTCAGCCGGGCGGCGAACCCGGTTATGAAAGTCTAGTGCTATATAATGCAGTGAGACGTGGTCTAATACAATGAACGCATGACACTGCGAAACAATGGATACAATACTATGCAAGATGATACGAATTCGATACAAAAACAGTACGATGCAATGGAATGGACTGTAATAGAATGCAATGCTATGCCACACCGTATACGATGCAATAGCATTGCATGTATATGATATGTTATAATGTATAGTGCATAACGCACAAATGAACCAGAAAACAATGCATGACATTCCGATCTAATATATCTAGTAAATCTAGTCTAAATCTAATCTGATTCTAATCTAAATCTAATTTAAATTTAATCTAAGTCTAATCTAGATCGAATCTAAATCTAACATACATGTAAATCTAATCTAAATCTAATCTAAATCAAATCTAAATCCAATCTAAATCTAATCTAAGCCTAATCTAAATCTATACTAAATCTAATATGTTAGCCGAACCTCATGTTCTTTTGGGTCTGTCCAATGACGCTGTTGTAGCCTACATGAATGTCTAAATCATGCGCTTGCGTGTATCATGGTGAAAAATAAAAGTTGATTTAGACTATTAATCTAATCTACAATGTATCTAATATAATCTACATGTAAATCCATTCTAACCCTAATCAAAACCTAAATCTAATCCAATCTGTTCTGATCAAATCTAATAAAATATACAGCTAATCATATCTAATCCATGATGACTTCTATAGCGCATAATGCCTAGGACATCAATTGATGATCGCATCAAATGGAATCGTATTATATCAGACATCAGATCGAGTGGAGGCGTCAGCGTTGAAATTCATGGATAATTTTTGATAGAAATCTGCACTGACTGCAATAATACTCTGGATGCGATCATTATTTTTACAAATGTTTATCTGGACGAAATGCACCGTTTACTAATTGGGAGATGGACAAATCGTCAAACAGACGGACGGACGGACGGACGGACGGACGGACGGACGGACGGACGGACGGACGGACGGACTATCTGACTGACTGACTGACTGACTGACTGGCTGTCACTCGTTTGAGCCTATCTTACGAACTGCCTCTGTATCCGTCTGTCTGTCTGCATGTTTGGGTATCTGTACGTATGTCTGTCTGGATATCTCTGACTGACTGAATGATTGAATGAATGAATGAATGAATGGCTGACTGACTGACTGACTTACTTACTTACTGAGTGACTGAGTGACTGAGTGAGTGAGTGACTGACTGACTGACTGACTGACTGACTGACGGACGGACGGACGGACGGACGTTTGTGCACTTGTTATATAGAGACTGACTGACTGAGACCCATTGGCAGAAAAACACACGTAGAAACCGCTAGCAGACAAAGAAAACAACGAAAATGAAATGTGGGGAGGAGAGAGAGAAGACAGATAAAGATCGAAAGAGAGAGTGAGACACACAAACAGACAGACAGAGAGAAGGAAAGATAGAGGTGGGAGATGGAGGGGAGAGAGAGAGAGACCAAACAGGAGACCGAGAGAGACAGGGAGAGAGTGAGACAGAGAGTGATAGATTTAAGGGGACGCATGGAGGGCGAAACATTGAGATAGACTGACAGAGACAGACAGAGAGAAATATACATAGAGAGAGAGAGAGAGAGAGAGAGAGAGAGAGAGAGAGAGAGAGAGACAGAGAGAGACAGAGAGAGACAGAGAGAGACAGAGAGAGAGAGGGAGAGAGAGAGAGAGTGAAACAGAAACAGCCAGAGAGAAACAAAACAGAAAGCGACAGAGACGGTCAACTGCAGCAGCGTTATCATGTGTCGATCATTCAAGGCATCATCATGATTTCTCATTGACTTTCGCCTGCGGTCATCTCCGCTGGACGCCATCATTCAAAGAGGAAACGACTCTCGTTCGTCTGTTGCACCACTTGACCGTCGCTCAGTTCATTCAATAAAACTGTCACCAGATGGCCAGAAGATTCTTCCTTCGCACAAGACACGATCCGAGTTGTTTATATAGCGCAATTTCTTTGATTTGGCTCGAGGGAGAGAGTGGACTAAGCGTCTATAGGCAAGGGGGTTAATTTTTTTTCAGGCACACCGCCAACACGGTGGTCTATACTGGAGCTAGAGTATAGGCTATGTCTAAATCAATACGTCATAATTAGATTCATCTGTTTGCAAGAATAATTAAGATGGTCCTTGCTATGCGGGGTGGGAGGTTTTTTGTTTGTTTGTTTGTGCACTTGTTATAGCGCCCCTTCAAGCTATACTCTACTCAGAGGCGCCCCCGACTACAGAGCGGATACTGCATCGGAGTTTCACGCCGAAGCGCTGAGCAATTGCGAGTGAAGGACTTGCCAAAGGTCCCTACGCGGCGACTTGAAGTGGATTCGAACCTCGAACCTTCCGGCTTCAAGGCAATGACGCCACCACTACACCACCGCGCCCCATTGTACCCGCCTGCGGTCTGTCAACCTGATTGTTTCATTAAAGAAATAATTATTATTTACTTATTTATCACTTATTCGCTATTGCTATGAGCAATTATTATTGAGCATCCAGTTATAAGGGAAGTATAGGTCTACGTATTAACGACAACAGACTGATCGATGTTTTCATTTGACTGTTCCTCACATACTTAGCGAATTACGACAACCGTCTGCTTCATAACCACCCCTATAGTAGTCTATCCGAAGCTGGCATGCAGTGCCAGTCTAAAGCAGTGAATAATAGGAGGGTGGCGTCAGTTGTTCCGGTCGTCATCACAAGATGTCGTTAAACGCTCGACCCAGTAAGCAGCTATAGTGGAGTATCGATCACTTGAGGATGCGTGTCTATATTTGTGACGTATCTATATGCGACGATGCAGCGTGGCTCCATCTGGCGATCGTGATTTCTGTCGTCGACGAATGAAGTTCGTCACTTCCTGTAGGAGACGAAGTGTATTTCCGGTTTGTATTTATGCAGCGCCTGCTGTGGGTCACCACTCGTCGACCTTTCCTGCAGGGGACCACCGCATAAAGGTCACTCGAAGCTTGAGCCTATCTTACGATCTCCCTCTGAATCCGTCTGTCTGTCTGCATGCTTGGGTATCTGTACGTATGTCTGTCTGGATATCTCTGTATCTGTATGCTTGGGTATCTGTACTTACGTCTGTCTGGCTATCTCTCTAACTGTATGCTCGGGTACCTGTGCGTACGTCCGTCTGTATATCTGTTTAACTGTATGTCTGTGTGTCTGACTGTCTGTTACGTCTGTATATGTTTGTCCGTCTGTTTGTATGCATGCATATCGCCCTGTCTGTTTGTACCTGTAAGTCTTCTGTGATCCTGGTTGGCTGTCTATCTCCTGAAGTTCCTCTCTATGTCTGTGAGATGTTTGTCTCTCTGTCAGTCCTTCCAGTGCACCGTCTCTGTGTCTTTCTTTTGTTTGGGTAATTGACAGTCTATTTATCATTGCATCAGACATTACGCGCTTAATTGTCAGTCTGTGTCTATGTATATATCCATATATTCATTCATTCAGTCATTCATTCATTCTTTCATTCATTCGGACATTTATCTAGCACTCCTTCAGGAAAAAACTACTCAGAGGCGCTCAAATTTATCTTTCTGCTGTCTACTTTTGTCTCTATGTGTATGTCCGTCTGTCCGTCTGTCTGGTCTGTATATTTTTGATATCTGTATGTCTGTATGTATGCATGTCTGTCTGTATGTCTGTCTGTCTGTCTGGTCTGTATATTTTTGATACATGTATGTATGTATGTATGTATGTATGTATGTATGTATGTATGTATGTATGTATGTATGTATGTATGTATGTATGTATGTATGTATGTATGTATGTATGTATGTATGTATGTATGTATGTATGTATGTATGTATGTATGTATGTATGTATGCATGTATGTATTATGTATGTATGTATGTATGTATGTATGTATGTATGTATGTATGTATGTATGTATGTATGTATGTATGTATGTATGTATGTATGTATGTATGTATGTATGTATGTATGTATGTATGTATTATGTATGTATTATGTATGTATTATGTCTGTCTGTATGTCTATGCATTTCTCTATCTCTTTCTCTCTCTCTCTCTTTCTCTCTGTCTGTCTGTCTGTCTCTCTCTCTGTATATAGATCTGCCTTTTGTCTGGTTTTGTCTCTCTTTCTGTCTGTCCGCCTGTCTGTTAAAGGCATATTTATTGTTTACCCGATACTACGAATGGTACGCTAGGTGCACTCCATTCGCAGGTCGTCGCTTCAACAAGCACGCTTGTATACACGGACATGCGCATTAACCAGAAGGGGAAGTCACGTTGCACGGACGGTAATAAGCATCATAAAGCGTCTAATTAGTCACGTATTGACATAAAACTGACCTAAATGAAGAATTAAATGGCGACGCGAAATGATGGACGATAGCAAAATGATGAATCGTGCAGTTTTATGGGTGATGCTTAAGCGCAGTTCACTGCACGCTTTAATTACTGCTCCGAAAATGAATAGGTAATGTCCTCCTGTTCTCCGCAAAAACATGCATTATGTATGTATGTATGTATGTATGTATGTATGTATGTATGTATGTATGTATGTATGTATGTATGTATGTATGTATGTATGTATGTATGTGTGTATGTATGTATGTCTTATGTATGTATGTATTATTATGTATGTATGTATGTATGTATGTATGTATATTATATGCATGTAAATATCATGTATTTCAGGGCTTAAAGTGTGCCTGGACGGTCATGGACGGCGTCCATGCACTTATTTTAAAATCTGAACACCGTCCAGCCACTTATTGACGAGCACAGCCTGGAAATGTAAGGGCGTCCAGGCACTTCTTTTGGAAAGGTAAGGGGCGTCCAGGCACTTATTTTCCCACACTTTAAGCACTGATGTATTTTATAGGTATGCACGAATGTAAGGATTGTTATATATGTATGTATGCATGTACATGTAATGATGTATTATATAATGTATGTAACTCTACATGTATGTATGCATGAACATATACAAATGCAAATACACGCTGGCTGTTGTATGTTTTAGTACATGTAATCCAATACTCGTGCATTCTCGGTGGTTGGCCTCTCTTTTTGGACAGAGACGTCATTCAGATGCAGATGAATCAAAATGCAGAATATGAGTAGATATAGCAGTAAGAAAAATTAAGAAACTGATAGTGGAGTTAATTATACTAGAATTCATGGAAATCCTTTCACTGAGAGAAAAATATATGTCGTAATATTATCTCCATCAACGCGCCGACTTGAACACGTTCTCCAATCTACATTGTAGGGTCTAAAGTCTAAAGCTTAAAAATACATTTCTCCAATCTAAATTGTAGGGTCTAAAGTCTAAACCTTAAAAATACATTTCTCCATTCTCCAATCTACATTGTAGGGTCTACAGTCTAAACCTTAAAAATACATTTCTCCAATCTACATTGTAGGGTCTAAAGTCTAAAGCTTAAAAATACATTTCTCCAATCTACATTGTAGGGTCTACAGTCTAAACCTTAAATATACATTTCTCCAATCTACATTGTAGGGTCTACAGTCTAAAGCTTAAATATACATTTCTCCAATCTACATTGTATGGTCTACAGTCTAAACCTTAAAAATACATTTCTCCAATCTACATTCTAGGGTCTATAGTCTAAAGCTTAAAAATACATTTCTCCAATCTACATTGTAGAGTCTACAGTCTAAACCTTAAATATAGATTTCTCCAATCTACATTGTATGGTCTATAGTCTAAAACCTTAAAAATACATTTCTCCAATCTACATTGTAGGGTCTACAGTTCAAACTTTAAAAATACATTTCTCCAATCTACATTGTATGGTCTATAGTCTAAAACCTTAAAAATACATTTCTCCAATCTACATTGTAGGGTCTACAGTTCAAACCTTAAAAATACATTTCTCCAATCTACATTGTATGGTCTATAGTCTAAAACCTTAAAAATACATTTCTCCAATCTACATTGTAGGGTCTACAGTTCAAACCTTAAAAATACATTTCTCCAATCTACATTGTATATGGTCTAAAGTCTAAAACCTTAAAAATACATTTCTCCAATCTACATTGTATGGTCTATAGTCTAAAACCTTAAAAATACATTTCTCCAATCTACATTGTAGGGTCTACAGTTCAAACCTTAAAAATACATTTCTCCAATCTACATTGTATGGTCTAAAGTCTAAAGCTTAAAAATACATTTCTCCAATCTACATTGTAGAGTCTAAAATCTAAAGCTTAAAAATACATTTCTCCAATCTACGTTGTAGGGTCTAAATTCTAAACCTTAAAAATACATTTTTCCAATCTACATTGTAGGGTCTAAAGTCTAAAGCTTAAAAATACATTTCTCCAATCTACATTGTAGGGTCTAAATTCTAAACCTTAAAAATACATTTTTCCAATCTAAATTGTAGGGTCTAAAGTCTAAACCTTAAAAATACATTTCTCCAATCTACATTGTAGGGTCTACAGTCTAAACCTTAAAAATACATTTCTCCAATCTACATTGTAGGGTCTACAGTTCAAACCTTAAAAATACACTTCTCCAATCTACATTGTAGGGTCTACAGTCTAGACCTTAAAAATACATTTTCTCCAATCTACATTGTAGGGTCTACAGTTCAAACCTTAAAAATACACTTCTCCAATCTACATTGTAGGGTCTACAGTCTAAACCTTAAAAATACATTTTCTCCAATCTACATTGTAGGGTCTACAGTTCAAACCTTAAAAATACACTTCTCCAATCTACATTGTAGGGTCTACAGTCTAAACCTTAAAAATACATTTCTCGCACATGGATGCAGTCACGTTTTATTCTCTGGCATCCAAAATAGATTTGGAAAAATCATCTGAACTGCGATTCCATCCATGTCACAGGGTCATCAAGAAAGTTTGTCTGAAAAGCATGATTATTCCTTCAGCCTGCCACAAAATTGACTTTGCACGGGAATCAAACACATCGTCCTCGGTTCTAAAGTCAAAGACGCTCACGTTAAATACCAAACAATAATGTAGCGACTTGGTTGCACCTTAACCGTGCCGTTTAGTTCTGCTAAGAATATTGTAGCAGTATTTTTAACGAGAAGATATTCTGGCTAAAGTTTTGTGTGAAACACATCACACATCATTGCTCAGGGCAACAAAATAATAATAATAACAATAATAATAATAATAATAATAATAATAATAATAATAAATAATAATAATAATAATAATAAATAATAATAATAATAATAATAATAATAATAATAGTAATAACAATAATAATAATAATAATAATAATAGAGTCAATTCTCAGAAAAATAGAAATAATAATAATAATATAATAATATCATAATAATAATAATAATAATAATAATAATAATAATAATAATAACAATAATAATAATAATAATAATAATAATAATAATATATAATAATAATAATAATAATAATTATAATAATAATAATAATAATAATAATAATAATAATAATAATAATAATAATAATAATAATAATAATAATAATAATAATAATAATAATAATAATAATAATAATAATAACAACAATAATCTGCTAAGAATATAATAATAAGGCTCTTTTGCCTTCCGCTACAGCCGATTCTGCAGGATTTGTCATCACCGCTGGTCCTGGGATACATGGACGATGTATCTCTAGGAGGAGAGGCAGCCATTGTGGCGGAAGACGTGAAACTACTGAAGCAGCGATGCGAGCAACTTGGACTGCAACTCAATCAAAAAAAGTGTGAAATCGTCTACCACAATGACTTGCAGTACTCCTACAGTGTCTTCCATAATTTTACCGTCACGACACCAGAGAGAGTCTGTTTGCTAGGTGCACCATTGTCCACCAGTGAAGCATTGACGAAATGTCTGGAGGACAGATGCACGGAGCTGGAGTTGGCAATAAGCAGATTAGAGTTCATTGCCAAACATGATGCTTTGACGCGCCTCAGATTCTCACTCAGCTCTCATAGACTGGTGTACACATTGAGATGCAGCCCGTGTACAGGTCACGTTTTGCTGGACAGATTCGACGCTATATATTCTTAGAAACGGTTTAAGTTTAGTCTTCAACATCGACCTATCGAACGATCAATGGCTACAGGCCTCTTTGCCCGTGAAGATGGGTGGACTGGGAATTCGTCGGGTGGCTTCGCTTGCACTCCCTGCCTTTCTGGCTTCTGCTGCAGGCACCCGTGACCTCCAATCCTCCATGCTTGGATTCAATGACACTGTCATCGACGTATGTGTTGAAGAGATGACGCGACGTTGGTGCGACGAGAGCCACATCACACCACCAGACGAGAGTGTAGCCCACAAACAGTCACACTAGGACAGACCGCTTGTCATCAAGGTGGTAGAGTCACTGGACACCACCCACACTGACGCTTACCATCAACTCCATCAAGCACGCCTTAAAGCAGTCGCTGCGCCTCACAGCGGCGACTGGCTGTTTGCACTCCCAATATCGTCATGTGGATTGCGGCTGGACGATGAAGCGGTAAGAATAGCGGTTAGCCTCCGCCTTGGTGCGGGCATATGCGAGCCTCACGCATGTCCCTGTGGGGCAATGGTTACAGCTGATGGCTCGCATGGTCTTTCATGTGGTCTCGGTCCTGGTAGGATCGCCCGACACGCCATCCTGAACGACCTGATCAGCCGCGGCCTCACTCGTGCAGGTGTTCCCAACATCAAAGAGCCAACCGGTTTGATGAGAACGGACGGAAAGCGTCCCGATGGGATGACTCTCATTCCATGGCGTGGTGGTCGCAGTCTTGTTTGGGATGTGACAGTGACTGACACCGTGGCTCCTTCCTACCTTAATTCAACGTCGGTTGCAGCTGGAGCGGCGGCTGAGATGGCAGCCACCAGAAAGAATTCGAAGTACAGTGAATTGTCCAAAACCCACTTATTTGTCCCGCTGGCCTTCGACACCCTGGGTCCCATCAACGAAGACGGTCTTGATTTCATCAAAGATTTAGGAAGACGTCTTTCTCAATTTTCCGGTGACTCTAGAGAAACTTGCTTTCTCTTCCAGCGCTTGTCGATTACCGTCCAGCGCTTTAATGCCGTGGCCTTCCGTGGTTCTTTTGTCAAACCAGATTTTGTCGAATAATAAATTATTATTATTATTATTATTATTATTATTATTATTATTATTATTATTATTATTATTATTATTCGTTAGCCATAAACGTATGCACATAATAATAATAATAATAATAATAATAATAATAATAATAATAATAATAATAATAATAATAATAATAACATACAAATATTAATAGTCATCTGGCAGTATCAAGAGTATTTGATAACCTTTATTTCAGCTGAAACTAAATAAAATCGCCTTTTTATTCATTTACAATAATCTTCGTTTATTTTTCGCACTGACGCAGCACATTACTATGATTAAAACAAGTAATGAACGGTTAATCACAAGTCATATTTTCGATTTTCTCAAATGAATTTTACTGTCGGAATAATTTCTTGTGCAGAGGTCGCAGGAAAAGAATCGGAGGAGGAGGAGGAGCGGAGAAGGAGACGAGAGAATATTCGAGGAAAGTGATTGAAACGCTGAAACGCAAAGGAGAAGCACACAGGTGGCGTCAATGAGATGTACAGCAACACACATACACACTTGCCTATGTGTGTGTGTATGGCCAGTTTCATCATCGTCGTCGTCAATAGTCACAGTATCAGCCAAAGAATCTGATGTCTTGGAGTTCATGTTGTCTCGTAGCACGATTCTTGTTCCTGTCGATGAATCTGACGTTGAAACAATTAATACTCACTCTCCCCTCTGTCTTTGTTTCACTCTCTCTCTCTCTCTCTTTCTTACTCTCTGTCTCTCTCTCTCTGTCTCTCTCTCTCTGTCTGTCTCTCTCTCTCTCTCTCAGTTTCTCTCTCTCTCTCTCTCTCTCTCTCATTTTCTTGCTCTCTATATCTGTCCATTTGTCTCTTTTGTTTCTGCATCTCTTTGCCTCTTTGTCTCTCTCTCTACTTCCTCTCTTAGCTCTCTTTGTCCCTTTATTCTTTTATCTCTCACTATCTCTAGCTATCTCTCACTCATGGTTTCTTAGTACCTCTGCCTATTGCTCTCTCTGTCTCTCTCTGTCTCTATCTGTCTCTCTCTGTCTCTCTCTCTGTCTCTCTCTCTGTCTCTCTCTGTCTCTCTGTCTGTATGTTAATCTGCCTGTCTTAGCTTTCATCAATAGAAACTTATACAATGAGTAAGCTTACAGAAAGTTTCTTTTTAGCTCTCTATACAGAACTTGAAAGCAATTATTTAAAACAAAAAAATTAGTTCAACGCAATATGGTTGTCATCCTTTGTGGTCTTCAACTTATTTAATTATTTTTTAATGAAAAATATCGTTTTTCGTATATTTGTAATTTTAGATAACCCATTGATTTCACTTATGTAGCCTACTGAACATTAGCTGTGTAGTATATATAGCCTACGCCTATATGTTAATTCTTTCGCTTGTTTTACTGCACGTATTTTCACTTCAGCCTGTTAAAATTTCTTCATTCATTCATTCATTTATTCATTCATTCATTTACTCACTCAATCACTCAGTCCGTCAGTCAGTAATGCAGCCTTTGTCTACAAATTAAGTCAGTTAATCATTCATTTTTTTAATCAAGCTCTTTGATCATTTATTAGCCGACTACATGGCTTATTTTAAGGAATTTTTGGAGCCTGCAGGTACAGCCTCTTCTTTCCCTTCCCATCCTTCCAGCCATGGTGGATTACTCTCAGTCGGATTACAGTGACTTATTCCAACATATTTAATTGCAAAGATGTGCTTCTTCAACGGCACACATTCGTTTAGAAGTTCTGCGCATTTTCTGTAGAATTGCACGCTAAAAAACACTGTTAGACTATTACAATCAGGTCGGCAACATCTTCAGTTCGACGGCACTGTGCATGGATCATAGGCGGATCCCTCCTCCTTCATTAACGCTTGAGACTGGCCATGCCAGAGCAGCAACAGCGGCGCAGTTAAACATGGGTCGTCTCAAAATGTCGACATTAAGCATCCACTATGAGTGATGTCACCACATCTGTTGAAAGATCTACATTAGCTTCGTTAGTCGCTCGTCATCAGAAGCAAGGTCTGGCGTCGAACAACTAGACGCCATGTTTGGTCAATGTATGTACACGTGTACAATGTTGTCTGTGGCCTGTGGTAAGTCTGTGGCCTGTGCATGTAAAAATGTACGATGCCATTTGGGGTCAATGCATGTAAAAATGCACGATGTCATTTGTGGCCAACGCATGTATACAACATTGTATGCAATGCCATTTATATTTTGTGTTCAATAGGCTACATGTATTCTTGAGCAATGCCATTTGCAGTCAACGCATGAATGTATTCGTGTATACAATGCCATGGCCAGCGCGCCGCATGTACATATGTAAAATTCCATTAATTTTGTGGTAAAACTATGTGCATATATACAATACCAGTCATCCATGGGTATAAATGTTATGTCCAAATGTACAACGTCTCTTGAGGATAGTCAGTGCATACACAAAAATCACTATTTTGTGTGACCGTGTATTCATACCGGTACGTGCAAACATGCATACATACATGCATATAACCACTTCCATACATCATCGTTCTCAAAATGCGCATTGACAACTTCAATCTGTGTCACTATGGGCGAAGATCGAAGTTGTCAATGCATGTATGTCCTGTCATGTGTGTAAGCACTAAACAACTCATGACGTTATGTGCGTGACTGTCCTGTATTCAAACCGATCAATTTGATACAGAGTGAAACATTCAAAATTCGAACTAAAGACAAGTAGAGGAAGATGACACACACACACGCGCGCACCGGATAGACAGCAGAATCGAAGACAATGGAATCCAATACAATAGAACCGAATGTGTACAACAGAGCATCGACTAAGTAGCCTACACGTAGGCTATATGTGCATGTATGTCTATACGCAATGCACTTAATTTGACAAAATGAACGGTAAGAATTATTGAAATTTTCATGGAGCACTCAATGTCTCAGACGTGCTACTCGTACTGAGACAATCGCGCCTTTTCTTACGAAGTTGTTCATTGTCTAGGGCGAAGTTAAATGCTCATTGATTTGAAGCATTCAGCACAATATTTGGCAAGATGATGTAGCAAGAATCAGCAGAGACGAACATCTTTATTATATAATGACCGAATTTGCAAGTCCATAAATACGTGGAAATCAGACTCAATTCAAGAAGATTTATGGAAGTTCTTGGCAACATTTCCATAAATACGAACCAATCTCAATCCATCAATCAATTTATATAGCGCCCCTTCAAGGTACCTACTGAGAGGCGCTCCCGGCCGAGATCAAGCGAGAAAAAATTAATCTTCAACAGTGTGTGAAATTGAGAACAGCTTGGGAGGTGTCGCATAGTCAAGAGAAGTCCACTCCAGGTCGTTGGACCAACCACAGAGAACGAACGCCTCTGCGTCTACTCCCATTCCTCTCTCGACTCCCTGTTAATTATTTAGTCCTGTCCAATGCCCGTGCAGGTCTGACATCCACTCGTCCCTGTCCATCGCCAGTTCTTCAGCCTCCTCCTCCTCCCATGACTAGCTGCACCGTGCTATAAATTCAGAGTTAACATTGGATACGACCCGCTCCCGGTCACAACCTCACTTCACACCAACCCATCTCACCCCACCCCACAACACCACACTCCGAACTCCACCGGTACGCCACCCGTGAAATTAGGATTTTCGGGAAAATTATCCCCCAACCCCTACCCCCATACTCCACACCCATCCCCACCCCACCCACACTACCCCACACCGCCCTCTCAATCGTGAAAAACTCTCTTGTTGGATCCTGATTGGTCCGTGTTTATAGCGGTCTCAACTATAGAAGTTCTCGGATCCTGGACAACCGAAAATAATCTAACCAGTCAGCGGATGTGAGCTTGTCGGGACGCCTGGTACAGCAACAGGCGGCGATGACGATTAGTCTACAGATGATGTCTGGCGTCGATTAGACACCATTGTCACACGCTCGGCTAGACAATTAGGTTGATCGATTCGCCGATGTTATCTTTTGATCGGGAAAGTAACTCACGTGCAAGGACAGCGGCATTCGGAATGACAATGAGCGCCGCTGCATTACAGTTATCGCTAGATGGCGATAAACAGCGTTTACAACGGGTATATTTAATTTGTAATATCATCCACGTGGGTTATGATCAGGCTGGTGCTCGCTATTGATCTTCTGCTGCACCAGCTTCACCTCAGTCTTCTCCTCTTTATTCTCATTCTCCTGCTTGGTCTTGCTTCTCCTCCATTCTTCTCCCATCCTTACTTCTCAACCTTCTCCTTCCGCTTCTACTCTTGTTTTTCTTCTTATATTCCTTCCACCCTGTTGTCTCCAATTCTTCTTCGGTTCTCGTTCATCTTCTCTTCTTCTCCCGATTCCTATCTTTCTTCGTCTCCGCCTCCTTCTCCTCCTCGTCTTCTTTCTTCTCCCTCACCTTCCTTTCTTTTTTCTTCTATCTGCCCTTCTCCATTTACTGGTTTTCGCTCTTTCTCCCTCTCCCTACTATCTGCTTCTCTTCCTCGTCTGTTTCCTATATTCCTAGATCTGTACCTTTTCTTCTGTGCTTGATCCTTTCATTCCCAATTCTTTTCAATGTTTTCCTGTCGTCAATATCACATCTGCTCTCATTAGCTCTGCTACCAACAGACGGCCAGCAACTACAAAACACCATCGGAATCGATTTGCTACACAGAGCTTTCTTTTTCAGTTGTATAGATCTGTCGTCCATCTTGACCAATCAAACTTTGTTTCGTAAAATGAAGCTTTGTTTCGTAAACGCCACAAGTCATCTTCGTTTGCCATGACTGTAGATGTTTCTCGAAGAGGCGCCATATAAGTATATAGAATGAACGAATGAATGATTGAATGAATGAATCAATGAATGAATGAATGGGTGAAACATTGTACATGAACATAACATAATTATTATAAGTAGCCTACACAATAGCTATGCTACATAACACATGTAACATATCATCATGATTATTTATGATACATATATATATATATTATATATAATATAAGTATGTATTTATGTAGGCTGTGTGTGTGGGTGAGCACATGTTATAGCGCCCTTTCAGATTACTACTCAAAGGCACTCCAGACTACCGCGCGATCACTGAATCGGAGTTTCACGTAGAAAGCGCATGGGCATTGGGCAATTGCGAGTGAAGAACCTGCTCACAGCTCCGGTCCCTACGCGGCGGCTTCAGGTGGTTTCGGTTCCCAGGCACCGAAAATAATATTATACCCTTACACCACCGCGCCCACGTTGTCCATATATGTATATATTTATATATTTATGTATAACTGTATATACATGTATGTGTATATAATAAAGTACAGCATTTATCCACATCAATTTGCATGCGGACAGCGAACTTATTACTGATGTTGAAATGGTTTGTACGTTGATGAATGGATAGAAAGAAGGTCTTTGCCGGCGATTGACTTTGATCGATTGTTGCGCGTATAAGAACCAAGTGCCAGGCCAAGGATTCGGACCAGTTTCACCAACGACACAAAACATCAAAGGTAAAGATCAAAGAGACCGCCGCCGCCGCCGCCGCCGCCGTAGCACCTGCTGCGTCCAGGACTCCAAGACAGTGCCAGCGCGCCTTACAAGGACAAACATTATCAAGTGCCTGTGTGTGTGTGTGTGTGCGTGCGTGTGTGCGTGCGCCAGTGTCTACGTCTGCGTGTATGTGCCTATGTCTACGTTTGAGTGTCTGTTACAATAGCTTGAATGCTCTTGATGCATTTCAGTGGCCTGCTTTAAGACGGGTTGATAGACCATATATTGTCGATGTAATTGATCTTGTGTTCTTGACAGACCACCTTGTGTCCCTCAGATTGTGGGCGCGGTGGTGTGAGGTGGGTATGTTCGTTGCCTTGCAGCCGAAGGGTACCAGGTTGGAATCAATCTCAAGCGGCCTCTCAAGGACCTAAAGCAAGTCCTTCACTCGCAATTGCTCGGGCGCTTTGGCGTGAAACTCTGATACAGTGTCCACGCTGTAGTCGGGAGCGCTTCTGAGGAGAGAGCTTGAAGGAGCGTTATAACAAGACTTGATACTCATACATACAACAATAGATTACGATGAAGAAATCGAACTACACGTAGCCTACATGCTGGAACGAATGAAACCGTAAGGAATTAAGGATCATATCTATGGATGAAGTCATACAATAGAAATGTTTTTAAAAGTCCTTCTCTATTAATCTCCTGCTTTCCTTTCTTTTTCTTTGCAATTCTCCCTCGCTCTCCATCACCTTCTCCCATTCTGTTTCCTTCTCCCGCTTTTGACCATAGCCTAAGTCTCATAAAGCGTTTGTGCTTCCACTCCTTCATCCGTTAATTCCATCCATCCACCTATCCATCTATCTATCCATCTATCTATCCATCTATCTATCCATCTATCTATCTATCTATCTATCTATCTATCTATCTATCTATCTATCTATCTATCTATCTATCTATCTATCTATCTATCTATCTATCTATCTATCTATCTATCTATCTATCTATCTATCTATCTATCTATCCATCCATCTATCTATCTATCTATCTATCTATCTATCTATCTATCTATCTATCTATCTATCTATCTATCTATCTATCTATCTATCTATCTATCTATCTATCTATCTATCTATCTATCTATCTATCTATCTATCTATCTATCTATCTATCTATCTATCTATCTATCTATCTATCTATCTATCTATCTATCTATCATCTATCTATCATCTATCTATCTATCTATCTATCTATCTATCTATCTATCTATCTATCTATCTATCTATCTATCTATCTATCTATCTATCTATCTATCTATCTATCTA
>OX457040.1:11103582-11106082 GCA_949752735.1 Lumbricus terrestris | reverse complement strand
GAACGTTTTCAGAAGGATTCGAATCCGAGACAGAGCGACAAACGATCAATCACTCCTTCCGCTTCAACGGCGAATTTATGTAGCGCTTAAGTCTGAAGAAGGCGATTCTGCCGTTTACTTACTTACCTGTAATCTGTCTGCCTACTCGTGTTTGTTTGTTTATTTTTTATGTCCGTCCGATAGTTGGTTTGCCTATCATTCTGTCTTTCTGCTTGTCCGTGTATCGATCCCTGTGTCCGTTCCTCCTTCTGTCTGTGTCTTTGACTGTGTAGCTTTTATTCTACGACTATGTATAGGCTACTTGTGGGCGCGGTGGTGTAGTGGGGGCGTCGGTGCCTTGGAGCCAGTGGGTTCCAGGTTCGAATCCACCTCAAGCCGCCGCGTATACGGACCTTGGGCAAGTACTTCACTCGCAATTGCTCGGGCGCTTCGGATGCAGTGTCCGCGCTGTAGTCGCGAGGGCCTCTGAGGAGAGAGCATGAAGGAGCGCTATAGAAATGGAGAAATAAATAGGCCTAAATAAATAGCCTAATATGTCAATAAGCTCTTAAGTTTGAGAAATGTATATGGACAAAATAATTATGCGGATAGAGTGCAAATAAATGCGTGCTTATTATACATCTCAACGTAATGGAAGAATTTATGTACCGCAATAGACATGGTCTTTTACCAATTATTGTATTTAATGATTTCTTTAAGCCTACAGCCTTAATGATTTCTTTAAGCCTACAGCCTTACATGATTTCTTTAACCCTACCTCTGATCGCTACTGTTATCCAACTAGAAAATCGGGTGTTTAGCCTAAAACCCTCCCTACATGTACGTACATACCAAAGCTCGCCTATTCTCTATGCAACTGTAGGACTACTGGCTCCAAATTTTGGAACTCTCTTCCAACATAATTATCTTTAATCTCAACTATATAACACTAGATTATTCAAGCATAAACTTCGCCTATATCTACTTAAAACACCTCCTGGTATTAAACAATTAGGGTTTCTGCTCAGTAGATTCGCCAAGAGCCCTTAGTTAAGTCATTAGTTAAGAGTTGTTTTATTTGTTGATTTGGTTGAATTGTATTGTATTTGTTGATTGCCTATTAATAAGTTCTTTCCCTGGTGACCTTTGTGTTCCTGCAATTGAATGAACTGGCTGTCATGTGCTGTTGTGTTTTAATATTATTTTTCATGATTTCTGGGTGGCCCTATTAGCGGGATTGTCCATGTTTTCTGGATCTCCCTTGTTAACCACCTTATGTTAAAGTATTATGATCACTGCCATAATTTTTTTGTTCAGGAAATAAATGAATAAACAAGTAAATAGATAATAGGTGCAGAATTATATTATATTGCAATATTCATAAGATATTCTAATATTTAATAGGCCTACTATATAAACAGAGAGAGGTGATATGCTGAGATGGAGAGAAAAAGACAGAGATACGGATACACAGACAGACATACAGACAGACAGACAAACAGACAGACAAACAGACAAACGGACAAACGGACAGACAAACAAACAGACAAACAAACAGACAGTCAGACAACATGCTGATGTAGTGACATGGGATTGTGTCGCTTGGATCCAGTTTGTTTATTCGTAATTGGCCGCAGTGCTTCGAATAGATATCGAGAATTCATCGGAAGTGGATGATGATTGCTATCAACGCCCAACAGCGTCTTCCAGGCTCTTCCTCGCAGTACTATATCGACAAGACACGAGCAGCTGTACAGCCGCTACAGCTACATCCATAAATAATAATAATATACAGATGGAGAATTTCTCGGACACTAAAAGATCCAAACACATCTATACATAGTCACCTGGTTATAGTCCAGCTATCGCATCAGTAATTATAGCTTGGTCTAGCTGAGCATTTAGGACTCGTATAGCCTAAGACGACCGAAACTAGGAACCAGTGGCGGTGCATATTCTAGAATTCTTTTCAATTATGTTTACCGATCTTTAAAGTGCCCTCTGACAGTATATACAACCTACTCAGAGGCATTCCCAGGGCGAATAACACCCAGAAAACGAAAAGAATTCGTCTTCCTTTAGTCCCGCACGCTTCAGTAGTAGTAGTAATAGTAGTAGCATTTGTAGTAGTACATGTAGTAGTGGTGGTTGTAGCAGTAGTAGTAGCAGTAGTAGTAGTAGTAGTAGTAGTAGTAGTAGTAGTAGTAGTAGTAGTAGTAGTAGTAGTAGTAGTAGTAGTAGTAGTAGTAGTAGTAGTAGTAGCAGCAGTAATAGCAGCAGCAGAAGCAGCAGCAGCAGCAGCAGCAGCAGCAGTAGTAGTAGCAGTAGCAGTAGTAGTAGTAGTAGTAGTAGTAGTAGTAGTAGTAGTAGTAGTAGTAGTAGTAGTAGTAGTAGTAGTAGTAGTAGTAGTAGTAGTAGTAGTAGTAGTAGTAGTAGTAGTAGTAGTAGTAGTAGTAGTAGCAGCAGTAATAGCAGCAGCAGAAGCAGCAGCAGCAGCAGTAGTAGTAGTAGCAGCAGCAGC
>OX457040.1:11003582-11098582 GCA_949752735.1 Lumbricus terrestris | reverse complement strand
ACACTATATCATATCACTATATAATAGGTTTAAGAAATTAAGAGTTATCCATTAGCAAGTCTTCTAACGTTATTTCTCTTATTATTTTAAAGAAGCCAGTCAAAATGATTTATACCCGCATGGCCTAATTTAAAATAGCCCATCACTGTTGAGTGTTGATACTTCCCAAACAGGACCGTATTAAGGCATGTTCAGCATGTTCGGCCGACATGGGGGTAAAAAAATTCGAATTTTTAAAAAGATTTTTGCAAATTTCAACCAAATGACTAAAAAAGGTCATCAAAATTTTTGGCCGAAGATCCGCAAAAATTTTTCAAACAGGGCCCCACATTTCTTAATCCGGCCCTGTTCCCAAAGATAAATTTACAATAACAATAAGTTCCTGCGATTTCAACCAATTCATAAGCTGGAGCTAATAAATCGGATGTGTGGGAGAACTTTGTCAAAATTTCATCGACGATAACTTTCATTATTGTTGCAGTATTCTTGCTAAGAAATTTCATCATTTCCGAAAATGCGGGCCCCTAAAACTGTGGGCCCGGGTGCTGCAGTACCCTTAGCACCTACCTTAATGCGGGCCTGATGCATTTCCTTATGCCCGCATGTTCAGTATAGGCCGATCTCACATGCATCCATGCATGTCCTTCCTTTAATAGATTTAGATTATGATCAGATTCTCCCGAAGGTCTATATCCAATTATTTCCTTCTGCCCTTTGGCTCTCACCCTTCTTGCTTATGCTGTCATGCATCTGTTAGGGCTGATACTAATAAGACAAATTAGCCTAATCTTATAGATTTGGTTTCGAGTAGGCAAGCCTATGTATGAACACTTGCCATAGCGCTCCTTCAATATTTAATTGGCAGATTCCTATTTAATTTTGCAAATGTAACCCAAGTTATGTAGCCTAACACAAAATGCGAATAGGCTATAACCATCAAATTAATTTTATAGTCACTGAGTTAGTTACGGTTTGCTTTCTATTTTCTTTTTCCAAATATCTTCAATCGAATTTAAGAGATTTCAGTTTGTTACCGTCTTCGATTTCTCCATCAGCGTTCACCCCAAAGGCAAAATAATTGCTTAACTTTCAACTCAAAAATTTATAATGATTAGGCCTAGGCTATGTCTTTTGCCATGTTATTTGTGCTACTACAGAAAAGAGCCGCTTTTCACAGCATGAGAATAATGGATAATGAAATTAACCTGGCGTAGGCTCAGGGCCGCGCTTTAAGAAATGTGGGGGCCCTGTTGGGGAAATTTATTTGCGGATCTCCAAAAATTCTGACGACTTTTTTAGTCGTTTATTTTTGATTGGTCGAAATTTTCCTAGAATGCACCGATTATTCCCCTCCTAAAAGTCGATGATCTTTTTTTAGTCGTTTGTGGTCGAAATTCATAAAATGTTCGGGAAATATTTTGCCGCATGTGTGGGGCCCCTAAAGTCAGAAGGCCCCTGTTCGGCCAATATCTCGTGTAACCAGAAGCTCAACTAGACCGTTAGGTCTTGCAGTGAATGCAATGTATATATCTAAATCGTTTTTGACGAAGTGCGCTCTCCTAAGGATCATTTAAAACTTCGTATTTGCCATTCGATGAAGTTTTCACCTGTTAGGCCTAGAGATCATCGATAGTTTTGACGAGTTGATTCACTAGTGGCGCCTCTTGCGAATGACACACACAGCTCGTCATTGTCTTGATGTAGGCTTTGGCGATGTCGTCTGCCAAAGTGCATTGCAAGTATTAGAAAGCATGCAAGAATATTGTTAATAATTATAAACATCAATATTAACCTAAAATTCCTTTGATGAGCAAAGATGCTATTCAACACTGTTGTTGAGCACGCCGGTGTCACGAAATAGAGTATCCCCCGTATTAATTGTATCCCCCCAAATTAGAAAAAGTCGAAGAAACCGCTTCCGCGTGTATTTTGTTTTGCAAATTGATTTTCAACTGCTTTGTTTTGAACAATGACATTAACAGGTATGTTTATTCCTACTAGATAGTTTGTTTTGCCCTGTTTTTAGAGCACTCAAAACATTTAAAACACTTAAAAACACACAGAGTCACTAAATAAATTCGAGTTGCCTTTATCTGAGCATTGCTTAGGACACTTAAAACAATTAGAGTCACTTTAAATTTTGATTACAGCATAAATGTTTTTATTATGCGCATTTTTCAAAAAAGGGGATAGACTGGTTCTTCCCCCCGGATAGTATAGACCGGTTAATTCCATCCGAGGGGGATAGATTAAGTCATCCCCCCGGATAGCTTTCAGGGGGGATACTCCGTTTCGTGTCACCGGCCAACTAATAATAGGCCTAATGATAATAATTAACGAGCAATGGTCCTAATAGGCCCAGAGGCCTATATAGGCCTATAGCTGTTATCCATTGCACTACTAAGCTTATCAAGAACCTAAACCATTTTCGATCGCATCATTATCATCAAGCCTATCTGACGTGAACTAATCTACTTGGCTTCCCATACACTGGTAGAAGCTATCGTCAGCTTCAAGATTGTCTTCTTATGTGTCTAAGAAGGCTCTAAATGAACGTTAGACTATATCCCCTATATAGTATAATTATTATAAACCATATAAACCAAAGTGCAGAATAAATTGTTGGTCATTAAAAGAATTTCTTGTTTAAATTTAAAATTTATATTGGATTTGGACTTAGAATTTTATGCTAGGCTACTCTAAAACACTTTGACATTGATTGGATATAGAAATTATGTAGGCCCCTACGTTTGTTTATTATACTTTGTATGTACACCAAAATGCGGATAGCAATTGGTATAGGCCTATTAAAGAATATTCTTATCTGATCTTATCTTATATGGTGTCTAAAAGGACTCCTCTCCTACACACCCGACGGTCACGGCATTCATAGCTTTAGCCTAAATATTGCTCAACCAGTGGAACTGCAGAAAATTACATTGCCCTTTACGAAGTGTAGCCTACGGAAGTTCCGAAAATGGCTTCAGGAGATGGACTTTGGGAGTGATGGAGATGCTCTGCCGAACAGAACAATTATTAAAAGACAAACGAAAATACACGAGTCTGGTAAATGAACAAGATACCTATAAATAGTTTCCACATTAGAAGCAATTGAAGTGAGAGGCGCTATAGAAATTACTTTAATTGCAATTACAATGCAATCAAGAGATGTCAGATAAATTGGATAGGATCGTAAAATAGAACCTGATTAATCTCTCCTAAGAAGACAAATCAAGGGAAGAATGCCGAGGAAGACAAGATGCCCAAAGTTCTGGTATAGACCTATAGGGCCTAGACTATAATTAGGCCCATAATCAAGCGTTATACAGAAACTGCACTGGGAGTGGCTGCCTATATGTAAAAACGCATTGACTTTATGATTCTAGCGTTCATGCTAAAACCTCTTGCAGGCCAAACCCCGATTTAAAGCATTGAGTAGCACTAGCGCTATTCGGTCCAACCGTCCAACTCGCTCATTCATTCGCTGTAGCACACATGGTGATCTGGATGTCCCTATGGCACGACGTCGGACGTTGTGCTGTTTCGAGCAGCTGTTAAGTGAAAGAACTTCATGCCTATAGCTTGTTACATGTTTAACGACACTGCCATGTCAAAGATGATTAGTGTCGCCCTCCTCCTTTATCCAGGCTTGGGACTAGCACTGGCAGAGAACAACCAGTGGCGGAGTTAACTTCATGCCTAGCGCTATGTAAGCTTTATATAATTATACACATGCATACCTAGGTCACCTAGCTGCTAGCCTAGGTCATCTAACAGGTACCGGTGTGCCAGCGCAAGAATCAATCTTAAGCAATTCTGTATTAAATGCACTGGCCCACCGGTATGGAATTCTCTTCCTGAGGATATATACACTGCCGTATCCATCAAACATTTTAAAAGCAAATTAAAAGACTTTTTGTGTGTAGGCTATAATGGGAATTTTTGATTGGAATGTCTCCTCCCCGTCTGAGTGAAATGCATGCTTGACTATTGTGAATACATTTATTAATAGTGTGTGGCCCTCTGCTATTCTTCTATTTTGGTGAACCGCTTCATAATCAACTTAACTTTATATTATGTGTATTGGTGACTCATTATCTTGTTGGGAATTTCTTGATCCTCCACATTTACCTATGCAAGAACTAAATTTGTAAATGAGCGAGCCGAGTCTAAGCAGGTCTTTTAGACCTTTATCGGCTGACTCATTGACCTGCACTAATGTTAAGTTTATAAAAATTCTTGTTAAATGTTGTTGTTGTAAATGTATGCTACTGTTATGTGAACGTTCTCCGTGGCTGACTCTACAACCTGGAAAGAGTTCAATACTGCTCTTTGACTTTGTCAAATTCCTACTAATCTATCTATCGATCTCTTAGTCTCTGTATCTCTCTGTCTGTCTGTCTCTCTCTCCATCTCTTTCCCTCATTTCTCACTTTTCTTAAGACTGTTGTATTCGACCCGGGTCGGACTGGGAGCCCTTCTGAGTAGGTCACCTTGAAGGGGCACCATATCAAATTGCTGCAATAAATAAATCGCCTACCGATAAATTTTGGGTTTAGTTTCAAGGCAGATATCAAGAAGAAGTCGTGAACACCGATTTATTATTTTTTTAAACCCGATTCCTTTCACGCATATACAAAGTGGTACCGCCAACACGCACATCCATAAAAATCAGTTTTACCTCCTAATTTCATTCCATTACTCATGACTAGAATAAGATAATTAAGTACGACAAAACACGACGAAATATTACAAAGAACCGCTTTGAAATTAATGACCAACTGGAAAATTAAATAAGTTAAAAATAACGTACGTACGATTGTACAAACTGTCATCGAAAATTACACCGCGCAATTAACTAAAATATTATATTGAACACTTTTTTAGTTTGCTAAAATGTGCTAACAAAAATTCGAATACATACATGCCTACGTAAATGCATGCACATTATACATAGTTACATGTATACATATATACATACATATTACAGCTGCATATATACATACATACATACATCATATATGTATATACATGCATTCACACATAATATACACACATACTTGCATGCAAATAAAACATTTACACCTAGAATAGTCCTAGATACATACATGATCACATACAAACACGACTATATACACACGCACACGGCCTACATACAAGTTTGTCCATACATGTAAAAATCACAGATTCTAAATTCGATCTTAGTACATATTAAACATCAACGTCTAAACAAAGACAAAACTAACATGTGTATAACACTACCAGACACATCACATTATCGCTAACACTACCAGACATTACAATGTCATATCGGATACTTAAGGTAGTCTGTTACTCGGGTCTGTACATCAGTAATAATCAGACATCTTGCACAGTCTTCTAATTGTCTGTTCTAATAATCCATTACTATATTACCTTCAGTGCCATAACTATGCAACTCAGTACCACAAGCTCTTCAGTCCCTATTGTGTATATTACACCATAAATAAAATTGACAGTTTGTCATTTCTTCTGCAACCTTTGAATTGGACGCAAATTCCAAAATAAGCACATTTTAAATATAATTATCAATAACTACAATAATAATAATCAACTCAACAAATGTTCATTAACCGAACACAATTAATTAATTAAACACTGTAAGGCTAGACTGTCAAAGTATCAAAGTGAGCAAATTGATGACATTAGTCTTAAGGTAGCGCCCCCATTAATTGAGTGTCAGCAATTACGAAATCTTAAATAATTTTGGAAAGTGATACAGCATTACGCTCATCCCACACTGTCCTGGCAACCAAAATCGAATCACACTCCCTCAAGCTTTCTCGATCTAATTTCTCTTTTTCTTGACTCTTTACTTTCTGACTCTGCTCAACAAACTGTTGAATATGACTCGTGATATCACTCAAAAAGAAAATGCTGATGAATAAGATAATTTAAATTTCACTTTCAAATTCAATTTCACTTTCAAATTCAATTTCAATTTCTAATTCAATTCAGCAGATATTCAATCAAGCAATTCAAATCAGAAAGTCTCCCAACGTACATTCATTTAATCGTTCAGAGAACTTATGATAATAACAATAATAATAATAATAATAATTACGACGATTCATATGGCGCAGTAACACAGCCATGCTATTACAAAGGCGCCTTACAAAACAGCTAAAATATATAACGCATCTCCAAGGCGTTCAACCATTCGTTCTAATTATTATTTATTAAACTAGAAACTCGTTACAGTGCTGTCTCTGTCAGCGAAACAGAAAATTCCACCTTACAATGTGGCAGAGTTAACTGGCTACATGATTTACTTTGGGATCCATACCAGAATTCTACTTAAAATAAAATCATATCAAACGAGTCATATAGTGCTTAAGTGCAAAAAAAGAAGTGCCTGGATGCCCTACACCTTGTTTTCAGTCTGTGCTGGCCTAATAAGCAGCAGAACGGTGTTCAGATTTGAAAATATGTGCATGGACGCCGTCCATGACCGTCTAGTCATACTCTAAACCCTGGAGTCATAAATTATAATCATCATCTATTCCATGGCATGCTCCATTCTTGGAAGCTCCAGTGCTTACACAATATGCAACCAACCATCTTGATTCTGCGCTCTTTCTTCAATCTGTGTGCAACCGAAAAGTTCAGTGGACCCAGGACACATCCACCGTTCCTGACCATATGTGCGGTGAATGAATGAATCCGAGAGGAAGTCTCTTCAAAACTTTCGGAGTGCCGGAAATCAATTTCTGGTGTATTTGTATTGTATTGAAGCATTTATGAAGCGTCTCGTGTACGGTGAACCATTAAGAGGCGCTCCCAGTGCGCAAGGCCCCACGAGAATATAGAAAAGAAACTGTCAGACAGAATTGTAGGGTGAAACGAAGTGAAAGCTCATTGCAAAGAGAAGGATCAATTGAGACACAAGATCTAGACCGGGCCATAGCAGTTATTTATAGCCAAGGTATATAAAAACCAGGCTGAAAATGCATTTATGCTTCCAGTAAATAGAACACTTTAGCCAAGTACAACTTTGTTGAATGGTAAAAAAACCACAATGCAGCCTTGATTACACCCAGTCTTGAGATACCCAGTCTTTAATTACTCAGTTTTGAGATGCTGATGAATAAGATAATTTCTACAGTGTCATAATCAGATACCCATGAACATTTGCACAAGAAACTTGAAGGGGTGACTCACAAAACTAAAACCAAATTCAAGAAAATTTCTATGATCTAACATAGAAAAAATATCGCAGCAGAAATACGGTCCGATACCGTTCAACACGCTTGAAAATAACTTGCCGCGTTACCACCCGGATACAAACAATTCTTAATCAAAAAAGATAAGATGATGATAAGAACATTCTTTAACTGACCAATTGCCACTCGCATTTGGTGTACAGAACTGGTATAAAAAACATATAATATATTATCATCTTTAGAGCCAATCGAATGTCTCCGATATCCACATCAAAATACGACGACGCACGTATAACAATTAATAATAAAAATAATAACATTAAATGATAATAATAATAAGAATACCAATCGCATTAAACTATAGACGATAATAGTAACAATAATAAAAGAACAACATAGAAGTAATAACAATACTATTAGACAACTATTTGGTGTCGTAGTGGTAGTCTTAACACACAACACAATTACTTGCAGCTTATATAATCTTCAGTTGACTGAAGCATCTGCATCTGCACTTCAGAATTGAGAGGACCAATGTTTTACTCATTCAAACTATCTGGACAACTTATTATAATATTGGACTTTTGAGTTAAGCTTATAATGTAACCATGAAAGACCTTAAAGCTCTGCTGTCAGCTTTGTCAGGGAAAAAGATGAAGTAGTCACAATGCAATCAATCAGCCAGAGAGTCAGTCAGTCAGCCAGTTGGTAAGTCAATCAGTCAGCTAATCAGCCAGTGAGTCGGTCAATCAGCCAGTGAGTCAGTCAATATCAGCCAGTGAGTCAGTCAATATCAGCAAGTGAGTCAGTCAATATCAGCCAGTGAGTCAATCAGCCAGTCGGTAAGTCAATCAGCCAGTCAATCAGCCAGTGAGTCAGTCAATCAGCCAGTGAGTCGGTCAATCAGCCAGTGAGTCAGTCAATATCAGCCAGTGAGTCAGTCAATATCAGCCAGTGAATCAGTCAGTATCAGCCAGTGAGTGAGTCGATCAGCCAGTCGGTAAGTCAATCAGTCAGTCAATCAGACAATCAATCAGCCAGTGAGTCAGTCAATCAGTCAGTCGGTAAGTCAATCAGCCAGTCAATCAGCCAGTGAGTCAGTTAATCAGTCAGTGAGTCAGTCGATCAGCCAGTCGGTAAGACAATCAGTCAGTCAATCAGCCAGTCAATCAGCCAGTCAATCAGTCAGTGAGTCGGTCAATCAGCCAGTGAATCAGCCAATATCAGCCAGTGAGTCAGTCGATCAGCCAGTCGGTAAATCAATCAGTCAGTCAATCAGCCAGTCGGTAAGACAATCAGCCAGTCAATCAGACAGTGAGTCAGTTAATCATCCAGTGAGTCAATCGATCAGCCAGTCAATTAGTCAGTGAGTCAGCCAGTGAATCAGTTGTCCAGTCAGGTAGGATGTCAGCCTAGTCTGTTGTTCAGCCCATCAGTGCGTCAGCTTATCAGTCACTAAGCCAGCCACTAAGTCAGTCACCAAGTCAGTCAGTCAGTAAATCAGTCACTAAGTAAGTCAGTCAGCCAGCCAGTCACTAAATCAGTGTCAGTCAGTCAGCAAGCCAGTCAATCAATCAATCAGCAGAAACCTACAAGTACATCATCTCGCCTTGTCCTACTTTCCATCATCTAAAAACATCGTTGAGTGGATGATTCCAAAGAAGGAGTCAAGATTCCAATCGACATTATTAATTCATCGCGTCGTCCGATCACGAGACAAAGACGACGTCGTCGTTCATTGTTCCTCTTCATCAATCTTCGAGCAGATCAGGTAGTTCAGGTAGAACCTAAGATGAACCGTCTGTCAGCACGGAGAAGCCTCCGCATTCTCCCAAGCCAGGGCTTCTTCCCGTTCCTGCTGCTGCTGCTGGTTCGGTCTCCGGCCGCCATTGCTTTCCGAGAGGGAACGATGATCCGGAAAACGCTTGTTTCGGGGCGACCTGGAGCTCGGATGGGGCGGAACAACCGTCCCACCTTCGCCCTTTGAGTTCTTTGGTAAGTCTGCAAATATTTAATTAACAATCAATTAAATGGAATATCAATAAGTAGATGTATGTATGTATGTATGTATGTATGTATGTATGTATGTATGTATGTATGTATGTAAGTATGAGCACTTGCTAAGCATCTTTTCAAGAATCTACTCAGAGGCACTCCCGACTACAGCATGGACATTAAATCGGAGTTTCATGCCAAAGCGTATGAGCAATCTATCTATCTATCTATGTAATTTATATAGCGCCCCTTCAAGGACTCTACTCAGAGGCGCTCCCGACCCAGGCCCGGTCAAAAAGAAAAGCCTTAAGCAATCCATAGAATGAGCCTGACATGTTCCGAGGGTGGGAACGCAGGTTAGAGGGAAGGTCATTCCAAACGGAAGGGCCAGTGACCGAAAATGCCCTGTGCTGCCTAGTGGCAGTGCGGGCGTAAGGAACCATAAAGTCACCTCTAGAGGCCGAGCGCAGAGATTGGCGACCCACAGTAGTAGAGGTCAAAGTGAATAACTCACAGAGATAAGGTGGTGCAGTGCCCAAGACGCAGCGCCAAGCAAAAGAAGCAACCCTGAAGTGGATGCGTGACTGAACCGGAAGCCAATGTAAGACATCACGAATGTAATCAGAGATGTGGCCAAACTTAGGAACGCCACCCACCAGGCGAGCAGCCGCCCGCAGGACCCCCTCCAAACCACGCAGACGAACCTGAGGAAGGCCAAAGTAGAGAGAAGAGCAGTAATCCAATCGTGAATGAAGGACTTGATCAGGGTCTCAACGCGGTGGCTTGAGGTGGATTTGAACCTGCAACCTTCCGGTTCCAAGGTACCGAACATACCTCAACACCACCACACAGCATAAAGAGCCACTGATTTTAAAGGAGGCTTCATTGCAATCTGTAACACGGTGTAACAACAACCTCTTCTACTCTCCACATCTTGATGTCACAAGTAGTTTAAAAAGTTCGTTCATTCAAGAACCATGATCTGGTATAATAAGGTCATAAGAAATGTATAGTGCTATCCATTCCAGGCCGTAGATTCCTTCGCTCTGCTACGCATGGTGACCTTGTTGTCCCTATGGCTCGATCTTCCACAGTGCTGCACAAAAGCTTTGCTATGGTTGGTCCGTCTTTCTGGAATAAGTTACCTATTAGTCTCCGTAATGAACTTCTTTGTCTTACTTTGCCCCTTTTCCGCAAGCGTTTGAAAACCATTCTCTTTGATTGTGGTTTGGTGTCAGGTCGGGAGCGCCTCTGAGGAGTTCTCTTGAAGGGGCGCTATATAAATGTACGATTACAATTACAATTGAAACTTATATAGCCCACTCACAGCAGTGAGCATTGGTATCGTTTCCAGGAGTAATTCGAGAGAAGAAATAGGTTTTTATGACAGACAGAGATGAAAGAAGAGATTGAGAAAAAGAATGGACAGAGGAGGAGCAGAGGGCATTCCAGATGGCATGCTCAACAGAGCCAATCATCCTGCAGTTTGGACAAAACAGGTCCTTGATCACAGGACAAGAACATCAATCCAGTTTAAAGATCCAAGAGGTTGGAGAGAAGAGCTGACGAATGAGGAGAGCCAATAAGATCTCTGAGATATTTAACAGCAAAATCCAGTTTTGATCTGAGGATCAAACAGTGACTTTGAACTGAATACCGGCTGTAAGAGGAAGCCAGTGCAGCTCATTATCCATGTATAATGAGGCTCACGGACGGATACAGGAATTTTCGAAGGGGTGGGCAAACATTTTCGGTCTTGGGGAAGGGAAAAATTTTCGTCTTGGTCTTGGAAAAATCTGACGACCCTTTTTCCCTTTAAAAGAAATTTCTAAATGAGGGGTCATGACCGGATTGCCCCTGGATCCGCCTCTGAGGAGGCTTGCGAGAAGCGCTGTACATAAATAAATGAGTGCTTACAACTACAGCTACACAGACAAAAGATTGTTGATCAATGTACGAGGAGTGGAAATTCGCCAATTTCCGGATTTCCTCAGTGCCCTAACCAAGCCAGGGCGTGAGCCATGGTAAATTGATACTTCCAGGTGCTTGTTGACGAGGAACAGTAATGGTAGACAACGAGGCATGGCGAAAACCATGAGGTTCTTCCAGGCAGCACTTTAGGAATGTGGAATTTACCATTATATGACTATAAGACCAGAAATTTCAACATCTCGAGTTTGGATCTGAACGATATTATAAAAAATATATGGATTCAAATGTAGTTCTTCCCGGAGGCCATAGATCGAATATTTGTGACTTTAGGTTTTAATATTTGCAAATATTCGTGTATATTAAGACAGACAGACAGACAGACATACACTAAAATTGCACAGATAGACAAACATATTACAAAGAAAAGCAGCAGAAAAAGAGACATTGACACTATGACAGATGATGAACCACCAGACCTGACAAGACATATGAATATTTAAACATGTTTCAACAGAGAAATATGCCACCGCAAATCCTAGGGGATGTTGTTAGGAATTCCAATGCACACTATTCTAGGTGTAATGCAACATTTGCAAAGCACATGGATGGATGGGTAGATAGACGGATGGATGGGTAGAGGCATGAATGGAAAGATGGATGGTTGGATAAATGGTTGGGTAGATAGACGGATGGATGGTTGGGTAGAGGGATGAATGGATAGATGGATGGTTGGATAAATGGATGAATGATTCGGAAGAATGGTGGATAGAAGGACTAGATTGAAGGATAGATGGATGGTTAGATGGATGGATAAATTGATAGACACACACATAGACAGACACACACACCTAGACAGACAGACACGAATAGACAGACAGACACACATAGACAGACACACATAGACAGACAGACACACATAGACAGACAGACACACATAGACAGACACACATAGACAGACAGACCGACCTCAAGAGTCTTAGACAATCACAACAGCAAGCAAAGTAGCCACCCACACTCACACCCATACCCACACCCGCACACACACAAATAATTAAGTTTCATGCACTGATCTAAGATATTTTTCGTGTCATCTTCTTCGTCAACATGTTGGTCGCATGTCACTCACTTTGATTTTCGTTCCAAATGTCGAGCAGATACTTGAGCAGTTCGATCTGCTTGTTAAAGTTCATCGCCTGCTCGGAGACGGACCCGGCCCCACCCCCGGGCCCACCCCCGGCCCCGGTGGTCGGTCCCCGGTGGTCGGCGTCGTCGGTCGACGGGCAGACGAGCGCCGGTCCAAGGCAGATGGCCACGTTCAGCGTCGTCATCTTGTTGACGTCCGACTTGAGCGCCACTCGCTTCAGATGGTTCAGTAGGTAGGCCAGCGTCTCCTACACACAGCAGACAAATGTATGCGACGGTAGACGTGGAATACGAGACAGGCTGAAGAGACATAGAGACACACACAGACAGAGAGACACACACACACACAGAGTGAAGCGCATAGAAGAGCACTCAAGTGTACCGAGTTAGAGAAATTAGGTTTTTTCTCTACAGCAATTACATTCAGAACAGAAATCCGGTTTGTACCTCTGTAACCGCGAAGCCAGAGAGAGAGAGAGAGAGAGAGAGAGAGAGAGAGAGAGAGAGAGAGAGAGAGAGAGAGAGAGAGAGAGAGAGAGAGAGACAGACAGACAGACAGACAGACAGACAGACAGACAGAGAGACAGACAGACAGACAGAGAGACAGAGAGAGAGAGAGAGACAGAGACAGGCAGAGACAGAGACAGAGACAGACAGAGACATAGAGTGATATACAGACAAACAGACAGACGTGGAGACAGAGACAAAGATAGGTTATCCCCTCCACTACAAACCAACCCCCAAGCCACAAAGTAGCAACCATCAAGCCCCCAACCAGTCTGACCGCTATTCAGCTTTTTACATAATGTTTGACGACACTGTCATATCAAAGATGATTAGTGTCGCCCTCCTCATCTATCCACGCTATGGACTGGCACTGGCAGAGAACAACCAGTGGCGGAGTTGACCGCTATTCACTGCTTGTTACATGTCTAACGACACTGCCATATCAAAGCTGATTAGTGTCGCCCTCCTCATTTATCCAGGTTTGGGACTGGCACTGGCAGAGAACAACCAGTGGCAGAGCTGTTCACCATTCACCGTTGAATCCGGCATTTATAGCTGGATTTGGCCATCGACAGTAAAGACGTCCCCCGAACTCCCAGAAATCCCGGTCGATAGCCTGCGACGACGACGATGACGACGACGGATATTTATTCGCCTATGCAAACCGTCCGAATCGAGAGAAACATCGGCTGGAGCGATGCTGGCCTCTCGGACGAGAAGTGCCTGCTGCCGGGTCACTTCAAAGTCATTAGCGTCATTAGGAGACTGTCGTATTAGGGTGATGGATAGCAGCTCGTCTCGCCCAGATAAACTTGACACCGTTATTAGGCTTGAAATATTGGCCACGCTATAGCTCACCGCCGCATGCTTGCCGACCGACCGCACAGTGCAAACAACGCACACAACGGAGGCGGGGTGGGGCCAAATCAGATCCAAGGGCAATAATGGTTCCGCGAAATATCGATTGGTTCACCGCACCGTGGTCCTTACGAAGATTATTATATTGAATCTATAGATTTATATAGCGCCGTTCGTGGAATGACTGTTCTGAGGCACAGAAATATGTCTTTAAGGAATGGGACGCTGATGAGGAAAAAGAGCGAGTAGTTTAGTTTAGCTCTCAGGGTTGGAGGAAGGTCATTCCAAATGGGGGGGGGCTAATCACAGCAAGAGCAATCCTAATCCTGGGAACAAAAGATTAAGACGATCAGCAGAACGCAATGACTGAGACGAAGATCCGGATAACGACTCAAATCCTACTGCGTGCAGATGGCGGCGTCAGGTGCTGGTCTTACGCTGAGATCCAGTGTGAAAGGAGATCTGTATGTGCGAAGGACGAAGACATGCTTCGGGGAGCGTGCTTTTTCAACTGCTGGCCCCCGCTGCTGGAACAGTCTGCCTTCCACAGTTCGTTCTGCCAACTCTGTTGGGGTTTTCAAAACTCGTTTGAAGACATATTTGTTTTCTAAGGCGTACTTTGACTGAATATATTATGTTTGTGTTTGTAGAGGCGCCTTTGTAACGGCATGTGCTGTGTTACGGCGCCATAGAAATTGTCGTCATTATTATTATTATTATTATTATTATTATTATTATTATTATTATTATTATTATTATTATATATAATATACATATGCCAAATGTCGGATATATAATATATAATTATATAGTTAGAGAGGAATTTGGAGTTATTTCTCAGATGTGCTCTGTACACCAGAAAGTGGATCTTGTAGCAATGTATCGGATGCAGTGACAATTAGGCTTAGACCTAGTCAGCGGAAGAGTGTTCCGTCGAAAGTCTTAACAGTCAGCTAGCTGTGTGGAAATTACGTCTTGTCACAATTGCTGCTTCTGTAGCAATCGGCAAACTGGTCTTCCTTCAAAAGTTTTGCTTTCAAGACGTTACAGATCGTAATCGTAAACTTCAAATTGCTATCATGTTGTAAAACGTAAATGTAAGCTCCAAATTTATAAAGCGCTACTCCAAGGCTAATATAAGCGAAGGGCAACAGTTTATTCATGAGCGCTGCGTCGTGTCAGGTTTATAGCGCAGATTCGAGTCCATTTGCAATTTAGACACATGCAGACGACCAGACAATCATAGGAGGCAGAGGAGCTGAGAGTTGCAAGAATGCAATGAAACAATTCGAAAAGTATCACTAATGATTTTATAAAATCTGTGACATAATTATGTGATCATAATTTTCTTGTACGTTGATGATGAGATCAATAAACTTGACTTGACATTAAGACCAGATATACCCTGGCATCACATCAAATCAAGCCCGTGACAGTAAATATACTTAAAAATTCACCTCACAAATGCTGTGCTAAAGGTGGACCGGGTCGGAACAGTCTTCGTCCGGGTACCGAATTGGCCTCACACCGGCCGCGGTCAGTCTAGACAGGGAGTAATATCGGACTGATCGATGGACACAGCCGCTGGTAAGTTTTCGTTTGTCTCGATAAGATTCGGACCGTGATTTGTCGGCTAGGACCAGAACGTTAATTGCATGAATGGAATTGGAGAATAGTGGTCTGCATGGAATTGGATTGTCTTTTACAACAGGACTGCAGCCTCCAAGGCAAGTTTTGTTCTGCCAATAAAAATAATTATACCAATAATTATATAATTATACCTTACGTCCTTATAACTTCTGACAGCCAACTAGAAAGACCATGTGCACCAAGTAAACTTCAGCTATACACTAGGGTGGCCCTTAGCATACAGTAAAAAAATTAAAATCGCAAAATTTTGTCTGGCACCCTTTCAATCCATGCCAATTATAGAAATAACATTATGTTGAAAAGGATTTTGGAATTGCAAAACATTTAGGGGTGCCCCTCGAGCGCCAAAATTTATTCTTTAATACAAATTTGATCAATTGAATCATACAATTTCAACCAAACTATATTCAACACACTGTCACTCAGAATTTTACAGAGATGACTAAAATACACTCTAGTGATGCAACAATGCCAATTAAACAAGTGTTTACTGTTCAATTATAATTCAGTTATTGTTCACTGTTCAGCTGGTCACAGAAGTAAATGATCGATACAGGACAAAAAAATGCAGGAATCACTGCTTTCTACTAATTTGACACGATATTTCTTTTCGTACAGTCAGGGAACTGTCGTCGATGTTCACTGACAACCTGCAGGAGAAATTGAAGCTGGTCCTGATCTTTTGTAAGCTTTTTATTTAAGTCCTGGATGAGTGCCACACCTCGTTCAGCTCTATCATTGACGATAACCAACCCTTTCAGTACTGCTTGTGCTTCTCGAAATGCTTCATGCTCTTCCCAAAGAGCAGGATCTTTGGAAAACATCATCTCAGATAGTCCACGCAGACCAAGCACCTGGAAGTTTCTTGAAGTTGGTTGTACAGAATTATTCCAGACCGCTGGTGCCAAGAAATGCATCTGACTTCACACTGGGTCGTTTAGGCGGATGATCTGGGGCTGCTTCTTCCATGGCAGCAATCATTAGCTTCTTGGAGTCATTGGATACCCTTGAATCAAAAAGAGCAAGCCCAATAAGCTCTTCAGACAAATACCAAATAACAAATACCAGAGATGAAGCCCTAGTTTCTTGCTTGTAGCAGAAGATATTGTAGTATGTGGATATGTGAGAAGGTTTGCCATGAAAGTGAAGTCATTCAGAGGAGCCTCCACAGCAATTGGCGCAGTTATCCAGGTTTTCAGGTAGACAACAACTGAAAAGATGGCAATATCACGAATGCTGCGTTCTTCTGCAGCAGGCTTCTTGAACTGAGCATGAAAGAGCCACATCTTTATGGTATAGATGACTTTTGCCATCCATCGTGCCCGGTGCATAGCGCCAGGTATTCGAAACCGAATAGAAACACCTCCAAGAAAGACATCTGAGAGCTCGAGAAATTCCCTGTAATCGTCTCGTGGCTGTGCAGTTGCTAAATGCCTATGAGCAAACTCCAAGATATCAGAACGGTGTGGAGCCACCAATGATTCCACCAAAGGATCTGACGAGGCTACCTGAAATTTGTCGCTTTCAATGAATTTCCAGTGGTCTCGAAACCTCTTGAAAAGAACATCAGGTCCAGTAGAAGTTCCAATGGAAGTTTTTTCGAATGCAACCCCAACAATTAGTTCCATAACATGGTGTCGACATGCCAGGAAAAGGAGATCTTTATTCAATTCTTGCTCTATTAGAAAACATGCACCTGAGCGATGACCTGTGTTTCTGGCTGTGGTGTCAAAGCACAAAGCAACAAGCTGATCTTGAACATTCCACTCTCTCAAACACTGGACGACTGCAGATGCTTGAGCTGAGCCTGTTCCTGAGGATAGTTTTGGAATGCCCAGTAACTGTTCAATTCCTACACCTGAGATCAGAACTGGAAGACGGTCAACATGTTCGCGTGATGTCAAATCTTCCAGAAACTTGCCATCCCAATGAATGGTTAAAGGAACTAAGGCAGAAAATTCGGATTGAAGGCTGTTTGATTTGGTGGTTCTGTTGCTCGCCCTGGCTCGTTGAATGGAATTTCGGTTGATATTCAAAGTCTTGACGTCACAGTCAAGGCTGGAAGCCATTTCGCTAAGAACGAATGTAGCATTTCTTGATGAAATCTTTGTTCTGTCCAAAGCAGATGTCAGACCAGGAGACAGAATATTGATTCTGGCTCGTTTGGGCGCATTTTTACTAGTGTTAGTGCCGCAAGTTTTGTTTCCTTTACATCCAACATCAGGCCCACCACTTTCATCACTTGATTCTTCATCACTTGAACAGGAATCGGTATCCAGTACTAACTGTCTTGTACACGCCGCGAGCTCTTCCTGTGCTCTTTTTGCGCATCTGTTCCACTTCCTTCCGTTCCTGTGCACGCTGTCTTCGACGCATATCCACCATGTCAGCTGCACCAACTGAACCTGGACGTCCCTTCTGCCTTTGAGAGAGTAGAAAGTATCTGTCTTCAGGAATTGGAGATCATTGTGAGAGCGTCTGCATGGGCAATATCAAACAGGTCATCTTGTGAGCTGTAGCTGTTCGGTGTCTATACTTTTGAAGACCTTTCCATTCCACGAACACCGACTCCAACTTGTCAATACAATGCTTTTTACCTCTTACAGGTACTCCAGCTCGGTTCCAAAATAGAGTGGCTTTTTCTATAGCCTGCCAACTTTGAGTAGATGCATGAAGTATCCAAAAGTTTGACGATATGATGGCGACTTTGCTCCAAGAATTTCAGGCTCATAAGAACCAAGTAGATAGACACTTGTTTTCCCTCGCGTTTGCATAATTAATTATGAATAATTATTAATATTTCGTATTTACTATGTCTGACAATGTAGGCCTATGTTTCCAATAGTAGACTAAAATCAAATGTCTTTCCTTGTATTAAGCAACTCTTCATAAAATATTGCCACCTTTTTTCAACCAGACAACAAACGTTAATCAAACATATATTTGAAATTGCACAGTTACTAAAATTTTAAAGCTCACGTAATTTTAATAAGTAAGTAAGTACTAAATATTAAATGTTGAAGCATTGCAAACATTAGTAGGCCGACAGAATGTATTAAAGCACCGAAAATTTCAGTTTGCGATTCCAATTATAATTTGGAAGTTTACTCGTACATTATCGAAACTTGAGAGCTCGGGGGGCACCCCTAAATATTGGCCTATTGCAAAGATTTTCTGCACAAATTATTTTCTTCATAATTGAAATAGATTGGAGGGGTGCCAGCAGATTATTTTTAACTTTCATTTTAAAGGGCCACCCTACTATACACGTATACCTATGATTTTATTCCAGTGGCACTGGAAACCCTGGGTCCCATGATCCACCAACGCTCACCGACCTTAACACGAGATCATCCGTATCAGAGCGGTTATAGCTGCACTGGTAAAAGCGCACGTCCCATGCGCCTCTGCGCTTAAGGGTGCCGATTGACATTCCGTGGTGGATTATTTAAGAGATTTGAAGCTCTGGCTATATATAATCGCACGGTTCGTACACGGGGAACTTAAATGGCATGGAGGCCACTTCAAACGGTGGGCAGCGGTGGTGAAGGATCTCATGATCCGATCAATTCACTGCTGAACGAACTGGCCACACACGAGGTAGAGGCTGCATGGGAGAGAGAGAGAGAGAGAGAGAGAGAGCGAGAGAGAGAGAGAGAGAGAGAGAGAGAGAGAGAGAGAGAGAGAGAGACAGACAGACAGACAGACAGACAGACACAGACAGAGGAGTATAGGGGAGAATGATTGCCACTGTAGTCGATTGCTGCTTTAAATTTCGATCAGGAGACGGCATGCAGGGAAAGCAGTGTGACGCGGCGCTCAATTCGACCGTTATCGACGATTGCAATTCGCCCCAAGATGGATCAGTTAATCGAATGTCACCAGTGATTATTCGTCCATTTCCGTCAAATAACAGAGAACCAGCAACCGCCAGATGTCAGGAACAGAAGACAGAGACTATTCCGGTTAATTAGTCGCAGTGGAAAGTCCATCTGAAAGGTCGAGGGTTCGAATCGCGCCAGGTCAGAACGAGGTTTCAGTCGTGTCCATGCATTAGCGGACAATTCGAGTAATGGCTCAAGAGTCAAGACCAATCTTTTACGCTACCATACCACTATCATTTTTCTTCTAACTCATTTTATTCTAACTCATGTCCTTTTCTTCAGTTTCAGCTGTCCACAGCGCGCCATAAGTTACTGCTTTTGTGTTTTCTTTGTGCTCAGAGGTACTTCAATGTACGATACCTCTGAAGTTAAAGTACTTATGTGTGGAAGACAAAAAATTCCTGCTTCAAAGACGACCCCGTAAAGATCCGGCAGAGCAAAGGTGCCCTGGAAGGCAATATGGCGCTAAAACGTTGGATTATGACAGACTTGAATGCAAGACCGTAAACTTCGAGACCGAGACCGATGCAATGGGTTCCAAGACCAAGACAATAGGCTTCGAGACCGAGACACAAGGACCGAGACAGTTCAAGAATCAAGGCTGCATGAGACTTCGGTATATTTATTCCACAGAGAGTTTCGTAATAAACAAGAAAAGTCACTCATGAACGATAGTTTCCCAGTTTTAGGACTTGCCGATAAACTATGGTATAATGATTAGCCTCATAGGCCTATTAATATAGGCCGTCGACGAGCGTATAGGCCGGTGTCACGAAATAGAGTATCCCCCGTATTAATTGTATCCCCCAAATTTAAAAAATCGAAAAAACCGCTTCCGCGTGTACTTTTTTGGCAAAGTAATTTTCCTCTGCTTTGTTTTGAACAATGACACTAACAGGTATGTTTATTCCTACTAGAAAATTTGTTTTGCCCTGATTTTAGAGCACTTAAAACATTTAAAACACTTAAGAACACTCAGAGTCACTAAATAAATTCGAGTTGCCTTTATCTGAGCATTGCTTAGGACACTTAAAACAATTAGAGTAATTTTAAATTTTGATTACAGCATAAATCTTTTTAATATGCGCATTTTTCAAAAAAAGGGATAGAATGGTTTATCCCCCCGGATAGTATAAACCGGTTAATTCCATCCGGGGGGATAGATTAATTCATCCCCCCGGATAGCTTTCAGGGGGGATACTCCGTTTCGTGTCACCGGCATGAACGTGCGCTACAGGTCTTGGTCACACACAAACTGCATCGAGCGAGTTATGAAGAAGGAACACATACTCTTCATATTACAGGCCGTGCGCTCTAACGAAAACGCCAATGTGGTGTGTAACCATGGCATCCACGATTCCCATATTATCAGAGCACGTCCCATTTCAGAGTACGGTTCCCATATCAGAGCACGTTCCCAAAATATAAGAGCAAGGTTCCCAGATCAGAGCACAGTTCCCATAATTATTATCAGAGCATGGATCAGAGCACGGTTCGGTCACCACGAAATGATGGTTAGAACACGTCGGGACATTTCCACCCATGGCATGCACTCCGCAAAGTTCGTACAATACAATATATCATAAATATTATCATCGATAATATTCTTCTATTTGCGCACACAGCCATCGGCTCAGTTAACAACGCAAATGAAAACAGTCCCCGAAGTCCTATACACTATCAACACGTGTCATCCAACCCCTATACACAAACATACACACACACACACACAAACACACAACCCACACACACACACACACACATTCCTCGGAATGCCACTGAATGAACACCAGACGAAGACGGTGCCATTTGGTCTCCTCCTCCTCCGCCTCCTCCTCTGTCCGAACTGCACTTCCGACGCCTCTGCAGAGTCCCCGGATGACGGAGGAGGAGGAACAACGGGTAAGGCGAGACACTTAAAAGCTGTTCATTGATTCGCCGTATATCATATATTATTATCGTATATGCATGGTAACGTATTCTCGCGGTCGCCATTTCACGGCGGTCATCGGGTGGAGGCCGAGGGAAAAGCAGACGACCGACGATAAGCTACAGTGGACGAAGAAATGCGCAGATACATATACAATACACACACACACACACACACACACACACACACACACACATATATATATATATATACACACACACATATATGTACATATATATTATAAATTATATATATACACACATATATATAGTATTATATACATATATATACATATATACACATATATGTACATATATACTCGTATATATATAAATTATATATATATATATATATATATATATATATATTATGCACGGTATCGGTCAATAATAGCCGAACGGAGTCCACTTCCCGCCGTCCTTATACGACCGCTCGAGTCGTGAAGAGATTGGCGCGGACGCCGGGGCGGTCCCCTTGCCCGTTCGTTCCCTCGACCGTTCGTTCCCCTGGTCGGTCCCCGCACTGCAGCAAATCAATATTGGAAATGCCGGATGTAATGGGCAGTTAGTGTCGACGACGACGAGAACATGGACGAGATGATAACATTTAGATGAATCGAATAATAATAATAATAATAATAAATAATAATAATAATAATAATAATAATAATAATAATAATAATAATAATAATCGACACAATCGACCGGTGACGACGATCGTTAACTCCAGAACAGTTTTTAGTATTTATTGTTTTTAAGCCTGAGGGATCATAAATACCTCGGGCGCAAAAAAAAAAATAATAATAATAATAAAAATAATAATAATCTCATTCATAATTTTTTCATCGCTGCTTATTACGCCTCCAGGCTCCAACGGTATATATTGATCTAGAAACAGATCCGTGCCAGGTCGAAATCCGGGGAGGTCAAGTTGTTGCTGCTGTTGTTGTTGTTGTACAGGCAACTTATTATCATCAGAGGATCGAAACCCTTTCGCACCGCTTGAAGAGCCCACTCTGTGTCCACTAGAGAGGTTTAAAAGTGCTGTCTTATAACCAAACAAAGCCATGCACTCGAAATCCCAACAAATCAATCGGCACTGTTATTGCCGGTCACCCTCAAAACCAACCAACGAAAACAGAGCCTCGTCGGTCGTATATATCGCCTGGAGGAACACATCCCGAACGCGACCCTCCGCCCGCCGCCCCACCTCCCGTCCGCCCCACCTCCCGCCCGCCCCACTCCCGCCCGCCCCACCTCCCTCCCGTCCGTCCGTCGGGCAGTTAATTATCTTCCTGACCGCCAATGAATCAACATCGCCAATCGTCTCCGACATCGACCGAACGACCGACTGCCAGCGCAACAACTACGCCGACAAGCAGCGGCGGACGGCCCGTCGGAGGACGGGAACGCGACCAGGCGAGGGTCGTCGACGGGGGTCGCCCAGTCACGCACCGGCGAAGCCCCGATGCCGCAATACTCGGGACCTTCTCCACTCGATTGCGGATGCCGGGACTCGGTAATTGGACATGGAACGGAAGACTGGATAAACCGTTTTCCAGCCGGCATGCAAACACTCCCGGACCGGTTGCCGTGGCAACCGAAGGCATACGTCATACGGAAACGCGATTAGTTTGACCGTCCGTAAGTTATAAGAAAGCCAATTAAACGCTGGCGGCGAGGACGTCCGCGCTGGCCGGCCGTCCGTCCGTCCGTCTGTCCGCTCCCAAATTAATCATATTAGGACGACAATATCTGCGAAAAACGCTGAAGCACTTTCGCGGAAGCTTTGCATTTAATTGTGTTCTCTTAATTGTGGTTTTTTTCCCAACCGGTTTCGCTAAATTCCTGTTGATCTCTGCAAATCTGCTGGAAAACAGCTAGAGCTCTGCAAAGCTATTGCAAATTCTCAGTTATACAATTAATACTCGTCTAATGTTCAGATACCTGTTATCTTGTAGAATGTAGACAATCAAGGGGTTATGTCATCAGTTAAGTAATTAGAGATAGCATGTAAGGTTATGTCATCAATTATTCAATTAGGCTGTAGGTATAGCATTGAATGCCCTTCCAATGAATGTTTCAAGTATTCACAGGAATACAGGAAATTTCTAGGTAAACATACAGCATTATTTATCTGTCTCAAAAGAGAACAAATAATAGCCACATTTGAACAAAAGAATTCTGTGCATTTTGCAATCATGTCCTTTGGAACTTTCAAAATGAAAACCTCCGAGAACAACATTGCTTTAAAGACCTGCCAAGAGCCTATAGACTTATCACCTCATAGAAAATCTCACCGAAATCAGATCAATGCGGGAAGCACTATTATCTTTTGCCAAGGTCGGCCACCGTAAAGAGACTAAGCACTACAGCAGGGGTTCTCAAACTTTATTTTTATTGTACCCCCAAGTAAAACAATCGAATGGTGGCGTACCCCAGCAAAGTCAGATCAGAAACAAAATGCCATTGCGATGTCCCGTGGCAGTGACAACTAATAGTTCATTTAATCATTGGTAACATCGCTTATTAGAGTCTAGGCCCAGGCCCCTATATAGGAAGCAAAATCTAGATTTTAATCATATAATCTTATCAACAAATTTAAAAAAGGAAATTGACCTATATATAACCCCTGTAAGAAAGAGGAATGAGCCCACATATAGTGTTATTGGCTTGTTCAGGCAAGCACAGATTTACAATGAGAGAGTAAAGTCCTATCCCGTTCCATGAGGAACATAGGAAGGCGCTCATCTCCTTTTCCATGGCCCTGAGCCAGCAATGGACGTATCCCAAGGTCCTGGACACGAGGCCAGTGTATCGCAGGACTTGCTGTTTACTTCCCAGCTTACGCCGGTACCAAATTATACTGCTTGGTGACAGAGGCATGTGTGCGTGAACAACTTGCCCAAGGTCGTTACCCGGAGTCGAACCCGCAACCTCCCGCTCCGTAAGCGGACGCGTTACCGGTCTGCCACCAGGTCGCACAAATTTTGTCAATTTCAAACGCAAATTTATCCCAAGTTTTTTTCTGATAGTAAGAACAGTCAACAGTTTCACCCAGATATGACGTGCTCAAAGGAATCACAAAATTTAAAGCTCGACCAGAAAATTAATCAATTCTTTGGTACTTTCAACAATTTATACATTATTTTTTTCAAACTTACAGTAATAGGCCTAAACATAAATATATTGCATGGCAATGCATGCACTGCATTGTATCTGAGTCTAATTACATGCTGTGAAAGAAATAAATGACGATGCTGTTACATGTTGCAACGTTAAAAATCACTGCTAATCAAAAAAAAAAACTCAACTCAAACTCCACAAACTCAAAGAAAATTTATATTTCTGGAATTTTTTGCGTACCCCTTACCGGCGTCTGGCGTACACCTCGGGGCACACGTACCACAGTTTGAGGACCCTCACTGTATACAATGACTACACGTAAAAAGATGAATGATGAGGAAATCTTTTCTGCTCACCTGGTTGACCCTGGGTAGGCATTCAAGGATTCCGAGCATCAGTTGGGTGTTGCCTTCGTCGTCACCGGGAACTTGAACGCTGAGAGCGTCGAGCAGCATCTGATAGAGAGCGTTGGAACAGAGCGGCTCTGGCAATTCTCGCAGAAAGTCTTTTAGCACACCTATAATACCAGAAAGAAGCAAGTAGAAAATAATGTGAACATACATGTAGGCTTAACAAACAAACAAACGAACAAACACACACATGCACATAAAACCAGCAGCTCCTATTATTCTGTCATAAATTACGGTATATAAATTTCCTTAATGATATCAACATATTGATTCGCATGTGTGTGTGTGTGTGTGTGTGTGTGTGTGTGTGTGTGTGTGTGTGTGCGCGCATCCATTGTTTCACCAAGCAGCTCTGGCTAAGGTGGATCCTTTCTTTCTTCCATCAGCATCCTACACAGATCATGTTGACATTCCTAATAGATTGCCTTTGTCTTTGGCCGACTTTCATTCTCAATTGTCTGCCCTTTCCTCCCTCCCTCCCTCCCTCCCTCCTTCTCTCTCTCTCTCTCTCTCTCTCTCTCTCTCTCTCTCTCTCTCTCTCTCTCTCTCTCTCTGCCTGCCTTTGCCTCCTCTTGCTTCCAACTCTCCTACCGGAGACTGCCTCTCACACTCAACTGTGCATGTAAGTGGGCATGTTATGCTCCATGCCTGCCTGTTTATGGCTCTTAATGTTTCTTGTTCCCGGGGTTTTAATGTGCTTCGCTGATCCTTGTAAACAGAGCATTAGGTCTGTCATATAATGACAATTGCACCATATTGCATTCGTATATAACAGATGAACATGCATGCCCTGCACAGAAAGACAAGCAGTCATGCACATCAGCATACATTAGTACGCTTGACATACATGTATATCAGGAGGACAGAGGGGTTCAGAGTAAATGGTAAACCCTCTGGCACAAAGAGCGCATGGATGCTGGATTCCTTCCCCGTATACCCTCCCAAAAGGTCCACTCAACCTTCCACTCGGCAGATGGCGTTTGTAAACCGAGCCATAGGACGTGTCATAGTCGCCTTGTGTGGCTGCCGACAGTTGAATTAATCGCCTCCTCTAATAACTTCTTATCATCATCCATCATACCGTGAATATTGTAATCATTCAGCGTCGTGTCAGTTGAAATTAAACAAAGATATTACATCATCAGATACAGACTGCTAAGATCTCGTCACCGTAGCTTGCTTACTTACTTCGATAAATGCGCGCAATCAATACGCAGGCAGTTACATCCGGGTCTCATAAGAAATGGAGATGTCAACGCAAGACTGCACATTAATATGCAATTGAGGACCAAAATCAATACCAGTTTGCACCTGTAAGTGTTTCACAGGCATGCAGCACATCGGTCAACAGACAGACAGACAGACAGACAGACAGACAGACAGACAGACAGACAGACAGACAGACAGACAGACAGACAGACAGACAAGCATCTACACAGATAGACAGACAAGCATCTACACAGATAGACAGGCAGACAGACAAGCATCTACACAGATAGACAGACAGACAGACAAGCATCTAAACACAGACAGAGAAATTGCAAGAGCGCTCTAGAGACAGACAGACACAGAAAGATGTACAGACATGGACAGAGAGATAGCCAGACAGACAGAGAGAGATAGACAGATGGGGTGGAATAAGAAAGATTTCATACAACCTATAATTACCGTAAGTGGGTAGACAGCCTGGATGGAGGAAGCATAGTACATGTAGATAGGTTGGTGCATCAGTCAGAAGATGGGTAGGTGAGTTGGTTGGCAGGCAGATCGGTATAGGGATGTAGGCATGTGATCATAGGGAATCTGCTTGCTTGCCTGGCTGATTGGTACATAGGCAGGTAAGTAGCTAAATTAATACCTATGTGTGCCTATAGTCAGACTGGTATGAGTTCAGACTTGGACCTCCATTTGATACACCTCTGAACACCTCGATGGTGATCATAGCTCTATGCAACACCAGAGAATAAGCTAACTAGTGACCTACTTAACTTTAAGTAGAGCATTAGGAATTTCGAGATTACCATTATAAACATGTAAGTAGGTATATAACTATAATTATGCACGTGACATGCATGCATGCAGGTCGCCAGGATGATAAGCAAGTAGGTAAGTAAGTAGTCCTCTTCTGTACCTGACACGCATAAGCCAGATCAGGGATAGATGAACACGACTGTACATGTAACTGTTATTTAAAATAATGACCAGTTACAAAGGTTTCCTCAAATAGCTGATTTTACAACAATATATACAACTTATCCAAGGTCGCTACACAGTGTCTTGAATCTTCCTCAAGCCATTGTGCGGTGACCTTGGACAAGCTGCTCATCCATGGATACTAGATTCATTTAAACAAACAAAAACTTATAAATACGGGCCAAGTATTTAATGAGAAGTTATTGCGCATCAAAGGGGAAAATAGAAGCGGAAAGTGGGGGTGGGGGGAGAATCAAGAGCCTAAATAGCCAGATCTATGGAAACCTTGATTTATTTGCATAGCATTCTGGCAAGGAAGCATTTCTGAGTCGAATTGTCAAAGCTACGTGTTTAGGTTATGGGAGTAGAGAATTTGCTTGATTGGTGGTAATAATTTTTGATTCGATAAATAACAAGGATTTTGTAGAATAGAGGCAACGAAAAGAGTCTCAAGTGATTAAGAAGATCGAGGTAATTACCCCTGGGAAATACCAGCCAGGGGTAATTCCATCGAGAGCCAAGACACTCCACACAGGCGAGCAATACAGAATCAAACCAGCTCTAGTGGCACGAACCACATGCCTCTATGTGTAGACACTGTTTGTTTGTATGTGCACTTGCTATAGCGCCCCTTCAAGAATGCTACTCGGAAGTGCTAACGACTACAGCGTGGACACTGCATCGGAATTTCACACTGAAGCGCTGAGCAATTGTGAGTGAAGGACTTTCCCAAGGTCCCTGCAGGTGGCTTGAGGTGGATTCGAAACTGGAACCCTCCGGCCACAAGGCAACCAACATACCCATTACACCACCACGCTCCACTGAAGACTATATACGTATACATATACAGCATCAAATAAACAATTCCTGAGAGCCCGTATATACATAAAAAATTTAATTAATAACTAATTAATTAAGTATTGATTATTAATAATTAATATATCTTTCGTATTTAAATCATTATATATCTATCAATAAATAACTGAATTATCAGAAGAACGAAAGAGAGAATTAACGAATAAATAAACGGGAGAATAAAATGCCCATCAGGCAAATGGAAAGCCAGGCTGGTACATTGGTTCATCGCATTTCACATCACTAAGCAAGACACAGAACAAAACAAGAACGGTTCTGAGCAGAACGCGAACGATTCTGGTCACATTTCCACGACGTCAGATCCCGGCATCAAATATCGAGCGTGGCTGTCAACATCAGACTATGGAAATACTGCAGGCGCATGCAGAATCAAGATTCCGGCGACGATATGCTGATCCCGTTGAAGATTTATTCCTAACCCTTCACATCGACAATGCTAATGGACCGAGAGCACAGATAGTACAACAATTTATCACGAGAAATTTGGCAAGAAAGGACAATTTCTGATTTCGTGCGTTATTTACTGTTAATCGTCTTTTTAATGGGTTGCTGCTAACTTAACTGTTTAATGTCCTATTGCTTTGGCTGATTAGGAATCTGAAATGGCTCTATATAAATTCGGATTCATTGATTGAAGGACTCACTGTTTAAGTCTCTTTGTTTGGCTGGTCAGTAACTGTCTACTGTCTTCTTAATTTGGCTGGTCAGTAACTGTCTACTGTCTTCTTAATTTGGCTGGTTCGTAAAGTTAGGCTACTGTCTTTTTAGGTTGCCTGGTTTAATAGTAAAAGTTACTGTCTTTTTAGGTTGGCTGGTTAGTAAAAGCTACTGTCTTTTAGTTTGGCTGGTTAGCAAAAGTTACTGTCTTTTTAGTTTGGCTAGTTAGTAAAAGTTACTGTCTTTTTAGTTTGGATGGTTAATAAAAGTTACTGTCTTTTTAGTTTGGCTGGTTAGTAAAAGCTACTGTCTTTTTGGTTTGGTTGGTTAGCTAAGTGTTTACTGGTTACTGTCTTTTTGGTTTTCTTTGTGAGCTACTGTTTGCTGTCTATAATATATTGTCTGGTTGGCAACCTATTGTCTGCTGTCCTTCTGTTTGGCAACGACAACAGGACAAATTTCCTTTCATCCACCTAAAAATTCCCGCTTTTACGAAGACATTGTCCGACTTGACATGAATTTCAATCGCTCTATCTTTTCACCATATCTTTCCGAGAATTTCTCTAGAATTACTCTGCTCAGTTTTTGCTGAATATTTTTCCTGCCTATAGGCTGTTTTCTTCAACAGTCGAGTCTACTACATATACAGTTTCTAGCCCAACCCCCGCAAGACGTGTTTGAACGTTTTGGATGTCGAACAGGAGCGTATAGTCTCTCCCTCTGGTATACTTGTCAAACGTCCGGCAATCTATAAAAATGTTTCTCGCCGCCGCACACCACCAGACGACGGTACACAGCTGCCGTGGCAAGATTATGGCAACGGTGGCAAGTAGATTCCTCTGGGGACCACACAGCACAAACACCACCAACACGAACGGAATGTTTTCGCACAAACATATCTCACAAGTCCAGAGCTATACGCAGTCGTCGGTCGATCTTCGGTAGCTGCCGATGATAAGGGCGGAAGTTGACGTTGATGCAACATAAAGATTGAGATCTCTGCCACCGCCTAACTACTACTATAGTGCCAGTCCCAAGCCTGGATAAAGGAGGAGGGTGACGCTTATAATATCATCTCTGTTACGATACAACATTACGATACAACATTTTGTCGTGGCAGCGCTGTTCAACAAACCACATCACTTGGCAAATTCTGCCACTGCCTGTACTCACGTGATGCTAGTCAAAAGCCTAGAAAAAGAGGAGGGGATGCTTTGTTAAGGCACCACGTCGTTAAAATGGTAACTAACCAACCACTAAGACGTGTTCGTGGCAAGGATTCCCAATAGATGCCACAACAATATGGCAGCTCTTGTATCCACCAGTTCTGATATAGTCAAGTAGCTTTCAATTGATATTTCAGTAAATTACCTTTAAAAACTTCCATGGTGCTACATAAAAGCTTCACCATGGCCAGTCCAACTTTCTGGAATAAGTTAAGTCTCCGTAATGAACTTCTTGGTCCTTCTTTGCCACTTTCCCACAAGCGTTCGAAAACCATTCTCTCTGATTATTATGGTTTGGTGCTGTCACGCCTGTCAGGTCAGAAATCACCTCAGAGGAGTTTGTCTTGAAGTCACTTCCACTGTGGAAGTTTTTTTTAAGGTAATTCACTAAATTATCAATTCAAAGTCACTTAAATAAATACATAAATACATGCATGCATATTTGCAGAAATGTATATATGCATATACATTATACACATTATAAAAATGTATACATACAGCAACACACATACACACACACATTATCGGTATATATATGCATACATAATGAGGACTTTCTAGTAAGGTATAGATATACAGCGGTGTTGTGACAGCAGGTATGACTGAGAATTTTTTTAAAAGCTCATAACTGCACTGATACATGGATAAAAAAAACAGCATAGATCTTCATTATGAAGCACATCAGTAGCATGCACGCTAGGGTGTCCCAGAAAAACTTTTTTCTTGAAATTCTTAGGTCTCACCAGTCAAAAAGTTTCCTTTGGGGATGATAATATTTGTTTAATTTTTTCGAATTTTTAAAATAATTTTTAGGTTCCCCCCAAGGGGCTCAAAATTTTATATATAGCGTACTATGATATTCGTGTGCAAATATTTCAATATATGAGGCAACGTCATTCACACCACATATATTTTTCATGCTTTTGCACAAATATGATATTAATTCATTCATTCCGAAAACTTATATAGCGCCCCTTCAAGAAGCCTACTCAGAGGCGCTCCCAGTCCAGCCACAGCTAAAAAAGATAGGTCTTGAGCAACTTGTAGAAAGCAGGCAAATTATTCCGAGATAGTAAGCGTAGTGCAAGCGGGAGACCATTCCTTGTGGACGGGCCAACAACCGAGAAGGCTCGACGCTGTCTGGTAGCAGAGCGGGTTCGAGGGACCAGCAGCTCCCCATTGACCGAAGAGCGTAAAGTTCTACGGGAGGCTACGACAGAGACAGGGCGACAGAGATCAGATAAGTAGGAAGGAGCACTACCAATTAAAAACCGCCAGGATATGTCATAGGCTACAATGTAATTGCTCAAAAAATGTTATACTGTATTTTGCTCAGACTGGTTTTGCAGTTAATTGACTAAAATTTGACCAAATTTATATATGCACAGACTTTTCATATAATTATTAGAATTCGGAATATTGTTTAACCATTATTGACTGCTATAATAATTCGAGCAGTTATTCAAAAAATAGTTTACTTTGAGGTGGCATATTAGTTCTTTAGGTCTGCTGCCTCTCGGCAGGTCCAGATGCCCAACGACGCCACTCTTCTCGGTGTTGTGCCTTTTCTTTGAGTTTCCCATATCCATCCTCCATCATCCAGTCCAAGAACTTTTCCCTCGGTCTTCCTCTTCCCCTCTTCCCCTCCATTTTGCCCTCCACTATGTCTCTTTGCAAGGAGTTGCCTCTCAGTATATGTCCCATCCAGTTCCTCTGCCTTGTTCTAATTGTATTCATCAAGGATCTTTCCTCTTCCACCTTCTTCAATACTTCTTCGTTTGATTTATGCTCTGTCCAGCTGACCCTTTCTATCCTTCTCCATATCCACATCTCGAACGCTTCTATTCGTTTGGCATCCTCCTTTCTCATCGTCCAGGTCTCTGCTCCGTACAGAGACCTGGACGATTAGCATATTAGTACACAATGCCAAATGTGAGATAGGTATTGTGTATACTAATATGCCATCTCAAAGTAAACTATTTTTTGAATAACTGCTCGAATTATGGGGAGCTGCTGGTCCCTCGAACCCGCTCTGCTACCAGACAGCGTCGAGCCTTCTCGGTTGTTGGCCCGTCCACAAGGAATGGGCTCCCGCTTGCACTACGCTTACTATCTCGGAATAATTTGCCTGCTTTCTACAAGTTGCTCAATACCTATCTTATTAGCTGTGGCTGGACTGGGAGCGCCTCTGAGTAGGCTTCTTGAAGGGGCGCTATATAAGTTTTCGGAATGAATGAATTAATATCATATTTTGTGCAAAAGCATGAAAAATATATGTGGTGTGAATGACGTTGCCTCATATATTTGTTATGTTATATTGAAATATTTGCACACGAATATCATAGTACGCTATATATAAAATTTTGAGCTCCTTGGGGGGAACCTAACAATTATTTTAAAAATTCGAAAAAATTAAACAAATATTATCATCCCCATAGGAAACTTTTTGACTGGTGAGACCTAAGAATTTCAAGAAAAAAGTTTTTCTGGGACACCCTAATGCACGCGCTCGAATCCATACACACAAACACACACCCACGCATGCACACACATGTGTGTATTTAATATGCACAACACAGGGGCGGATCCAGGGGGCAAATCCGGCCATGGCCCCCCCCATTTAAAAATTGCACGGGACGTGGCCCCCATTTGGTTTCAACAAGCCATTAAATAAAATGCAGCGGGAGAGAAAAGCAGGACATCAGGCCACCCTTATTACAAAATCGCATGGGACGTGGCCCCCCGTTTGATCTACCATTACTCTCGACTACGGATGACGACTAAAAAAAAGTCATCAACTACCTTGGCGGTTGAAATGGTATCTTTTCCCGGAAAATTGGACGAATGACTAAAAAAAAGGTCGTCAACTATTTTGGCGGTTGAAATGGTATCTTTTCCCAGAAAATTGGACGAATGACTAAAAAAAGTCATCAGTTTTTTCGGCGGCAACAAATTTTTTCCCCCCGTCCCACCAACAAGACCCAAAATTTTGGCCCCCCTTTCAAAAATTTCTTTATCCGCCCTTGTCACAACAAACATTGAAATACAACATGTGAGAATTGGTGTAACATTCTTTATCAGCTTCCCTGTCTGTCTGTCTGTCTGTCTATCTGTCTGTCTTTTGGCTGTAGTTTAATTCACTCACTAATTCACCTCCATGTCTCTAACTTTCAATCAACCTATCTCACTATCCCTCCATCCATCCGTCCATCCATCCGTCCATCTATAGATGATAAAAACGTTTAAACCGAATAAAAACAATAAACGGTGGTTTTTTCTATAAAAAATTACAAACAGAAAAAATATCCAAAAATGGGAAAAACTTAAAATATGACTGTCCTACATCTTGTCTGCATTTTACATAAAATTAAAATATTGTTCATACATTTTAATTTTAATCAACAAACAACATAGCTATTAGGAAACATTAAGTAGCGCCAGCCTCATTCACAACAATCCTTTCATTTCTTATGACTTTAGTTTAATAAGAAATTCAAAATGAGAAATTAAAAAAAATTGAAATTCTTTTCAAATTCGAATTGTAAACAGAAGTCCACATTAACATTAATACTGACACTAACAATTAAAAACAAAGTTTTTTAAAGTAATGCTGCGATGCACTTATTAAACTTAAAAATGTACTTGTTATTTATACTTACATAAGAACTTATCAATATCAAACAATTTTTTTTATAAAACTGATGACATTAAAACGGTTGCAAAGTTATACTAGTTAGCTGAATCCTTGAAAGTACATAGACAGTGTATGGGACATAAGATGAAAATAAAATCAAAGTAAACAATTAGAAACAGTAAATAAAGAAAGAAGGTCATGCATAAAAAATATAAAAACAGTGAAACCATAAACGAGATTTTTCTTGAGAAAAAAACAATAACATTTTTACAAATAACAACTATGTGTATCCATCCATCTAACTATCAGTAATATTACAGTATCTACATATAATCTATCTATGGTACTCATAAGATCCATTGCTTTCTTTGCCCCTCTCTCCCCTACTCTTTCTGTGTCTATCTACCTACATAAGTCTGTCTTTGTATATGTGTATACTTGTATAATAGTCCCACTCTCTCAATAACTTCCATTTCATGAATATTACAATATAATCTGATATTATATATAATTATATAGATATATTAATTTATATTTCCATGGATCCACCTACATGTATCTCTGTACATAATTATAACTCTGCATATCGACTTCTTTCTCTCTCTCTCTCTCCCCTTCCGCAACCCCAATAACTCCAGGTCTTTTTCTGTCTGTCTGTCTGTGTCCGTCTATCTGAGCGGCTGCGGCGGCGCGGGTCATTCTAAGGGTAGGGAGATCGGGCGACCCTTGCGGTCCGTCATCTGTCATTAAGGACCGGGGAGCAGAGCAGTCCTATTCATTAGCAGACAAAACGAGCGATCAATATAAGGAGGAGGCGAAGACCACAGTCACCGTCGCCAGACAATGGAAGGACGCACGAACGGACTGATGAACGGTGGGATGGATGGGTGGAAGGAGGGAAGGAACAAGGGATGGATGGATGGGTGGGTGGGAGGAGGGAAGGAACAAGAGATGGATGGATGGGTGGAAGGATGGAAGGAAGGAAAGAACAAGGGATGGATGGATGGGTGGAAGGAGGGAAGGAATACAGGATGGATGGGTGGGTGGATGGAATGAACAAGGGATGGTTGGATGGAAAGAGGGAGTGAAGTGGGGAGAGGAAAGGAGGGAGGGTCGCAGGGAGGAAGGGAGGGAGAGGGAGGAAACGGTGGTCACACGGATGGATGGACGGATGGAATTATGGATGGATTGGAAGGCGGAAGAATGGATCGCGAGATGGATGAAAGGACAGACAGACTGAAAGATGAATGAATGGAAAGATGGAAGAAAGAATGGAAGAAAGAATGGATGAAAGGAAACATTAAGGGATGAAGGAAGGGATGGAAAAGGCGGGAAATGAAGCAGTGGAAGAAAGGATGGAAAGATAAATGGAAAGAAGGAAGGTTGGAAGAAAGGAACGTACCGAAGCGACGACGGAGGAAACGATGGATGGATAGGAGGACAGATGGATAAATGAATGGAAGGATGGATGGAAAGATGGATAGAACAAGGGATGGATGGATGGAAGGAACAAGGGATGGATGGATGGAAGGAACAAGGGATGGATGGGTGGAAGGAACAAGGAATGTATGGATGGGTGGAAGGATGGATGGATAGGAGGGCAGATGGATGTATGAAAGGAAGGATATACGGAAAGATGGATGGATGGATGGAAAGATGGAGAGAAGAGAGGATGAAATGAAAGGATGGATGGACGAATGAAAGGATGGACGAACGAAAGATTTAGACGGAAGATGGACGGACGGACTGAGAGGAAGGCAAAGCAGGCGGATGGATGGATAGATAGCAGAACGAAGAGAGACGGACAAAGGACGAATGAACGGACTTCGGATGATGGATGGACGGATAGAAAGGCGGACAGGAGACAGACGGACGGACGGACTGAAGGAGGGACAAACGGAGGTATAGAAATAATCGATAAGGTGTCGTTGTTGTTGTTGTTGAGCGGTGCAACCGTTGTTTCTCGGTGCGGCTCAACGTAATCTATGACAGACTTGGAGTTATATATAGCACCAGCAGTCCAGCATAATCACCGAAAGGATGAACAGCACCAGCCGCACGAAGGCAGGCAGTCAGAAGTAATGATGACCAGACGAATAGAAGATCAAAAGATTAATATGACGGATGACTCAACGGATCCAAAGGTCATTAAAGACTTAAAGTCACATATAATGACTGACTGAAAAGAAATCCAGTCGTAAAATGACCGATAGTGATGGAGTATGATGAAAAGGCCAAAATCTGCTGATTGAAAAGGCAAACAAATTACTTTCCAAAAAATTACTCGCAGACCTAGAAAAATCACTGCCCAAAATGACCAAATGACCTACTGATCAAAATGCTTAAATAAATAGATGGTAAAAATGACCAAATGGCTGACTGGCCGAAACGCTAAAATAAATAAATTTGGAAAAATGACATCACGGTTGACTGGCCGAAACACCCCCAAAAATGGCAAAATGACCATGTGACTGACTGGTCAAAAAATAAAGAAATGGTAAAAAAATGACCAAATGACTGACTGGTCGAAATGCCAAAATAAATAAATGGCAAGAAAGGACCAAATAAATTATTGATCAAAGGTCAGAAAATTTAAAGGGAAGAGTGACAAAAAGTGACCAGACAACAAAGAAATCACTGTAAAAATGACCAAACCACTGGTCAGCTAAAAGGCCACAAAATGAAAGGCAGGCAGGCAGGCAGAAGTAATGACCAGACCAACAGAAGATCAAAAGATTAATATGACGGATGACTCAACAGATGACTCTATTAATTATTATCAAATGCCTGACCAAATGTTAGAAAATGACCACGTCACTGACTAATCACTAAATACGGTACATGAACAACTGTAAAAATTAACAAATGAATGGCTGATCAAAAGGCCAAACAGTGATAGCGTTGACGAGAAAAATAAACAGGGTGCTAGTGGGCACTTCCCCCTCCCCTAATCGAAAATTGACACATATTTTGTTTAACTACTACATTTTGGTCTAAACAAATTTCTTGCACTAAAGAGCCATTGATACTAATGAAACTGAGAATTTACATTTTGAAGAGCCCTATATGAAAACTATCCATGTTCTTTCTTTGCTGCTTTATATATCATTTTCAAGTTCTTGCTAAAAAAAATCAAACGTGACCACTGTATTTTGCCTGGTCCTGCAAAAACAGCCTACCTGCGTACGCCCACGCACACTAAGACAGGTCCATTGTATGGCCTGAGTTAATTAATGGCTCATTGATTGGAAAACTGACTTTGTGAATCGGACAGAGAGAGAATGAGTCAGAGAGAGACAGAGACCTCTGCCGGGTTTACATCACGACGAACACGCACAAGGACTGACGTGCGTCCGTCGACGAAGAACAGTTTATACAACCGTAAACAAAATCGATCAACAAGCGCCATGCGAACGAGAGAGAGAGAGCAGCTCAGCGGCCAAGTGCTACAGAGGTATAGAGTCATCATCGATCTGCTGAGTTACATTGTGACCGAGTGGTTTAATTAGTTTGTTGGCCAGTGGGAAGCTGTTGTTGAGGCAGGGCCAATGAGAGAAACTCCGGGCTCCTCTGGGCACAGCAGTCACGGGCCTCAAAATAATCCTAAGCTCAATATGAGAAAAATGTTTTAGAATCAAATTGAAATAATTATAAAAGTGTGGGAATGATCTTCAATATCTAATATAAATTTATATACACAATAATAATAATTAGCATTCAGTTGTCAATGTGAAGCTTAAGCTGATTGTAGTTAAGCGTCAGTAATACACTATACTGTATGTATATATATATTTAACAATGCACAAAATCCTAAACTCTGCATATCTAAACCTATAAAATCAAGTTGTTACATTTTAATGAACCAATTTTCTTCTTATCCACCGGACCGATTTTTCTCAATATTTACAAAAATACTTTTTAGCATCACCGGGGAACACTATCGGGCTTCGCGATCCAAAACTCTTACCGTTTCCCGAGATTGAAACATTTCATTTTCCATCCAATCCTAACGCTGTGTTTAAGCTGGGACTAATATCAGACGCCATTTGCCTTCAAACATATTTTCAAAAGTCATTGCAACCATCGATGATATATTGATGATTGAGAGCAGTACATTAATGACGTCATGGCCTATTTTAAAATAATATTATAGCGCGATATGCCGTTAATTAATATCTATACCGTAGCGTATGTATCACTAGCCTATTTAAGACGCAATAATTTTCGCCGATCGGTTTTCAACGAACCAATAGATTTTTAACCTCATTTTTCGCCGAGGGCATATCTTTTGACACGCGGTTTTCCCAAAAATGTTGAATATATAGCGTAAACATGAACGAGTGTGAGCTGGGTTGGACCGAAAACATAAATGTCACGGGCAACGCTGGGCATTCAAAGTGGTTGGATCGGGTTGGGCCCGATGGAAGAAGGCGAGGTGAGAATGGCGACCAGAGTGGGACCGGATTGGGGCTGATGTGAGGCGAGGTGAGCAGGGCGGCGTTGGAGCGGGGTCAGGCGTGGCTGGGAACTAAAAATCGAAATTTCCCGGGCAACGCCGGGTAGTTCAGCTAGTATAATATATATAACCCTAATTGAATCTATTGCATACTGTATATTCGTATATAATTGCATATATAACAATAATTCTCAATTGTGGGTCCCTCTGCTTGTCATACCCTTCCCTTTGGCTTGCTTTCCCTTCCATGGCACTTGCCTCACTATTTTTTTTGCCCCTCGGTACCTGTTGGTGAACCTGTTGTGGAAGCACAGTTATAGCACTCGTCCTGTGAAGCATGGTACAGGATACAAGTTGCTTGTAACACAACCAGACTGATGTCTGGACAATCCTCTGAAATGATGCAGTGCTCGTGAATAAGCACGTGCCCTGCGCTCAGCTTTCAAATAACATTTTATAAATTTGGAGTTTAACAATTACGATTACAATTACTCTGGTGCCAGGGCTTCTTTTAACGTGCAGTTGTACACAAAATGTGCAGTTCTAAACGGAGTTGTGCAGTTGTAGAAGCACTTCTGTACAGATATTAAAGCTAGCAAAAAAGGTCGTTGTCTTCCGATTGGAAGTAATTTACCATGGAAGATGGGAAAGAAATGAATGGGTAGGGCCCCCAGAAATTCGCGATCTTGCGCAGCGCAAATTTTGCGCAAATTTCCAGGTTTAACGCAACAGCGCAAAAATTGGCAATCCGCGCGATTTTAGCGCAAATTTTGACAAAATCTTGCTAATTTATCTAAATTGGGCTTTGATTGACTTAAAATCACCGCGGCCCATGACAGTTCAACATAGCAACGACGATCTATGTGCGATAATCAAAATGGCGGCCGCCGAATGGGATGAAATAATAGAGGAATTTTTAGTTAAAGATCGATATTTTTGGTAGTAACGCACAAACTTATGGTATAAAAAATTTCAGAACTTCACGGCCGCACAATAAAATGTGTTAGACGAAGTTTTTCAAGGCGGTCACGCAGCAGCGTCGCTTGCTGTCTCGGCTTATTACAGAATGAGCGCATTTAGTCTATTATAGGCGTCAGGCGTGCACACAAAGACGGAAGGCTAGTACTCAGCACGTTGTGTAACTTAGTGATTCATTATAATATAGGCATATATAAAACTATTTTGAAGTTACATTTGCAATGAGCGTAGATTTCGATGGGCGCAAATTTTGCAAAATTAAACTTTTTTGTGATCGTCTGAATACATTAATCTTATGGTTATATGAACTTCATAACTGCATTTTTGGCTTCATTGTCTAATTTCTAGAACGCCAAAGCTTTACACTAAATGACAAAAACACTGTTAGATTCTTTGATACACTGATTCAATGAAAAAATAACGAACATATTGATTTTTAACTTGCGCAAAATTCGCGCAAATTTATCGTTTTTGGTGCGCAATTTTTTTAATTTTTTGGCGCAAATTTCTGGGGGCCCTAAATGGGTTGTGCAGTCCTAAAAAAATCCCTTAAAAAGCCCTGTCTGGTGCCGCCGCACCACAACAGTCATCACCAATAATTTCCAAAGTTTTCTCAGTGCTTGACCTATCGGGAATCTGAGCTGGCACCGAAGAAGAAGACCGAGCAACCAATATAGTTCTCTTGTGGAATTGATTCGATATAGCACGGTCGGTGAATAAGCTCGTCTCCCTGATGTGGCTCTTGTGTGCCCTCAAGAAATTTCTCAGATTGAATTGCATTTGATACTCTACAGTCTACAGGGATCAGCGTGTCCTTCTTTACTCACAATTACTCGTTGCCATTGATTGATGCTCGGTGATTACACACTGTCACTTAACAAATGTACAATAACAAAATCAACAATAATAATAATAATAATAATAATACTCACTCAATGACTCACCCACTAACTCACCCACCCAGTTATTAACTCACCTCACCCACCCATTCACCAACTCACTTAATTCTCTCACTCAATCACCTCTCCCTTCACTCGATCACAACTCGCTCAATAATAACTAAAATAATAATAATAACAATAATAAATAAAAGTATAGTCGTTCATGTGGGGAGTGAAAGACAAACTGATTAGAGAACTCGGCTGGTAACAAGAAGAGCATGGGTTCAAACCCAGAAATACCCAGGAGCAACAAGTTCACTTAGAGTGATGAAGTGAGCAAGTGGGTGGGTGATTTGAGCAAGTGGGTGATTTGAGCAAGTGGTGCCATGGGTGATTAGAGCGAGTAAGTGGGTGATTGGAGTGAGCGCATGGGTGATTGGAGTGAGTGCATGGGTGATTGAGTGAATAATTTCCCTCGGAAGTCGCACACTGGAAGCACAACTGAATGGCCACGGCTGTAAGCAGCGCTGTAGAAATCACCAATCATATTACAAGTTCACTAAATAAACAAATTTTTTAAAAACAGAGAGACCAGTCACTTACATGTTATGACATTGACATCCGTCACGGCCTCCACAGACAGATCCGCCGCCTGGACATTCCTCTCCACCTCCTCCTTCAGCTGTTGCTTCCGCCGCGACGACCCGCACAACCTGTACAGCCCGACATGGTCGAGCCCCCGCCTCTCCACCTCCTCCACGCAGCGGATCACGACGATCGGAACCCCGTATCCGGAGTTCTCCCTATGAACAAGAGCCTTGAGGTCGACCCCGAACACCCCGTTCCGTCGAATCGACGGCTTCCTAAGCAGCACCACCGACGCCTCGGTGTAGTTCAGCTCAACGTAGAGCGTTCCCTTCGGCTCGAGCCTCATCGCGAGTCGCTGGTACTTGGCGTGGCGGAGGACAGTAACGAGGGACAGCACCCCGGTGAAGCAGAGCGTATGCCGCGTATGTGGGTCCCAGCTGTAGACGAGAAACGCCAGCCGTCTGGCGTCTTCGATGTCGATCTCGAACTCCTCGTCCCAGTCGAAGTTGATCGCGCCCGTCCGGATCATCGTCCGCGCCTTGTTGGTCGCGTTGACCTCCACGACGCAGTAGAGGTCGCGCAGGGCCGTCCGCGACGACTTGAGTCCGTGACCGCAGAAGACGCGTACGAAGAGAAGCCCGCTGAGGCCGGGGACGTCGTCGGAGACCGTGCCCTCTCCCGACGAACACGCCTGGAACGTCTCCGTCTGGATCTTCATCGGCATCCGTGCCAGCTGCACGACCTTCGACCTTGAACTCTCCGACGACGCGCTCAACGACATCGACGACAACAACGCGCTCGCGGATGCGTTCTTCGTCATTCCGTGCTGCGCTCGGGACAGAGTCATCGTCGACAGCGGAACGTATGGCTGCTGGTTCTCCTTGGCGCGGTGCTGAAGGTCGGGGGCGTAGACGACATCCCGGGGGGACCTCTTCGCGTCGGGGAACGGCGGATAGACGACGTTTCCGGGATCTTCCATCTGGTAGGTTTTGTAGTCGAGGAGCGAGTCGGTGCTCATCTTCCGGGTGAGGCGATGGTTGGTGAGGTTGGCGGCCCTTGAGGGGCTGGTCGTGTTGACGGGGGAAGAGCGATGGCTGAGCCACGCGGTGTATTCGTCGGATGATAGAGATGAACTGACCGGCATTTTACTTCCGCTGGTTCCCTTACGCGCGGGTGACATTTCGGTGTAGTAGCCAGCGTGGACATCAACGAATGAGTCTTTAAGTAAAGAAAGCAGAACAATGCTTCGATAAGTGCTCGTGAATAAGCTGGTGCCCTGCACTTGGCTTTCGAGTAGTACTTTAGAAGTTTGGAGATAACGGTTATGAGCAATTCAAATTCAGAAAAACTTACCTACATTCGAAAATGCAGGCAAGAATTATTTGCCATGCGTATTATAGGCATATTAAGACAGTTTTATTTGGTGTGCCGAGGTTTAAGAGCGCCTCTGAGTAGCCCCCTTCAAGAGGCGCTATATAAATGCATCTAATGAATGAATGAATGATAATTTGCAATAAAACAACAACAAAAATAATTGCTCACTAATTAGGCCAAAAAAATAATGCTGTGTTTCCGGAAACAGAGCTAAAAAAAATTGGGTAGGTAGGTCGAAAAATATTTTTATTTTGGTAAAATATTTTTATACAGTGACTATACGAAAAATTATATCGAAATACTCTTTTTTGCATATAGGTACACACTGCAACAAAGTACGTGTTCTAAGCAAGTATAAACTGCCTATTTCCCTGTACCTAAAATTGCTCTAGAAAACAATTCTATTAATTTCATTTTGTTGACATCCTTTCTGGTAAGATAAAGTGGGAAGGGAATGGGAAGATGAGCGCGAACAAAACATCACTGCTAGGGGTCGTTCCAGACTGATCGAGCCAGTGACTAGTTACACCTAGAGGTTGCTAGATTTATTTTCCCTAGTCACCGTTAGAGGTGACTCAAGTGAGAATAAGGCTAGAGGTTTCTCAAGACTGGCAACCAGGAAGTAGTTAGGCAGGCGTGAAACTCTAAGGCAATGTCAATGTAAATAAAAAAAATTACGCAAAATTTTCCGAGTCGCTGCAATAAAAGTGAGTCGGTTGGGTTACCGGAAACACAACATTTTTTTGCCTAAGATCCAACTCTATACGGAAGGCAATGTCACCGTATTATGTCAAAAAAATTTGAGAAAAAAAAAAAAATTTCCTAAAAAATTTTTTTTCTTCATAAAATTGTTTTTTATAAATAAATTTTTTTTACAAAATTATTTGAGTCGCAGCAATAAAAGAGGGTCGGTCGGGTTACCGGAAACACAACATTATTTTTTTTTGGCCTTATTCGTAACTAAATGCAAAGAGAAACTTAATTAATTAATAATGAATTAGTTTGGACTAAATAGTTAATTAGCAGAACTTTATGCACACTATGGATGCCAACACTGTATCAAAATATGCAACACCATTTTTGACACAGAAAATATCGATTATTTAAAAAACACAACAGGTTTTTGCTGAGCTTTGGCTCAAGATAATAAAAGAACCTCTTGTGAAAAATTGTAAACAATTTCTAAACCTCTAATTCTGATGTGAAATCAATTCCTAGATCAGATCAAAACTCTCGGCTCAGATAATTTGTGTCTCTTAAATCACTCTGGTTCAGATGCCACATTATAGATCCTCATCGAAATCAGTCCGGCTAAGGTCATTTGGACGTCGTTTCCCATCAATTCGATCCTCTTGTTCCGGATCAGGTTCCTTCGACCCTCTGATACTGTGTTTGATTCGAATATGAAACAATCCCATAAGGATCAAGCGTATAGTGTATCGACTATAGAGCATTATCTGCCTAACATCATCTCAAGATATTAAACTCCAAAGACGCATTCAAACCCAGAGAGGCCAGTTATTAATCCTCATTCCTCCTCGTCTAGGCTCTAGACAAGAAAAACTCGGTTCATCGTTCAAGATCTGTAGCATGATCAAAACGCTCGAGGCGAGTTAATCCATCGAGAGCTGAAGTAATAAACCGAACTTGTGAGTGAACAGCAATTGCGGTAAAAAAACTGAGGCCGATGAACACATCTGCTCGCTGTTTAAAGCTCTAGAGGGCATCACAAAGTCATAAAAAATAATATAATACTGTATACATGCATATTGCATATATATAATAATTATATATATAATTATTTGATCATTTATAACATCCATCACAACACCATCAATAACAACATCAATGACAACAACATCAACAACGACAACATCAACAACAATGACAACAACAACAACAACGGCCTATAACATGCAACATGCAACAAAAACAATTATGACATGGACAAAATTAATGACGATATCAGTTTTTAATACTTCATTTTTAACCCAGGTGTACTTAAATTGTGAGTATGCGAGCCCCTGTATATATGTACGATTGTACGTATTTGCACTAATGTGTGATTGTGTGAATGAGTCAAAATGTGTGTATAGTCCCTGCAAGATCCAAACTCAGATTCATGAGTCAATGAATTTACATACATATGTGTTTATGCTTTTATGTAATTGCATTGCCATTATGACAATCAATCATCATTAACAATAGCCAGCTACTTTTACACTGCTTCCCTTGTGCAAGTATGTGTATTTGTAAACTTCTTTATGCGTGCTTGTGTGTTTGACTTTGCATGTATGTTTCCGAGTGTGAATATATATGTATTCAATCGTTCATTCAGACATTTATATAGCGCTCCATCAAGTAAAAAAAACTATTCAGAGGCGTTCCCGACTCCAGCGTGCCCAAAAAGAACAGTTTTAAGTTTAGTATTAAAGGAAGGATCCTGGTAGAGTCCCAGGGTGTGAGTGTAGCTCAAAAGGACAACTGGACCAACCACAGAAAAGGCTTGATTCTTCATGGTAATAGTACGAGCAAAAAGAAACTAAGAAGTATATGTGTGCATGTGTCTGTCTGTCTGTCTGTCTGTCACTGCCTGCACAGCTAACAAACAATTCCACAGTCAAAGGACATAATAAATAAAAACAGAAAATAATAATGTGAGTAAATAAGTGTCATAAACAAGTACATTAACAAACACACAAATACTGCACGATATTCAATTAAGATGGCTGCTCACCTGCAGTTTTTGGCCGAGACACACCACGACCCCGGTGTGAAAGGTCAGACTGTAGGGACATCTGATGCTGATAGTCCCTGTACTCGTCCCTGCCCTTGTGAGGTAGCGAATAGAAGATCTCATTTCCTTCCATCCTTCTCGACACCAACTGGTCACCAGAGGGCCGCGACATCATCCTCCCGCCACCTCGCGACGATCTATGGTAGTGCGTCATGATTTCCGAGTCGGAGCTGTACTGCTCGTTTCCGTTTATGTAGTGCGGCGGAGCACCACCATTGTTTGACCTTGCGGCCCGGTCAGGGAACCCGTGGCCGCTGTTGAGCGACCCGCACCTGTACGGATTGCACCGGGACATGAGCTGTTCAAACGGGGTCCTGCACGGATGGTATGTCACGTCGGTGTCCGAGGCGTAGTCCAGGTGGCGCTGGGGAGCTCTCGAGGAACTGTAGACGTTCTTTCCGCTTCCGGAACGTAGGACCTTCTCGAAGGACTGGGCATCGTACTCCGAAATGGGGTAGCCGTCGTACGACGACCTGCCCGATGGATCCCCGTACATCATTCTGCTGAATCCGCTGGTTCCCTGCTGCTCCGGAAAGGCTTTTCCGCCAGACCTCTGCAAGTCGTGCATTCCTTTCTGATGGAAAAACGGATCCAGCGTCTGGTCGGTCACGGAATTTCCGGGGCTTCGGAACCTCCCGTTGCGCGTGCCAGTTCCGTACATCGTTTGCGATGGAAGCGTCCTGTGGCCGTACCTGGCGCTGTCGACAACTGTTAAATCGTCTGGAGACCTATCCTCAATCGTCATGCCGGAAAACGAGTTGGCAAACCCGCTCTTCAGAACTACAACCGGTTGCTGATTTCGAGAAGTGCCGGTGTCCTGCTCCTGCTCTTCAGCGCTCGAGACGATCGCGTTGAGCGTGTGAGGTTTCTGAAAGCGAACGGTGAGCACGAGACATTTCGCGATCGACATGAGTATTACAACGTCGTCAAGGCTCATGTGAGTCACGTCAACGGAATTCACGCTCAGTATTTCGTCGTTGACGCGGAGCAGGCCGTTCCTCGCCACCACGCTTCCGTTGGCGATTCGAGAAATGAAGACCCCGGATGTGCGATCGACCCCGTTACCCTCGCGGATGTAGAAACCGAGCGTCTGACCCGGTTGTTTTATGATCTCCACCGTCTGAATATTCTCGCTCTCATTCTCTGTCGACTCCATGTCTGCGTTCGCCGAATAGCGCTGTTATCACTTTGTGGCGAATAAACTGAACAACTGCAGAGAATCTTCAATATGATAGTTTGGGTTAAAAGTCCGGAAAATCTCACAACCAGTTAGTTAACCAACCATTGCTACCACAAGTATGTTGCTTTCTAGATGCCAACCTTTGCTGTCTAAAATGTTTAACAGACTGCAACGTGCGTTACCGCAGTCAGACCATTTAAGAAACAAAATCCATGTTTGATACAATGTCAATGTTTACCAATCCTCAGCTATACAAAGTTCTAATAACCCAGCTGTCCTGCTTCTCAAGAATCCCGGATTAAAGATTTTACAATCTACCAGAATCTTGTGCTTAAGAAGTCAATCAATCTTAGACTGCACGTACTGAACTGCCATGATCAGCCTGCCTTTATTTAGCGCCGCTTATTTAGCGCCGCAGTCGAACCACTGTTCAAGCACATATCCCAAGATAAAAGCAAAAATCTATTAAATCAAGTCTACAGAAACATAAAATATCTCCGGACATGACTGCGAGCGTAAATACCTTCGTCGACGTTATCGACCGAAATTCCAGGAAAACCAAATTCCCTACGAAAGTCACATAAACGATTTTTTCCGCCCGTAAAGATAGAAGATCTCCATTTCGCGTCCGCCGTTCAAACGAAATTCATCCGCGGTGCTTCGGCCGGAAGAGCGGTGCTTCGGCCGGAAGAGCGGTGCTTCGCCGGTCCGCAAGAGCCGATCCCCGATTAGATAAGGGACGGTGTCTCCATCTATTGCGGCGCTCAGGCTCCGCAGCGGCGGCGAGCATCATCAGCTGCTCCTCAAGCGGCCGAATACACCGTTGTTCGCAGCATCAATCGCAGATTCGCCATCGTCGACCCTCGGCGCAGACAGGATCGAACGACGGAGTAGGGCCAGCCACGCAGGCAGACGGTCAAACGGCCGCGCGGGCACGTTTACACAGCCCCGCGGCATACACGCGAGGGTAGTCAGGTAGCCAGACAGATGTCGCGCGTCCGTCAGAAGCGCCATGCACCAGACGAAATGACCCGGAGGGCAGAGAAGCAGACTACCGTAGTTCTAGGCAGATATAGAATATTCATAAGTTTATTGGCCGATATTAATATTCATGATGTACTAGGGTGAAATCTAAGCGTTCCTAGCCTCATTACGCATCGTCGCACTGCCCGAACTAGGGCATTGAGGCACCTGCCACAGCCTCTGCGCGCTCACGAGGCGTGGGCTAAGGACTTCATGAATTAGTAATCACAAGCAATAAATTATCATAATGCAAGCAATGACCGTTTTGCACGGACAGTGATGCCACAGCTGGGTTTTTTCCACTAGATCTGGGTTTTTTGGCCTTCGTCTGGGTTTCTGGGTTTTTTTGGGCAAGATCTGGGTTTATTTTGGTGAGTTGACATTTTGTACTTACAACACATGATTATTCTGTGAAATTCAATGTAAAATGGTTGTGATACATAGTTTTTCCTATAATTTTAATTTTAAACTCCACAATCAAGATCTCATGTTGTCAATTCACAAAAAATTTATAACCTAAAGAATAGTTCTGCACAGAAATGAACCATTTTGACATTTCAAATAGCTCAAGTCACTCGATCGTCTCTTTCCTTGTAAAGCCGTATTACATCTATAACATGCATATACAGTTATAATTGTAATTTAATTGTAATCGTACATTTATATAGCGCCACTTCAAGAGAACTCAGAGGCGCTCCCGACCTGACACCTAACCACAATCAAAGAGAATGGTTTTCAAACGCTTGCGGAAAAGGGGCAAAGAAATTCAAAGAAGCTCATTACGAAGACTAATAGGTAACTTATTCCAGAAAGACGGACCAACCATAGCAAAGCTTCTATGTAGCACTGTGGAAGATCGAGCCCTAGGGACAACCAGGTCACCATGCGTAGCAGAGCGAAGGAATCTACGGCCTGGGATGGACAGCACAGGTACACAGAGTTCCATAAGATAGATCGGAGCTTGGCCTGCTAGGCAATTGCGCATGAACATTAAAATCTTAAACTCAATACGTTTTTGCATTGGCAACCAGTGCAGTTCTTCCCGTATAAAACTTGATATATGCCCAAACTTTGGTATGCCGCCAATCAGGCGGGCCGCAGCATTAAGGACAGATTGCAACTTATTAATGCGTGAAAGTGTTAAGCCCGCATAGATGGCACTACCATAGTCAACTCTCGTGCATATAAATGCATGCATCAGAGTAGTGGCAGCTTTGTTGTAAGTGAGCGACGTACCGAGCGAATTTGACGAAGATGGTAGAAGCAAGTGCGACAAACATTCCTCACGTGATCAGAAAGGGTCAATTCTTGGTCCAAGGTCACACCCAAATCACGCACAGTGGTAGAAAAAGTCATGCCAGGAAAGCAATGTTGCAGATTTTGCATATCAATTTTAGAAACTTGCACACGACTTCCAACCCAAATAAATTGTGTTTTACCAGGATTTAACCTGAGGCGATTGGATGACATACACTGTAGATCATGTCAATCCTCTAGTTGTAGCCTATAATAGCCAAGTTGTTGCAGAGTATTAATGTTCTAGGTGGTTAAAACGTTGGATTGTTGGTGTATTAAGAAAATTTAGCTGGAACCCTTGGACAACTTTGAAACTTTGTAAACTTAAGCCATGTGTGTCATGTGCTTACAATTCTGGTAGACTCGACTCGCTGCGCATACGAATATATCGATTAAGCTTATTGTCAGTATGGATCACGAGTCCATGACAACTTTGACAATTGATATTTTAAAGTTGTAATTGCATTTTATTCAACTCTTTTGACAAACATTTAGTTAATCCTCATGCGAACAAGTAAAAAACCAACTTGATTTGTACAAAGGGGTCTAAAATAGCTTATATGAATAGTCTGGGTTTTTCTGGGTTTTTTTCGGAAGGAAATCTGGGTTTATTTCAGAAACCTCAGTGGTAACACTGTGCACGGAGCACGCTCCAGGTCGCGCGGATGCAAGACGGAGGAATTTCTCTCGAGAACGCCGTTCAAACGACTGTCAAAATCATTACTTTCGTTAGCAAAGCTGTTGCCAAATTTAATGTGCACTTTTTAAAGAACATGGGGGCTATTTCAGTCCATTGTTGACATGCATTGCCACCAACGTTGGCCATGTTTTCCCTAATGTCAAATACAACAAGACTAGTCTTATTGACGCAATCATGATGTAGGAAATACTTAATTCTTACATCATGGACGCAATGTACGGTGTTCGACATAATGACTCATTGTCACCAAAGATGTTTAAAGTCTCCGGAAGACAGTACAAATAAAAACTGGTTTTTTAAATTTATAGGTCTACTGCGATAATATTATGACTTGCACTGTTACAATAGCTAGCTAACATAGGCCAATTAAATTAACAAATAAACAACTTTTGAAAGCTTAAATTAGCTTCAATCTGTAGCTAGAGACAATATTTAGAGACAAGAATTCTTCATTTTTTTATTTTGGTAATGGGCCTAACAGAAAGGGTAGGAGGTTGATTGATGTCAAAGCTAAATTTTAAAATAGTCATTCAATATTATTATAGACTTGTTAGGTTTAGCTATATGCTAAGTGTAATAATAATAATAATAATAATAATAATAATAATAATAATAATAATAATAATAATAATAATAATAACGACAATTTATATGGCGCCGTAACGCGGCCATACCGCTACAAGGGCGCCTCACAAACGGCCAACTGCGGGATACGCCTTAGCAAACAGATAAGTTTTAAGCTTTGTTTTGAAAGAGTCCACTGAGGCGGCCAATCTAATGTCCGGTGGAAGACTGTTCCAGCATCTGGGACCAGCAACCGAGAATGCGCGGTCGCCGAAACGTGTCCTCATCCTCCGTACACGGAGGTCGGTCTTCCCAAGCGACCTGAGTCGCAGCCCGGAAGCGGAGGAATGGGTCTCGGAACAGTAGTCGCGGATGTATTCAGGAGCAGTCCCATGAAGCGAGTTGTAGACCAGCAAACTGAGCTTGAACTCAATTCGGAACGGGACAGGCAGCCAATGCAAGACGTCGCGTAGGAGTGGTGTAACATGATCATATTTTCTCCTATTACAAATGAGCTTGGCCGCAGCATTGAGCACCGACTGAAGTCCGTCCAAAAGACACGCAGGCGCTCCGGCCAGCAGACTGTTACAGCGGTCCACTTGAGAGATGACGAAAGCAGAGACGGCTGCTCTAGCGGCCTCGAAAGGCAAGGATTTGATAGAAATCTTGATAGGACTTGAAGTGTAGGCATATAGTCTGCTGGTTTAGACGCAATTTCTTTAAAGCTTTTTCATTAGAAGCCAGGCAAGCACCTTAGAGATACCAAATGAAGCTCAGATTTCTGTATGTCGTCATTTTAGTCTGCAAATATTGTGCTTATTTCGCCGTCAGTTTCCTTTTTAAAAATTCGTCAGTTAGGCTGATATACGGAAATGAAAACAACAAAACTCTGGGCCTAAAATAATTCAGTAAAAAAATGCGCCTCAAAACTATCGCCCATGCTCTTGACAGATTGATTAGATGTGAAACCCAGGCGTTGCTCTTTGGACGTGTTGTTGTCATATGTTTAAATGTAATAAACAATTGTTTTTGTTTCGTTGAATTTAAGATTTGTTTTATGCTATGGCCCTTAATTAAATGAAAACAGTCGTCTAAAATCCAGTTAACGGTCACTAGTATTACCCTGCGCATAAGTTCTGTGGAATACTTCTATACAGAATGTCATTCGAAAGCCATCATGATCTATCGAAGGTTTGTAAATTCGTGCTAATAATTAAATCTTTAAATATGTTTTCCGAAACTCATGTAGCGTAACTGTAACTAGTTTACGTATAGCTTCTTTCTGAAACGTAAAAATCACATGACATACAACAGGAAACCTGACTCGGACCTCATTCGGACAGCCCCTCGGATTCGACGCAGCGCTCGTGAATGAGCTAGTGCCCTTCGCTTGCTTTCGGGTGGCACTTCAGAAGTTTGGAGACTACGATTTCTATGTTAAACCGTGTAAGAGTTTACCTAATTAGATAAATTAGTGTGTGGCGTATCGCTAGCAGCTATATCTGTGTAGAATGTACTGAATATCCTTAGATGTCCTGGATAAGTTGGATCAACAGTCTGCTCTTACTATCATTTCACCAATGGAAAATTGATAGGGTTTTCTTTAGCAGTGGTATGCCGTATAGAGTGCGATTTCATGAAATCAGCTTGATGTTGGTCATTTGAAAGTGAAAGCAGAGAAAAACCATGTTTTCTTTAGGCCTTTGTTTGAGAGGACTGAAAGAAATGTGAAGTTGCTAAGACTTTGCGACCATGACTGCTTCTGGGTATATGTGATTGTTGTACTTCTATAATATGGTATTTGTTGATCATCACAATTACAAAGCATTCTCCATAGTCAAGCTATTACACTAAGAAGGAGCTGAAGTGGTGAGTGCTAAGAGTAGGGTTACAGAGCTTGCATTGGTAGATAGATATATAGAAAATCTTCGTTCCTTTTGCAAAAATGCAGGTCATTGATCAGCCGGCAGTGTCCCAGTTGTCGGTAGAAGCAGCCTGCTTCGTTCCGACTAATTTCGAACAGTCTGTTGCCTCGGCTTCTCAAGAAGTTCCATCTTACTTCGGCGGCTATGTTTGGCAGGGAAACGAAATGAAAGACGCAAGTCCATACCTGAGGTTTGCACTTTCACTGCACTTTTAAATCAAATCACTGTAATGGTTATCCAATGTCATCTTTTCTCTGAACTTCTGAAACTTCATGGAGCAACTGAAGCAGTTATTTCGATGCATAAGGTATAAGGTATTGACTGATTGTAGTCAAAGTCAGTAATATTATATTTAAAGAAGCATAAATCGTGAACTTTGTATGTTTAATTACCCAGTCAATGCCCCTAAAAGTTGCCACACCCTGGGCATTGCCCCACCCCAGCCCGTCTCAGCTCGCCTGCCTATAAGTCTTCTGCAGACTACAGATGAGCAGTAAGCACCTAAGCATCCTTTACAGTAAAATTGTAACTTTGCCACTGGCGATATAATATGAAGCCGTAGAGACGAGGACCCATGCATGCCATATCAACGCTTGAATTTGTCACCGGTTAACACTTTCTTCTAGACGGGAGAGTCTTCAACAAACCGTATCGTGTGCGAAGAACTGAAGATAGCCATAAATTAAGATTCGCAAGATCAGAGCAGTTGGTCAGAAGTGATAGAAAGTATTTAATACCGTTTATAATTTGCTGTTGTTGGACTAGGAGCATTTCAGAGTTGATCACCCTGAAAGGGCGTTACATAAAAATTCAGTAATAATAATAATATTGGCATTGTTTTGATTGTTTTCCAGGAGCCTCGGTCAGTGGCCATTGGGTCATCCGTATGGTAATCCTGGAATTCCGCCTCCATTCCATTACGGACAGTATCCTCCTCCAATCGACTACTGGCCAGCGACGCTCGGAAATGGAAATCTCGCGGACAGCATCAGTCCCAGGGGTCGACCTCCCGATGCGTTCAATCCACCCTACCCTAACGCTCCCTGGAATAGTTTTCCATTAATACAAGAACCAAATGCTTCGTCGAGTCTACCTGGCGTGTGTGCGCGTCGCCCGAAATCGAACAGAGCGAAGGATCCTAGTCGTGCAAATGCTGGGACGGTATATTCAACAGCTGCTTCAAAAGATCTCGATAATTCACTGTGTACAGTTCCTTCTGAGGGTGGAGAGCCTGTTCGAACGAGAAAGAAAAAGGTTTGTTATCGTGTGATTACGAATGTTTGTAAATGAAAGGGTGATGTCCTATCAGTGCTTTTTTAACGTGCAGTTGTACACAAAATGTGCAGTTCTAAATGTATTTATGCAGTTGTAGAAGCACTTCTGTACAGTTAAAACTAGAAAAAAGGTCATTTTCCTCCGATTGGAAGTAATTTACCATGGAGGATGGGAAGGGGAAGAAAGGGTTGTGCAGTTCTAAAAATTCCTTAAAAACAGCCCTTTGTCCTATTATGTATTATTGTTATAGGGCTGCAATATCTAATGACAATCATTATTCGTCGGCACTCATCTAAATTGTGAGTGAAGGACTTGCACAAGGTCCCTTCACAGATATTACAAGGGAAGCTTGTTTGGTTGGTTCTTTCTGAAAATCCAGTTCTGTCTCTAAATATTACCAGTCAGCTTCCCAGCCTCTGTAGTCTCTCTCTGATGACTGGGTCTGTAATCTGACGATTGTAGGGCTGAGCCTGCTTGATGGTCTATGCGTAACAACCTTGCAAAATGTTTAAATAAATATATGGTGTATTTAAATACAAATAATTCAAAGCATGCTTTGTAATTTATTTAATCTCTGTTTTTGCATTTTAGAAGAAGTCGCGTAGTAGTATAATAAGAATAATTGGAGCGAGTGAAGTGGGTCTGAGCGTCGGTGGTTTGGCATGCGCGGAGGCTGGGTCCGATGCTCAGTCCAAAAACACTGTACAAGAAAATGGTGCGAGAGAGAAGGATGGCAGTACGCATGGTGGCACCAGATTTAGCCCCGATGACAGTCCAAGCTCTCCGACAGGATCTAAAGTTTACAAAAACAATGATGCTCAGACGGGTAAGAAGAACGTTTTAGGTGTTGAATATATTCGTTATTTAATTGAGTTCGGTTGAGTGAGTCTCTCTTTTAGATTTTGAAATGCTACGTTAAAGATATACATGGATGATGCACCAAAACTTTATCTTATTTAAATGTCATATATACCAATGTGTGGTATATGCGTGACGTTCTTCACTGGCTCCCTGTTTCACAGTGCAGTTGGTCATCATTAAGAATATCCTTACTTATTTATTTTCTTCTTGCTTTCTGACTTACGTTATTGCTTATTCATATTAATTACTTACTACCTTTGGCTGCCTCATGTGGGACTTTTTTCTTTCTTTATTCATGTGCGTGCATGCCTGTGTGTGTGTGTGTGTGCGTGTGTGGCATACTGACTTTTCGTTACTTTCACATATATTTTATCAAATTTGCATTACATATTGATGTTCATGCAGATTTACCATGTGCAGGGCTTTTCATATGGGTTTAAGTTTGTCGTTTGATTTACGTTTTTGTTACATTTCTCTCTGTTTATCTCTAGATTTCTCAGACGAGCTTTCTCGGCTAACCCTTTTGGAAAAGCCGAGTTATCTCTACGACCAATCATCATCCCCAGACTTCTTTAAAACTTACAGCCTCACTGGAAACTCTTCCATCCCAACACCGAATTCTGCTGGCACTGTGCCTAGCAAGCCGTTGCTGTGGACATCTATTGTCAGTCGGACAGCCGTTCCTCCCGTTGGAAAAACTGCCGCCTCTGAGACTAATGCGCCGCCCCTCAATACGAATTTTAAATCGAAAGCTGAACATTCTGTAAATAAGAAAGATGTAAAGAAGTCGGCGTTTGATCATTCGTCAACGAGGTCGCAGTCGGGAAAGCGGAAGAGCACCGGGATATCCACAAGCGACCAGAAGCAAGATCCAAGCTCATCAAGCAGGATAAAACATGAATATTCAGCAGGAAAGCACGAATATTCATCAGGCAAGCATGAATATTCATCAGTAAAGCATGAATATTCATCAGGCAAGCATGAATATTCATCAGGCAAGCGTGAATATTCAGCAGGAAAGCAGCGGGATTCATTGGGGAAGGTTGAGACAACGGTTTCTGGAAAAAGCGTTAAAGGTGAGACCGGTTCACTGACTAAAACAAAACGTGAAGTCGACGGAAAGAGAATCCAAGGCACAACCGACAACAGCGGGAGATCGCAGAGAGTTCTGAAGAACGTTGGTGGTGACTTTCCGTCGGGCAAGGCGAGAAGTCAGAGACAATTACTGCGAGAGAACGGTTCAGAGGTCTTCGGCGTCAAGAGAGAGGAAGAAGAAGACTGGACGCCATCGGCAAAACAATACGAAGAGGAAGAAGAAGACTGGACGCCATCAGCAAATCAATACGACAGTGTCAAGAAGGAGGAAGAAGAAGACTGGACGCCATCAGCAAATCAATACGAAGAGGGAAGCCTCCCTGATGGAAAATCCCGGTCCCCATCCTGGATTCGAACTCCCTCTTCACGGTCGAAGACTGCCGAGACGAACGAGTTGCCGCGATCTGCGTCCGGTGGGCGTGCTCCTTCCACAGGTGGAAAATCTTCCCTTAGAAACAAACCTGCGGTCGAGACGGATAAACGGCAACAGTCGAAATCCCGGAAGACGAGTGTCCTCCAGGATAATTCCTCAAAGCAGGGTGGAACGACAATGGCGGTGAAACCTGAGGAAAAGGCGGAAGGAAGTGTCAAACGTCGACGTAAGAACCGGAAGAAGAAGACAGGTGCGACGGAAGATGGAGGAATCGGAGAGAAGGGTCCGGCAGCAGAGACCAACGCTTCGTCTTTGTCTGTGGGTTCGAGCGTCGTCATGCAGTTTGATGACGACGATGAATTTCCTGGACTTCTACAAGCTGCCCAAACGTCGACACCAAACGAAATTCCGTCCGGTCCGATAAAGTACAGCGATATACTTTCTGGACGCGCTGTGAGTTGCTGTCGTCATCATCAGTTTTTTGTCAGTATTGTTTTTGCTAATACTACTGGTGATTGGGGTGAGGGTTCGTATCGTATCTGACCATTTGTATAGCGCTTCTTGCAGCAAGAACCTTTCAGAAGCGCTCCCAGTGCGTGCAACTCCGAGAGAAAAGGCAGGGTTGACCCTAAGGACTAATATTATCAGATCTAATATGAACATTTTGTGAAGCGCTTCTCACAGCAGAGCTAGTCAGAGGCGCTCTCAAAGTAACCAGCCCATGAAAAAGATAGAACGTCAAGCAGTGAAAAGATGCAGGTGAATTCCTCACTAGAATCCCGCTATGAATTGCTTGGGGGAAGGCCATTCCACATTGAAACACCCACAAGACGAACATCTTGTATTACTCTGATTCATTCATTAAATTAAAATGTTTTTTTCGAAATTGAGCGAGCTGCTGATTCTGTTATTCTCTCCACTCAGCCAGAAATTTTATTGTTTTATGCAGTAATTTTTGGGATGAATTTCTATGTTTTTTGAGCAGAAGACCCCAATTCGTAATTACGCTTCAAATCGGTCAAAGACATCGACAAAAGAAAACAAACCAGACATATCAGGTTTTATCTATGGTTTTCATTATCTACTAGTGTTGCTCCTCGATTAAAATTTTTGATTGCAGTTAATTACTTAATTACAATTTACAATTGTGAATTAATTGCCAATTAATTACTCTGCGACTCAGTATTGTTTCAGAAATGATTGATTTCCAAATGATAATTAATCAGATAAGATATTAAATTGTGTGTGACACACAAAATGTTTCTAAATTATAGTAAACAGTTTTAAATATGCAACAGTAACAACACAAGATGTAATAAACAGTGACGATTACCGGTAGCCTATATGAAGTCTAAATTTCAGTGTTACCGTACATTAAGTGTAATTTTATTGAGAAAATTTTCTTTGCAGTGAAGCACTATTGAAACTCACTATTGACACTAAAGATACACCAAGTGAAAATGAGAAATTTAAATTTAGAAGCTTCCATGAAAAATACACGTGTTCTTAATTTCCTGTTTTGCGTGTTTCAAGCTCTTGCTAAAAATTCAATGGTGGCCATTTTACCCCTCCTGTAAAATATCTTTGGATACCCATGGTCTTTGGCAGCTACCCAGCTTCTTCTAAACTAACTTCAGCTTTATAGCCAGTGTTTATCAAATGTTCTGATGCTGTGGACCAGTAATTGTTTCACCTGGAATTTGGTTGTTTAATTTCAGATGCAGCCGGGGACGAATCGGATTGGGATTTAGAGTTCGGTGCCTCCGAAAAGAAAGAAAGTCTACAGAAGACCCCACAGAAGACAATAGGTGCCAGCAGGTCGATCTCTCAGCCTCCCAAGTCAACGCCAAAGCCAACGCAGGAGAAGAGAGCCGTTGGCGCTGGAGCCAAGACCAAGGAGCCGATTACGCTCAGCCTCTTCGATATGATCACCGTCAAGAGCAAGAACAAGAAGACTCCGGAAAAAGACGACGAGAAGAAGCCGCTGAAAACCGGGACGAAGTCGGAAAAGGTTCGGACATCCAAATGATGACCTTGTTGGACAGTTTTTCCATTACTTTCACTTGAGTCTGAAAGCACATCTTGTTTACTTGTCATTGTTCATCCTCTTCCTGTATCTCCTCTCTTGCCGCTTTCATTCCATCATGTGCCGTCGCTGTCGTCCACTGTCTGCCTGCCCGATCCTTTGGATCTTGACTTGGGAAGGATTTTGACACTACCTGTTAATTAACTTTGTTTTGACTGAGCACCTATGAATCTGCTGGTTCTCGCAATTTTTTTTGGGCACTGTGTTTTGGAATGACCTGTTTATAACACACTCCGTTCCGTGGATCCAACAAGAATGTGGTGATGAGGAACTTTGCAAGCTGTTTCCGGAAGTAACTCTTGGCAATCTGTGATCTTTGAATTTGGTCTTTTAGGGTACAACCGTCTTGGCCTCTCATGCATTCCATATGGCTGCCCCAATTAATTGAATTCTCTAACATTTCTCGTTTCATGGACATCTCAAAACATACTTTTTTCGAGCGTCTGGTCATCTAAAGTGCTCTTCACCTAGCAACAGTAGCATTGCTGGCATTGGTTCACTCAGTGTGGTAACTCATGGTGTCACCCATGTACCTCCTGTCCTCTCTTACCATACCATACAGAGTCATTCATAATGTTTCTTGCACTAATGTTGCTCGTAATTTATCGTAATTACTCTATGCAACAGAATTGTAATTGGATAATGATGATGGTGCTGACCAGAGCAAATTGGAAAGTAAGAAAAAAGTAAATTAATATAGAGTTTCAGTTTTAGACATTGATACAGTGTGTCTAAGCTGTGCTTATGAAAAATGTTTTTGTAATAATGCTATTGTTAATTTAAGCATAATAAATTTCTGCCCAAACTCTGCAAATTGATTTTCAGACAGCAATTTTGTCATTTCGGTATCACCACTGCCTGGCGAGTGACTAACTGTGCCACAGAATCACTTGTTGGTGTGACTTTTCACGTGTGAAAATTTTCCTAATTATCATGATATCCACACGACATTAGTTTTGTGATGAGGAAAGGCTGTTTTTCCTATTTTCCTGGATTAGGATTTGTTTTTGAACTGAAATTTCAGAAATCGAAGAGCGGCAACGTCCTTGATTCATCTGGAGTGCAGATGAGACGTGGAAAGGAACGGGAAGTCCCTAAAGCAAAGAAACCAAGTTTACTGCGCAAGGTGGACAACGGCTTTATATCTGTGTTTTTACTTATTGTTTTTAATGAATTTCTTGTTTTTCTAAGTTTTTTGTTTTATTGACTTTCTTGTTTTTCTTACTATATTGCTCTTCTGACTTTCTTCTTGTTTTTCCTACTTATTACTTTCTGACTTTCTTCCTGTTTTCTTGCATCTTGTTTTTCTGACTTTCTTATTTTCTTACTTATTACTTTACTTACTTTCTCTTTGTTTTTCTCACTTATTGCTTTTCTGACTTCTTGTTTTTACTAGCCCCTTGTTTTTCTTACCGCTATTCCTCCTCTTACCGCACTTGGTTAAAATTTCTCTATGTCTGCATGTACTGCAATAGGTCAGGATGTTTTTGTTCCATGCTTATTGTGCGTGATTGGGTGAGATTAGATCTCATTGTTATCAAATGACGCTAGGATTGCGATGAGCTTTTACGCTCAAATTGTCTGATGGATGATGTTTTTGTCATCTGTCGTTGTTGAACTGTCATGTTTACTTTGGTTGCAGAATAAAAAATTTGATTGATTGATTGATTGATTAATTGATTGATTGATTGATTGATTGATTGATTGATTGAACTGTAGGTGATTCTGAAGGAGAGAGAAAGCAGACGACAGAAGTTTCTGAGAGATTGCACGGTAACCAACGGTGACGAAGAAGAGGATGAAGAAGAAGCAGGCTTTTCAGATCTCACGAAAGGTGTTTATTAGTATTTAGATTATAAGAGAGTAGATTAAGTATTACACGCTAAGCAATTTTGTATTTTGTAGCCAAGTGAAGTCCTATTCGATCTTCCATGTGCTGGGCATTCTCCAAGATCAGCCCAATGACATAGAATGGTATTGCCCTGGAGATGCGTCTCCTCCCCAGGATCGTTGGTCTTATTTAGGGGATTTGCGGGTTCAAGTTCTCTTCCCCCGAAATAGGTAATTTTGGAAAAAGTTTAGGCTGATTTTGTGGGTTTTTCGACCATGCTCATTGGAAACCCCCAAAATGGAAAAACCACACATTTTCTGGGTATGCCTCTGTTTGGATTTTTATTATTTGTTTTCTATCAGTTGCTCACGACTTCTCTAGTAGAGATCTTTATGGGTGCTATATAAACTCCTAGTTCATCGATTGATTAATTGATTGATTTTTAATTGATTGATTGATGTTAAATCAAACCCACTTTAGCAGCTCCTCTACCTCCTCTTGAGCAACCAGCCTTGAAGCCTGATCGAATATCTCTGGACCTGACATCTTGCTTGATGCGGTGCTGTTTATGTCCCATGCTTAGCTCTCAAGTGACCCTTAAGAAAGTTGGAGATTAAGATTATGGTAGGTCAGATTCTCTCATGGTCAAGTAACTTCTACTCTTTGACTATTTTTAGATCCTTGCGATGATGGATTGCGACGTCATGCTTCAGCGCCGATGCGTACCTCGGTGCCTCGAGTGGCGTCGGTTAGTCCCAGCACTGCAAGAGACATTTCCTCCCCACAGGACGACGATCCACCCGCTCCGGAGGCTAAAGACTCACATAAGGAAATGCTGCAGTCTATGATCCACAGCCGGCGATTTAGAGAGTAAGTTGTCATATTGGATTGACTTTTTGAATTTTTTATTTGTTTCTCCATTTCTATAGCGCCCCTTCAAGCTCTCTACTCACAGGCGCTCCGAATTAGAGCGCGGACACTGATCGGAGTTTCACGCCGAAGTGCCCAAGCATTTGCGAGTTAAGGACTTGCTCAAGGTCCCTACGTGGCGGCTTGAAGTGGATTCGAACCTGGAACCCTCTGGCGTCGGTAAAATCAGTTGTAGGACGTGATGGGCGCCTTGCATGGATGCCGACCATTAAATTCGCCTCCTGTAATGATTTGTGATCAACCGTTCATACTATGAATAATAAACACACTGCATTTTATCACTTTGAAATTAAAATTAAATAAAGATTATTGGTTGTTGTTTCAACTGTAATTTGATTTTTGCGTCACCGTTGACGCAGGTATTGCACGCAGGTGTTGAGCAAAGAGATCGACGACTGCTGTACGTTGCTGCTGCAAGAGCTCGTTCGATTCCAGGATCGACTTTATCACAAAGATCCAAACAAAGTGAGCACCTCTGAGTAGTTCACGCGCATTTTGTACGAAGATTCTTCAATTTGAAACGAACTGGTGGCTTTTATTTATTCCAACGCACAGTTGCTGGATGCTTTCTAGCTCAGGACGGTTTCCTCTGCCTCTCTTCTTGACGTATTTCAAATGTATGTTCATTAGTGTGGTCCACAGATACATGGTAAAAAATAAAGTTCAAGCTAAAAACCAGGGCGCCCTCCCAGTTTGTTAGACTTATCAATAGTATTATTGAGACAAAATTTCAGCTTCCTATTCCAACTGGAAGGCGGTGCTCAACGACTGTCTTACTTTGCATGGGCCAATGAAAAGACGTTAATTGTAGAAATAAATGTGTTGAGCATATATTCCAATACAAGTGTGCTTTATTTCAAGATAGATCATACATTACTGTAACATGACAATATGTGTGACACTTAAACAATTGGTGAGCTCGAAATATAAAATTTCAGTAGGTCTTAAATATGGAAAATTTCAAAAAATGTAAAAAACATCGTTAAATCCACGAATGTCTATTGTTCTCATTTTATGACTCCAAACATACGATAACGTCTACACTGTAGAAGGCTTTTCAAGCACAGTGTCAACAGCATATTTCTTTGTTGATTGAGTGGGGACAGCTTTTCTATTTGCCTCAACCACTTAGAAAAAATACTGCTTTCTTCTTCATCAGTGATGAGTCAGTTTAATTCCTTGAACAACTTCACACTTCTCTCCCATGTCGTTTGCCACTCTCAATTGCTGACTTCAGCCTCTACCCTGCTTATAATCATCATCGTCAGGCTATTGCACTGGTGTAAGTATAAAAAGGAATCACCAAATTTCAGGCGTGGCAGTAGTGTCAGTGTTCACTGGGTTGCAAACTCGCCCAGGCAATCCCCCTCCTTCTGTATCGCAGCACTACCGTCAACATCCTTTCACTAGGATTTGCAGTCATTCCGTAAAATATCTTCACCTTATCTGTACCATATCAGGCAGATGGCAGCATAACCGTGTCAGACATTCAGCCTCATCTGAAAGGCACTAATTAAGTATTGATAATTTTCTAGAACATTCGTGGCAGCAACGCTTATCTCCTACAAATAATAGTCACCCGAATCAAAAGTCCAAGATCAACCAAAATTGACAGATCTTGTCCTAGAGTTTCAGCAGCAGGAGGATGCCTTTAAGTGAAGAAGGGCACCCAATCACACAAAAGGATGAATCTGAGTTTTCTTTTCCCGTAGATTGAATACTTCACGTTGATTGCTAAATCGTACAATTATTTTTATGGCATGTAGTAACCTGCCCATTCAACGTGCATGGTAACTTGGGCTCTCCAGTTTCTTATTGAGGGCTGACTTCCAAGGACAACCATTGACACCTCAATGACTTCTTGGTAGTCGTCTCTGAAGTTGACTTTAATTTCAGCAGTCTACTTGATCAAACTGATCGCTCTCTCATGGGAGGCTTCAGTAGTGGATACGACTTCCAGTACTCGGATGCTGTCACGTGTCACACCATCCCACACAGCTTTAAATCTCTTTAAGATTGGATTCTATTTTGGATTAGATGGACAACAACACAAGATGAAGATTTTGGCTCAAATCAACTCCATCACAATGACGACAGCAAGCCAACCACAGGAACATTTTACATATCCTGTTTTCCCGAAAAACGTGCACTCCACTAAAACGTCCGGGGTTGTGTCAAAGATCAAGTCTTAGCCATCAACAGCTAGTCTCAATAACTTCAGAAGATGATGAATGACCTTGGATTTAAATTAGATCCTGTCATAGAGGGACATTTGGGCATACCAAAGAGTTTAGCGACACCATCACCTGAAACTAGCACTCACAGGCGGCCAACATTTCCAGTGTACTGCAAGTGGTTAATTTGGTACAAATTCAGATTTTACAGCTTCAGCATGCTCCATCTTGGCTTCTTAGGCACTCCATATAAATGGTTTTCCGTGAAAATGGCAGAACAAAAGGATCGCACATAAGCGCTGCAGCATTGTGACCAACAATCTAAATGCTTCATGATCAGATCACCAGGAGTGTTATTGCTATCAAAATGCACTCGTCACTTGATGGCTAAACAGCTGTCAAGTAGCTACCACTGACTGTAATGAGTATGATAGTGCAACAGAATCTATTTCAAGTTCATCTACATGACAAGGGTTGAGGTTTTGATCAAGCTAAAAGGCATCAAGATTTCTTGCTAATACAACTATATGGTAATATTTCGATGTCGTTGAGCACCGTCTTCCAGTTGGACTGGGAAGCTGAAATTTGGTCTCAATAATACTATTGACAGGTTTAACAAAATGAGGGGGCGCCTTGGTATTTAGCTTGAATTTTATTTTTTTGGACCACCCTAATGTTCATACTTTAATGACGAGCATGTGCTGAATGTATGCAAAACTCATCCGTCTTGTCGTTTAAGAATTGGCAGTTGTTCAAAGTGTCCAGCATATGCGACTTGTGACATTTTCATAGATTTGTAAGCATTGAAAATTTTTAAATAGACAGCAGACTAGATGGTGGCTGAAATGCAACGGTACTGTAGCAGGCTGTAAGACTTTCTTCGTGTTTTTGTTTAGTTCATTGCTTTCTTTGGTCTGCTCTGCCAGTTCTCAACTGATCCCAACTGTCTTGCAGATTAATTGCTTGTTTAGATGGTCAGGTAACTGTGATAATGTGGGGCGTGGTTGTGTAGTGGGTATGTTTGTCGCCATGCAGCCGAAGGGTTGCAGGTTCGAATCCACCTCAAGTCACTGTGTACTAGGGACCTTGAGCAAGTCCTTCACTCGCAATTGCTCCGCACTCCGGCGTGAAACTCTGATGCAGTGTCCATCTGTAGTCGGGAGCGCCTTTAAGTAGAGAGCTTGAAGGGGCGCTATAACAAGTGCGCATACAAACAAACAAACAAAACCAAATAATCGTATTTATTGTTTCTATTGAAAAAATTAGGCGAGGTTGAAGAGGCGCATTGTGCTTGGTCTTCGAGAAGTCACGAAACACTTGAAAGCTCGTAGGATCAAGTGCGTCATAATCTCACCGAATCTCGAGCGCATCCAGTCTAAGGGTATGACGATCATTCCTGCTTGAGCTGCCTTTTGCTCGATGCAGAGGTTTCTCTTTATGCAGAACTTGTTTTGTAGGTTCAAAGCATATCATGCATTGTTCTTCTGATACATCTATGGAAGTTGCGGCCACCATCTTTTCGAACCATTCTTTTCTAACAGTTATAGAGATTGATCTTTCCCCAGCTGCGCTGGTTGTTAAGGAGAATTCATAACTTAATGGAATAATTAAAATTTAGCTTGAAAGTCGATGTTGATATTTGACTACATGTTCGACCTGCAGCTCTCTTTTCACAGCTAAAACACTGAAGAGTGCTATTAGCTTAGAAGACATTTCTGGTGATAGGTTTTTTGTCTTTCGCTTATAGCTTATCAGAAAGCCGTAAAATTGTGCATTCGTTTTGCATCACATTATTTGGTGGCTGGATTGCGTCTGTGTTGTAGGAGGTCTGGATGAAGCTTTGCACGTTATCATCGAGACGTGCCAAGGCCAGAATATTCCATTTATGTTTGCTTTGAGTCGTAAGCAGCTGGGAAAGGCGTGTTGTAAGGTTGTTCCCGTCAGCGTCGTCGGCATCTTCAGCTACGAGGGAGCCGAGGTAATCATCTTATAGAAATCTTCAAGTATAAATAATGCCTTTTTATACTCTGCTAACAATCTGTGTAGACTAATGCCATTTCTAATTTCTGTTTTAATCTAATTCCGAGACTTTTATGACGCCATTTTAGTTGTGCTTTTGAGCAGACCGTGTTCCGAAATTGCAAAGAACTAGTCAAGAACCACAAAGCTCAAGGAATAGAATAATAATAATCTCTTCGTTTAATTTCAAACTGACACAGCGCAGTATGATTTCTATTCATGATATAAACGGATGATCACAAATTGTTGCATAAGTCGAATTTAGCTGTCGGCAGCTATGCAAGGCGGTCATCACGTCCTACTGCTCATGGTAGGTTGAATGGAAAAGACTTGCTAGTGAGGATACAGTCTGAAAACAGTGACTTTGCCAGTCCCATAATGATATGATAGATGTAGTATTCTATGATTTTAAAAATTCCAGTGCCAAAGAAGTTCCAAATAACTGTGAAGCTTGTTTTCAACAGACAGCGGTCTTTGACTGTCTTTCAGAATTCCGGCCAAGTTTTCAGATCTAAATTGGATGCTGCTTTACCTCTGTCACAAGATTTCAATTCCGTTTGAATATACATGTGCCCATTATATTTGTAAGACATCCTTCTAAGTATCTCAATACAAACAGTTTTATCGATCTTTATTCTTTTATCTTATAGTGTGCTGTATGTTGCATTTCTTAACAGTTACAGTATAATAATTATAGTGTATAATTATCTGCCTAGTCTTTACCCAGTTTTCCAATATGTTTAGGAACATTTCAAGAAGCTGAAGGACCTTACAGAAAAGGCGCGGGAAAGTTACGAAGAAATGGTTTCCAACGCAGCCGCTGAACTGGAGGAACTTCGCAAACTGTATCCAGAAGAGAATTGGGCAGTTGATGAAAACGTCTGTGATGAAAAAACATCTGTAAATAATATGCCAACACCTTCTCCATGTAAGGACTACGCCGATGCAGACATCATTGTCGGAAAAACTTGCCCTCTGTCTAGTTGCAATACTCCTGGTGATGCTCAAGGTCAGTTTTCTCCGGTTGATTTGGCTAATGCGGAACAACAACCAACGCAGGGCAAGGAAGATTCGTTCACAAACCCATCAGATTCGGATCGTGAAAGTTGTGTGACAGATAGGTTGATAGCAGAAATTGGGTCAGGGCCAAGTCTAGAAACAGGTCATGTAAGAGAAAATGGAGGACACTCTTTGGAAGTGTTGAGCGATGTCAGGGACTCACTCTGTCTATCGGGCAGCGAATTCATTCGTGTGAACACACAATCCAGCTGATGACGTCCATGTCTGACGTCATCATGATTATATATATATACATATATAATGTGTATATAATTTTGTATATATATATATATGGGCTTGTACTTGTAAAATGTCTAAATATATGTATATAGATGTTTTCACAAGGATGTGCATATGGAGCGCGGTGGTGTAGTGGTGGCGTCATTGCCTTGAAGCCGTAAGGTTCGAGGTTCGAATCCACCTCAAGTCGCTGCATTGGAACCTTGGGCAAGTCTTTCACTCGCTGTAGAGTGCTTGAAAGGGCACTATAACAAGTGCACATACAAACAAACAAACAAAAGCATATTGATAACATTTTCAGATGTTATCTGATGCTCTTATTATGTGCAGGTATGTACATTGTCGCCCGATGTATGGAGCATGACTTTGTGTTTTGTTACTTGAAGTGGTGATATTGGTGATATTATATTAATGATTGTTTACATTTGTATCGTTATGGTGCAAACTGTGATAAAATGGTGACTGAGTGAATGGATCCTAAATTCAAGTCTCCTTTACAATATGACTTAGTTTTAATCAACCTCCTCAGCATGGACTGTTTTTCTTGACCACCCTCTGTGGTAACGATGAGATCGACATCAATCTGGACAAACCAGAAACTTTGTGGCTTTGGAAGACAATTTAAGAGCCACCCTGATAACCTTATTACAATGCTGTTGTGAGGAGTTTAATTTGTATGGGTACATACTAGATAGTTACAAAGGTATTGTCAGTAATTTGTATGGGTGCATAAATTTTGGGATCGATGTTCACTAATTGTCGTGTACCAGAGTTTAAGTGATTGTGAGCCATGTTTACTAAGTGTTCAGTGTATTTGTAATGGCATTTCCACCAATACCTTCCAAAAGTGCCAACTCTAATTAGTGCACGGCTTTTGTTTGTGACTAAGAGAAGCATAATTGCAACTCTTGTCAACATGCATTTTATGGCCAATAAAATTAGCGCGTGGAATGTGATTCTGCCATCCTGTGTATGCAGGATAGCGATTTGGACTGTTGCAGTTGTTATTTTCTTGTACTACCAATGTGTAGAATTGTTGTGTATTTGTTTTCCAATGATGCTGTACACTATCCTAATAATTGAACTTCATGATTTGAGAGATTAATTTCTTGTTTGTAAATATCCCTTACAGAAGCATGTACAGAACCGGTCTATACAAGTCTTGACTGTAATAGCAATTGAAATGGAGAAATTCGTGCGTGTCTTTTCGAGTTTATAAAGCCAGTGCAACACAACGCAACTTAATGACCATTAAAGACCACAGTCTTAGTGAACATGCTGTATTGCAAAAGGATATTAAACTCACAACACACATGGCTTAAGTTTACAAAGTTTTAACAGTAAAAATTAACAAACGGCTTAAAACTTCGTAAACATAAGCCGTGCGTGTTGTGTGTTTACAATTCTGTTAAACTCTGTAAATGTAAGATATCTAGGGCAGAATTGACTCAACCCACAGGACATATCGGTGAGATGTCAAAATGACTTATTCATGAACATGATGGCCAGTGTTTAATCTAGTCCCGTCCTCTGGGAGATCAATAATGTAGACAGCAATTAAAAGCTATCATTGTGTCAATGTGTCATATTTCTCTGAATGGAAATGTCTAGATCAGTGATTCCCAACCTTTTTTGACTTTAGGGCCACTTTTTCTTAGTTGGGGGACATGAGCGGCCACAAAGTTAAAATTTATTTTAAATTTAATTGCTAATTTTGTGCTTTAATGACTTGAGATTTACTAAATGCATACAAAGTTGTTTAAATTGAATCAATATGGAATGTTTGATGTTATTTATAAATGTCCAAATTAAATAATTTATAATAGAAAATAATTATGTATTCTATCATGTCAATTTTGCATTATTTTTGTTAATTCTTTGAGAGGTTGAGGGCAATTTAAAAGACCTGACGGGCCACTCTTGGCCCACGGGCCATTGGTTGGGAACCACTGGTCTAGATTAAGCAATGCCCGGCAGACACGCTGCCATCAACGATCGGATCCAAAGTAGGGCCTAGTATCATTAAAGCCGCCTTTCCAGTGGGTAAAGAGACACCACGCATGCTGTTCTCTGATGGGCATGGGACCTGAAGGCGCACCCTTATACCGTGAAAAGCGGGTCGAAGCCTCGTATGGGACGCCACTGTAGTCGACACCCTATAGCGTCTTCCTATCTGCATGCAACGGATGTCACAGCAGGAGCATCAACAGAAATAGCGAAACGCCGAAAGCGGGTTCTTGTTCTGTCTGGAATAGGCCTATTTGTTGAAAAAATAAAAATCGTGACAAATAGAAATATAAAAAATAGTATTTAATGATAATAATAATAATTAGCCTACTGTTATAGTGTTATCATTACGAATAATAATAATAGTAATAATAATTAATAAAAAATAGGGCCTTTCAACACTTCGATTTTATAGGTTACACTGTTACAGGGACATTAGGGCCTACCACCGAATTCTGAGCCTGCCTCGAATGGCGCTGCAGAAACGCTCAATATTAATCTAGTTGTATAAGATAAAAATAAAACAATAGAGATAATGACGTCATCACGTGATATCGTTGCTGGAAGACATTAAATTTTTGTCTAAATTTAATAATTGTTGCGAAATTTAGCTGTTTCCATGATCGTCATCGTTCGATTTCTACATATTTTTCGAAATCAACAGTTTGTGACTGCGAACATCGTATTCCCTGAAGACAACCCATTACGGAAACAGAGTGATTATAAAGTTTCTCATCTTTCAGCGATCGTTTCCTTTAACAGTTTCGTCGATAGCCGTTTAGGCCACGTGACGGTCGCCATGGCAACGTATTATTTTAAAATCGACCGACAGTGTAACAGAGAATGATCTGAAGCTGTAATTTCTTATTAAGCCTACTATTATTTTCTGTAAAGCTAATTATTATTTCAATATTAATTATTTTAATTTTATTTCAATCGATTAGCAATTTAAATAATCATTCACATCTCTGAACATTATATAAATCTAAAGATACGTGATATTATATGTTGCGTCGATCCTGCTTTTTCAATAAATAGGCCTAAGCCGTTTCGACATCTCATTGATATGTCGTGTGCGCATGCGCAGTCAGTCGAGTTAATTCTGCCCTCGATATCTTTACATTTGCAGAGCCTACAGAATTGTAAACACACAACACGCATATATCTTCAGTTTACTAAGTTTTAAGCCGTTAATTAAATTTTGCTGTCTGTTCGTTCTTAGTTATATATTCTTTGTTCTTCGTTTTCGTTTTTAATTATGTTCTTTGTTATTCTTTTCGTTTTTATTCTTGCTTAATTGTTTTGTTTTTGTTATGCCTTTTTATTATCGTTCTTATGTTCTTTTTTTGTTCGTCTTAGTCAATGCTCCTTGTGTTTGGTTATCGTTCCCAGTTATGTTCTTTTGTTTTTCGTTTCTGTTCTAGTTATGTTCTAAGTTTTCTTTTCGTTCTTAATTGTGTTCTTTGTTTCGTTCTTAGCTATGTTCTTTCGTTTTGGTTTTCTTTCTTAGTTATGTTTCTTGTTTTTCGTTTTCGTTCTTTTTATTTTATTCTTGTTTTAGTTATGTTCTTTGTTTTTCGTTCTTATATAGTTATGTTCTTTGTTTTTTTTATTTCGTTCTTAGTTATTTACTTTGTTCTTGTTTTCGTTCTTAGTTATTTGCTTTGTTTTTCGTTTTAATTGTTAGATATTTTCTTTGTTTTTCGCTTTGTCCTTTGTTTTTGTTTTCATTATTTGTTATGTTCTTTTCTGATGTTTTTGTTTTATTTATGCTTTTTGTTTTTTTATATTTTCTTTCTTAGTTATATATGTTCTCTGGTTTCAGTTTCAGTGAATTTTTTGGTATTTCGTTTTCGTTCTTAGTTATGTTCTTTCTTGTTTTAGTTAATGTTCTCCTTGTTTCGTTTTTGTTTCTAGTTATGTTCCTTGTTTTGGTACTATAATTTTAATTCACCCTTTTTTTCGATTAATGAAATAGAAATTCGATGAAAAATATTTCCTCTCGAAGTAGAAGCGGGATTTAGCGCGTGAGGGTCGGTTAGGGCTCAGGTTAGGCGTCGTGAGGGTCGGTTAGGGTTAGTTTTAGGGTTAGTGCAGTCATTCTGCTGAAATTGAAGCTGGATTGATGAAGAATAATTTTCAATGTAAAATTGATGAAAAATATTTACTGACAAAATAGAAACGAGATCTATCGAACAAATTCTTGTCTAAGCAGAAGCTGGATCGATTAAAAGGGTTCTTGACAAACTAGAAGTTGGATTTATTTGCTGTATTACGTCACGGAAATAAATTCGAAATTAAATCGAAAAAAAGGGTGAATTAAAATTATAGTACCCTTGTTTTCATTTTTGTCCTAGTTAATTTTGTGTGTTTGGTTTTCGTTCTTAGTTTCATTTATTTGTTTTTGTTATTGTTTTAGTTATGTTCTTTCGGTTTTTCGTTCTTGGTTATGCTCTTTGTTTTCGTTTTCATTCGTAGTTTTGTTTTTTGTTCTTGTTTTCGTTCTTGGTTATATTTTTAGTTATGTTCTTTTTTTCGTTTCTGTTTTAGTTATATTTTTTGTTTTCGTTTCCGTTCTTAATTATGTAATTTGTTTATTTCTTAGTTATGTTTTTCGTTTTGGTTTCCTTCTTGATTGTGTTCATTTGTTTTCGTTCTTTGTTATTAGTTATTTTGTTTTTTGTTTCAGTTAATGTCCTTTGTGTTTCGTTTTCGTTCTTATTTATGTTCGTTTTTCTTGTTGCTCGTTCTTAGTTATTTGCCTTGTTTTCGCTTTCGTTCTGAGTGATGTTCTTGGTTTTTGTTTCTAGTAATGTTTTTCGTTTTCGTTCTTAGTTATGTTGGTTTTTGTTTGTTTTTGGTTTTTTGTTTGTTGTTGTTTATGTTCATTTTTTTTACTTTTTAAAATTAGTTATGTGCTTCAATTTTCTCTTTTGTTTATGTTTTCGTTCTTTATTTTTCGTTTTCGTTCTTATTTATGTTGTTTCTTTTTTGTTTTATTTACATTGTTTATTTGTTTATTTTTTAGTGTTTGTTATATTCGCTGTTACTCGTTTCCCTTCTTTGTTATGTTCTTTTCGATTTGTTTTAGTCTTAATTATGTTCTTTGTGTTTTAGTTTTCGCTCTTTGTTATGTTCTTTTTTGCAGTTAATGTCTTTGTCTTTCGTTTTCATTTTTAGTTGTGATCTTTGTTTTCGTTTTTGCTTCAGTCGTGTTCTTTTTGAAATTTAGTTATTGGTCATTGTTTTTTGTTTTCGATCTTAGCTGTTCTTATTTGTTCTTGATTTTCATTCTTAGTTATTTGCTTTGTTTTTCGTTCTTAGTCATGATCTCTGTTTTTTATTCTTATTTACTTATGTTCTTTGTTTTTGGTTCTTAATTACGTTCTTTCGGTTTGTGTTTCCTTCTCAGTTATGTTCTTTTTTGTTCTCGTTCCTAGTTAATTTTTTGTCTTTCGCTTCTGTTTCAGCTATGTTCTTTGTTTTTCGTTTCAGTTTATGGATTTTCGTTTTTGTTCTTCGCTTTGTTGGTTTTCCTTTTCGCTCTTGGTGATGTTCCTTGCTATTGTTTTCGTTCGGAATTAAGTTTGTTGTTTTCGTTTTTGGCTATTTTCTGTTTTTCGTTGTGTTTTTGTTCTTAATTATATTCTTTGGTTTTCTTTGCTGTTTTTGTTTTCGTTCTTGTTCTTAGTTATGTTCACTTTTTAAGTTTTCGTTATTAGTTATGTTTTTCTTTTTCGCATTCGTTCTTAGTTATGTTTTTGTTCCTGGTTTTCGTTCTTTTTTTCAAATTTTTTGTTTTTCGTTTAAGTTCCTGGTTACGTTCCTTGTTTTTTTGTTTCTGTTTTAGTCATGTTCTTTCATTTTGCTTTTCGTGTTTAGTTCTGCTCTTTGTTTTAAGTTTACGTTGCTATTTGTGTTCTTTGCTTTTGGTTTTTGTTCTTGGTCACGTTGTTTTTCGTGTTCGTTCTTAATAATCTTCCTTCGTTTTAGTTTTCGTTCTTAGTTATCTTCTTTATTTTTCGTTTTCGTTCTTTCTTATGTTGTTTGTTTTTCGTTTTTGTTTTAGTGGTCAAGGCCGTAGCCAGGATTTGATTTTGGGGGTGTTTCACTCGCCAATTTCCCTTCCTAAAAAACTTATGACCTTTTTTAGTCATCCGGCATATTTTGGGGGGTGTTTTCATGGTTTGATTTCATGGTTTTTACATCATGTGCTCGTAAATGCCTTATATTATTTATATTATTTTTCACATTTTCCATTTGGGGGGGTGTTCAAACACCCCCCTAGCTACGGCTTTGTTAGTGGTATATTCTTAGGTTTTTAATTTTTTTATTCCTAGTTACGTTCCCTATTTTCATTTTCTTTCTTCGTTATGTTCCTTCATTTTTTCGTTCTTTGTTATGTTTTTTCTTCTTTTTGTGTGTGTGGTTATGTTATTTGTTTTTGTTTTAGTAATGTTCTTTGTTCTTTAGTTTTCATCCTAAGTTATGTTCTTTTTTCATTTTCTTTCTTAGTTATGATCTTTCTTTTTGGTTTTCGTTCTTGGTCATGTTCTTGGTTTTTCCTTTCCGTTCTTTCTTATGTTCTGGTCTTCTTTGCACAGATGTTTCTTTTATGACATGACTAACTTTTTTCTGTTTGCATTTTGCTTGTCTGTTTAGATCCATCTGTAACTCAGAAATACTGATTTTGTCGTGAACGAACTTAATAATTATTATTTGGTAACGATCGTGAAGATTTGCTGGAGAATCTTCTTGTGGACGTCGTTACATGACGGTACACTTTCAGTGACTTCACAGAAAGAAGAGTTTATTATGCCGTTGATGTCGATGCCAACCAGTGAGAAAGAGAACAAAAAGAAACTCAAGGAATATCAGTGTGAGTTACAGGAAATGAAAATGTTCTAACGGCTCAAAAATTATGTCAAGCAGACTAAGTAGTGACTTTAAGTCTAATCGTATTAATGTTGGCCGGTAACTCCTGTAGCCTTGTAGCGTCACTGCAGTGATGACGTTCGTAGCATACTGTCAAGTAAAATATCGGAAATAACTGTTGTCCAGTTGAGAGCAAATTGTGAAATTAGTATAGCTGATCAAACCGGATTTCTTTTTGAAATTTCTCCTAATCTAATGCATTCATAAAATATTAATGAACTCTTAAGTAATAATTATAGTAAGAACTGTCATATTAAGACGAAGCGATTAGTACAGTGTATCTCGCACATCCTTTATTATATCGAATGCTATACAGTGGTGTAGTCCTAAAAAATGAAGTGGGGGGACGCCTGGAAATTGAAGTGGGGGTCGCCTGGAAATTGAAGTAGAAACTGTAGCAAAAAGTGCAATCTTGCAAGAATTTTGCAAAAAAGTGGGGGGACGGCGTCTCCCCGCGTCCCCGCCCCACTACACCACTGATGCTATACTTATAATCTGTATATTAAAATGTATGCACATCAAAGTGCGGATATGCAATTGGTCACTATATATATATACAGTATACTTATTTAATACGAAGTGACTAGCTGACCGCCAGGCGGCCGTCCAATTTCAATTACTAGCGGACCGCCAGGCGGCCGTCCAATTTCAATTACTAGCGGACCGCCAATCACGTGTAACCTGTCACACGAGTGACGAGTCTTGATTCTTGAATATTGTTACAATGGCGGCAGTTACCGATAGTTTGTCGATAACCAGTCGTCATAGCGCGACAGTTAATAAGCGCCAAGTGAGCTGCGACAAAGCCTAGTAAACATTTTTGAACAGCATTCGTGCTATCTATCTGGAAAAAAGGTTCTTGTTTTTTATACGACCACCAAAATTTATAAATTCGATGAAAAATATTTCCTCACGAAATAGAAGCGGGATTTAGCGCGTGAGGGTCGGTTAGGGCTCAGGTTAGGTGTCGTGAGGGTCGGTTAGGGTTAGTTTTAGGGTTGGTGCAGTCATTATGCTGAAATTGAAGCTGGATTGATGAACAATAATTTTCAATGAAAAATTGATGAAAAATATTTGCTGACGAAATAGAAACGAGATTTATCGAACAAATTCTTGCCTAAACAGAAGCTGGGTCGATTAAAATGATTCACGTGACTGGCAGTCCGCTAGTAATTGAAATTGGCGTTACTGGACGTTAAATTCGTTACTGGACGGCCGCCACTGGCGGTCCGCTAGTATTCAGCATTAGACGACCGCTTGGCGGCTTGCTAGTATTCCGTATTGGACGGCCGCCACTGGCGGTCCGCTAGTATTTGAAATTCGAAGGCCGTCTGGCGGTCCGCTAGTCACAGCCTATTTAATAACGAGGGCGACGGTTGTAAAGTCGCTTAATTGTAGGTGTGGAAATGCGACGTAAACCCATGCTTACCATTCCACGCAATTTCCTGGAGGAAGCGGTCCACGTCAACCTCAACTCATTTCTCAATAATAGGAGCATCGCGCGTCAGATATATCCCATCCGTATGATTTTAACCGAGGAACTTTCCAGTCTGTGGTGGTCAACAAAACAAAATAAATTTTAAAATAGTAAATACCCGTTTGATCCACTCCCCCATTTGGCGAAACGTGAAGTTGATTAATGGCGTTCAAGTCGCGTTTTTAAAAGCGTGGTAGACGTATTGTACAAACTGTTTCGTTACACGCTCTATAATAACCCATAGGCCTGTTTGGCTCGACTTTTGAAGTCGGCTTGATACCGGGCATTTTTAGCCCATGGCAGTATATATGAGAATTCTAGAAAAATAAATGGGGGATCAGACGTTGATGCATGTGGATTCAGGGTGTGCAATGAGGACTTTATTATGACCTAAGAAAGAAGTTGAACGCCCACAAACCAGTGCCTAAAGTGTGGAAAAATAAGTGCCTGGACGGCGGACGCCCCTTACCTATCCAAAAGAAGTGCCTGCATGGACGCCCCTTACCTTTCTATTAGTTCTATTAGATTTTAAAACAAGTGCATGGACGCCGTCCGTGATCGTCCAGGCACACTTTAAGCTCTGCCACAAACCCCTATTTAGCTTATAGTCATACATACGCAAACAGGGCATAACTTCAGTATCGTGGACACAATTATTGTCGTTTAGGGTCGGGCTAGGCGTCGTGAGTGTTGACTATAGGGTCGGGTTAGGCGTGTCAGTCTCAGTTAGGGTTAGTGCCTTCGTTAGATACTGTCCAAAGATACTGTAGGCTAAGGCTATATTTGATCTCTAGTTTCTCTGGCAAGGACTCGGCCGAGCACCCGCCTTTGCCATTTTAGGCCCTTATAATTATGTGGATTGACATTCCTCCCACTATCAATAGTTAGATCCTATTGGGGTATCATCTTCAGCCCTTCGCTGCTTTAAGTCTTTCTTATTTGAAGTTATTTCCTCGGGCTATCACGCTGAGAACGCCTCTGAATAGCCAGCATGCCTACTGTAAGAGGCGCTTTATAAATGCTCCTAATGCAATACAATATGCCAGTTGCCGATATAGGCTACTGCAATTATGCCGCAAAAGGTAGGCCTACTTTTTAGGACCTCTCGGCCTACTAGTTTTTAAACACAAGACAATTTCGAAAATTTAATGTCTAGCCTTCTCGGAATGGCCACACTGTTCCCCCCCCCACACACACAGGGTTTAAAGTGGGTGGGAACGGCGTTCCCAGTGTTCTAGAAATTCTTGGCTTGCGTTCCCACTGCTCATCATGTTGGAACTCCGAAACTCATGCACATAGGCGTAGGAGACGGGGGTCCAGGGGGGGCAAATGCCCCCCAAATTTCGGGCAAGTCTGTTTTTTCGGGCAAGCAGACCCGGGAAAATATTAACCAAACTTCTTGAAGTTCAACGTTCATTAGCATACCACAGCATTGCCCGAATCGAGTTAGATATTAGCTCACAACAACCATGGTTAGCAGAAATTCCCGAAAAAGTTCTGAAGTCACGGTAGCATTTTATAAATAAGCTTAATGGCGAGAATCGCAGCAAATTCAAGAGCCCAAATTTGCCCGAAAATCTTGCCCGAATCGAGTTAGATATTAGCTCACAAAGACTATGGATGGCAGAAATTCCCGAAACAGTTCTGAATTCACGTTAAATAATGGCTAGAGTCGCAGCAAATTCATGAACCGAAATTTGACCGAAAATTGCGACTATTCGTGGTATTTGGAGAAATTCACAGCATGCAAGCTAGGTGCAACAGAACACGGAATTCACTGCCTGAATGACACCGACATTTCTACTGGTCATGAGGCAAAATAGACACGATAATCTTGCGATCATCAACATTGAACCTGCAGATCTTGGCCTGCTCTCTGAAAATGTCCGATATTTTCCTTCTTGTCAAATGTGCGGGATCAGGGTGTTGCACTTGATAGCTCACTTATGTTACGGGAAGGATAATACCTTAACTGAGCACATTTCCAAAAGCACAGTGTCGTTCCTCTTATTTTCATTTAAGGTATCTCAGGATCTTTCACTGTTCTGTCTCCACCCATTGGCTTCCTCTTCGTGCTCACATACAATCTAAATTCCTCACTCTGATCTTCAAGGCTCAGCGGGGTTTTGCCCCAAATATCTGACCGACGATATACTACTTAAGGTCTCACTCTCCAACCGTCCACTTCGTTCATCCAACAGAATTGACTCTTGCTTCCGCCTTCTAGAACTGCAATGACTCAGTCTTGATCATTTGCCTCAATTGGTCCTTCTCTTTGAAATGAGCTTTCTTGCGTTCGCTCTAAAGGCTACACTTTCTGTGGCAGTCTCTCTTCTTCATTTTCTCATCTTAAAACCTGCCTCTTCGGGCGCGGTTTGCGCACTATTAGAGCCTCTGAACGGTTCACCCTACTGAGGCTCTTTGTAGATGATTATACAATACAAACAATCTACAATTATGAATTTAATCAGTTGCTCGCGTGAAGTTTGAACTGGTTAAGCGTCAGGAATATATACATAGGCTACATAATCAATTTGCATAATATTATATGCCTAAAATTACCCAGTCTGGTCCCTATAATATGGCCGGGTCCCGGTGTATTTCCTCGGGTATGGGTGCAAGAACAAAGATGGATATGTGTGCACGACGTCAATTATTCCGGGTTTAATTTTTCGGGCAAAAGTAAAAATTTTGCCCCCCCACTGCTGAAATGTCCCCTACGCCTATGCTCATGCATTTCAATACAATTCTTCATCAGCGTTCCCACTGCTCACATTCAGCATTCCCACTGCTCACCCAAACCACTTTAACCACTGCACACACATCCACCGCCAGTATTGTTATCCATAAACATTGCCACAAAGTCACGTTTCTAGCATTCTACTGTCTGCAGATGAACCTAAACTAATACGGAAAGACGTGTCTTTGCCAAAATGTCGCAACGCATTCCATCATCAATCCATCTTTTGCGTTTGTTTGCTCCGCTGGTGGCGTCTCCTCCGGGTGGGCGTAATCGTCTAGCTGTGAGCCGTCGGGGATTTCGGAGGTTGGCTTAATTCTGCTTCGGGGTTCGTGTGGGGTTTTGGATGTAAGCTTTCCGCCGATTTTTAGCTCTGTGAACGAATCTGGTTTTCGTCGTATTTTTCACACATTTCCATCTGTAAGAGAAGTAAAGGAAACCTGGAAACACATGCTATTTTGTTCAATGTGTATTTCGCTGATTTTATAGGCCATAAATTAAGGAAAATAGAGACAGTGTATTGATTTCAGTAATAGTACAATGATGATTATGGCGACCAAATTGATGATTAACTTATAAGCGAAAGGAACATTGATTAATTATAAATGCTTTGGCTCTACACGAAGCGATGGAATAAAATGAGAGAGTAGTGTTCATTAACCTCTTCTATATCTGTAGCGATATCGATAGCGAACAGTTTCTGCAAATAAACAAGAAAATGAAACATTTTCAAAATCACTTTAATCATTTTCAACCTAAGATCAATCAGTTAAATTAGGACTACGCATGATGATGATGACGACGACGATTGTGATGATGATGAGGATGACGACGATGGTGATGATGATGATGATGAGGAGGAGGAGCAGAAGGAAGAAGAGGAGGATTAGGAGGAGGAGAAGGAGGAGAAGAGGAAGGAAGACTGATCCACATAAAGTTGGGATGAGAAAAGAAGACTTTACTATAGCTCCCAACCGCCCCCCTTACTTAACTCAACCGCTCCCCCGGAATTCTTACCAGCGTCCATATAATTAATGGTGACATTACAAATGAATTAATATTACTGTCTTGGTAGTCGGTTAATTATGATGACTTACTGTCTTGGCAGTCACGGTTCTGGTAACCATTGGGGCATGAACACTTGTAGGATTCGCGCAGTGGGACGCACTGACCCCCGTTCTTGCACGGTTGACTGACGCCGCACGGGTGGTTACAGTTGTCCACATTGATTCCACCAATGGCATCGTTGACCAACCGTAACGGCCGATCGTTGATTGCGACCTGGATGTCAGTCAAGCGTAAATTTATATTGCGCCAGTATAATTGTCTGCTCGATCATAGACAATGCATTACTTAGAACAATATTATTGAAGAAACCATTTCGACGTCTGTCTCGATTGTCTCCGTCCTTTATTGTCATTCGTTCTTGTCTTGCTCTTTGTCTTGTTTGTCCTCTTCATATCTTGTCCTGCTTTGTCCTCAGCTTGTCATGTTCCTATATTTGGCGTTACGTAATTACGCAATGACACAAACGCGACAAGAGACCGGATTAATTTATGGGCCTACACATTGTATTTTATCTGGCCATTTACAAAGCGCTTCTCGCAGCAAGAGCCTTTCAGAAGCGCTCCCAGTGCGTTCAAACCCGAGAAACAGGCAAGTTTTTAGACGGGAGAAAGACGAGGAAAGACTACCAGAGAGGATATACTTCGGTTAAGTTTTTAAATCAATGTCACGAAGTTTAAACTTTGATCACATCTATCTATCTGCCTCTCAGTCAGTTTGCATGCCTGCCTGCCTGCCTGCCTGCCTGTCTGTCTATCTGTCTATCTGTCCGTCCATCTGTCTGTCTGTTTGTCTGTCTGTCCGTCCGTCTGTCTGTCCGTCCGTCCGTCTGTCTGTCTGTCTGTCTGTCTGTCCGTTCGTCCGTCTGTCTGTCTGTCTGGCTACCTTCTGAATGCATCCTTTGAAAGACCGGGTGACGCTAGCTGCCCTTGCCGTTTCGTCATAGTTGCGGTGCCCTCCGACGAAGAGGTCAAGGGTGAGGGTCAGCTGTGTGAAGGCGCCCTGAGACGTTCCCTCGACCGGAAGCTGGTCATCGACGCTCAGCACCCCGCTCCTTCCGGTTCGGGAGACACGCACCACGTGCCATTCGTTCAAGGTCACTTTCTGACGACTCCTGGATTAGACAATAATTATATACAAGACATCTAGGTGGTAAAAAATAGCTTCCATGTACTCCACTGGCCGGAGAAACCAGTCTACGAGAATTGATATGGACATACAGTTACGGAATTTTCATGAGCAATACTCTGCAATAGGTGGTACCTATGGTGTTTAGTGGTGACTAAATGGGGTTCATATTGGAATATGTGTTCAATAATATGGGCAGTTTCTCAGTTATACTCTGTGTATGGTTGTATCAGTATCTTTATAGCTGTTGCGCCCAAAATTTTTTAAGTAGGCCTATAGTAAAAAAAAGGATATCAAATTTCCAGGGGGAAAGAGGCCCTCTTGCACCAACGTGCGGGCACCCATGGGTTACCCCCATACGTGGTCTAAACCTACAATGTATCTAGAGCTTTAAACATTGTTGTTAGACCATTATAATACAGTAACTGTTGATAATTATTGGTGAATATGATATATGAGTGTCAGACTTTTATCCACGTTCAGTTGGTGGTGCTCAGAATTATTAACTGTGGGACCCTAAGAAAGGCTGAGGGGTTGAAACAGATAAATTTCCCTTTCGTACAGGAAGCGACCTTCTTTCCAGCTGACCTGATATCCGCCGCTCCAGTTCCGAGATTGAATCGGAACTGGACGAATCCATCGCTGAGTCCAACCGAGATGAAGTCCCCCATCCGATCCGTTGAGTATCCGTTGTAGAGGATCAGTCCGTCTCCGTCCGTCGGTCGAAGGACGACCTCGATCCGACAGATGTCGAGAACAGTCCGACGAAGACCGAGGTACTGGAGATGGGAGTGGCCGCTGAAGCGAGGGACCGCGATGTCCAGCTCTTAGAGAGAACAAAAGAATCGGATACGAGTCACGAGTGCACCTGATTAGGTGGGATAGGCATGTATGCTATGCCATTTTTCTATGTGCATACATGAATGCTTACTTTACATCGCTGAGGTTGTGAGCGCCTCTGAGTAACCCCCTTGAAGAAGCGCTATATAAGTGCATTTAGTGAAATAAGTGCATTTAATGAATTCTGACATAACTCCGCCACTGGTTGCACTCTGCCAGTTCCAGTCCCAAGCCTGGATAAAGGAGGAGGGCGTCGCTAATGGTCTTTGTTACCACACAGTGACGTTAAACTGCAAATGCCATGAATGAATATAATTAATATAAGCCGATGATCGTTTACACCTGCGTATGCAGGTAGAGTTCGACTATAATATAGTTATATCTATATCATGCGTACATATGTAGGCCTATAATAATATTATTATACACTTGTATATACGTGCCAATGTGCGTTTTAAAGGGTTTGGGGGTTAATCCCAACCCGATGTATAAATGATTTCCGATGTTTTTAATACTAATTCTGTGTATTTATTTGCGACCAAGGACAAAGCTCTGAAAGGGAAAACTCATCAGATTTTTTTTACATCTACTAACATTGTTATGTGTCGCAGGAATTGCATTCTACTGGGAGCATAAGTTGCATAATAATGTCATTAATTACATTATAGAGGATTATAATGTATAGCATCAACGCATGTCGTCCGTATTAACACAATTCTTGTTTAAAACAATTTTCTTCATCGACGTCGTCATCATTATCGTCGTCATCATCATCATCATCATCATCATCATCATCATCATCATCATCATCATCATCATCATCATCATCATCATCATCATCATCATCATCATCATCATCATCATCATCATCATCATCATCATCATCATCATCATCATCAATATTAATAGGATCAGTATGGACTGTATAACAGTGTATGTATAGCATACTGTAGTATCATTCTAAGCCTCAGTATTAGCATGGCTATGTAGCATATACTTACTTGACTGGCAGTTGTTTCCTGTGAATCCGAGAGGACAGAGGCAGGTGCTTTCCTCTGGTCCAATGACCAGACATTTCCCGCCGTTCAAGCAGACGACGTCATCGCAGACGTCTTCGCCACAGTCTCCTGAACGGAGCGTGAAAGGAATACAGCAACTGATCGCCGTCAAAGGACTTCAATTACATGCAGCAATACGGGGTTGACTGGGGATTAATGTAATGTAATTTGAAACTTATATAGTGCCGCTCACCATTCAGTTTCGCTTCCAGTGCTAGCATATCGAGAGAAGAATGGGTAGAATAAAGCCAGAGGAGGGAGATTGAGTATTGAACGATTGGCAGGAGTAGAATACAGACATGCAAGACATACCGGCATTCAAAACAGATTGATATACCAAATCTACAATTGCAAGACAGACAGACAGACAGACAGACAGACAGACAGACATGTATCACAGAAAAAGAGAAATAGACATGCAAGATAGATAGATAGACATGCAAGACTATAATATGATAAAGTTATATAATTATTATCATGCGTAGGTCTACATGTAGGCCTATAATATTATACACTTGTATACGTGTCAATGTGCGTTTTAAAGGGTTTGGGGTTTAATCCCAACCCCGATATATAAATTAGATAGATAGACACATAATTATGGACAAGACAGATATACAGGCAGATACGCAAAGCACACCACTGACAAGCATGCAAGACAATGCAATACAGAAAGTATATACTTCGTACACTGCAGGACATTCAAAGCCTACTTATAGAACTCAGCCATCCATGGGTGTCTCAAAGGGTGCAGAATCTGGTGTAAATTTATGCAAATTACTATTATTGTTTATTATTTATTATTATTATTAGTAGTAGTAGTAGTAGCAGCAGCAGCAGCAGCAGCAGCAGCAGCAGCAGCAGCAGCAGCAGCAGTAGTAGTAGTAGTAGTAGTAGTAGTAGTAGTAGTAGTAGTAGTAGTAGTAGTAGTAGTAGTAGTAGTAGTAGTAGTAGTAGTATCATCATCGTCGTCACCATTGTGATTATTATCATTATGTCGCATTTCAATAGCTATTTCAGCTGAACATTTATAATACTAACTGACGTCCTGTCCATAGATGGCGTCTCCAACGTATGCTCCTCTGCGCATGTCATAATCCTTGGTGTTGACGACTAACTTACTTATGCACCCGACGAAGCCCCAACCCATTCCCGTTCTCCTACCGACCGCCGTCAGGTTGGTGTAACCCCCGACGAACAGATCGCCTCTCATCCCTATCTTTGTCAGCGATCCCTGAGAAAGAGAGACAAAGCAAACACTAAGCTTATGTACAGATTTTCATGTATACGCATTGTGTACATGTATTATATGCATAAAATGCATGTGTATATATGAATGTATGTATATGTAATATGCATGTATGTATATGTATGTACGTATCCATGAATGCACGTATGTATGTATGTATGTATGTATGTATGTATGTATGTATGTATGTATGTATGTATGTATGTATGTATGTATGTATGTATGTATGTAACTATGTATGTATGTATGTATGTATGTATGTATGTATGTATGTATGTATGTATGTATGTATGTATGTATGTATGTATGTATGTATGTATGTATGTATGCTGCATGTACAATGTATGTATATTTGTTTGTAAGTATGTATGCACGTGTATATTTGTGTATGCATGTATTTATTCATGCATATTGCATATATACATGCAATTATACATGCATACATGTACAATTTTGTACATGTATATACGACTGCCTGCCTGCCTGCTGCCTGTTTGCCTGCCTGTTTACCTGCTGTTGGAAGACAATATGATATCCGTTGGAAGACAATGAAAACCATATCTGTCACTTTTGTCTTCTTATAGGACTTAGGTGATCCTCAAACTAGCTTCTTATAACAAAGTCACTTGTTAGCAAGGCCTAAGATATCAGAAGTTTGGAAGACTCAGCGATGCGATCCGACAACCACTCATATTAAGAGAGGCGTGCACGGCGCGCTACCGAAGCAGCTATCATGAAGGGACATTCGCGTCAATTATTGGTATTTGGTCGTCGTAGAGCTAATGAATGTCGCTTATCTGCATACGCTAATTAAAAATTCAATAAAATGCTGTTGACCAATGCTATGGATTATCGTACATGTTAAACAGTGCATGCATAATCGGCTGCTGAAGTCATTGCCTCGCGGGGAGCTATTACCTAACAACGCGGCAGCGAATTATAGGCCAACTCGGAGAAAAGGCAGTTACCGCATGAGAAAATATCAGTTATCTTATGTTGGAACTAGCATATAATCATGTGTGTGTATGTGTGTGTGGGTGTGTTATGTAGGCCTAAGTATGAGTGTATAATTATGTTGTGGGTCGCGACGGTGTGCCGCGTGTAAAGGTACGTTCGGTGCCTTGGAGCCGGAAGGTTGTGGTTTCGAATCCACCTCAAGCCCTCGCACTGTAGTCGGGAGCGCCTCTGAGGAGAAATATTGAAGTTGCGCTATAACAAGTGCTCATACATACATACGTACATCATATATATATATATATATTTACACGGGTAATGGGCAAATGTATTCTGCATGCATATATATATATATATATATATATACAAACATATTTATATGATCATAATGTTATAATCCAATATTATAGGATTATCTGTGTTTTGCGAGGACTAATAATGGGTAAACATGGGCTTATAGATCGATAGTTTAAATCGATATTAATACGCCTGACTGTCTCTGTGTCCGTCTGCAGTGTGCAATGCATGTATGTATCATGATGTATGTGTGCGTATACACCTGTTTCAATCGTCTGACCTTGGACCTGCCCTTGACCTCCGGTCCGTCGTTCAGCTGGAGCCACCCGTTCCATCCGCTTCGATGGACCCTGATCGTGTTCCACTCGTTCAGTGCGATCGAGTTGCTCGACCTCAGCTGACCTCGTCCACTTCCGCAGTCGAACCTGTAATGTAACTATTATAGGTAATGTAACTATATACACACACAGAGAGAGATAGAACGAGAGAGAGAGAGAGAGAGAGACAGAGACAGAGACAGAGGCAGAGACAGAGACAGAGACAGAGAGGGAGATAAAGAGGAGAGACAGACAGACAGGCAGACAGACACAGAGAGATAGAACGAGAGAGAGAGAGAGAGAGAGAGAGAGAGACAGAGACAGAGACAGAGACAGAGACAGAGACAGAGACAGAGACAGAGAGGGAGATAAAGAGGAGAGACAGACAGACAGGCAGACAGACACAGAGAGATAGAACGAGAGAGAGAGAGAGACAGACAGAGACAGAGACAGAGACAGAGACAGAGAGAGAGGGAGATAAAGAGGAGAGACAGACAGACAGGCAGACAGACACAGAGAGATAGAACGAGAGAGAGAGAGAGAGAGAGAGAGAGAGAGAGAGAGAGAGAGAGAGAGAGAGAGAGAGAGAGAGAGAGAGAGAGAGAGAGAGAGAGAGTGACAGATTATTTGAGCGTTTGTGCAATTGCACATGTGTGTATGTGTGTGTGTGTGTTTGGGTGCGGGTGTGTATGTGTGTTCGTATCTGTGGGTGCGTGTATGTGTGTGCGTGTGTGTTAGGGTGTAGGTGAGTGAGTGAGCAAGGATTAGTTATACACGGCAGCGTCGCACTTTTAAGAGCCACTCGGACACGCTTCCGTTTCTGATTTGTCGTTTATTTCGCCGGAGCCGTCAACGTTTCGCGTTATTCGCGGTCTTAAAACGCCACCCGAGTGCCCGAGGGTGGGATGGTGGTACGGAGGTATGAGTTGGCACGCGTCCATGGTAATTGGATTTCGAAAGTGTCCGCCTGGGGGTGTGACAGCGTCGTTTTCGTGAGAGGACCGGGCAGTGTTTTCGTCGGTTGGCGAATGGTGAAAGGACGGGATTGAATCTGGCGACGAATTAATTCAAGCAAATCCGATAAGAGTGACAAAGTTCTATGAATTTGGCGTAACTCGCTCTGCTCTGATTTAAGTCGAGGTTCCGCCATAGACGTATCAACGTGTAGAGCGTTGCTGTGATTCCGTTGTAAAGCCACAGACATATCAACATGTAGAGCGTAGCTGTGATTCTGTTGCAAAGCCACATAAATTTAAACATGTGGAGCGTAGCTGCGATTCTGTTGTAAAACCACAGACATATCAACATGTAGAGCGTAGCTGTGATTCTGTTGTAAAGCCACAGACATATCAACATGTAGAGCGTAGCTGTGATGCTTTCGTAAAGCCACAGAAATCTAAACATGTAGAGCGTAGCTACATGCGGTTCTGTTTAAAGCCACAGACATATCAACATGTAGAACATAGCTCTGATTCTGTTGTAAAGTCACAGACATATCAACATGTAGAGCGTAGCTGTGATTTTTTGCAAATCCACAGAAATCTAAACATGTAGAGCGTAGCTGTGGTTCTTTTATAAAGCCTCAGACATATCAACATGTAGAACATAGCTCTGATTCTGTTGTAAAGTCACAGACATATCAACATGTAGAGCGTAGCTGTGATTTTTTGCAAATCCACAGAAATCTAAACATGTAGAGCGTAGCTGTGGTTCTTTTATAAAGCCTCAGACATATCAACATGTAGAACGTAATTGACGAGCCATGCACAGATACATGTATGCGTAGCGTAACTGTATTCCTCATTAGTGTTTTCAGTTTAAACATTTAACTTTTAATATGGTGAAGTCCTATAAATTATTATAGCGTTGCAGAATTGCGCTTTAGTGTAATGGTAAACCTCTTGCACGGATGCGGGGGGGAAATTGTCGGTGCTGGGACAGGAAAAATTTTCGTCTTGATCGCCGAAAAATCTGATGACCTTTTTTTTAGTCATTTGTCTCATTTTCACAAGAAAAAGATACGATTTTATCCGCCAAAAGAGTTGATCTTTTTAGTCGTACGGACCTCGTGTACGGACCTCGTGGGCGTGGGGAGGGCGTATACTATACGGGACAACTCATTGGGGGGCACGTCAACTTTCCGAGCCAGAATAGCTGGCCAAAAATTTTGAAAAATGTCTAAATGGGGGGGAGGACGGCAAAGGCCTTTGATGCCAATGGATGTCGTTAAACTCTGAACCATCCATCTATTATAGGCATGCTCTTAAGACTGTTCTCGTTAGCCGAAGGTTGGGTCGGGACCGCTTCTGAGCAAATAAATAGTCGCTAAATAAGTCTCTGAAATATATGAATTAATTATTATTAGACTTGCCTGAAGTCGGCCCTTCCGTTGAGGAGTGCCAGAGAGAAGAAGTCCTGATCCGCATCCGGTTGGTCTGCGCTGAGGACCAGAAGACCATTCGAGGTCTCTGGCCGGAAGTAGACGGTCAGACGGAACTCCTTGGACCCGGTGCTCAGTGCTGGAAAGGCCACGAAGCCATCGCCAAGCAACCGCGGGTACCTCGTCACTAGACCTACAGCGATCAAACGAAGATAGGCCTAAGGGTAACGAGTAACGGTAATAAGTAAAGGTAACATATGAGCGGCATGGGCAAATGTAAGAGATTTAAGTAACATGTCAGAGTACTAAGTAAAGGCAATTGGCAGAATTAATAGGCAAAAGCAATATAGGTAAAGTAAATTGCTGCAGATTACATTTGAAGGTAATAGGTAAAATAATAGGCAAAAAATTAATAAGTAAAGGAAATTTTTGCAGTTACAGGTAATAGTTGAAAATAATGGGTAAAATTAATAGGTAATGGAAATTGTTGCAGGTTACATTTGAAGGTAATAGGTGAAAATAATAAGTAAAATTAATAGGTAAAGGAAATAGTTGCAGGTTACATTTGAAGTTAATAGATGAAAATAATAGGTGAAATTAATACGTGGTGGCGGTAACAGGTAGAAGTATCATCGGAGATATCAATTGCATAAAAGAAATCTTCGGTTTAATAATTTTGGCGATGAAACGAAATTTGAACCGAGGTGAAAAGATCAGTTCGCCGGCTCAATATCGTCTAACATAGTTACATACCGGTACACGCACACATACATAGACGCATGCATACAATACCATACATGCATACATACACATACATACCTGCGAACAGATAAATAAATGAATTCATATAAACACATGTGACATGCACACCTTTAAATATAACACATGCATGCAATATAAATTATTAATAAGTTCTATTGCGACGGTTTCTTGTACGCAGCTTCTGTGTTGCATGCATACGGTGCGTTTGATGTTCAGCGGACAAACTTAGGTTAATAATGGTTATGGTTAAGGTCAATACCTCAGTTCCGACATTACAGGAATTAAAATTCACAATTATTATGATGCAAAGATGGACACGATCAGTTGAATTGCCAATCGGCTAGAATTAGAATAAGCTACTAGAATTTGCTGTTGGATCAGAATTAGAATAAGAAAAGAACAATTTGCTATTGGATCAGAATTAGAATAAGCTACTAGAATTTGCTGTTGGATCATAATTAGAATAAGAAAATAACAATTTGCTTTGGATCATAATTAGAATAAGCTACTAGAATTTGCTGTTGGATCATAATTAGAATAAGAAAATAACAATTTGCTATTGGATCAGAATTAGAATAAGCTACTAGAATTTGCTGTTGGATCATAATTAGAGTAAGAAGAGAACAATTTGCTATTGGATCAGAATAAGAATAAGCTACTAGAATTTGCTGTTGGATCAGAATTAGAATAAGCTACTAGAATTTGCTATTGTTTCAGAATTAGAATAAGTTACTAGAATTTGCTATTGTTTCAGAATTAGAATAAGCTGGCTCCACTAAAATTTGCTAATGGATTAGTATTAGAATAGGCTACTGGATTGGCTACTGGATTTTCTTATGGATAAGAATAATTAGAATAAGCAAAAATCTCGCAGCTATTCGACCAGAAATAAAATAAGATAATCTTAGACAAACGACTAACCGACTGGCTAATAGTGACCGAATAGTCAAATTACTAATTAATCGGTTATAATTATTGTTATCCATTCAATTTGTAACCCCACTCTCGGATCTCTAGATCTATAGATCTATAATAGTATGAACAGCGTGTGCTTACTTCGCTCGCACCTGTCTCCCGCGGTGCCAATCAGGCATCGGCACCGTACTCCTTCTCCCAGGTGATTCCGAGCGCATTCGGCCCCGTTCTTGCACTGAAGTTGTAGACAGGCGTCATGGATGCCGTCGTTGCTAAGCAACGCGCCGTTACTAAGCAACGAAGCTTCCATATTGTTCTTCGTCGCAGCATCTGGGTCGACTTCGTTGCTTCCAAAAGAGTCGAAACTTTCCGAGCTTCCGTCATCCTCTCTATCGTGTTCGAAACGCCTGTGTGCCTTCCTTACTGAACGCAACAGATTGCTGCTGGTCTCCATGTCTCGAGTCCAATTGATCGACGCCGAAGTCGGGAGTGCTGAGACTGTACGCCAATTAAGGGAGAACCGCCTCGTTGTTTGGGCGTGTTGCTCCTGTTGTTGTTGCTGTTGTTGTTGTTGTTGTTGTTGTTGTTGCTGCTGCTGTTGTTGTCCCAGTTCGAAATATGAGTCAGATCGAGTGAAGTTGCCCCATTTTTTCGGTTGGAAACGTTTGAACTTTGGTTGCGAAAACTTTTGACCGTCTTGAAGACCAGTTGATTCACTGTCTATGGTTTCATCTGCATTAATATATTCCTCATTCTTCTGTCTTATAATTCCAGATTCCTCACTGTCTTCGTCACCAGTTACCCTATTGATAAGTGACCTCCAAAAGACATCATCTGCTACATCCGCACTCCTTGCGCTGTTCATTTCTCCATTGATCTCATCTTTACCCACAACCCCAGAAGTGTCTTCATCCTCCTCCCCCTTGTCCCTCTCTGTGTACCCGTCCTCATCCTTTCCTTCATATGCATCCCCATTCCATGAAGTCCTTCGTATGTCCGCTTTCGTTGTGGACTCCTCCGTCCATGTCCTTGACCTCACTCCAGATGACCTTGCGATGGTGGATTGGAAGCGGGATTCGTCATCCATGTTTTCATTCCAGTTCTCGGATCGAAAGGATCTGGATTCGAGAGATGATGACACGTCGGAAACGTTACTAGATGCTCCTTCCATTGCTTCCTCTGGATTGTCTGTCGCTTCAGAAGTGTGGCCGACTGTTGTGTGAAAAGAACGAAACTCGAGATCTGTTGCATTGAATCAGAAATAGGCCTATATTCATACGAATCAATAAATTGTTGCAGTAATAATAATAGCCTAATAACAACAACAGCAACAACATCAACAACAACAACAACAACAACAACAACAACAACAATAATAATAATAATAATAATAATAATAATAATAATAATCGGACCATTCCGGACTGGTTTTATAGCAGTAGTTAGGAGATAAGTGCCCGAGGGATCCTAAATACCTAGGGACAAAATAATAATAATAATAATAATAATAATAATAATAATAATAATAATAATAATGATAATAATAATAATAATAATAATAACTACTGCTATAACCGCCGGGCCTTATCCGGACAGACGGCAAGAGACCGGATGGAGTAACATTAGTACCCTGGGCGAGGGGCAGGTATGTCGCATGGGACGCAACATCCATCCATACCTGTGCTACATCCTACCTCAACATCACGTCATCAGTGCCTGGAGGGGCAGCCGAACACGCCGCGAACCGAAAAAGCACCAAATACTCAACCCTTCCGACCACCCACGATTTCGTCCCCGTCGCCATCGAATCATTGGGCCCCATCAATCGGACAGGTCGTGAATTCTTGATGGAGTTGGGGTGTCGCATGACCGCCGTCTCAGGGGACCCTCGAGAGACTTTGCACTTATTTCAACGTTTGTCTATTTGCACCCAGAGATTTAATGACATAGCCTTCAGGGGCACATTTGCACAACACACCAGAGTAGAGGACGACTGATTTTATTAATATGCACTTAATTTAGTTTTAGTTGTGCAAAACAATTAGCACATTGTGCCTGTGTTTGTCAGGCGTTTGCACATCTGCACATTTGTTTGCACAGTTTGAAACGGAAATAAATGATGACTATAATAATAATAATAATAATAATAATAATAATAATAATAATAATAATAATAATAAATAATAATAATAATAATAATAATAATAATAATTAATAATAATAATAATAATAATAATAATAATAATAATAATAATAATAATAATAATAATAATAATAATAATAATAATAATAATAATAATAATAACGTATCCACAATAATAATACGACACAATGCATGGGGACGAGAATATCCAACCCAAATGCAAAGTTTCTTAGAGTCTGGTGGATTCTTTCTACCTAGAAAGTAAAATAATTTCAATACCAGTATCATTATTTATTGCTATTATTGTTATTTATGTGCATCAACTATTCTCCGTCTTGTTAAGTTCACGCTATTCGCGCGACCAAATCGGCTGAATAGCTTAGTGGAGGACGCAACTTTAACCTTGAAGTCAGCCAGTCAAGTCACTCCAAGCCATAACCGTCATCACCACCCATCATCATCGTCGTTTAATATGTATCAAAATGATTGCGCCAATTAATGAAAATAACTCTAAAAGTATTGCATCGATGTTTACAAGTTTGGGTTTTGTCGACGACGTCATATGTACGTTGCCATGGTACCGTCCTTCTGTCGATACGTCATAATTATTATGTATGTTGCCATGGTGCCGTCCTTCCTTCTTGGATTCCTTTTCTAGAAAGCCTTCTGAGAGATTAGTTTGTGAGTGGATATTTTTCGAGAGTTCTTCTGGCGTGCTGGACCGTTTCGTATTTTTCTTTCTTCTTCTCGTTCCGTTATAGTTCCTGTTCCCGTTAGCATAGTTTAAGTAGTTTTTCCTAGTTATTCCGTTATAGTTCTTCTTCCCGTTTTAGACTTCTCTTTTTCATCGTATAATCTCGTGACTGTTGCTTGGATTGTTATCGTCTTTCCCCGGATAAATCTCGAAAATTTCTGTGGATTTTATCGGTGAGTGAATACTTTTTACGATGTGGCGTCGATTGTTGTTCCGAGTGTTGGGGCGACCTTCGGTGAGCGTCGGACCAACCGAATCGTCGGTCGTTGTGACGGAGGAGGACAGCGTGTCTGAAGTTGTTCTTCCAGTTAGGGCGACGGCTGTCGTCGTCGGAGCGAAGGGAAGCGGTGGAAAAAGATGGAGGCGATTGCGGAAGGTGCTCACTCGCAGGGGCGTCACAACAACCCAGGCTGCTGACTCCGCACCCATCCTTCGGCCAAAAGCAAGGACTCCCGCGGCTGCTGACTCTTCGTCTGCTGCTGCTGCTGCTGGCACAGACCCCGCCTTGGACAGCGCCACCTCAGATCCAGCGTCTTTGTCCACTGATGGCGCTGAAGCTGCTCGGATGGATGCCTTGGAACACGCCCGCACGATCGCCCTCGCGAGAAGAACGTCCGCTGAGGAGACGCGTCTGCTCTTCGAGAAGACCTTCCAAGAGATGGTTGCCATGTATAGATGGGATGCGGACTTGGACGAGGAGACGTTGGATGAGAAGAAGGATGAAAGGACTGCCATTGTTGCGGCTTTTACTGAAAGGAATGAAAGCGAAAGTAAGGTGGTCTCCTGGCTCGGTAACCCAGCGAACGAGGGACTCGTCGTGGACGCGACGGATCTGGTCAGGAGCAACACGGAAGCTGTGTGCATGGTGGATTCGGTTCCAGCCGTTGAGTGCACCTGGGATTCTCCTTCTACAGTTACAGCCTCACCGGCTGGCAGAGAGATCTACCGGCACCACCTCGACAGATTCAGCCTCACCGGCTGGCAGAGAGATCTACCGGCACCACCTCGACAGATTCAGCCTCACCGGCTGGCAGAGAGATCTACCGGCACCACCTCGACAGATTCAGCCTCACCGGCTGGCAGAGAGATCTACCGGCACCACCTCGACAGATTCAGCCTCACCACCGACTGGCTGAGAGATTCGCCTGCACCTCTTAGACAGACGCAGCCTTACCACGGACTTGCTGACAGATTCACCTGCACCTCTTCAACTGATTCAGCCTCACACAGAGGAAGAACCGCGGATAGCAGCACAATTACATCCAAAGACAGCAAGTTTAGAGCGTGGCTGATTCATTCAGTGCAACTGCCACACCAGACGCGGATCAAACGAGAGACATCTTCGAAACGAATTCTGGAACTAGAAAAGTTACTGTCGAAATCAACCAGTGAAGAACCACAACACTGAGAACAGCTGATTTCAGCCGGAGAAACCAACAGAACGCTTTCCTGAGGTCCAGTCCTCGCAGAGGCTTCAACATCGACCAGACGGACGAAACTGCTGACTGGAGCTCGGCGTTCACAAAATAATGCCTATAGGCACATGTATGTATTTTAATGTTTAGCCACATCTCATAGCCATTTATTTCTTTGAGTTCATTATTAATCTATTATCGCATGATATTTGTTGCTAATAATTGGCTTCGTATTTAATTCGTGTTTTTGAGACGGCAATTATTACTATTCGTTGCCTCATAAATTTTGACACACTCACTTCCAAGATGGATGGATGGATGGATGGATGGATGGATGGATGGATGGATGGATGGATGGATGGATGGATGGATGGATGAATGGATGAATGGATGGATGGATGGATGGATGAATGGATAAACGGATGAATGGATAAACGGATGTATGAATGAATGAATGAATGAATGAGTGAATGAATGAATGAATGAATGATAGATTGAATTAAAGGATTTAAACATGGTCAGTTTGATGATATCCAATCCAGTGTAAGCTAATAATTATAATGACTTCTTTAGCGCATTATTATCAATTATAGCCAAAATATCGTTCGTTTACCGCTGTGCCTGCAGCGTGCATGTCTGCCTTCTTGCATGTCTACATGTATATCCACATGTCTGTCTCTGTTTACTATTGCCCGCGTCGTAATTGCAAATGTGACCGAGCATTTATATAGCGCTACTCGAGAGGTGGAACATCAGTGACAGTGTCTTTTGCGCTGGCCTATGCGATACCAAACGTCATTATAAGACTTGCGCTGTTACAACGATTACATAGCAAAGCAATTTAGATGTAGGCCTAAAGTAGAGAGGCCAGCAGTGGACCCAACGAACGGTGTATCATCTAGACTATGCTACATGTAGATTACATATATATTATGTCTGTGTGTGATTGATGTAGCGCCTTTTGAGTCTGCTACATCGCAAAGACGATGCGCGTTTGATTACTTAACTCAGCGGTTCCCAACCCGTGGCCCGCCAGGCCTAAGAAAATGGCCCCTCGTCTCTCAAAGAATGGAAAAAATATATGAAAAATGACAATTTGGACAGGATAGAACACATAATTATTTTCCATTGCAAATTATTTTATTTTGACGTCTGTAAATAACATCGAATATTCTATTTTGAATCAATTACAGCAATTGTATATGCTTTTAGTTAATTAAATTTTAGCCTTGTGGCCCCCTAATGTCCTTCGAATAAGAAAAAGTGGCCCTCGTATCATCCAACTTAGAAAAAGTGGCCCTAAAGTCAAAAAAGGTTGGGAACCACTGACTTAACTCGTCCAAATTAATGTCTAAGTGCGTTTACTGCCATGGCTCAATCCAGATCGTTTGCCTGCATTGAGTACTTGTATGTCATTACACGTGCATTAATGGTTATCTCGTTTCTTGCAGGTACCGATGCATTGATGGGTATGAGAAAGAATGGGTATGAGGAAGGATGGTATGAGGAAGGATGGGTATGAGGAAGGATGGGTATGAGTAAGGATGAGGAGGAGGAAGGATGGGTATGAGGAAGAATGGGTATGAGGAAGGATGGGGAGGAGAGATCGTGAATGGAAGAGATTGTGGCGATGGCGGGGGATGGTTGTGTGGCTTGTTTTTGTTTTGTAGTTGTTATGTGTTTGTAGTTTATGTGTAGTAGTACCTGCCGGGCCTCTGGCGTGGCCTAAAAACCCGTAAGCTCAGCTTCTGGCAAAGGCAGGAGGGCCCCTGGCGGCGTTGAACTCCTTCGGGAGCAAGACCCGAAAGCCCAATATTATTTTATTTTGAATTTATTCTTTTATTTTGCATTGTTTTGTATTTGTTTTGTGTGGGTTGGGGAACCGGGGGATGAGAAGGATTGGATTGAGAGGGACTGGATGGAAAGAAAGAAGTGGATGGAGGTGGAGGTGGATGGAGTGGAAGTGGATGGAGGAAGAAGTGGATGGAGATGGAAGTGGCATCGAGACGGAGCAACCGCATGAAACTATGAAGGTCAGTGGAATTTATTAAATTCTAAATTTTATTCATGCATGACTCCACACTCCACAGGAATGTCTTGATAGGGGTACTTTAAAATTGTTGGTACGGTGACCAACAAGGATGGGGTAATTAATCCGTTTTCAGCTTGACCCAAATCTGAACTCTTAAGGCTAAGCCCAAGTGGGGACCCATTCCAAGTGGTGGTTTCCACTCCCCCGCGACAGAACGGCCCTGTTCCGTTTTATGCATGAAGAGCGAGTCCTGAGGACCAACGGCCAGGCGCCATGCACCTATATATAGGCTAAGAGTGAATACAGGAATGGACATAATTATGAGACTAATCACATAGCTAGATAATTATCAGCAGTTGCTGGTCCATTTAGTAGTGGGAATACGAGACGTACGGTCATTCTGTTGATCGGCAGCAGTCAGCTTAGTGCTGCTAGGTAGAGGAGGTGCCATGGGAGAGAGAGAAACAGGAAGGAAGGAAGGGAGGATACATTCCACATTAGGCAGATTACACAGAAGGCAGATGTTTTTGGCAATTATAGAGTGCATGCAGATGGTCTGCGAGTAATGTATTAGTTTGCAGCATTGCAAAGAAAAAATGTCATTTGATTAACTTCTAAGCTGTTGTTGTTTTTACAGTTTTCTTCAAAGCAACGAAGTTGACAATCAGACAACCAAACGAAATCGGTAGCCAAGACAACATCCTCAGCAGCACCCTCAGCACCAGTGGAAGCTGCTTCAGAAAAAGAAACTTTTATACTGACCGGTCCCATCTGAAAACATTATTCAATGGACAAAAAGAAAGCAAATAACAGTCTATAGGTCAATATTATGTTGAACTGGATGACTTTCGAGACTGATTCAGAATTTGAATGAATCTAAAATGGATAACTCCGAACTCGTGGAGTCAATGATATTATTTTAATATATATATTGTCTTCGAACACAATGTCTCTTCATTTTCGTTTTCGGCTTGCAGTTAATTATGTGTAAGGTGTCTGCACGACTAAATTGAGTTTAAGGTAATTCTTTGGCGGGGCAATCAAACAAATCTTTTTATTGTAACCGCAAACATACAGACAGACACAAACACAGATCTTTGCTTAAGATTATTTTCAAACTGATACAACAGAGTGGGACATGTTTGTGTGGCGGTTAAGTTCGGCGCCTTGTGACCGAAGGGTCGCAGGTTCGTATCTACCTCAAGCCACTTCGTAGCGACCTTGGAAAAGTTGTTCACTCACAATTGTCTGTGAGGAAGGCAACGGAAACCATGCACCTGACTCATCTCTTCCCCATAAGCTGACTGACTGACTGACTGACTGACTGACTGACTGACTGACTGACTGACTGACTGACTGACTGACTGACTGACTGACTGACTGACTGACTGACTGACTGACTGACTGACTGACTGACTGACTGACTGACTGACTGACTGACTGACTGACTGACTGACTGACTGACTGACTGACTGACTGACTGACTGACTGACTGACTGACTGACTGACTGACTGACTGACTGACTGACTGACTGACTGACTGACTGACTGACTGACTGACTGACTGACTGACTGACTGACTGACTGACTGACTGACTGACTGAC
>OX457040.1:10751082-10998582 GCA_949752735.1 Lumbricus terrestris | reverse complement strand
ATGAAATAGTGTGGGTATGTAGGCCTACATGATATATAGCATAATTAGGTAGATAGTCATGACCATCGGGCTCACGCCCCCACGCCTGGTGAACTTTAGGAATATCTGTCTGTAACATAAACATTCCGTCAGAAGAAGCCATGTGGCCGTAACTCGTCGGTTGAATAAATCTTATATACACTGTGTCCCAATAAATCGGGGCCCCTTTTTATAATGTGAATAAAACAGGCAAATCTTAATCGATTTCCAAAATTTAAAAACTGTCTTTATCCTGAGATAATTATCTTACATTGATTCAAATATGAAGTTTCTGTCATGAATATTGACGTCACAATTACGTCATTTGCATAAGAGAATTCTTGGCTGAACGCCATTCTCTAACGATTTTTGTTGACATTTGGTTTCGATATGTAAATTAACGACGTCATTATGACGTAATTTTTTAGTGAGGGTCGTTCATAAATTATCAATTTATAGATAACTAGCTGGGGTACCCGGCGTTGCCCGGGAAATTTAGGATTCGACCCGCTCCGGCCACAACCCCACCACACCACACCCCACCACTCCGACCTCCACCGGTACGCCACCTAAGAAATTTTGGTTTTCGGGGGAAAAAATTCCCCAAATTTATCCCCTCTCCAAACTCTTCCCCCCCACAACACACCACACTAACTCCGACCTCCACCGCTGCGCCACCTGTGAAATTTTGGTTTTCGGGGAAAAAATTCCCCCCAATTTTCCCCTACCCCCTTAAAACACGCCACCACTAACTCCGACCTCCACCGGAACGCCACCCGTGAAATTTTGGTTCGGGAAATTTTTCTTACCCCCCATAAAAGACCCCGCACCCACCCTGCCTCCCCACAACACGCCGCCACTAACTCCTACCTCCACCGGTACGCCACCCGTGAAATTTTTGTTTTCGGTACATTTTTCTCCCTTTTCCAAAATAAAGCCCCTCCCCACCCTAACCCACCCCAAAACACGCCACCACTAACTCCGACCTCCACCGATACGCCACCCGTGAAATTTTGGTTTTCAGGTTAAAAAAAACATTTTCCCCCCACCCGTCTTCCAACCCCCCCCCCACAACACGCCACCACTAACTCCGAAATCCACCGGTACGCCACCCGTGAAATTTTGTTTTTCAAGAAAAAAATCCCCCCTAAATTTTTTCCCCAACCCTCTTCCACCCCCCCCCCCCCACAACACGCCACCACTATCTCTGACCTCCACGGTACGCCACACATGAAATTTTTGGTTTTCGAGAAAAAAAGAATCTCCCAAAAATCCGCCCCTCCCCACTCAGGCCCCCTAGCTGGGGTTCTCTGCGTGGAACGCCACCCGAGAAATTTGGGTTTTGGGGAAAAAAAATTCTCTCCCCCCCGAACCCCCAAGTCCCCCCTCCGCCACAGTTTCTCTGTCTATACACCCACAACACCACACCACACTCCGACCTCCACCGGAACGCCACACATGAAATTTTGGTTTTCGAGAAAAAAAATCTCCCCAAAATCCGCCCCTCCCCACTCAGGCCCCCTAGCTGGGGTTCTCTGCGTGGACCGGGAATTTTAGGAATCGACCCGCTCCGGCCACAACCACACCCACAACACCACATCACACTCCGACCTCCACCGGAACGCCACCTGAGAAATTTGGGTTTTCGGGAAAAATTTTCTCTCCCCTCCTGCCGAACCCCCAAGTCCCTCAACCACATCCACAACACCACACCACACTCCGACCTCCACCGGAACGCCACCCTAGAAATTTGGATTTCGGGAAAAAATTTATCTCTTCCCCCCCCCCACCCCCCGAGTCCCCACGTCCCGCCCCCCAAGAACACACGTCGGCCCTGCGGGTCGCCGAGGTGTGTGTTTGGTGGAGGCAAGGTGGCCCGTGTAAAAATCCGTGTATTTGCAACGTTTCAGGCGAATAAATGTGAAACTATGCATGGAAAAGCCTAAAAAAAGTAGGAAAAATGAGGGTTTTTTGCTTCAAAACTGTGGCCGTGCATAGCTAACAAACAATCAAACATACAAACACACAGACTTACTAAAATATATATAAGATTATCTCAGTATGAAGCCTGTTTTGAAATTTTGACAATCGATGAATATTTGCCAGTTTTATTCACATTATAAAAAGGGGTCCCGATTTATTGGGACACAGTGTATATATATATACATACATGAATTTATAATAAATCTGTTTTATTCTATGTTACAAATTTAACACGGTGCAATGCACACATTGCACAGAGCAACTGTGAGCTAAAACGACGGAGAGTCGTACGCAGAGGTGACCATTCTCACCCTGGTATAGTTACAAATATAGGCATGGGGAGCAGGTAGGCCTACGAGAGTTGAAGCGTAATGTGGCAATAAGCGGAAGAAGTGAAAATGACCCACAGAGATAAGACCCATACGTGGAAACGCATGACATCATTAATTACCTAGCACCAATGAGTTCCAGACGCCAAGTAGCCATTACCACGATGACCTAACACAGGGGTGTGGGAGAGAAGACGATAAAGATTGATTTGAATGCATGTATGCATGTATGTATGTATGTATGTATGTATGTATGTATGTATGTATGTACGCATGTATGTATGTATGTATGTGTATTATATATGTATGTATGCATGTATGTGTATATATGTATGTACGTGCTGACACGCCATATGGGACGAGTTGTTAAGGATTTAAACTTATCATTTAACATATGCCGTTCTGCTATTAAGTCGCGTTGCATGGATAAACAACCGTCTGCGTCTGGGGTAGGCCTGGTGCATATGTGTATGCGCAATTGCACATGTATATACATGATCATGCACACATAACCAACTGCTACTACTACTACTACTACTACTACTACTACTACTACTACTACTACTACTACTACTACTACTGCTACTGCTACTGCTACTGCTACTGCTACTGCTGCTGCTGCTGCTGCTGCTGCTGCTCCTGCTACTGCTACTGCTACTGCTACTGCTACTGCTACTGCTACTGCTACTACTACTACTACTACTACTACTACTACTACTGCAACTTATACAAACGACTGCTGCTGCGCTACTACTACTACTACTACTACCACTACTACTACTACTACCACTACTACTACTACTGCTACTGCTACTGCTACTGCTACTGCTGCTGCTGCTGCTGCTACTACTACTACTACTGCTACTACTGCTACTACTACTACTACTACTACTACTACTGCAACTTATACAAACGACTGCTGCTGCTGCTACTACTACTACTACTGCTACTACTACTACTACTTCTACTATTACTACTACCACTACTACTTATTCTGCTACTGCTAATGTTGCTACTTCTATTAATGATACTTCTACTATTACCTCGTCGTCGATATCACCGCTTTCGTTGTCGTCATCATCATCATTATCATCATTATCATCATCATCATCATCATCGTCATCGTCATCATAATGTAACTACTATCATCATCACATAACATAGACATTTGGAATACGAACGAACAAATCTGAATAGATCAGAATAATAATTAGTAATTAACAATAGCCTAATTAATTATTAATAATTAATTAATCATATTTAATTTCATGGGAATTAATAATAAGCATTGGATAATGACTAATAGACTAGAAGAAAAATAAATTGCATCAGGTCTCTCTAATTTGTCAATACTTTATAAAATTTACTTGACTCTTCCTGTTACATCTGCCATCGCTGAAAGAGGTAATTCAGTAAATGGAAGAGTATCAAAAATTATTTGCGATCGACAATGACAATCAGACGTCTATCTGGTTTGGCATTAATTTCAATTGAACGTGTTCCTGCTGAGAACATCTACATTGAAACAACCATAAATCTATTTGCTTCAATGAAATCACGCAGAAAGCAATTTATATAAACTATCAAGTTTCTGCGTAAAGCTTGGATGAATGTCCAATAAGTAACATTGATAAATAGTTTATATATAGGCGCCTAGGCCTAAGCATACATTTCTGTAACTTAACTAAGTAGTCAAGTTCATAAGTTTAAAAACGTTTCTGTTTTAAATTCTTTACTCTGTTTTATGTATTAAATCGGATGAATTATAATTAATTACTGTTTTAACTATGTAAGTACAGGCGTCCTCTTGAAATTCTCGTCGCTCCCCAACCCCATACAATAAAACCTAAATCCGTCACTGCCCTAAGGTTCAGCGGTGTCTTGTCCCGAAATATCATGGTTGACGACGTAGCCTAATACTTTGGCCCCATTATGCCTTTCCCACCGTCCACTTTGTTCGTCAAATAAACTGGCCTTTTGTTTTACTCGTACTAGAACTCAGCTTAGAACTATGGATCATTTCCCTCAATTGGTCCTTCTTTCTGGACTCTGGGATGCGTTTTCGAATCATGTTTGCTCTGCAATTCTGTCTGGCAGTCTCTCTCCTGCCGTCTCTAATCTCAAAAGTGCTTCTTCTCGCGGTGCCTTGCCTACTGGGAGCGCTTCTGAACGACTCACCGCATACTAGAGCCGCTTTAAAAATGCCTAATTCTCAGGCAGTACATTCCATGTTCTGATGAAGACAGATACAGTAGGCCTACAGAGTAGACTATATTCGGAAGCAGAGATAGCCTGCTTCACGATAAGTGCCATTAATTAAGCCACCCGAGCCCCCGCTGTCACCGATCCAGCTAATGATTTGTAGGAGGAGTCTCGCGCCTTTAATCACCTCTAGAGGAATAGATTAACGCTTCGATTAGAGAAAGATTTGAGCAAGAAACTGGCGCCATTGTCCAACGAATTTGGCTTTATCGGGGCACAGTGACGGGTCCATTGACGAAGGCGGTACTGTATATGACAATTATGATATAGCCTAATAGAGTAGAATATATATATATATATATATATAATTATAATAATTATGATATAGTAGGCTATGTATGATATCGTTTGATACGCTATGAATGATACAACATAGTTATGAAGAGATCTGATTAATTGACTTCTGCAGGATCATTATTATGATAAATCATAGACTATAGCCTCAAAGTGACTATAACATAGCATTATCGAAACCAGGTTGAAATCCGAAGTCAGATAAACCGGCAGAATGAAAGCCACTGAGGTTGAAAGATCGGAAGAAGACTTTCGAGTTTACGACACCTTAAGTTAAGTGTACGACACAATATAAATAAGACAACCAGGGCTTAGACCGAGGACCTACTTTCCATTTTTTTTATTTAGCCTTACCTTACCTTTTATTACCATGTGTGACCCTACCTCACTGTTCATTGTTCAAGCTTCCCAGCGAGATGGTTCGAACCATAGCCATTTGTTTTAGTATGCGGAACAGAGGCCTTGATGTATACAACTAGGATTGGGATAAGCTGTTCACAGCGGATTTGATGTTCCATCGCCCTATGTTTATGGCCCATGACACACTTCCACTCTTATGTGAAGCTTTGCCGAATTTGGTCGCTAATTCGCTGTAGATCAACCGTCTCTACTTGAATTTTCGGTTCTTGAGCTGGGATTCATTGTTCCACCATGCAAAAGGACTTTTTAGTGTTCAGTTGCGTTCTAAACGAATTAATTTTGTGCAGCTGCAAGAGCATTTTTATGATGTTAAGAATGGTTTAAAGTTTTCGCTGTTATCTGATCGAGAAATAATGGGAATAATAGGCTATAGTGGCGGCGCTAGAGGGCTAGGGGCTAAGTCCTCCCTCCCCTATAAAAGGCTAATTCCCCCCTAAAAAAAGACCATCCGCGTTATTTTTTGCAATGAAATTCCACGAATTTCGGCCGATGACTAAGAAAAAAGGTCGTCAGAAATTTTGGCGGATGCAAATGTTAAATTTCCTCCGCGAGACTTCACCCCCCCAAACTGAAATCCTGGCGCCGCCACTGATAGGCTAATATTTACAATGGAGTATGAGAAAATGGAGAGAAGGTGTTGTTTAAATAAGCTTGAAACCTATTTGTCTATAGAATGGATCTTCAGAATCGAACCAATAACCATTTTATTTGCTGTTCGTTGATTTGATTGGTGTTCATTAATTGTGTTGTGATGTTGTTTGTTGTCATGTTTAACTTAACATGCAAGGACTCTGTATAAACGGTCGTTGCTAGACATGACATTGAATTGTATGTATACACTAGGCCTATAGCTAGGCTGTAGGTTCACTACCAGATTAGGCCTATCTTTAACCAAAGCGACATAAGCGTGTACACCATGGACTAAATCAATGTAGGCTATAACTGACGTAGGCCTACACATATAATATATAATTATGCTACCAAACAGCGTCGAGCCTTCTCGGTTGTTGGCCCGTCCACATGGAATGGACTCCCGCTTGCGCTACGCTTACTACCTCGGAATAATTTGCCTGCTTTCTACAAGACCTATCTTTTTAGCTGTGGCTGGACTGGGAGCGCCACTGAGTAGGCTTCTTGAGGGGGCGCTATATAAGTTTTCGGAGTGAATGAATGAATGAATGAATGAATGAATAATTTATATCGACTTGTGCATGTGATGTCACCAACATAGAATAGAAATTATAGACTTGGATGTATATAATTGTGCACAGAACAGGATAACTCTTGTAGCCTAACACGTGTGACATTTTATAGGGGACGGCCAGTGAAACGATTGAATCGTGTTTACACAATGATCTATCGGTGCGAATCGACGAACGATTATTATAATTATTATAACGTTTACAAGGACACCTTTAAAATAGTATTTAGCCTACTGATATAAATTATGAACCGTGAATGTGAATAACTACTTCTCTCAGGAAAAAAGAGTAAATATCAAATACGGTAATACCGTAATACCGTGTTAACTTTAATATCAGAAATAGAATTTTAAGTGGGATTACATCTGTGGATAGGTGTGAACCGGATATCTAATTATTTTCACGCTTATCCGTACTATGTATAAGGTCGTTGCGCTTAATAGATTCATTTTTAACATAGAAAAGCAAACGATTAACCCACGCTCTTAGACTTCACATTGTCGCCGCTAGGGTCGCTGATAGCGGCCATACTCTGTTCTACGTTACATTTTGTGTTTCGCATTACTGGAGATTAAGGATATATGTGTAGCTGTCTGTCTATAGCGAATAACAAACGATGCAATGTTATAACGAGGTTGACCAGCGTCACCCTCCTCATGCATTGAAACTTAGGACTGACACAACCTGGAAATAAGTCATCGGCGATGAAACAACGTGATGAAATATAATGTATGAGTACCAAATGTTTAAAAGGTGTCTAAATAAAAGTCTATCATTTTTGCAGTGTCAGTCTGCTTCATTCATTCGTTACGAAAATAATCTAAACGACGCTAAAGTCAACAATATTATCGAAAAGTCGTTTTAAAACGAACACAGATCGAATAATTATTGATTAGTTTAAGATTCACCAATGGCAATGTACCGCAAAGCCAACTTCACCGCTGCTGCACATTTGATTAAAGAGGACTAGAGGAGGGCAGAACCTACCTCTTCTGAGGTAACCTGTGCCTGTCCCAAGCCAGGATAAAGGAGGAGGGTTCTGCGGTGGGCTTGCAACCCACCCAGGTAAAACAAACGTACGCAACAGACACAACGCAGAAGGCTGCGTTGCCCGATGTGCAGTTCTGCACGGGAGGGACTAAGTAAGTAAGTAAGTAGAGGAGGGCATATATATAGTTAATTATAATTATCTTTCTTATCACACAGCATCATCACGCTAATGCTAATGCAAGCCAATCTACTAGCCAACAGAGTTGATGGTTGACACGTTCTTCAATCTTTCTAGTGTTTACCGTAGCGTTAAACAGGAGGAGATGACAACAGTCTCAACGCACGAAGGCGTACTGAAACTGTGGCTGTTCATCGCATGCAGATGGTAGGTCGATAATAAGACGCAGCATTCCTCTGTCACTCGATCAGCAGGGGACGACATTCTTAGGAGCCGGGAATTGGTTGAATGTATCGTTACCGTTGTAGAATGGTGTGCGACATATTAAGGTCAATAACCGAAGACTGTTTGATCGGGCAGAAACCTGAAACACTTCTTATAGCTGCCAGGACCTTATTTGTTACTTACAGTCTTACACAACATTCGGTCAAAAGACTCGGTTATTGTTAATACAATGCTCTATTAAATGCAGTAAAAGCGTTTATGTGTATCAGTGTAACGAGTTTAAAAGGTGTTTTAAATCGTTTCAGCGTTTTATCTTGCGACAGCCAAAATCGTTGAAGTCGAGTTTATGTTTGAAACGAAGACAGTCTATCTGTTAGTTAAGAGCAGTAAAAACCCTTATATAACAGTAATTAATAGTGTTTTAAAGGTGTCTTACACTAGTTCAGATTTTAACGATCTCTTGTTCTGCCAAGAAACTTGAATTCGACCTTAATAATCATCCGATTGTATAACATAACCAAACTCAATTCATTGACATTAAGGTCAGGCTAGAACCATTAGTTGATGTGTAATGACACTGTGCGATACCGTCAAATTACCTTTCTCCGGGCTTCGGTCAAAATTGGAGTTAGTTGATTTTACACTGTAGGAGTTTCCGTTTAACGATGCTGTGGGGCTCTGTGGTGTGGTGTAGTGGTGGATTCGGTGCCTTATAGCCGAAGGGTTCAAGATTAGAATCCACCTTAAGCCGCCTAGGGACTTTGAGCAAGTCCTTCACTTGCCATTGTTCATGTGCTTTGGCATGAAACTCTGATGCAGTGTCCACGATGTAGTCGGGAGCGCCTCTAAGTATGAGCTTGAAGTGGCGCTATAGCAAATGTGAGAAATAAAATGAAAATATGAAAAACATCATTATAGTAGCGCCGCCCTTCTTTATCATGCCTTGAGGCTGTGACTGCCAAAGTGCAAGCAGTGTCGATCTTTTGTCTCTATTGGTCCTTCTCTCTGGAATGCTCTTTCTCCTTCTGTTCGCTCTACACTTCTTTCTGTCAGTCTCTCCTCTGCTCTGTCTCTTCTCAAAACCTGCTTCTTCTCGCGGAGCCTTGCGCACTGGGAGCGCCTCTGAACGGTTCACCCTACTAGAGGCGCTTTATAAATGTTTAAATACAATACAATACAATACAATAGTGTCGGGATTAGCTTGATAATATTTTTGCAGCTTTACGACACTATAGATGTGTAATAGCAAAGATCATTAGCGTCGTCGTCGTCGTCGTCCTCCTCCTCCTTTTTCACGCTTGGGACGGAGACTGTCAGAATACGAGCAGTGGATGAGTTTGTGATTAAAGATCCGTAATGAAATTAAGGACTTTTATGTACACACCTTTTAAACACTTTGTACTCATTAATTATATTTCGTCACGGTGCTCAAAATCTTATATCAGATTAAAAAATTTAAGGGTGGAATTTGGAGTTTAACGTCACTGTGTGGTAACAAAGGCCATTAGCGACACCCACCTCCTTTATACAGGCTTGGGAGTGGCACTGGCAGAGTACAACTAGTGGATGAATGGATCCGATTTGACCAGGGTCTTTGACAACAGAGGCCGTTACCCTGGACAGAAATTTGCTCGGCATATTACAGCACTTAAGACAGTGGCGGAGTTATATCAGAATTCATGCATGTTTACAAAGTGTTTCAAAGGTGTCTAAAAAAAAGTCCTTCGTTGTTGCAACGTTAGACGTCTTCATTACGAAAGTTCATACAGCACTCCATCGAGATTACTGCTCAGAGGCGCTCGCGGTCTGTGTTAATATAAAATTAATTTAGCCAAAGTCAATATCAAAAGAGTATATATAATTCATATAAAGAACGAGCACAGTTCGAATAATAGATTACTATAATAATGGATCATTTGATTTTTAAAACAGTTGTTACTAGAATAATAGATTATTAGATTACTAGAGTAGCAGATTATAGAACAATAGATTATTAGATTATTAGAGTAATAAAATACTAGAATAATAGATTATTAGATTATTAGAGTAACAGAATATATAATAGATTATTAGAGTAATAGACTACTAGAATAATAGATTATTAGATTATTAGAGTAACAGAACAATAGATTATTAGAGTAATAGAATACTAGAATAATAGATTATTAGATTTTTAGAGTAATAGATTACTAGAGGAATCACCAATGGCAAGGTCCCGTAGTAAGATAACTATAGCAAGAGAACTAAGGTTCAGGTAGGAGAACTATAGTAATGGTAAGAGAACTATTGTAAAGGTAAGAGAAGTATGGTTCAGGTTACTATATCAGGTAGGAGAACTAATAGTAATTGTAAGAGAACTATTGTAAAGGTAAGAGAACTATGGTTCAGGTAGGAGAACTATAGTAATGGTAAGAGAACTATTGTAAAGGTAAGAGAACTATGGTTCAGGTAGGAGAACTATAGCAATGGTAAGAGAACTATTGTAAAGGTAAGAGAACTATGGTTCAGGTAGGAGAACTATAGTAATGGTAAGAGAACTATTGTAAAGGTAAGAGAACTATGGTTCAGGTAGGAGAACTATAGTAAAGGTGAGTGAGCAATAGTAAAGGCAAGAGAATCATAGTGAACGTAAGAGAACTTGAAACTCCACGTGTGGGTGCTAAGACCAGTTATGTCTTTGTTACTTGCATGACATCGTGTCCATGTCCTGAGGCAAGTGTTATTAATCGTACCTAGTTGCAGTTTAACGCCACTGTGTATAACAAATATCATTAGCGACGCCCTCCCTCTTTATCCAGGTTTGGGACGGGCACTGGCAGAGTGTAACCAGTGGATGAGTAATTACCCTAAATCAATCACTGCTATAATAAAACAATGAAAAGCATACGGTCCTTCATGCAGTTTAATTTTATTCATACTGCCACTCCCGTTATCAATAAGACACTTTTATAACACTTTTAGTAATACAATATAATAGGTCTAAACCTTTTTGAATTCATTGATCTGTTTTTACGCGACGAAGCTTATAATGCATCCGCAAAAGTGTCATAAAGGTGTATTATTGATAGCCAGTGACAATATAAATGAAGTGAAATTGTATGCAGAGCCATGTTAGTTGTTTTTTAGACTGTCTGATAATAATGATTGACTTTAGGGCCATTTAGATTTAGCGAAGTCTGCGACATTAACCAGAAATCTCGAAAGATGTGGAGAAAGCATATAAATAATGAATTAAACCGTCTAGCATTGCAAAAACTAAGGACTATTTAGACACCTCTGAAACACGTTGACTTTTTGCTTTATATTATTTTCGTCAAAGCGTTTAATATTATGCAGTGCCTGGCGATATTTTTGGATTTTAAAAACCGCGCCATGATTGTCTCAATGCCAATGGAAAGACGACAGCTATTAGGCCTACTGATGGTACCAGTGCCAAACAAGAGAATAAGTATCGAGGAAGAGATACGGGAAGAGTGGCAAGCAACAAGTTGAACTAGGTAAAACATACGATAAAGTTGCAGAAAGAGACAAAATTGGAGGAGGAAGAGGAGGAGGAGGAGGAGGAGGAGGAGAAGGAGGAGGAGGAGGAGGAGAAGAAGAAGTAGGAGGAAGAGGAGCAGGGGGTAGCAGGAGGAGGAGGAGGAGGAGTAGGAGCAGTGGCAGTAGTAGTAGCAGGAGGAAGAGGAAGAAGATGCGTATATAGAGGAAGAGGATGCTCAGAATCATGAAGAGACGGAGGAAAAGAAGAACATTGGAGTAGGAGGAGGAGCAGGAAGAGGAAGAGGAGGAGCAGGAGCAGGAGCAGCAGGAGGAGGAAGAGGAGGAGGAGGAAGTAGAAGAAGATGTGGAGATAAAAGTAAGAGGATGTTAAGAATTATGAAGAGAGGGAGGAAAAGAAGAAGATGGAGGAAGAGATGCTGAAAGGAAAGAAATGATGGATGTGCATGAGAGACGTTGGATAACGTTAACGATAAGAAAAGCGAAATGAGAAAGACGAACGAGGAAGGTATGAAGACCATATGAAGGTGAAGGGAGAAGGAGAAGGAAGGGTGGAGAAGGAGAAGGAGGAGAAGGTGAAGAAGGATAAGGAAGAGAAGGAAGAGAAGGAGGAGAAGGAGGAGGAGAAGGAGGAGGAGAAGGTGAAGAAGAATACGGAAGAGAAGGAGTAGGAGAAGAAGGTGAAGAAGGAGAAGGAAGAGAAGGGGAGGAGGAGGAGGAGGAGGAGGAGGAGGAGGAGGAGAAGTAGGAGAAGGAAGAGAAAAAGAAGAAGGAGTAGGAGAAGAAGGAGAAGGAAGAGAAGGAGAAGGAGGTGGAGAAGTATGAGTTGGAGGATGACAAACAGCGGAAGATGAATCGTCTGTTCAGGTTGGCTGCAGTTCGTCTTTCACGTCCGCGTCGTCGAATGAATCACGTGACGCGCAATCTAATTTGTATCCGAAGCGTTGACGATGATATCATTCATATCAATCGCTTCGGTCGAACGACGTCACCTCAATCAACTTCAATTACAACTAACCCCATTAGCGTCGGCCCCCTCCCCGACACAGCACTGGCCCTCTCCGCAGAACCGCAAGCCGCCACACCAGCAAGGGGTCGGTCCGTGACGCCGCCTCTTCCTTGAGGCCCTTACCCCCGGCTGCTCTTCCTGTCTCCTCCCTCTTTTCTTCCCGTTGCTTTCCGATCGGTTCCAACCCCCAGGGAGGTGAAATCTCCGTGCGCTGCGGATCGATATAGCGACTGGGGCATCTATTATTCACGAGGACCGTCTAATTGTTTGCAATGGATGGGCCTCCGTCAAGAAGACGAAGACGAAGAGGAAGAAGGGTGCTGGTTTCGAAAGACTAAGACAAATCTAAAACTATACTTTCAAGCAGTGTGTGATTTGTCAAAAAAGAAGTGTGGGGGTCGGCTTAATGGCCTTGTTTTTTTTGGGGCAAAATACGCCGCGGCGACTGCGGAGCATATCCGACTAGGGGGTCTGGGGGAGCGTCGTAAGCTCCCCCAGCGGGGTCCGGGGCGGAGCCCCGGCCGCTATTGATTTGGTGCAATCCAAAGCAAAATCTTCTATTGAAAGTGAATTGAATGAATTGAAAGATCAGTTAACATGTTATTTATGTTAAAGGGTTTGAAGTTTTTCTGTTCGTTAACCCAGTAGTTTTCAAGTTTAATTAACTTGTCATTAGCAACTTTCATTGTAAACAAACACAGTACTGCATAAACTTGCTCTAAATTAGAAGTAAAATAATACAAAAACCACTCCCAATTGGACTTAAAATATGAGAAAAATAACAAAGTCCAATTGAATTTTTTGTTTTACTTTTTTTTTGTTTAACATGGAAAACACATAAACATGGAGCAAAGACATATGGGTATTCATTTATAGTGCCATAGTGGCACTATAATATTCACTTATGTTGCACTATAGTTAGTACAACGCAAAGTGATAATAATACTCAGCAGTCAGCAGACTCAGCACTCAAAATAATAAAACAATAGTAAGGTCCTAGGATGAACGAAGTGCTCGGAACTTCACAAGTCACAAGCTGTAACGCATCAACTAAATACTGTTCTTATAACAACTCACAAGAAATAACTTCAAATAAGAACTTTCTTAATAAGAAGATATTTGTGTTCCTATTGAGGACTAAAAACTGAAATAATTTCAAATGACAACAGAAACAAGAATCATCAATAACGAAGTGCAAATTATTTATGATAAACTAGTCATCATGCGAAAATTATTGAAATGAAATTGTCATGTATGATGTAGCCTAATTTGTGATGAACTCTAGCTAAGTGGTAGTGACTAGTCTTTAATCATGGCAAAAAGTTTATATCTTGGTCTAAGCTCATCAACATTCCTTTTCTTCCCTGTTGGTTTGTCGTTGGCACCATGCCTGCCTTTTTTGAACCAAGATAAGACATACTCGTGACACTTGAAAAATTGCACAGCAGGGCCATTAACAGCTATCATCAATAGAGCACTGACAGTTTCAGTTTTTAGCCGGTTTCTTGTGTCTGTGTGCTGCAGATTCATGGAACTAAAACCACGCTCGCAATCTGCACTGGAGATAGGATAAATGGACAGTTTTGTCAGCAATTGTTTTAGATGCATTCCTACTTTCAGATTATCTTTAAAAGTAGCAAAATCTGATAGGATTTCAACACTCGCAATAGAACTGAAACAAAGTTGCTTGCAGAGAGCAGCAACCTCTCTGCAACCATACAGCGTCTTTTCTAAGTCATCTGTTGGCCAGCTTGTTGGATTCAAGACATTTGCAAGCTTCAATGTCTCTGTGCAAGGGAATCGTTCAGCTATAAAGCTGCTATATTGTCTAACAGACACTGGTAGAATTGACTTCTGAGACTGGTAAAATTTGCAAAGTCAGTATCGGTCCGCTTAAGCAGAACATCCTTGAACGATCCTGTACTATCACACATGTCCCACATGTTTTTTAGACTCTTACCGGGGAAGTCTTTCATGGCTAATAACGAGGCTTTCGCTTGGGCAATCTTCATAGTTGCACTGACAAGATTGGCATCATTACTTTGAAAAAACAATGACAATTGCTTCAACGTGCGCAGTGAATCTTTTAGCATGCACAATTGGCTGACAAAGATCCAACTAGACAACGTCACAACAGTACAACTTGAAACTTTGTGTCAACTGTGACCTGTCAAGTGTTGAACGAATGAGGAAATGAAACAAATAAGTCCTACTAACTGCTTGCAGTCCCCCTCTTGTGGCACTGGCCGCCCGCACTGCCAAAAGAGGGGGTCGAAATTGGACCCCCACACCTTTTTTTGGAGGTGGAAGTGTGGGGGTCGGGCCATAGCAAAGAGGGGGTCCGACCCCCCCAACCCCCCCGGCAAATCACACTCTGCTTTCAAGTGTTTAACATCTTTTTCGTTGCACGACTACACCTGCAAGGGCGGATACAGACATTTTCGAGGGAGGGGGGCCAAAATTTAAGGTCTTGGTCCAGGGGAAAAAGTTCGTCCGGGTCGCCGAAAAACCTGATGACCTTTTTTTTAGTCATCTGCCTCGGATTTCCCCCCAAAAGATACCTCGTCATAGTTTGCGAACCTCATGGGTGGGGAGGACGAACATACGGAGCCACTCACGGGGGCCACGACAACTTCCCGGGCCAGAATAGCTGGTCAAAAATTAAGAAATTTCTAAATGGGGAGCCCATGGCCATTTTGGCACCCCCCTGGATCCGCCTCTGTACACCTGTGACGTCACCCTCTCAATAATAATTACGACAGTGTAAATTTAGATTAGCTTAAGATGATAATAGATTAGAATCATAGACAAGTTTAGAGTAGAATAAGTTAGATTAGAATGAACGATACACTAGATTAGAATATCTTATGTTAGGTCCATCTATGATTGGAATAGTTAAAACGTCTTTCTATGCCAGTTAAGTGACTTAGGTCGGGAGCGTCTCCTATCCCAAACGGCGCAATATAAATACTCCATTAGTCCAGGGTTTACAGTGTGGCTGGACGGTCATGGACGGCGTCCATGCACTTATTTTAAAATCTGAACGCCGTCCTGCCACTTATTGACCAGCAGAGCCTGGAAAGGTATATATACTTGGCGTCCATGCAGTCACTTCTTTTGGAAAGTTAAGCGGCGTCCATTGCCGTCGATGCACTTATTTTCCCACGCTTTATTCACTGTCAATAATATTACCATTGCGATTGCAATAAAACAGTGAGTTTGACATATACAATACAATATAATACAACTGAATTTGATATCTAATAATTATTATATTGCCATTCTTACAGAGCTCAGAAGTATGCTATACCTGCGCTTCGACAACGCAACTGCAATTGCAATGCAGAACAGTTATTGAGAGTGAAGGACACTTGCACAAGGTCCGTATACGCAGTAACCGCCTCGGACGAGGATCGAACCCGTACTCTCCGCGCTTCTGCGCTACAGGTTGACCGCTCTAACCATTGTAACCAATGGGCCACTGTGCCTCACATGTTGACATAATTTATCTGTCAACGACGGTGGCGGGAATTTGATGCCCGCCCTCTCGTTATACTGTTGTATTGTATTGCATTGTATTGTACTGTATTGCATTGTATTGTGTTGTATTGCATTCTATTGTATTGTATTGCATTGTATTGTATTGCATTGCATTGTATTTTGTTGTATTGTATTGCATTGTATTGTGTTGTATTGTATTGCATTGCATTGTGCTGTATAATTGTATCCTTAAATTCATAAAGCACCTCTCGCAGTGCACACAGTCAGAGGTGCTCCCAGCGCCACGGATCCATAGGAAAAGAATTTGAAGGGCACGGTGGTGTAGTGGGTGTGTTTGTTGCCTTGCAGCTAGAGGGTTGCAGGTTCGAATCCACCTCAAGCCGCCTCGTAGGGACCTTGGGCATTTTATGGGCAAGTCCTTTACTCGCAACTGCTCAGCGCTTCGGAGTGAAACTCCGATTCAGTGTTCGCGCTGTAGTCGGGAGCGCTTCTGAGTAGAAATCTTGAAGGGGCGCTATAACAAGTGCACATACAAACAAACAAAAAAAGAAGGTAGGTCCGGTTTTGAGACAACGAAAAGACGACCTTAGGGTAGCAGCTAATAACAAAGAACTTGTAAATGGAGAGAGTTGGTTCCAACGCGCGTGACCATTGACCAATGAAGGCGTGGCCGATATAAGGCGTGGGCGTTTGATACGGAAGGAGGGAGAGTATGGGGCGGGAAATAGGACGAGTACGGTCATTGATCACGACAGGGCATTAATTAATTAGTCATAATAGGTGCATCCTCGTATACAACGCACAGCTGATTAATCGATAGAACGACTTGTTTTTATTGATCACTCGCTTCCACAGGTCAACAAATTATATAATCGATTATGTACAATGGTACACTGACATCGAAACCTATCTGTTGACTCGCTCGCAATTGACCTCTGCGTATGAAAGGAATTCTTGGGGACTGGAGTTCGACTTCACAAAATCCTGACAACCAAAATAAAATCCTCCAGTAGCAGTCTAACAACGATGATCATAATGGTATTCATGACAATGATTAATTATTAGTAAGCTTATCTCATCACAGTCATTACAACAAATAATAAAATTTCTCACAAAATAGGATAACAAATCATTCATGCAACATATCGAGCAATTCATTGCCTGATTGATTAACTGACTGACTGACTGACTGACTGACTGACTGATTGACTGACTAACTGACTGACTGACTGATTGATTGATTGACTGATTGATTGATTGATTGACTGATTGACTGACTGATTGACTGATTGATTGATTGACTGATTGATTGATTGATTGACTGACTGACTGACTGACTGACTGATTGATTGATTGATTGATTGATTGATTGATTGACTGATTTACCGACTGACTGATTGACTGACCGACTGTCAGTGACTGACTGACTGATTGATTGATTGATTGATGATTGATTAATCATACCTGTGTGTTGTTCTCTTTCTTGTTTCGTTGTCGCTCTTTCGAGACAACAGGACAGCATGACAACGACAAGAAATATTTTGTCGAATCCTCTGATTGTCGCCATTCTCTCCGCTCAGCTCCACCACCGCTTACCCAACTCCTCATAGGCCTTCCACTTCGCTCCTCTCTTCCCTCTTCCACCGCTCCTTCACTCACTCCTCCTCCTCCTATACTTCTTCTCCTTCTCCTCCTCCTTCTCCTGCTACCTCTCCTCTTCCGCTGCCGCCTTTCCTACTCCAGCAAATCCTCTCCTCCACTTTCTCCTTTATTCCTTCCTTTCTGCATTCATACGCTCTCTATTCTTCTTTCGTCCTCGTAACCCCACTTTCCAATCCAATTTTCTTCCTCTGCATCGCTTTCCCCCAATTTTTCTCTCCTTCCTATAATTTTTCCACTTTTCCTTCTCTTATGCGGAAGTTTCCACTTTGTTCTCCGTGTCACGTCAGACTCCTTTCCAGTTCTTCCTCCTCTTCCTTCTCAAGTTTTCCTCTCTTCTTCTCTCCTCTTCCTTCTTGACCTTCTTTCCCTCCTCTTCTCTGCTTCTCCCTACTCTTCCTCGTATTCCACTTCCTTCTCGTTTCCCTCTTCTTCTCTTACTTCCTTCACCAGGATGCTATTGGAGGTCACTCCTCACAGCCGGACACTGACCAGTGACACTCAGCTGACCATCGCAAGCATTCGGTTCGACTCGGGAAACTCCGACAGCTTCTATAGCGGCGATTTATTACTAACTTCATGACCTCAGTTGCCAGTTTCCATTGCAACCACTGAGTGAAAAGTCTAGAGATTTAATCAAGCGCTATGCTTTCTAGCTGACCACAGATCACCTCCTCTTCTACGCCTATGAGCTACAGTACGTGCGTTAGAAGCCCTTTGTTACGAGTATTAAGTAGCGCCTTTTTAAGCTCTAAGGCAAAAATAGAAATCCGGTTGACGACCGTTCCGTGGCCCAGAGCAGCGGAGTGGACGCTTCCGCGGAACCGAACCAATCAGAGTCAAGCATAGCACGGGATGAGGCCAATGTCATCGAAGGGGTGCATGGTTGTGCCGAGAAAGCTGCAGTAACGGGCTTCCTGTAACTAAGCGTCGATATCGTACGTGTTTGTTCTATATGATGCTCAAAAATAATTGATGCGTCATCTCGCCTCATCTCAAGAGATTTTCACCTCATCTTCCCATCTCTAACTTTCTCTTATCTAATCTTGCCTTACTTGGTCATTTCGCAGGAATGAAGTCTCTATTAACTTGCAATCGGGGATCAATGGCAAATCGCCGACACCATATTAATCTAACAGACACACAGAACACTTTTCTGGTTAAAAATCAACTTAATTTATCTGATATAATAATATTGATTGTCGATATGTATAATCGTCGTCGTCATCATTTCGGTCGGTACAGCGTATAATGTGAATCATCCATTCATCAAATGTATTAAGTCAAATGAATTTTACAATATTATTTCAATGAAGTCGGAGATTGCTCTCATTGACCCTAAGGCCTAACTCAACTGATGACGACGACGATGATGACGACGTCGATGATGATGACGACGATGACAACCATGAGGTAGATATTCTAAACCAGCTTCTAAGTAACAGTTCTCAATGACTACGACAATAATGATGTCATCAGCAGGAACGACGGCAGCAGCAACAGCAACAACAGCAGCAACAACAACAACAACATAATTATAGTTTACAGTCCCCACCGCTAACGGAATCTCTGCTTCCAGGACCTGAGTGACATAATGACGAGTAAATAGAAATCAATGAGGAGCAGTTCTGAATTTCCTTTAAACATGCCTCCTTTGAATATGACTTCCTTTGAATATGACTTCCCTTTAATAGGTCTATGACTTCCTTTGAATATGACTTTCTTTGAATATGACTTCCTTTTAATATGACTTCCTTTGAATATGACCCCTTGAATATGACTTCATTTGAATATGACCTCCTTTAAATACGACTTCCTTTGAATATGACTTTCTTTGAATATGACTTCCCTTGAATATGACTTCCTTTGAATATGACTTCCTTTGAATATGACTTTCTTTGAATATGACTTCCTTTGAATATGACTTCCTTTGAATAGGTCTATGACTTCCTTTGAATATGACTTCCTTTGAATATGACTTCTTTTGAAAATGACTTCCTTCGAATATGGCTTCCCTTGAATAAGACTTCCTTTGAATATGACATCTTTGCACTTTAAATCTTTCAAATCAGCTGCAGCCAAAGCTCGAGGGTACGCGTACCCTAAAATAGAATACGTTAAAATACGTACGTACCTTTCAAAAAATAGAATACGCGTATGGTACGTACCCAAGGACGATTTATACAATCCTTGGGTACGTACCATACACGAAAATGTTATTTATGGTTTACTCAGCGACCAAATAGTCAACGTATAATATGACGTCAACTGTAGGCCTATGCGTCATTGAAACCGGTACTTCCGGTAGCGTAGCAGTAAATTTAAATCGATAAATTCTTTCGTTATAATTAATTTAATGCAAATTGTACTGTCTTTCTGATGAGAGCTAAGTATACGTCGCTGGTTTGCAAATTGGTGTAGCCTAACTCGAAAGTTGCAGTAGACTATATCTATATAGCCTACGCATCATGCAGTCAGCGAGCCAGCGATGCCCAGAGAACGTGGGAAGGAATGGACTCACGTGAAAGTTTTGAAAAATGCGAAAAACAATTATTTGATTGAATGCAATTTTTTCGACAAGCAGTTCTGGGTTGGATCATGCAATCGCATAAGAACACATCTTTGAAGTGCTGCAGCAGAACTGAGACAACTGACTGGCATTAGTCCATTAAGTGCAATGTATGCTGGATAAACGTAGACCTTCAATATAGCATTGCAGCAATTTACTACGCCGTATACTGGGTGGCGAGTGTTTGCCTAAATTAAATTGAACATTCTTATAATGATCAATGACGTGGTTAACGTATTTTATTTATTGTTTACGTACCCTAAAATAGGGTACGTTAAAATACGTACGTAGGCTACCTTTCAAAAAATAGAATACGTATGGTACGTACCCTCGAGCTTTGGCTGCAGCGCATTTGCAAATGGCGGCACATTACTAATGGTGGCAAAAAATGTGAAAGTCAGTGATTAAAATTCAGAATGAAGTTACCATAAAATAGCTACGGATGAGCCGACAATTAATCAACAAAATTACAATGAAATTAATCGAAGTTACAAAATTTAGACACATAAATATCAGGACTGGCAACGAAGCCTGGCCAAAGTATTAACAGATTGTAAAATCCGTCCCTGATTTCATACCAAGAACAAACAATAATATTCTTTTAACGCTTAACCATAATCAACTAACACTGAGTATGACGTCGGTTATTAGTAAACTACAGAGTATGACAGATTGGTTGGTCGTTCATTCGCTAGATGGCTTTCTGCTCCAGAGAGACCTCTGGCGAAAGAACCGACTTTGAGAACGACACGCGCAGGTGAGCAGTCTCGGCCAACTGGTAGTTATGTAGCGCCTGCGTACACAAAGACACCATATACACAAAGACACCATATACACAAAGACACCATATACACAAAGACACCATATACACAAAGACACCATATACACAAAGACACCATATACACAAGAGCAGTAATTGTAAAACGTCTATGGATCGTCATATGAAGTAATGATCGTCAATCAATCAATCAACCAATCAGTCAATCAACCTATCAAGCATATCTCCCCAGATACATTAAAATTAGCATTGCATGCAAAGCAACTGTACTTAGTCATAGACCGTTGGAGAAGACAGGTTGAATTCAGATGGGTAAAGGTAAGGGACATATTTAACAGAAATTAATTTTTTACCATAGGGCCTTCAGTTAATAAAATATTAACGAACAAGAGCAACATTCGCAGACATAATTATTCGTCGGTTTTCTCATTGTAAGTATAATTAAATTTTATTTAAGGTAGCAAATATGTAACAAGACGTGATACTTGCCGTCCTCTAGAGGACGCACTTAAATCTAGTCTAATCTGCTGCTAAAAGAGACAGCACGAAACAATGATCTATGAAAAGAAGAATGAGCGTACTTACGATTAATGCATGTACCGCCTCTTCAGTGCTACTCATCTGTAGCAACGCCATCTTGCGACCCGTTCTAAATAAGAAAATATGCTTCAGATAGTAATTGTTTCTGCTTCGAAGTAGATCGTTAATAAGATACTGAGTAAGTTAATGCACCTAAACGATTTTTCGTTATAATAATAACGATGACGACGACGACGACGACGACGACGACGACGACGACGACGACGACGACGACGACGACGACGACGACGACGACGACGACGACGACGACGACGACGACGACGACGACGACGACGACGACGACGACGACGACGACGACGACGACGACGACGACGACGACGACGACGACGACGATGATGATGATGATGATGATGATGATGATGATGATGATGATGATGATGATGATGATGATGATGATGATGATGATGATGATGATGATGATGATGATGATGATGATGATGATGATGATGATGTTGATGTTGATGTCGATGATGATGACGCTAATAATAGTAGAAAGTTTGATGATAATAGTAATAGTGTCAAAAACATAGGGCCAGTATAATATTAATGGTAGGCTAAGTGTAACCTAACAACAGTTATTCTAGGTGCAGCAGCAGATGAGGCAGCAATAGTATTATATTGTTGTATTGTTGTGTGGGGTGGCAGCTGTTGTTGTTGTTGTTGTTATATTATTTTTAGTAGTAACAAGTTCTATTTATCGGCAGCGCCTGTGATGGTGAGTTGCCTAATTCTGCAGCAACAGTCTCTGTGCGATAATGTGACTTAATTAAACCATGGTGACAGGGCCTACTATCCCCCCCTGGAAGGTGGAAGCAATTCCCCCCCCCCTAACAGAAACTGTTTGCCTATATTGCAAGCGCCGAAGGCGTGAAGCTGCAGCTGCGAGTGCCGAAGGCACGAAGCCCATAGCGACTAGGAGGTCTGGGGAGGCGTCGTAAGCTCCCCCAGCGGGGTCTGGGGCGGAGCCCCAGAAATCAACGCATTTTTAGCTGTTGGCATCGACTAGAGCGCATGTTTTAGGCTTTTGTTTGCTAGCTGTTTATGAACGATAAAGTCATGAAAATTTCACTTTTTTGGATTTGCACGCTGTAATTGTACCTTTTTAAGCTGCCATCTTCACAAAATTGCTCGTGAATTCAATGCTCAGAAACGTGGTGTAGGATATCGTAAAATGTCGCCTCCCCATTATTTATTATTTTTTTAATTTGCACAATATAATGGTGACATTCTAAAATTTCTCATTATGGGTTAACAGTGCGTTACACTAGTAGTCCTGTGAAGTTTGGAAAAGTCCAGTATTCAGTGAAATATCAACTTCTTGTATATAACAAATGCAGTGTCAGTAGATATAAAATATACTTTAATTTTTTAAAACAGTTAATGTAATTAATTATGAGTTGTGAGAGCGAGTGCCATATACGTGCAGGGACAAATGTAAGTGACTGCAAAGCAAAGGTCATACTAAATGAATATATACCCTTGAGATGGCGGGATGAACGTTCAAGGGGAATCTACCGTTGGTGCGGGGAGGGATGGTACAGAGGGAGATGCCGGGGGGATATGTCCAGAAGGAAATCTCTTATGCCCATCTATCAATAAGGGGGGATTTCCCTCTGGCACAAGTTGGATCAGGACATCAGACTACTTACTCCCCCCACCCCCCACTTGGCAAGCCCTGATGGGTGCGAATTTGATGGAAGTGCAAAGACAAAATTAATTTATGTGAGTGTTAAGCAAAAGTCAAATTAAATGAAGAGTTACCCTGTGTTATGACAGGGAGGGGTTTGGGGGGGATTTACCAGGAGGAAGTCCATGGCAGATGCTGGGGAATATCAGGGGAAATGTTCAGGAGTAAATATTCTATACTCAGCTTTATCATTAGGGGGGAAACCTTTCCCCCCTGGCCCTAATTGGAAGCAGTCTGCTTCCATCCCCCGATGGCGTAGTAGGCCCTGCATGGTGATGATGGTAGGCTTATGTTAATGTCATGTTGCAGTAGGTTGCCTCATAATAATTATTATGTTGCTTCGTGTGCCATAATTATGTCATATTGGGCTTTATGTATCGTAATGTTACGTTATAATTACGTGCTTTCTCGGTGGGTGGAACCCTCAACCTGGAATGGTCTTCCTCTGACCTTCCGCTCTCTTTGTAAAAATCCTTCTCATGCTTTCCACTCTCATCTTAAGACAGTCTTATTTGGCCTCGCTGAGGTTGGGAGCGCCTCTGAGTAGCCCCCATGAAGAGGCGCTATATAAAAGCATCTGATGAATAATGAATATTGGGCTTTATGCATCGTAATGTGATGCCATGTGATGTCTTGAAATCGATAAATTTTGTACGTACGCAAAGAATTTGAACCCTGTGACATTTCCGTGATGCTGGAAGACTGCAACGAGGTGATCTCGCGTCGTTGAACTTCTAAAGAAGAAGAAAAGCACAACACTATAACTTTTAAGAGAGGAGAGAATTATGATTAAAGTGATTCAGTATGAAACTTAGCTATTGCACATCACTATGATTAATTAATAATTATCAGTGCTGACCCGCTAACTCGTGGCCCGTTAATAAGCGATTCCGCTGAAAACTCGTTCATACAAGATACATACCGTAATGCTCAGTGGCGTAGACAAGGGATTTCGGGGTTAAACCTCCTATTAACCTAGGAACAAAGTTTTTAAGGTTATTTATCCACTTTAATAAGGAAAAACAAAACAATTGTTTGTAGTAACAATAGTTTTTCTTACTTTAATCCCTTGTTACTTTATTCCCTTTTTATTCACTGCAATACTGTTGGGTTGGTGTCAGCAAAGGCATCCGGCCAACATAAGACCCCCAACCCCCCTCCCCCCCCATCAGAAATTCCTGGCTACGCCACTGGTAATGCTTTAATAGCACCTGAATATATTAAGCTGTGAGAGTGCAGAGCTGTCTGTCTGTGTAATGTGCCACCATGCTATTGTTAATGACCAATGAACGCAGTTTTAGCGATGAGTGGAGTTGCCATGGCAACTGAAACTTACGGAATGTTCGAGAGGTGGAGCATTGGAGACGGAGGAAAAATGTTGCGGTAGTTTTTCGAGTTGGGTTTCTTGAATCGATGCAGAGGCGAGTTGGTGAAGTCCTTCGTAAGACCCGGATCCTGTGGTAGAAAAGCCACCACGGCGATTGCACACAAGAATATTGACCGGACAACGACGAACTGTACAGCTACTCTAAAGGTATGGCAAGTCGGGAACGAGGCCGTAGCCATTTATTGGGAGGGGTGCTTATACGACCGTGAGCAATCCACAGGCAATCGAAATCAACTGACTAAAAAGTTTGGAGAAGCATAGTGAGCCAGGTCTGTTCTAAGGAATTTTTAGAACTGCACAACTCCTTCTTTTCTTCCCCACTTTCCATGGTTAATTACTTCCAATTGGAGGACAATGACCTTTTTTGCTAGTTTTAGCTGTACAGAAGTGCTTTTACAACTGCACAAATCCATTTAGAACTGCACATTTTGTGTACAACTGCACGTTAAAAAGTCCTGTAGTGAACTCTCATTGCGGGTTCTGGACGGCCAGTACATTACACACTGTAGTTCTTACATCAATTCATCATTTATTTTTTATTTATTTATTTACTGGGTATTCAAAAACCCAAAACACCCTTCATATCATAAGGTGTATACATAGGTCTGCGGTGTAATGTATTCCGTATTTACTTCACGACTTTTGTCAGTAGAACCAACATGGGTTGTGCAATAGCGTCAATAAAATATCAGTTGCCTAGTTAGGCTATATGCTTATACGTTGCATGTTTTGGCCACTTTTGGGGTCCCCTTTCTTGCGGGGTCCCTCCGATCGGAGGGTAAGGAGGGCGGTCGCTACGCCTCTGCTGGTGCCAGAGTATAAACCATTACCTAACCACCCCACCCAATTCCTGCACCCTTACCGTCTCATGGATTGCACTGTACCCTTACCACCTGTCCTTCCAGAGGCATCTGTATGGTGGCGTGCAGTGAGGGTCGGACATCAATGGCTCTACCCCAGATCCTTACTTCTCGTAAATACGTCATTGCTACAAACATCAGAAATCAGAAGTCAGTGTTAGGCCGACAACGCATTCTATCGGTCGAACTCTTTGTTCTTCAGCAAATGGTTAAAATAGCCTGCTTGTCAATGCGATTGGTAAGTCAATCAAACCTCGTTTTTGGCTCTTGTTGCATGAACTGGTTGCGCCTTTGAGTAGTTCACTTAAAGAGACCGTAGAGACGCTATATAAATTCTCGGAATGAATGACTGAATGTGTGAATAGCAGATTCTATACACCAATCAATCGTAATTTATATAGCGCCCCTGCAAGGTACCTACTCAGAGGCGCTCCCGGCCGAGATCAAGCGTTAACACATTAACCAGCTACACGCATTTGCATGATAATGTAAGCAAACGTTTTTCACACAGCAACATGACTTGTGTTGCAGTCTTGACATGTCACTCCGCATTTCTGTAGGAATTTACGGCGTGATATTCTTCACCACCAACCCTCCCCCCTTTGCCGGTCTCAATGGACTCCCGACATTTTAGGTTCTAGTGAACGGCTCTCTAGTCTCTATCCAGCCAGAGACACTTCCTCATTCCTTCATTTCCATAATTTATATAGCGCCTATTCAACAGACCTATACTCACAGGCGCTGAGTAGATAACACATAGATATCAGATTACACAATGTATTGGTGGCCCCGTGATTTTTACCAAAACATTCTATAACTTAAAACTTTGTCACTGCTATGGGCCTAATTATTCCCAATTGACGCAGTTTTAACTTTATTGAAAATTTTCGGTAGGCCTATAGGATATTTAGATAGCTATTGAACGATAAATTTTCAACAACTCTAAAAAAATTCTATCCGTCCAATCAACCACAATACCACTGTCCACACAAATGTAATCGATACCGATTATCAACCGTACCGATATTCTTCGTTATAGAGTACGGTCTTCTAATCGGTTTAAAACTGAGCACGATATAAATGCAAGAAAACAACTAGGCCTATGGCCTGATTTTCTTATTAAACTGCAGACTGTATACGATGCAGTTTATTCTCATTTAATTAATATTCATGTAAAGTGATGATTATACTGTCGTAAAACTGACCAATCCGAGCCTGAACACAATCCGCCAATTGGACCAAAGCTGAGTGCTTCTTCTTGAACATGATCTTCACCCGTATGACGTCACCGTACACACCTGCAACAGATAATATGCAACCTGAATTGCATTTCCATCTAACTATGTATAGTTTGTATACTGTATTGGGCAAATCCTTAATTGTCTGCTTCAGCTTACATGCATGCCACTCTACGCTGGCTCCCTATCTATCCCAGCGCATCGAGTAAGAATTGCTGCTCTGGTTTGCCATTGTCACCTTCTCCAGCCTATCTATGCGAGCTCTGCTGTCCAGTATCTGTTGTGGTGGCTGGTAGAGCCATTCGCCCTGTATCTTGCGGGAGCTTTTGGTTTCCTCGTTTTAGAATCTCTGCCTGTCGGTGTCGTGCCTTTCAGTTGTAGGTCTGGAATAGATAGCCTGTTACCTATGGATGGCTCATCTGTGTTTTTTCACAGGCTACTAAAACCTACAAAAACTTATTATATCTGAAAGTAGAATATACAAAGCGCACAGAATTTCACGTCTGTTCATCCACTCTGAAATCGCATTTATCATTCAGATTATTCATTATTCATAATTATCATCGTCATCAATGTCGATATATTTTCATTTGCAGTCACAAAAAATCATCACTGTTCGTCATGAATATTCATCACTGTTCATCATGAATATTCATCGCTGATCCTCATGAATATTCATCACTGTGCGTCATGAATATTCATCAATCAGATTTATAACATTAATAATTTATTTCGTCATTCATATTCATCATTTACATTTATAATTCATAACAATTCATCACTCGTATACTCATTATTCAAGCAGGATAAAAATCATCTTACCAAAGAGAGTGAAGAGAGCGTCTGGTGTCACCATCTTCAGCACCATCAACCAGTTACAGGGAAAGAAAAACATCAGACATGTTAACCAGTCAACATAATCCAGATCCTATAACGTAATGTAATGTAATAACTCTCTTACTCAGTTCCACACGACAGCCAGCTAAAATAACGGCGATATCGAATTGTTTCATTCGTCCCAGTGCCAGGCTAGAATTCGGGGAGGTCAAGCCGTAGAGACAGCATGGCACTGCTGTGACCATTGTTTATGAAGTTGGTCGTGCGGTGGCGTGGGAGTAGAATAAGGGTATAGGATTGCTTGGTAAGTTTTGTTTTTAAGTCCAGAATAGGAAAACAATTATTAATCAGCTAATCAATGAGTAATTATTTCAGAGTAAGCAACACGGATATCTACCCATACGAGTTTAAGCCCTAAGCATGCACTGAGTTGATCCCAAAGCCGATAAATAGTGGGCCAGAGTAGGGGTTAGATTCCGGGTTAGAGTAAGGGTGGAGTTGGAGTTAGAATTTGTCATCATCTTCAACTGCAATGGACCTTCGCGTCATCGTTGCCATTATCATTACCACAGTCTTCGTAATCGTCATCATCATCGTCGTCATCGCTGTCGTCATTGTCATGATGTCATCATCGTCGTCATCATCACCATCATCATCATCAACATCATCATCATCATCATCATCATCATCATCGTCATCGTCATCGTCATCGTCATCATCGTCATCATCATCATCATCATCATCATCATCATCATCATCATCATCATCATCATCATCATCATCATCATCATCATCATCATCATCATCATCATCATCATCATCATCAACAACAACATCATCATAAGCATCTTTGGTGTGGGTGTTGAAATCAGTCGTATACCTCTTCATTGAGGTTGGTCACAATGAGAACACTGGTCGTCAGTGAGAGGCTGCAGTGGTGACCTTCGACTCCGGATGTGGTTCCTCTCGACGTCGACGGAAGTCTCAGAAGACAGTTACCCGGATGTAACGCTGGAACGGATGTGACGCAGCAAGGTGATGACGAAGAGGAAGAGGAGGAAGAACTGATGAGTTTGGATATTGGGGTTGAAACACAGCCTAAGAACGAACAACGAATAAAAACAAAGGCAGAGGTCGCGGTGGTGGTGTTGTGGTGGTGGTATTGGTGGTGGTGGTATTGGTGGCATTGGTGGTGGTGGTATTGGTGGCATTGGTGGTGGTGGTATTGGTGGTGGTGGTGGTGGTGGTGGTGGTGGTGGTATTGGTGGTATTGGTGGTATTGGTGGTGGTGGTGGTGGTGGTGGTGGTGGTGGTGGTGGTGGCGGCGGCGGCGGCGGCGGCGGCGGCGGTGGTGGTGGTGGTGGTGGCGGTGGCGGTGGCGGTGGCGATGGCGATGGTTTATTATTATTTAGTAATATTATCATTATCATAATTATTATTATTGTTGTTATTATTATCACTAACTGGTTTTTGAGAGTGTTTGCTTTCTTGGTGATGTTGACGGTTGACCCAATGGTGACCGAATCGTAGTTATAATATTGGAAGTCTGGTAGCAGGACAATGGTGTGGAAATGGTGGTAGTGGGGATAGAAATCTAAGGGTGCCATGGTCATGGAGATGGTGGTAGGACTCTCGACCTGGAATGACCTTCCATTGACGCTGCGCTCCCTGTCTAGAACTCCTCAGGCATTCCTATGATCCTATCCCACCTTATTTAGCCGCGCTGAAGTTTGGAGCGCCTCTGAGTAGTCTTATTGAAGAGTCGCTATGCAAATTCTCATAATGAATGAATGAATGACGATGGTTATGAGTTGGCAATGGTGACATTGGTGGTTAATTGTTGTGCAGGATGCCAATTGAAGTCATCGTAATTTTTTTGTTAATGGACCTCTGAGGCGTTTCTCTTGAAGTGGCGCTATATAAATTGACGATAACGATTGCGTTAACAAACGACGACACCTTGTAGGGTTGAGATGGTTCCGTATGAGAACGCAGTTGCTGAGGATGGTGGAACCAGTTGAAGGGTGGCTGCTGCTGCTGCTGCTGCCGAGTAAGATGGAATCAGTTGCAGTCTCTGGAGATCTGAAGAACATCGAAAGAATGATACGCATGAGTGATCGATGGTTTACGCTAGAGTGCTCACGCACTGTACATGATGCGATTGTCCATTGAACGGTCTGAAGTGCACTGGGTCTAGCAATGCTAAATGCTCGAGAAAAAGAAATGAGAGGAAGCAGGAAAGAGAAAGACTAACTGACTGAATGATCAGCTGAATGAATCAGCGAATCACTGAATGAATCACTGAATGAATCACTGAATGAATCACTGAATGAAACAATGAATGAATCACTGAATGAATCAATGAATGAATGAATGGATCGATGAATTAAGCAAAGAAAAAAAGAAGGAATGAATGAGCGAATGAGCGAATAAATAAATAGATAAATAAATAAATAAATAAATAAATAAATAAATAAATAAATACAGGGTCGGATTAAGGCATGTTCAACATGTTCGGCTGAACAGGCGCCCCCACACTCTAGGGGACCCACAAAATTTTGAGGATAAATTTTGCACATTCTGAGGAAATTTCGACCAAACGACTAAGAAAAAAGTCGTCTGCTATTTTTGGCAGGGAAAAATCTGTATGTTCTACAGAAATCTGGACCAAACGACTACCAAAAAGTCATAAGATTTTACGGCCAAAGATCCGCAAAAAATTGTCCGAACAGGGCCCCACATTTCTTAATCCGGACCTGAATAGATAATTATAATTAATGAATTTCTTTAGGAATTTACGAATTTGCGGAATTAACGAACGAATGCATTAGCGAACAAAGCGATTACAGACAGACAGACGGAGCTATACAGGCAGAGATACAGACAGTGAGACAGAGGACAGACAGGAAACAGACATTGGCCTACACTGCTGTGAGGATGGATTTCTTGCTATGCTGAATAGGTTGACAAGCAGGTACCCAGAGACACAGGTAAGAGGGTATGCACAGCACATAGGCACATTAGGCAGGCAAGCAGACAGCCAGGCCTACATGGTAACATTCTTACAGGGGCTGAACTGGGATGTAGAGGTAAGCTTACAATCGATGTGAAGTGGGATTGATTCGCCAGGTGGCAGCAGAGGATTCGTGTAGTCTTTAATGTATGCTTACAATCGATGTGAAGTGGGATTGATTCGCCAGGTGGCAGCAGAGGATTCGTGTAGTCTCGACTCTTTTCGTTGTTGTACCGAACGCTTAGCGAACGCAGCCGCGAATAGTCAACACGCAGTGTGCAACAGCCGTGGTAGACGCTCTGCCCAGTTAGACCCTAGATAGCACACAGCTGCACATCTCAAGTCAACAATCGATTGGAATTCGTTTTATCGATTGATTGATTGGTTGATTTTAATTGATTGATTTATCGATCGATCGATCGATTGATCGATCGATTGATTGATTGATTGATTGATCGATTGATTGATTGATTGATTGATTGATTGATATAGCGTTATTACATGTAGATTGAATGGCTGATTGATTCACTCAATGATCAATCAATCAATCAAAATGGTTGTTTTGTGGCCAAATTTTGCAAGTCAAATTTACTATTCATTGCAACTCTGTTATAAAAGAATTAAAGAAGCCCTGATAGGATAAAAAAAATCCCGTTAACTATGGACACTAAATTAGTTATCGATTGAATTTTTAGATATGTGGTGGCCTTAGCTAGACTTTACTGTCTCAAGATACAATGATTAAAGAGAAAAGTGACAAAGTGACGAAGCAAATGGAAGCAACTTAAACTGAAAGCAGGAAGAAGAAAAAAATAGACTGAAACTGAGACACTCAACACTGTTGAGTGAATAAATGATTTATAAAAATGTGATTGATTCATTAAAGTCCCATTCGTTCATTCGTTTACTCGTTGATTGATTGTTTGATTGCATGTTTGATTGACTTCTTCGTTCATTTCCTTCGCTTGTTAGTTCATTCATTCGCTGATTCACTGACCGATAGTTTGATTGCATAACTGATTGAATTATTCTTTCGTTCTTCATTGGTTAGTTTGCCTGCTTAAGCCATGAATCCCTAAGCTCTACAGTTTCGATTGTGTATTTTACCGTCTATGAGCATTTGTGAAACGATGCTTATAACGACGCTGCTCTACAATCTTGAAACAAGTAATAGCAAATAGTCAGCTAGTCACTCAACTCTTGGTTACCAGTCGTTTAGTTACAAGTTATTTCTCATAATTATGTAGGCTATTATTTACCATTTTTGCGACTTTAGCGGATTGTGATTCCTGGAATTGTACGAGAGCTTGAAAAGTATCTGCACAGGAATCAAGTACATGCTTTTTTCTTCAACAGTAACTTTATGGTATACTTCAATAAGTCAATAACCAATAAATCAACATTCAATAAGTTAGCAATCAAAAAGTCAACAGTCAATAAGTTAATAAATAATCAGGAAGGCAATAGTCAATAAGTCAACAATCAATAAGCCAACGATCAATAAGTTAGTAGACTAATCAGGAAGTTAGTAGTCAATAAGTCAACAATCAATAAGTCAACTATCAATAAGTTAACGATCAATAAGTTAACGATCAATAAGTCAACTATCGATCTGATGCAGCAACTCGATGAGCAAGAAACATAATAACGAGCTATTGTTGGATGGAACAGAGGACCAATGAAGACCGTAACTATGAGAAGAATGTTGATGATCAGATATAGTTAGTTAGTTAGTTAGTTAGTTAGTTAGTGCTTTCGGCTCGTAGAGCCCTAGCGACCACCATGACAAGCGACTTTCGCCTCTCGCCATGATGGTTTTCTTGGCAGGATACAGAGGTGGTTTGCCATTGCCTTCCTCCGAGACAATTATGGGTGAGCAACTTGTCCAAGGTCGCTACGCAGTGGCTTGAGGTAGATTCGAGAACATACCGCCATACCACCTTGTCCCATACCCTGCAGGAGCAGGGGGTTGTTTTAGGCTAACCCATAGCCGGATGCAGATTCACGTCATGCCCAAGACCTGCCGACTGCAGTTTAACGTCATACCCAGGACGAGCTGCAGTTTAACGTCATACCCAGGACATGATCAGATATACTATTATATATTATACTGACCGTTCTTTCGAAACGTGACGATCTTTAAAACCTGACCAAATCGCGAGAATATCTGTACGGAACAAAACAACATTCATCTTTTATTCAAACTGATTCTATTATTATTGGCTTTAAAAGCGTCCAATAGACCTACACCGATGCTTACAACATATCAGTCAATGGTGCGGAAACACTGGTCAGCAGGGCCGTAGCAACAAAGAGCGTGGCCCCCTCCGAACATATGTCCAGGGCGGCAGAGCCGTTTTAAGGCACAGGCCCGCGAGGCCCGGGCCTAGGGCCCCGCGCAACAGGGGGGCCCCGCGGCGACCCAAAATGCTACATTGCATAACAAATTAGCAACATGTTATACGAACTTTAACGTGTGCTAAGCTTAAATTTATTTTACACAGTACACTTTAATACAAAGATTGCTGTGCTCTAGCTGTGTATAGGCCTAGGTTCTTCTATCAATATTAATAAACGTAACAAATCGACACACATGCCCATAGAAGTCATGAATAGAGTACCGGCACTCTATATCTGAGACTGAGAGTTTGAGACGGGAATCGGGTTACGTTCAGTGTTTAATCTAAGCATCTCCCAGTGTGGAAGGAACTTCACCCAGAAATGACTACCCAAAACATTTGACCAAATTATAAGTTTGAATTGCTGCTTACATTATTGTATAATACACGAACTCTAGTAATATACCGTGATATTATTTACTATTGTATGATATTATGACGATAAAATCTATTAATGTAATAATATGATACAATCATCTTACAATGAGTATAATTTACTGTTAATATTTGTACAAGTACTATTTTTGTAAAACCAATTTTCGACTTTTTAGTGCTACCTTTCAAATTTAAAACTGTCGAAATTTAAAAAGGTTTTGTTACTTGAACACTTAGTAAAACAGCATCATTAGGCCTACTACATGACTTCCAGATTTTGGCGGTTCTTCCTTGGTTTGTGTAACATTTGTGGCAATTCCGAGAACTGTAGGCCTATCCTCCATGGTCAACAATACAAGCCTTTTTAGCAACGCGCGGGAATAAGCCAATTCCAATGCAAGAAAGTAGGTCTTATATAATTATAGCCTAGATCTGCCTGCAGTTATTCGTTAGGCTACTAGGCCTATTATGCTGTTGGCCTAATGGTACAGAATCAGCAGAACTGAGTTGCTGAATTTGATACGTCAAGAAATTATGATTGTAATAATAATTATATTAATTTTATTGAAACTTTCAACCACTCTTGTAATCAGCACTGAAATAATAATCTGTAATTTTGCTTAGATCCCAGCTTACAATGCTGCATGTGGCCTATCATTACAACGTGGAAACTGAATAAGGAATTATTACAATTGCAAGAACAATCATAGAAGTCTTAGACTAGGCATGTCAGCACTGCGAATGTTGAGCAATTTTGAAAAGATGGCAGCTTAAAATGCAATGTGAAAATTCAACAATTTCTGACTTCATGGAGGGACACATTCGGACATTCCTTTCCCATAGCCCTCCCGTCTCGGCGCTACACGTCTCGAGCAATCGACCGACAAAAATGTGTGTGTAAATACTTGTTCTCCGTCCCCAGAAACCTTGATTTGGCTAGACTAGATTAGACTCGTGGATATGTTTAGGATTAGGGTTTGTGCCTAGGGCCCCAAAACTCCTTAAAACGGCCCTGCAGGGCGGCGGGGCCCTTTACAATGCGGAAACTGGAATGTGGTATTTATTTCATGCAATATATATACAGGGTTTGTAACTTTGTATTCAGGGCTGCACTGGTAAATTTTGAGGTCAGTACACGCTGACCGGAAGAAAAAATCGATTTTTTGGGGTGCGAAATTTCTGATCACCTTTTTTTAGTCATCCGCCCAAGGTAAGTAGGCCTATATGCCGTATACCCGCGTATACCCTTGATTACAGCCGTTTGTATTGTTTAGACCTACAGTATAAATGCAGGCCCTATTACGTAGGCCGTACTTCACGGTTTTATCAGCAAAACTGACATGGCATGTGCAATAGGGTCAATAAAATTTAATGTCAGCTACCTAGTTATACCTTAACTTTTGTCACTTTTAGGGGCCCCTTTCGGTGCGGGGTCCCCTTCGGTCGGAGGGTACGGAGGGCGGTCGCTACGCCTCTGCTGGTCAGACCGCAGTCGGGTTAAGATCAGTTTATCTAGGCAATGATGCAGAACAGAAGCAAGATTCACTCAACTTTTTCCAAGGGGTCGTCCATAAATGACGTAACGCAATTTTGGACGATTTTTTACCCTCTCTCCACCTCGTCAGTCGTGGTGCGCCAACACAAAAGTCATATAGGATATCTAGTATGGAACCATCACGCATCGCCACAAATGTGTGGCCCCAGGTGCGTAAAGTCATTTATGAACGGTCCCTATAAGTGTGTATGATAAAAGAAAGAGATCGTTATTATAGCGCTAAGATCTGAAGGTGACCACTGAGGCTCTCACCTGATGCACCAGCTCTAGGGAGATGGGGTAGATCATGTTCAGCACGATGACTCGTAGCACTGAAGTCGGTGCCACTGCGTCTTCTCGAAACTTCGATGCGTCAGCTTCTAAAAGAGTCTGAAAAGTCACAAAAGCCAATGGCAATAACCTGTAATCTCTAAGTCCGGGGGAATGAAACACTTCGGGGCAAAAAATAACGATAATCTTCGTTTAATTTCAAAATGATACACCGCACAATAATTAAAAATTATAATATGACGGACGATCACAAGTTATTACAGGAGAAAAGAATAATAATGTGGACAGCCATGCAAGGCGCTTATCGCGACCAACTGCTCAATTTACCAACGCCATCTGCCGAATGGAAGGTTGAGAGGACCGTTGGGGTAGTGGGAAGCAATGCCGCATTCGTGCGCTGTCCACCATTACCATGAAGCACCCACCCCCTCAAAATAGCAACGCTGAAAATAGTAAGTAAGCATCACCTTAAATCTGTTCGCTTGTTCCACGTCGACCGTCAGCTGTTGATGCTTCGAATGCTGAATGTGAACCAATTGACATCTCATCATCGCTGGTCTCTGGCTGTAGTGCTTCACCATTCGTTCGGCCGACGACAGAGACTCCATCTCAAGCAGTGCCTTCGAACATTCAAAAGCACGATCAAAAACTCAATCAAAAGAACCATAAAGAGGACAATCTACAGAACGCTCAAAAGAGCAATCGAAAGAACAATTGAAGGAACAATCGAAAGAAGAAATTAAATTGAACATTCTGTCGAGCAACGAAAAGATGAACAATGTGTTGGGTGCGTAGGGCAATCAACATTGCAATGAAAAACATTAAGAACATAATAAAACAAAAACAACCAACCGAGCAACCAAACGAGCAGCGAATAGAACAACAAAAGAAATGCTAGGAATCGCATACATGTGAACAATCTACAGAACATTCAAATGAATCTAAAGAACAATAAGAGATTTTTAATCTAAAAGAGCAACAAAAAGATCAACTATTTAAAAAACACAGCAAAAATAGCAATAATCAAATGAACAGTCAGAAACAAAATTAGAAAATCAATAAAAGTGGCAACGAAAAGATTGGAGAAGCACAGTCGAAACAGCATTGCTGATAACGATAAATAGAGTCGACAAATTATTTCAAGCCCAGCCCATATCGGGGCGCCATAGAAGTCTTAAGTATTGCAAATGATAGGTTACCTGGTTCCGTCTGCGAGCCAGGACCAGGTTCCGAACGGTTCCGAATGGAACAGCGAGGCTGATGACGTCAGACTCCGTGGTTCCGGGTGGGATTCCCCGAAGATGTAGAACCCGACTGAATCTACCGGAAGTGGCCATAGATGCTGTAGTTGTCTGTACCTCTTCTCCAGTTCTTCTCATCTATAAAGCAGGCACATCACATCAAAACATCTGCACAGGGAGTAATTGCCATGGGTGTTCATGTAGAGCATAAATACACGTATTTGTGCTTAAAATGCATATGCATATGCGATAGCACATATCTACATGTAATTATAGTGCCACTATACTGTTTCTTCCCGTTGTTCTAAGACTTTTCTTTTCGAAGCCTTCTTCGCCATGGGAGAGCCTCTGATTAGGCTGTACTCTGAGAGGCGATTTGCAAGCCCGTAATATTATAAAATGGAATAGTATTGTCCTAAGAATTCTTTCGAGGGCTTCTTCGCCCTGCATGGGAGAGCCTCTGATAAGGCTGTACTCTGATAGGCGATTTGTGAGCCCGTAATATTATAGAATGGAATAGCATATGTCTAGCTTATTGGGTAGGGCATATCTAGGTTATTATGAAGAGCAAATGCTATCTTTCATGGAGCATACATTGAGCATGTCAACAAATGTGTTTAAAATATTTTAGGAATTCCGGCAGCGCATAACAAACATTTATATTGAAGAAGAAGACTATTCTTTGTTCGACCAAGAGAAGCCAATGGAAGAGAAAGAAAGTGCAGCCATTCTGGAGTGTGCTAAATTCATTGGCAATCAAAGACTATTCACTCATTCATTCATTATGGAGATTTGTATAGCGCCTCTTCAAGGTCACTAATCAGCAGGAACGGTCCCGACCGAACCACGGCTAAAAAGGACCGTTTAGTGTCGCGATAAAACGACTCTGAGCAAACTATAGGCATAACTTGGCGTAAGGACATAATTATATTCATGTGATGAATGAGTATAAAAGGATAAGTAGGCTATACAATTATATCATCAAACATAATTGTATCCATAAAATTATACATATATATATATATATATATATATATTAATGGGCAGTTAACCTTGTTTGAATCTGAGTTAATAAAGTTGACCGATGTCGTCGCACTCGATTCGTTGCCAATGGAAACCAAACACCCGTCATCATCATCAACGCTCTCTTCCTGCTCCTCTTCCTCCTCTTCCTCCTCATCATCCAGTTCGTCTTCATCATTCTTTTTCATCGCAGCTTCCGCAGCCAGTGGCAACGATGACATTTTCGTGGATCCTCTCACACCTACAGTCGTCAGAAATAATTCATACTTAATCAACATGTGGAGGTTGAAGTATCACCTCGATATCTGTAGACAACGGTGATATGTATAAGTATATATTGTAAGTATATGATTATACATATGACTGCATTAATATAATTATATGATTATATGTATATATAAGTAAATGAATGATTTAGGCTTTATTTATATATATAATATATAATATAATATTATATATATTACTTTTTATCAGCGACTTTCCTAGCTCATCCCCTTTATTACGCTTTGTTCTATTTTCTGATGATACTAACATTTTTACCTCTCTTAAATCCTATGTTAAATCACTCTTTCATTCGATGAACCGTGACCTCACACACGTTGTTGATTGGTTCCGGGTTAATAAACTATCTTTGAACCTTAATAAAAGTAGCTATATCTTGTTTTGCTCTCATCGTAAATCAATTCCTGATATAAAATTAACAATTTCTATGGACAACTTCAATTTACCCCAAGTAACATCAACTAAATTCCTGGATGTCCATGTGGACCAATTTCTAACTTGTAAGGTTCATATTGAAAACATCTCTAAAAAGATAGTTAGAGGTATTGGTATCTTGACTCGTATCGCTTATCTACTCCCACCTCGAATTAGACTTAGCTTATAATTTATTACTCTATTATTAATCCATATCTTTCATAATGCAATAGTGTTTGGACTTCTAACTACTCCTCTCGACTTACAAGACAACCTCACTTCAAAACAGAGCTGCTAAAATTGTTATGGGACTCCCCCGCTTTTCTCCTTCACAAATCCTATTATCCAAATTAAGAATACTTACCTTTGGTCAGATAAGAATCATGCAAACGTCCGAACATATGTTCAAGCATATACACAATCTGTTGCCTTGTGCCTTTGCTGACTTCTTTACTCTGACATCTAACTTAGTTCCGCATAACTTCATATCCTCGTTTAATTCTAGAGGAATTATCGCTAGAACAAATACTCGTATGTTCTCAATTCAAAGTGCGGGTCCAAGAACCTAGAACAACTTATACCCTTGCTTATTCGGAATTTCTTCTTTTTCACTTTGTTTGAACGTAAACTTAAAAATTATTTACTAGACGCTGCAGAAATACGTCCACGTAATAACCTTAAGCAGTCCGCATGCGTTGAGCTACACGTCCACGTTATTATGACTGAACAGAAAGAAGTCCTTTCTCTGGAACGTGCCCCGATCAAAATAACCAGCAAAATGATCGACCATGCGTTACTTATAAATTATTATACCAGCGTCTTGAAATAAATAATGCCATTCTATAACGGCAATTATTTGTCTTGGGGGATTGCCAATTGTCTTCTTTTCAACCGGGGCTTAACCCACTCGAATAGTAGGCTCTTCGAAAAATGAGATAAAGACCAATTTGCCCTCATAAATATCAGTTCCCGCGGTCCGCTCTGCCCCCCAGATTTATAGGCCTACGATTCTAAAGGCCAAGGCACGTTCAAAGACAATAATCCACTACACAGACAAGACATTTGTCTGTATGCTTATATGGACAATAGTTATATAGCGCATAATAAATTCGATGGGATTTGTACGAGCAAGCTATTCTCTTAAATCTGACTATCGAGAAGCTGGCATCATTTTCACATCATGTAATGTCTCCAATTGAAATCGTGTGTTCAGCAGACAACAAAATTACGGCGCCAAACCCATATGTATGTATGTATGTATGTATGTATGTATGTATGTATGTATGTATGTATGTATGTATGTATGTATGTATGTATGTATGTATGTATGTATGTATGTATGTATGTATGTATGTATGTATGTATGTATGTATGTATGTATGTATGTATGTATGTATGTATGTATGTATGTTTGTATGTATGTATGTATGTATGTATGTATGTATGTATGTATGTATGTATGTATGTATGTATGTATGTATGTATGTATGTATGTTTGTATGTATGTATCTATGTTTGTATGTATGTTTGTATGTATGTATCTATGTATGTATGTATGTATGCATGTATGTATGTATGTATGTATGTATGTATGTATGTATGTATGTATGTATGTATGTATGTATGTATGTATGTATGTATGTATGTATGTATGTATGTATGTGTGTATGTATGTATGTATGTAAGTATGTATGTATGTGTGTGTGTGTGTGTATGTATGTATGTATGTATGTATGTATGTATGTATGTATGTATGTATGTATGTATGTATGTATGTATGTATGTATGTATGTATGTATGTATGTATGTATGTATGTATGTATGTATGTATGTATGTATGTATGTATGTATGTATGTATGTATGTATGTATGTATGTATGTATGTATGTATGTATTACAGTCTTCCATTAAAATAGACCAGGCCTATAACTGATCTAACTTTTATCTGTGTGCTATTGTTAACACACGCATAGTTATAAGTATGTTAATTGAAGCGTTGAAAAGCTTAGTCCACTATTATATAACTTCGCCTGAAATTATAATGCACGAAGTAAAAATATCATTATCATAAAATAGCAACTATTTAAATTCATAATAAAACGTTACGGCTTTGCATCTGTCTTCCCAGAATTTTCATGGCTGCTCTGTCCATGAATTGAAAGTTCACTGCGAAGCGTCAGTGGTGATGATGATAGCTGTTGTAGTGGTTAATAGCCTTGAGTTCGTAACAGAGTTCGTGGTGGAAGGCAAATGATGTAGATGAAACGAAGTCAGCGTGACACGGTGTAATGGCGTGAAGGGGACAGGTCGGTAACTGTCGGTTGATGATGAAGTTGAATGAGTCAAAGGAAACGAAAATGTTACCGTATACGTTTGGATGCGTACAGGAACACATCACAATAGTTGACTGACTCGTTTTCCGTTTCTGCTGAGACGCGTGATTGAGACAGAAGCGATGCGTTGAATGATGACTGGTACGTGATGAATAACGTAAAGTGGCAGTGGCGATGTCGTACCTGGAGTATGGCGGTGAGCGAGAGACAACGTAGGAGGTGTGTGAAACGAAGTGTACACGGCTGATTCAGTGTACTGGTGATGAACAGAATCAATGGATCGACGTCGGTGAAGATGATAACGTACTTGATGATGCGTAGACATGTGCGGCACCGTAAGCTGAAGGTTTCTGATGTGATAATGCGTGACTACGGATGTATACTAGCGTCGACGTTGTCCGATGACGTGGCTCGTGATGACTTCAGTACCGGTAACGCCGACGTTGTTCGATGACTGGGTGGCTCTTGCGATTTGTAGGATCGACGTCGGATGGTGAGCGAGGAACGACAATGGGCGGGCGGGTGGTTGGGTGGATGGATGGATGGAAGAATGGATTGATGAATGGAGCTCAACGTTCAGAAGCTGGAAAGTGTTCGTAGAAGCGGTGTAGCATTCTTACCGTCGGTACGAACTGGTGTGGTCGGATGTTGATGACTTCAGCGGATGATGATGCTGTGTCGTTGTTGGCGTTGTCAGCGGATGATGATTGCTGTGTCGCTGGTACGAGAATCGGTTGGGCTTCTCCACCAATTTGTAGTGTCCTTCTGGTCCTTGGCGAATACAAGTTGATGACCAGGAATGACGAGGGAACTGAGTCACAGAGTTTCTTTATTTCAGTTTGTTTTATTCGTAGTATAACAGTAGAACGACATGATCAGTTACAATTGTGATTACAACGACGACGACACCATGTGAAGACAGAACGCTGAACGACTGACTGTCCGCTTATCCTCGCTTCTAACATCTCCGCCGTCTGAGCCTCTCAACGACGCGACTAGCTGACTGTTCTTGAGCTTCCAACGTATACGGGCAATACGGCATCCAGCCTTGGCTTTAAGCCTCGGCCTTCTGCCGACTATCTCAACTGTCTGAACTCCCAGTTCTTGCTTCTTTGCTGACTCAAACCTAACTGGTCACTCTGGACTGAATCTCTACTGGCCACTTACTCAATCTCTCTTGACCGACCGTCTGGCCTATGTGTTCCAACCCGATTGGTCTGTTGCTATAGCCAATCACTTCTTGCTCTCCCTACCTGTACTTAACCTGTAGTCAGTCTGTCTGTCTGTATGTCTGTCTCTATCTCTCTCTTTCTGTCTCTGTCTTTATATGTGTCAGCCTCAGTCACTACATATGTATGTATGTATGTATGTATGTATGTATGTATGCATGTATGTATGTATGTATGTATGTATGTATGTATGTATGTATGTATGTATGTATGTATGTATGTATGTATGTATATGTATGTATATCAATGCATCAATGCATGTATAACTGGATGTTAGCTTGAATGTATGTGTAAGCATGTACAAATGCATAATTGCACATGCTTGTTTTTCCCGTTCTTGTGTCCAATTCGCTTGACGAGCCTCCAGCTCAATAAATAATTCCTGCAACAAGCTGCCAAATTACTCTAGGCAGGAAACTCCCTGGTCACCAGGTGGCGCAATACTGTCACCAGATGGAGTAGTGACGCAGTACAGAACACGTGACTCTAGATATATCGTCTGCGGCGGAAGATGGATAGGCACGTGGCTAAACAAAGAACAACGCAACGTGAAAGATCGGCGGCAATTATGACGACCATAGATATAATATAATTATGACGCACTGCCACAATGACGTCTCTGATTGTACGTTGAGGACGCGTTTTTCGTTCAACATTAAGTCGGGTGCGTTTTTGTCCTAGTCGTCGCTGTTCATCATTCATCGCCGCATCGTTATGCGCTGCCATCGGCTGGAGACTCAGACAAGTGATGTCTTAACGACCCTTGGAGATTGTTAGGAGTGGCTGATGCGAAGTGGATGAGAAGAGTGGGAAACTGTAGGCCTACTCGAGGAAGAAATGTCTGATAAATGGAGGCACAAAATGAGTGAAATTAATGTGGCTGGAACGCTCAGACTGTATGAATAATACGTATATTGATAGTTTGCGCGAATGTTTTGAAACTGTTTATGTACATAGCGTCTGTTTTTGTATCTCACAAAGAGTGCATACATGGCTGTGTAACTGAACATAATTATGCTATTTATGAAAGTGTATCTGTTTGTGAGTGTGTCTCTGTCTATCTGTCTCTGGCTGTCAGCCTGTGTCTGTCTGTGACTGTCTGTGTTTGTATGTCTGTCATTTTCTGTCTGTCTGTTTTCTGTCTGTCTAAAACGATAAAAAAAACGATGCGAAAAATCTAAAAAACGAAAAAACGACCGGTTTTTGGAAATAATAAAAAAAGCGAAAAACCGTTTTTACAACTATGGAATGAAAGTCTATTGGTAAATATGTGGTCGTGTCTACTTGTGTGCGTGAGCGAGCGCGCGATTGTATGTGTGTATGCCTAAAATAAAGATGATAATAAATTATAGTATTCCGTTGCATCGTAGGCCTATCAATTAAACTGATTACCACTGCTCTCTCTCTCTCTCTCTCTCTCTCTCTCTCTCTCTCTCTCTCTCTCTCTCTCTCTCTCTCTCTCTCTCTCTCTCTCTCTCTCTCTCTCTCTCTCTCTCTCTCTCTCTCTCTCTCTCTCTCTCTATCTATCTATCTATCTATCTATCTCTCTCTCTCTCTCTCTCTCTCTCTCTCTCTCTCTCTCTCTCTCTCTCTCTCTCTCTCTTTCTCTCTCTCTCGATGACTCTGGTTAAGTGAGCAACGTGTAGGGATGTCTGTCCTTGCTTGTGTCTCTGTCTATCTGTCTATCTGCCAAACTGTCTGTCTGTCTGTGTCTGTCTGTCTGTCTGTCTGTCTGACTGACTCTCTCTCTCTCTCACACACACACACACTTACACATACACACACACTTACACATACACACACAACACACTCAAACACACTCTTCTTTTTTGTGTCTGCACGTGTCTGTGTCTGTCTCTCTCTCTCTCTTCTCTCTCTCTCTCTCTCTCTCTCTCTCTCTCTCTTAATCTCTCTCTCTCTCTCTTAATCTCTCTCTCTTAATCTCTCTCTCTCTCTCCATCTCTCTATGTCGCTCTCTATCCGCTTGTCTTCTCTGATCGCTGCTAATCCTTTTAAGAAGAGAATTTGTCGACATCAATCGAAACGTGTTGTTGCATCTCTCGTCCGCAAACAATTCGATCAAGTCAGCCTTTGTCTGTGCCATTCTATGTCTGTCTATGTATCTCCATCTCTCCCTCTATCTCCTCCTTCTCTCCTCTCCATCTCTAATTCCGTCTCTTCATCTTACTGCAGGTCGAAGCTTCACTTACTGCAATATGATTATTACTATGTTAATTTTTTCGTTATAATTAAAACTGTCCCCGAGGTAGGCCATATAGTAGTGTGGTTCACAGATACATGGTAAAAAATAAAGTTCAAGCTAAAAACCAGGGCACCCTACCAGTTTGTTAGATCTATCATTAGTATTATTGAGACAAAATTTCAGCTTCCTCTTCAAACTGGAACCACCCTACCCTAATCCTATAGCCTACATAATTCCTTTATGGACTAGCCTACAATAAATAAGTTAGATGGCAGAAAATAAAATTTCTGGATAGCTCCTAATTGTTGTTATTATTATTACAATCACTCGCAAACCGCTGTCCTTTCGAATTACATGTAGATGGCATCAAAATCAGGTAGGATTGCAAGATTCTCGATGACCTTTTTAACCGACTTTGCGCAGCCAGAAAATTTCTGAACTGTTTCTCAAAAAAGAGTGTGCTCTTGGGTATCCATCCCACTACTCGCGATTTTCTGGCGGCTTAATAAAACTAACTATATCTTATATTGCTCTCATCGTAAATCAATTCCTGACATAAAATTAACAATTTCTATGGACAACTCAAGCTCCAAAATTGACTGGAAAAACATCCATCGTTTGAATTATACATAGCATTGGTATCAGGCAGGACTGCAGCATTCTCGAAGACCTTTTTAACCGACTTTGCGCGGCCAGAAAATTTCTGCGCTGCTCCACAAAAAGAGTGTGCTCCTGGGTATCCAGCCCCAGTACTCACAATTTTCTGGCGGCTCTCTAAATGTCACCACAAGCTCGGAAAATCACTCGAAAACCGTCGGCCGTTCGAACTAGCCTATTTTATAGCATCGGAATCAGGCAAAATTGCAACATTCTGGATGGCATTTTCGGCAGACTTTGCGCGGTCCGAAAGTTTTTGACCATTTTGTTTATAAAAAAAATATAATAATAATAATAATAAAAATAACAACAACAACAAAAACAATAATAATAATAATAATAATAATAATAATAATAATAATAATAATAATAATAATAATAATAATAATAATAATAATAATAATAATAATAGTAATAGTAATAGTAATAGTAATAATAATAATAATAGTTATAGTTATAATAATAAAGATATTTTATATTTTATCAGGAAAAAAGCAATAAAAATGCCTCACGTGATTACATGCACATTTCCATCGAGGTATCTCGCTTGCCTTTCGTTTGGCTGTCGATTATTCCCAGCACCAGTAGCAAGTATACCAAGCAGCAACTAACTGCAGCCAAGAGATTTTTATCAGCACCTATATTTCCCCAAGACCTATCGCTTGCTCTCCAGTCTCACTTATAGTTCAAACGATCTTCTCCTCACGTTGACGGAGTCTTTCTCTTTCCTATCGTGCGATTCTCATTCTCTAACGTTCTAAACTGTCCGTGTCTGCATCCTAGTGAGACTAACCGTTCGTTCGTTCTGTGCGTGCGTGTTCAACCCGCACTGCTTGGTAAAACGTCCGCTGCTACGGTCATCTGATACTTGTCACCGGCTGTAGGAGACTCACTCAATGCCAGTCTAGGTAACTGTAGGCCCTATAGATGTATAGGTGGCCTCGATTTTTATAAAAGCGACGGTGCAGCCATGTATATTGAAAGTGGGGCCTGTCTTTATTATTATACTCGAACTCATATCGACATTACATTATATCAAGCAAGAAATCATTGGGCAATGGCATGGGTAAAAACGGAGCCCGTCAAGAGCAACAGTTTAAACAACGTTGGGCTCCGATTTCCAGTATGCAACTGCTTGCATTGATAGATCTCAGTTGTTTAGATTTAAGCATAAAACTTATTGAATTAAATAGAGACTGAATGCAATTTTGTGTAGGGCATAATTTTGGCATCAACCCGACTCATTTTTCAACGAAATGATCAGGAGATATCCTTGACCATCACTGCCCATTTCAGTGGGCCTCACGCCATTTTGGTTCCCGTACACAGACTTTGCTGGTCCCTCCCGTACACAGACTTTGCTAGTCCAGATTAGAATCTATGAAATAAACCACCTTCGGGTCCGCACCACGATAGGCTACGCAAGCTCTCAAACACAGAGTGACAGAGTCGCGGAGACGTGGTCAGCAATCGTTTTCAGTGTGCAAGCACTCTGGCCGATGTAGCCTAGTTTACAAGGCCAGCAAGTTTCATGCCTAGTTGCAATCGTAATATAAAAAATTTTAAATAGTGATTGTGCTGCGTGTTTATTTATTTCGTTGTATACAAGGTCGTAGCCAGGATTTTGTTTCGGGGGTGTTTACTCGATCTTGAGAAAGCCGACAAGCAACCGAATCAACTGACATAAAGTAGCTTCCACGTCATCATCATATATCTATATTATAATTCCGAAACACTTTCCATATGTTTGTTTATTTGTTTGTACGCTTTTGACTCTCCCGTGCAGAATAGGCTCGGAAATGAAACAGCGTCGGTTTACAAAAATTATTGCAATCGATTCTTACCCAAATTATAAGGTCAGCGCAACTATTTTCAGGTTTTAATTCAGTTTAAAACAAAAGTTATTAGCGTTTTAAGACAGATTTCATCAATAATTGATCGCTTTAGTCAAGAGTCTACACCGCATGACGTCATACCTGCCCAGTAATAATTTCCGTAGCGCCCCGCAGGGGTGGGTCAAGTTTGGCTTTTTGGGGAAGCGAGGTGGGGTGGAAAGTTGGCGAAAACCCGAAATTTAGCAGTCAACGATGGATACCAGAGTGGAGTAGTGTTTAAAACCCTAAATTTCACTTTAGAACTCGTGTTATTAGCGTTTTAAGACAGAAGCGTTTTAAGACAGATTTCATCGCTCACGCTTTGGTAAACAGTATCGAGCTTTAGTAAAGAAGTCTACAGCCCGAATGACGTCATACAAGCCCAGTAATAATTTCCGCAGCGCCCCGCAGAGGCGGGTTACGTTTGGCTTTTTGGGAAAGCGGGGTGGGGTAAAGGGTTGGCGAAAACCCGAAATTTAGCGGTCAACGTTGGGTACCACAGTGGAGTAGTGTTTAAAACCCTAAATTTCCAGGGCAACGCCGGGGTACACATCTAGTAATTATATAATATTATAGGCCTATATATACCGTCGTGATGTAATCTATTGTAAAATTTCACATGGAGATAAGAGCCTTAAAATTAAACCCCGCCCTAGTTTTTACAACGTGTGTTAGTAAATGCATAGGAGTATTTATTTTTTTACACTATTTCATTTCGGGGATGTTCAAGCACCAAAAGCATCCCCCCACCTTAAATACGGCCTTGGTTGTGCAGTTCCACCACACTTATTTTATTTGGAATGCTGGCGTGTAACAGACATTGCAAAATACATCGGATTCGAAACCGATTAGAGATGAGTTTATCGTGAAAATAACGAAAGAGAAGCATCCCATCTTTTAAAAGATATAGGCCTATATGCCTAATAACCCTGGAGGAAACGACAACGCAGCAATTTCCCGGCAGACGGAAGAATTGCAGACGTCGATTATTCTACGGAGTCCCTCCGGCCATCCGTCACCTGTAGATTTCACTCTTTTCTGATTGGTTCATTTCGCCACACGTGACAGTACGCCATATTTGATTTACCGATGAAAGTGGGAAACGACATTCGATGAAACTATTTTGTCGTTTTTACGGCAAATGAATATGAGTCGATAACCGGTTCCGGTACCTGGTAACGAAATAAAGTCAATCGTCGTTTGGTGCGAATGGCAATCTCATGAAGTAAAAGGCTAAAAGTCAAGATCGACTGGAAAATGCAAGGAAGCAAAGCCTAAGGCATATAGGCCTATGCCGATTTCCCCCCTACCCCCAAAGAGTGAATTCCCATCTTTGTGCTAGCGCAAAGCGAGAAAAAAAGGTATAGGAAGAAGCCACAAAACGAATCTAAAGTAGCATCTACTGAAACTATAGAGTGATAGAAATACGACCATACGAAATTTAGTAGTTTTTCTAGATCTACGGTTCTACTGTAAATCACTTTCACGAATCACAGACACGACGCGTGCAGAGGAGTTCCATGCCCTGCGTCACCATTCTACTTCTAAAAATTTTTGCTTATAATACAGTCGATGCCTGTGGCTACTCCGTAGCCATCGAAAGGGGGGTTCCTGTTCTCATCAACCACATCCCTTCATCTGGACCATGTTTTCGGCGAAGAGGACCGGCAGCTGAACGACCTTGAGAATGGCCTCACAGACGCCCTTGAAGGCCGAGATGCAGGCCGAGAGGGGCGCGATGAGGACGTAGAACCATGCGACGAGGAACCCAACTGGCCAGCCGACGAGGAGAAGAAGGAAGAACCAGAGGATGGACCACAAGATCCCTGGACAGATATCCGCCATTGTTTGCTAGATATCCTTAGATAAATCTTGATCGTGAACTCTGAATGTACAAAGCGCTACTGTAAAGGTAATAGCAGGGCACAAGCTTATTCACGAGCGCTGCGTCGTGTCAGAATGGTTGTCAAAACTTTCAAGGATGGTCATGGGATGATACGCGTTGGACAAAATAGTCCTTTTGTCTGATTGACACGGTTGTGTGTTGACCTCAGTCAACAATAATTTTCGACAATGTTTCTCAGAAGTTTCCACAGTAATAGAGGCATATGTTGCACCTTTACTTCCAACTTTACTAAAGTGGCGTTTATGTCATGAGGACTTCAACAGACGCTCAGATGATGCTTTTTCTGCTGAGGGCAGCTACTGGTTACATCAACGCCTCCCTTCCGTGCTGTTCGTCAATCGATAAACGTTATTGTAACGTGATTTTAAATCCTTCGATTTCTCCGACAGTTAGATCTATTCCGGGACCCTGTATACAAATTTCTTTCATTCGTTCTCGATTTTCACTAGGTCCTGATTCTTCTTTTTGGCAAGCCTATACTGAAATGATTCGGGTCTTTAGGTTTTCTGCCCGCTTTGGTGTTGGTGGCCGTCTCCTTTTTGTGTTCTGCAGAGATTCTGCGAATGATTCCGATTACTTGACAGCTCGACTGTGGATCGCCCTTCTCCACGTCTGCAATGAAAGGCAATTAATTGAATTAGGCTGCTGTCTTCAACAGCATAGACTAATTATTTTAGTCATATAATCTTCGTCATCATCATCATCGTTATGACAATCACTGCTTTTTATTGTCTATTGCATTGCTCAGATTAAATTATATGGTTTATTTTTTCAAACTGCAGTCTGCACACTGCCTATACTAAAATTGAAATTCCCATGGAAACATTTAGCTTTGTATATTGGAAAGTTCACATGCAGTAGCAGCTTACAGGAAGATATCCTATTAATCAGTGGCAGTGCTAGGGGGTTAGGGGGGTTAAGTCCCCTCTATAAAAGGCTAAGCCCCCTGAAAAGGTCATCCGGGTTTTTTACATGCAAAACTGCCTATATTTCTACGATTTTCGACCGGATGACTAAAAAAAGGTCGTCAGAAATTTGGCGGATGAGAATGCAAAATTTCCTTCGCGAGGACTCAGCCCCCAAAACTGAAATCCTGGCGCCGCCACTGCTATTAATAGCATGAAGACCAAGCCACCCTGGCTCTCAATCAAATCCTCCTCCTCTGCCCTTCTTCCCAATCCCCAAGACACGACTGCCCCAATTTAGCCAATCGATCTACATGTAGCCTATACCTCTGACAGAATCTCATCGCTGGAACAAACCTCCGTCTGAATGATTCCGAAACTTCTCAGTTTTCTTCCACCAATACAATACCGTCGTCACTCAAAGCCCATGACTCATCTGACTCCGACACCTTTGCTTTTCACTCAACAAGTTCATCAATCCTAACTGCAGTCTCACACTCTTGAATAATTCCTTTTCCCCCGTGCAGTCAATCCGATTCTCCGCCATCCGGGCTTTCTTGTAACTCCACTGGACATGGATCTCTAATTCGACGGTAACGCTTGTTGAAAAGTTGGTGCCCTGTCCTACGCTTAGCTTCAGAGTAACGCTATAGAAGTGTGGAGTTTATCATCACGACTGCTACTAGTACTATCACCACCACCTCTACCACTCACTAAATACAATTACTATTACTATTAATTGGTTGGGTGGAATATGGTAGGGTAGAACAGTGGCGGCGCCAGGAGGGCTAGGAGGCTAAGCCCCCTAAAAAGGCCATCCGTCCGGTTTTTGGACGTTTCGACATGTAAAACTGAAATATTTCCACCAATTGACTAAAAACAGGTCGTCAGAATTTTTGGCGTCTGAAAATGAAAATTTCCTTCACGTGGATTCAGCCCTCCACAAACTGAAATCCTGGCGCCACCACTGGAGTAGAATCGGATAGGATAGAATTATGGTAGGCAAATAGGTTAGGATAGATTAGAGTAGGTATAGACTTAGGCAGAACAGAGTAGCTAGGTTAGGGTATAATCGGATAGGCTAGAAATAGGTAGAGTAGAATTGACCTCACCAAAACACACAGATCAGATACTCCAATAAATAAAAGAATTACCGACAATTATTATTGTTTTCTGGACTGTCACCTTTCAGCCACACCTCTTACCTTCCTACAGTAGCGTCACTGACTACTCTTCTTCCATTTCTATGACAAGACGTACACACTGCAACAATCTTCCACACATTTACTATTTGACTTTGCACCCCAAGGTGACTCCAGTCACCATTATTAAACATATATGTCTCGATGCTTACCCGATCGCTGATCGTAGAAACCGCGCAAACCTGTCTGATGTGAAGAAGCAAGTCTATAATTATTATGGGCTTCTGAACATAGCGACACAGCCTATATATCCAAAACAAACTAAGATAAAGATTAGCTTCTAGATTGCTATACAGTAGCCACCGTATATGAATATATATGTCGCATATTATATACATCATAAATATACAGTTCTGGTCCTAGATTGCGTGTGTTTAGGCCTTACTGCTTATCAGCCGTGGTGAACAACTGATATCAGATTGATCAGGATTGTGATCACCATGGTAGTTGCAACACACATGCAGAAACAATTCGTATATATAGGACCACATGTTTAATATTATTGTAGGCTAACATGTTTATATATATATAATTATATATATATATATATATATATGTTATGAGTTTGGGCCCACTCTATACCTGTAGTGCATCCCATGAAATTCTTCTCGGCTCGCATTATTAACCTGGTATGAAAACTGTGGAGATGACGCGGAAGACCAAGAAAGAGATGGTTGGATGAGGTACTGGAAAAGTCTGGCATGAGCCTGAAGGAGCTAAGAGAGACGACAAGAGAGAGGAGACACTGGAGAGGATACATCACGACTGTCGCCAGAGCTCCAAGAGCTGACGGCACCAGGTGACCAGGTGACCAGATGATGAAAACTGTGTGCGAACTCCATGATCATATTAATCGTAGGGAACTTCGGTCAAAGCACTGTTCAACGTCATGTTGCTAATTATAATTACAGGTGACTTAGGCCTGAGTATAACCTACTGCAGTGTTGACCATGTATGGTCCATAAGATGATTACGCTGGAGCCGGTTGCCTAAGAAACTGCGTCCACTTGGCCATCGTTCATCTCAGATTCCTCTAATCAAAGATAACATCGAATAAATCAAATAGTTTGACATCCTGCAGCGTGTAGGGCCTATTTATAGGCATCTACAAATAGCCTGTAGTAGGCTACCGGACTAAATGGCCCATTATTCGGCCTAGAGGTCAACGAGGTCGCAGGACAATCTCCTTATCGTCTCGTGGGCTTGGATATTTACATGCGGCTACGCTGTTGCCATGGCTACGCTGTTGCCATGGCTACGCTGACACCATGGCTACGATGGATACATTGATGGCGAAGGTTTCAGCTTGCAAATGTTGTGCTCGAGTAGGCTATAGTGCTTTTCATGTAGGCTATGCTTTCAAAGAGTGCGCTTCAAAAGAAACGTTAAACACTGGCTTCTCCAATCTATCAGAGTTTAAAATGTCTTCTGAAACATATCTGATATACAACAGTAGTGATTATGTTCGTCGCCTTGCAGCCGGAAGGTTGCAGGTTCGAATCCACCTCAAGTCGCCGCGTAGGGACCTTGGGCAAGTCCTTCACTCGCAATTGCTCAGCGCTTCGGCGTGAAACTCCTATTCAGTGTCCGCTCTGTAGTCGGGAGCGCCTCTGGGTAGGGAGCTTGAAGGGGCGCTATATAACAAGTGCACATACAAACAAACAAACAACTGGCTTCTTCAATCTATCTCATTTTCAAAAAATATATTTGGCAAATCTCTGGAAGGTCCTTTCCAGAGAAGTTCTCATCCATAAGAGAGGATGAAGGAAAACGATAATCGGTGAAACTCTGGAAATTCTCACTTAGAAGATTTCAGACCATAATTTCAAGGGTTCATATTTCTCGGTTGGTTCGCTCATCCCAAGTCAGCGAGCATTCTCAGATCAGAATACAGATCCTGTGAATGTCCAACCGTTCCACTTACAACTACCATGCATGTAGGCCTACCATTGGCTATAGGTGACATTAACGATATGCTTGTAGTTAACGTAGACAAAAGAACTTAGGGGCCTAGTAGCGGAGACTGCGTATAGAATGTTAGTATTGCCTTGGTCTGTACCGGTATTGTATTCATAAATTTATCAAGTGATTCTCACAGCGCACACCATTCAGAGGTGCTCCTAGTGCGAAATAGTCAGCGAAAAGAAAGCGGTTTTTAGACATCGGAAAGATGCATTTGGGGTAGAATACCAGTAGATCTAAATAGCAAAGAACGTGCGGCCAGTGGCGGCGCCAGGATTTCAGTTGGGGGGGGGCTGAATTTGCGGGACAAAATTGTTTTTTAGTCATTTGGTCGAAATATTGAAAAACGGTCCTTTTTCATATCCGCCAAACTGTCTGGCAAACCTCGTGCGTACCTTTAGGGTAAATTTGGGGGGACTAAAGGGGGTTAATCGTGGAAATATTTCATTTTTGCATGAAAAAAATGGATGGCCATTTTTAGGGGGCTTAGCCCCCCTAGCCCTCCTCCTAGCGCCGCTACTGAACGTGTCCGTGGAGAGGGCTGATTTCAAAGTGCAGGACCAATGAGAGAAAAAGCTTGAGTTTTGGTCGTAGCAGTTCTTGTTCGCGAGACAAGAAGATCATAGTGGGAACTAATAATTATTGCGAAAGCGTCATCGCGTGCTGCGTGTTGCGCATTTGATGTAGCGCTATACTGAAGTGTAAGTCAGTGACAATGTTGCGACTAAGTTGCAATTTCCAGGATGCATCAACAAGCGCATGCCTCGTCTGTCAGGAAATTCTGTTCGCACAGAAATTGCAGGAGGATCTTTCTGAACGTAATTAGAGCTGCGAATTTCAACGATCAATAACCCATTAATCGATTTTCTGTGTATATGTAAAGTAGTCTATAGCCTAATGTAATGTAATAATTCTAATAAAGAACATTCCTATCGTATCTTATCTAGACGCGACCATAAACGTAACAGTAGGCCTATAATTACATTGATATTTTACCCTAACTTTATTTTTAAATGCCTACCATCAACCTTGGACTGCTGTGGCCTATAATATGACCGTGAACTTAAATCAGGTATCATTTTCTTATCTGTATACGGAAAATGGCCGTCGTCGCAAAAAAAATTGTATTTATCTAAGTAAGTATATAGTGCCTCTTGCAGTAATGGCTATTCAGAGGCGCTCCCAGCGTAAGCACTCAGAAGAAAACAGTTTTCAAGAAGTGGACTAGCCAGTCACCCGACAAAATCTCATTCCGAATTTTCGGGGATGTCATTTCCACGAGCGCTTTCCCCAAAATAAGCAATCCCCTAATTTTTAAAAAGCTAATTCTGCGTATAGGTCGATTCTTTGTGTTTATCGACCGTTGCAAACCCTTAAATTGTTTTGACCAGACGATCATATTAGTGATTATAGTACGAAGAATAGGCAACAAATGATTCTAAGTTTGCAGCGTATCATTTTACACCCCAACTGAATGAGCTCGTACCGCTCTGTTTTCTCGTTTCCCTCACTTCCTCCGCCATAATGCTATTATTATCGTGCTTTGGCAAAGCGTTTATCAACAGTGGATAGGCTGTCTTTGGTATCATATAGCGTCGCACTTTCGCTCTACCATTTGCAGTTTCACCATGAGCGTCGTTCCCATGGTTACTGCTACAGCGGCTTGCTGAGTTGTCATAGAGACGACGACAGACGTAGACGGTCCCGGCAGGAATGGGGGCATCCTCCGCTGTCTGCAACAAAGAAATAAACAATGCACTGAATATGCAAGATTACATGTAGCCTAAATATTCAGATGCAAATATTCTATTCATTGCATGCTAAGTATAAATTTATACATGCATATGATATTATGATATATTATCATACTTTATTTTCACTTAGCATTTTTTTGTTCTTCCTTATTTAGTTAAGAGTTTGGACTTTCTAATTTAGTTAGGTTACCGTAAGTATAGCCTAATTGTAATCATTCACTGTCTTACTTAAAAGCAATATTTTTGACATTGTCGGCCATTGCATACCTTTGTTTACATGTACGTAGGTGTGCCTATTATGCGGGATCAGTGATCCCTTCAGGGTCTATCCTTGTAGCCATTCCCCTATAAATATGTGATTGCAATTTTACTACTGTAAAAGAACATGGCTGGTTTCAAAATAAATGATTGATTGATTTATCGTAATATGTTATGCACAATATATCATATTATATGCATATGCAATTATGCATAATAATGTATAGGCTAGGCCTATATTTAGCCTTTAGCCGATTGGCTAGAATTACTCTTTTTGTCGCAATTTAACACAGGGTTGGTGCCTCATCTTCACGGTTACCGGGCAGGGAGCTTGTGCAGTGGAAAACAATAATTATTATTGATTCTCTCTCTTTATCTTGGATGTTTTCATCAGCCTTTACCACAAATGGAAAATGATCGCATACGTCTAATTTTTCACTAAAATACTACACATTATTATCCGTGGCCACATTGTTTACTTGGGAAATTGGCGAACGACATCGTGAAAAAGAATCAATTCACTAAAATTGTCGTCAATTATTTCGATTAAAATTCGATATTATTTATACGCCTATTCGTCCGTTATTTACGAGTAAATAAATGAATACCAGTAAGCAAATAATTAAATAAATAATTAAATAGATGAATGATTAATAATCGTCCAACCGACCGTAATTTTGAATCTTCGCAGCTGCTGTACGACGGGCGAATCGTTTTCCCTCATCTCAAATCCAGAGTAGAACCTTCTAATTTTGTCCTCTACGAAGGTCAAGGTCTCGTCACTCGATTCCTTGTCGAAGGCGATCTTCGTCGACTCCGGGGTCATCTTCGATCGGAAGTTCATCTTCGCCATCATCGACTGCTTCCTTGCGGCTGGCATCCGACGACTATCGAAAACGGAAAAGAAGATGTTCTGCTTCCGCTCCTCGTTCAGCTCCTGGTGGTGGTCGCCGATCTTCAGGGCGACATTTCGAAGCCTCAGATCGCTGACTGTCTCCTCAAGACCCAGCAACACCTCCTTGTCCTCCTCCTCATCCTCGCTCTCACTCGACCCACTTCTGGTACCATTTTCGCTGACATACGTATAAGCAGAACCAACTGTTCTGTTCGACTGAGCGGAACGCGCGGCTCCGCTCGAGTTCGCACCTGGCATTGGACGAACGGAACTGGAGTAGGCGGAGCGTATCGTACCGGTTGGAGAGGAAGTGTCCCCCACCGCTGTCGCCTGGTCCGCTTCCTGGATGAGTACCCGGACCAGGTCCAGCTTCTCCGGATCGACGTACGAGTTCTGTGGAGTGCTGAGGTAGCGTTGGATGGCGTCGTTGTGCTTCCTCTTCGGTTTCGGGGGCTTGGCGTCCTTCAGTCCAAGGGCGACGTGCTCCAGCTCTCTCCTGCTCCTCGGCAGCAGTCGTGTCGCCCTTTCCATCATCAACCTCCTTCCACCGATGGATAGATCCGTCTGCTGACGACCATATCCACCTTCCCTTGACTGAAGGTATGCCCGCGAAAAGCGTCCAGTCCTCTCCGCTATGTTCGACTTGTAGTAAGCGGTCACCGTCAACTGACTACCCGGCGCCGTTGACCTCCCGCCGGTGGTCAACCGCTGGTGGTCATCCGTTTCTGCTGTCGGCTGACCAGTACGGTTTTTGGAATCGCCGGATGTATTCTTGTTTGGTCGCGACTTTTGGTCAAGCGACTCCTTCCGCTTCCGTTCGTCCAGAATCATCGACAGGTGGCGGTAGAGTTCAACCTGCGGAAAAGAGACAGCGGCCGCTAGACGTCGCACCACTCGATTAAAATAATAATTACTTGGATAGATCTTGACCACTTTCGCCAAATAAAATTCTTGCGCTGTCATTTAATATGCGCTGTATAATGTATAAGCCTTCTCGTATATTTCAGAATCAGTTCAGCAGACCTCGCCCTTGACCGTGTGTCTCCTAGAAATCGTTATAGTCCTTACAGGTGTCCTTGCAATTTTCTTGTTCTTATTTCTGTGCAGGTCGCTGTCTTTGTGCCTGTGTCACGAAATAGAGTATCCCCCGTATTAATTGTATCCCCCAAATTTAAAAAATCGAAAAAACCGCTTCCGCGTGTATTGTTTTTTGCAAATTAATTTTCATCTGCTTTGTTTTGAACAATCACACTAACAGGTGTGTTTATTCCTACTAGATAATTTGTTTCCCCCTGTTTTTAGAGCACTTAAAACATTTAAAACACTTAAGAACACTCAGAGTCACTAAATAAATTCGAGTTGCCTTTATCCGAGCATTGCTTAGGACACTTAAAACAATTAGAGTCACTTTAAATTTTGATTACAGCATAATTTTTTCTATTATGCGCATTTTTCAAAAAAAGGGATAGAATGGTTTATCCCCCCGGATAGCATAGACCGGTTAATTCCATCCCGGGGGATAGATTAATTCATCCCCCCGGATAGCTTTCAGGGGGGATACTCCGTTTCGTGTCACCTGCAGTTAATCTTGCCTTCTCCCTTGTCCTCTTGTCCTAATCACTATCCTGTTCCTTGTCTGTGTCCTTCTCTGTATATGTGACCTTGTGTTTAGATGACTGACCTTTGATCCTGACCCGAAGGTCATCCTGGCCTTGAGTCGTTCGTGAACCCTGTCGATGAGGTATGCGGATGTGGAAGAGTTCCTGGCCCGGTTGAAGAGACGGTCGATGCTCCTACTGTCCAGATGGAAGACCTCCAGCTCGCTCTTGCTGACCACGTTCTGTGCATAACTGTCCAGTCCGATAACGAACTCCAAGGCACCTACGCAATGCGCATGTTGATCAGTCTCTTTCAGTGATGATTGTTTGGTTGATTGATGGGGTTGATTACTCGGTTGATTGATGGTTCATTGGATGATTGAGTGGTTGCTGATTGGTGGCTAATCGAAGGGTGATTGGTTAGTCGATTGACCCGTCATTGGTTGGTTTATTTGTCAATTCAATCATTTATATTTTTTCTGGTTGGCTGGCCGACCGGCTGACTGACCGATTGATTTGATCGATCAATCGATTGATTTATTGATTGACCGATTGATTAATTTATTGATTGATGGATTGATTGATACACCTGATCATCATTCTGTTTTCACCTCCAAGGAAGTCGCGCTATTTATATCGACAACCGCATAATAAAGCTACAAAACATGTGTAGTTCCTCGTCTGTAGGCTCAAGTAGAATAAGTAGACTCTTGTTCAGTAAGCGAGTAAATAAGCAGGTTAACAGGGAGGTAGGTAAGTAAGTAGGTAATTAAGCAAGAAAATAGGCAAGTTAGTAGGTAAGTGAGCAAGCATAATTATATATTAGTTAGTCAGAAGGTAAGTAAGCAAATAAGTGAGTAAGCAAATAGGTGCACAGATAGGCAGATAAGTATGTAGGTAAGTAAGAATGAAAGTAAGTAAGTATATAAAAATTATTATCAATTACATCAATTATTAAATCACATACCCATCGGTATTTTCGAGTACATGGTGCAGATAAAGCATTCTAGTTACGAACGAGTTTAGGAAGGAAAGATGGAAAGAAGGAAGGGATGGAGGAAGGAAGAATGGAAGCAAAGGATGAAGGGATTGAAAATGGGAAGCAGAAAAGAAAAATATAAACCTGCCAACCTATGACCTCAGTTTGATCAATGGCGCAAATGTTTTGGCATTTCGTCGGCAGGTGACGCTCTGCAGTCACGTGATCCACTTCCGGTTGACCTATTTTCTGATCCGCCTGAAACTGCGAATCCTTCGTGGATGGCGCTTCTTTCTTTTCAACGTTTCTGTCGTAATTGAAAGCAGAGAAGAGTTCGATCCATTGATGGAAAAATTATGGTATACAACTATACATTAAACTGGTTGAATATTGCTAAATGCGTTAGAGCCAACGTTGCTCGGTTCTATACCACTCTGCACTATTCTGCACCACTCCATTCCATCCTACCATATTCTATGCAACGCTTTTCTATCCCGACCTATCTTCGGAAAAAGTGCAGTGGTGGGGATTGGTGGTGGTCAGTGGCGTAGTTAAACTCCCATTGGCTTAGGAAAAGTTTTTTAAAGGTTATTTATCCGCTCAAATAAGAAAAAACAAAACAATAATTGCTTACAGTAACAATTGTTTTTCTTACTTTATTCCCTTTGTTACTTTATTCCCTTTTTATTTACTGTAATACTGTTGGGGGTGGGTTGGTGTCAGGAGGGGCATCCTACCAGGCCATAAAACCCCCAGCTCCCACCCCATTCATAAATTCCTGGCTCAGTGGCGGCGCTAGGAGGGATGGGGGGCTAAGCCCCCCTACAAGAGGCTCAGCCCCCCCTTAAAAAGGGTCATCCGAATTTTGTACATAAAAAAATCGACGATTTTCGGTCGATGACTAAAAAAAGGTCGTCAGAAATTTTTACGGATGAAAATGTGAAATTTTCGCAGCGAGGCTTCAGCCCCCGAAACTGAAATCCTGGCGCCGCCACTGTTCTGGCTACGCCACTGGTGGTGGTGGTGGTGGTGGTGGTGGTGGCGGTGGTGGTGGTGGTGGTGGTGGTAGTAGCAATAATAACTGATTAATTATTCATTAGTAATAATTAATCATTATGAGTCCTAGCCGAACCGAACCGACCCACCTGGAAGAGTTGAGTTCGGCCAAGATCTTCCCTTTCTTATCGAAGATGGTCGGGTACTGATGAGGGTGCATCCTTGCATCAACCGTCACCAAAGCCTGTCCCCGTATGATGAAGTCCAGCCCGGTGACTGGTCGACCCTGGCGGACAACACAGCAGTCGAAGGGATAGACCCTCTGGACGAGACTCATGTCCAGCAGGCGCTTCATCTTCGTATGCCAGTTGCTGAAGAGTGAAGATGTCTCGATGAATTCCCATCGCTTCTTACGATCCGCCTCCTGCCGCTCCTTCAATCATTGATATTCCAAACGACAAAAACAGAATAAACAACGGAATGAAACGTCTTTTTTTCAATAAAAAATGGTTGAAATAAATCAAATCGGAAAAAATATAATTGGACATTGTTAGCCTATATATTGTACTGCAGTTTAAAATTAAAAAATCTTCTATAGGCCTACGCAATTTAATTTTAACCAGCACGCAAATAACACAAATGTATTAGTAAACAGTAACTAGAACTAAGTAAAACGGTCAAAATATTGACCTGAATTATTAGAGGAATCCATGAAAGTACCGAGACAGAACCTTTAGGCCTACCACTCCCGAGTCTGACATAATATATTTTTAGCCGAGTCAATCATTAGGCCCAATTGGAGACTATAATACAAATAAAATTAAGAAAAATAATTTCAGACGGTAGGCCTAAATAAATGAATTATGGTCACATAGAAAAAAAACGGAAAAGAGATGAAGAATTAAAAAAACCGAAAAAACCCGGGGTTTATGTAAGAAAAATCAAGAAACGGAGAAAAAACAAAACAATAGGCCTACAAATACGATACAGTACAATGCAATACAACACCATCCAATACAATACAACCAACAATAGAAGCTTCCATTAGAACATAATTAGGCCTATTGTGTTCTTACATAGGCGGAGACCTGGGCCGAGAATTGGGGGGACGGAAAGACGCGAGATCTTCCGGAGAAATTTCTGACGACCGGCGAAATATGGGGGAAAAATGTTTTCGCCGCCAAAAAAAGTTGATGACCTTTTTTCATAGTCATCCGCCCAAATCTCGACGAAATTTTCTATTTTCGCTGCCAAAAAGTTGATGACCATTTTTTAAGGCTTGACGCTCAACGGTTGGGGGGACAAATGCATGGGCCGTCCCCCAACACTTTTATTGGGGGGACCGTCCCCTCTGTCCCCCTAGGTCTCCGCCCATGTGTTCTTAATTTCTTGCTCTTGCCCAAAAAATCATTCGTGACCATTGTGTCTGCCCCAATTGCGAATACTATTAAACCTATTTCCATTTTATTTCTCGCAATTGCTGTAGAGCCCCATTCAAGTTCCCTAGTCAGAGGCGCTCCCGACTATAGCGCGGACACTGCATCTGAGTTTCACGCCGAAGCGCATGAGATGAGCCATTGCAAGTGAAGGACTTGCTCAAGGTCCCTATACGCGGTGCCTTGAGGTGAATTAAAATCTGGAACCCTCCTGCTCCAAGGCACCGAACCACCACTAGGGCCTACACCACCGCGACCCACAACTCTATGACTGCGCAACGTCTCTGGAACGAACCGCGTCCTGGATTACTCATCTCCCCTCATTTTCCCGCTCTTCCACTACCACTACCACTACCAGTCACACGTCATCGTCGTCCGCAGGCTCCTCTATCCATCATCAGTTTGGATTAGATTAAGACAAGATTCTCGTTTGTGCTGGGAATGAACAGGACTAATTGTATCGTGAAGCATCTCAGTTCTAAGTGAACATTGTAATGTGAAGTTGTGAACGGATGTTGTAAAGTGTCTCTTCAGTAGGCTACGTCCGTAACGGAATGCTACTGAAGAGATTTTTATAGCGCCTATTGAGTGCCTTGCGTTTAGAGCGCGTTTTAAGTACGTTTATTATTTTTATAGCGCCTATCGAGCACCTCGAGTTTTACAACGCCCATCGAATACATTGAGTTTTATAGCGCCTTTTGAGTATCCTGAGTTTTACAGCGCCTATCAAGTATATATGTATGTGCACTTGTTATATAGCGCTCTTTTACGATAACTACTAAGAAGCGCTCCCGACTAGTCGACTACATGTACAGCGCGAACACTGAATCGGAGTTTCACGCCGAATCGCTGAGCAATTGCGAGTGAAGGACTTGCCCAGGGTCCGTATAGGCTACGAGGCGACTTGAGGTGGATTTGAACCTGCAACCCTCCGGCTGTAAGACAACGAGCATAATTATCCACTACACCACCGTGCCCCACCCAAGTACCTTGAGTGTTTCGTCGAAGAGACCTCTGTCGATGACGAGAAGTTCGCATTCTTCGTCTGCGATGATACTTCCGCTGCGGATGCTCTTCGTATCGATCAACGCCATCTCTCCGAACCCCTTCCCAGCCTCTGCACCACACAAGCACACACAGACTTCGGTCGAGCTCTCCAATTACGTCCCTTTTTGTGACGGATATCCTTGTCAAGATGCTCTAGCGCATTTTGGGCATCATGAAGGCGCTCCATAAATGGTCCAATACGTACAAACATGCAGGGCTGAATAAAATATTGCGGGTCTTGGGAGTCACTTAATTGGGCTCTTATTGTCAGTCACTTAATTGGGTTCTTATTGTCAGTCACTTAATTGGGTTCTTATTGTCAGTCACTTAATTGGGTTCTTATTGTCAGTCACTTAATTGGGTTCTTATTGTCAGTCACTTAATTGGGTTCTTATTGTCAGTCACTTAATCGGGTTCTTATTGTCAGTCACTTAATTGGGTTCTTATTGTCAGTCACTGAATTGGGTTCTTATTGTCAGTCACTTAATTGGGTTCTTATTGTCACCCATGCGTCGGTTTGTGTTGCTCCGGCTTTTCGTAGACCAGCGACTCCCAGTAGTAGAATAAAAGCAAAAAGTTTGAGACACGTACGTTGGACGAGAAATCAAGAGCTAAGGGGTCAGAAGTAGAAATGGGGGGGTTACCTTCAACACGAACCCCGACAACTAAACCACTGGCCACAATGATAGGCCTACAATGCAGAGTAGCCTAATGTCTATACGAGGACGAGTAGCTGTGACGATAACAATAATTACGACGGTGATGATAACGGCGACTATAGCGATGACTATTGACGATAACGATGATGATAATGGTGACGATAACAACAATTATGACGATGACGATAACGATGATGATAACGGTGACGATAACACTAATTACGACGATGACGATAACGATAACGATGATGGTAACGATGACGATAACAACAATTATGACGATTACGATGACGATAACGATGATGGTAACGATGACGATAACAACAATTATGACGATGACGATAGCGATGATGATAACGGTGACGATAGCAATAATTATTACCATAGCCATGACGATAACGATAACAAAACGGTGACGATGACAATAATTATGACCTGACGACGACGATAACGATGATGATAACGATAACGATGACGATAACGACGACGATGGTGATAACAACAACGATAACAGACCAAAGCTCGTGATGTATCCGCCGAATTTCGATCGGTCAAGTCTTAGGTATCGCTTTCCGCTTCTGTCCCACACCTCCTCCCACTTGTCCTCATTCGCCGTCACCTCACGACCTTCGTGACCTTTGTCGTCGCTGTAGAGGTCATCCAGTGCGGCGAGGTCGATGTGCAGAGACGCCTTACCCGACAGCATCACGTAGAAACTACCAGGGCATACAAGTAAATAAGAGATTACGTAGCGCAAGTACAATGATTTCTGGGTGGATGATATGTATGCGCACTTGTTATAGCGCCGCTTCAAGCTCTCTCTACTCAGAGGCGCTCCCGAATGCAGAGCGGACACTGCATCGGAGTTTCACGCCGAAGCGCTGAGCAATTGTGAGCGAAGGACTTGTCCAAGGTCCCTACGCGGAGACGAGGTGGATTCGAACCTCGAACCTTCCGGCTTCAAGGACCGACGCCACCACTACACCACCGCGCCCTACACGATGATGATCATGATCATGGTCATGATGTGGTGAAGGCTGAGGCGGCTGCGTTGGTGATGATGATGACGGATGACATGATGATGATTTTTGCTTTTGTTGTTGTTGTTTATGACGGTGACGACGACGACGACGACGATGATGATGATGATGAGGATGAGGATGATGATGGTGGTGGTGGTGGTGGTGGTGGTGATGGTGATGGTGCGGTGGCAATGACGATGACGATGATGATTGCAGCGACAACTACGATGGCAGTGGTCATGATTATATGACAACAACGACATCGTAGTCGCCCCTCTACTCACCAATCACCGATGGTGCCCTGTCGAATGATGACCTCATCTCTCGGAACTTTTTTGTAGTCGCAGAAGCGAAGTAGCGTCATCAACTTATCTACACATATTAAATGTCATATGACGTCTCACGTCGAACTTCATGACGTTAGAAATCGAAAGTCATGTTGCGTATAAGGCCTATAGCTAGATGACGTCGCAAATCGAATTTCATGTCATATGACGCCACATGACTCGTGTGACGTGCAGTAGCGGAGGTTAGGGGGGCTAAGCTCCCCCCATAAAAAGGCCATCCATGTTTTTACCATGTAAAAATAAAATATTTAGACTATTAACCCCCTTTATCCCCCCCCCAAAAAATGAAAGCAAAGGTACGCGCGAGATTTGTCAGACAGTTTGGCGGCTACGATAAAGGACCTTTTTTTAAAGACCAAATGACTAAAAAAAGGTCGTCAGGAATTTTGGCGACTGAAAACGGAATTTTTCCAAAAATCCAGCCCCCAAACGAAAATCCTGGCGCCGCCACTGGTGACGTGACGTCTAGTTCAAGTCATTAGCTTAACTCTGCATAATTGAAGCTTCCATTTATCGAAGTCGCGGCGGAGGAGGAGTAAGAGGTGGAGGAGGAGCAGGTGGAAGAGGAGGAGTAGGTGTTGGAGGAGGAGCAGGTGGAGGAGGAGGCAGTCGAGGAGGAGGAAGTTGAGGAGAGGAGGAGGAGTGGAAGAGGAACAAGTTGAAGATAAGGAAGAAGAAAATGGGGTGAATGACGTGGTATTTTTGGTGGTATTCTTGAGGTGGCGTAGATCCATCGTCATCAAGAACACGAAAACCTGAAATAATTTCACGTTGCTGGTAGTTCAGTACGGTTAAAATATAGAACCCATCCTTCGACATGGAACCGGAAAAGAACCATGCAGTGGTTTCCATCCAATACCAACGGAAAAACTGGCAAGAAGCATATGACCTCACAATAAATCAAGGTTCGACATAATCATCAACGACTCTTTGACCTACATAGGTCACGTGACTCACGTCTACCGGAAGTATAGTTGTTGTTGCATTAAACACGAAAAATATTAATGGCACAAATAAATTAAAATTCCTAAGTTTATTGGCTGACTGTAACAGTCAAACCTTCGCAAACTGAAGACTCGTACATTGTTTGATTACAATTTTGGTGGAATCGACCCTTATAGACCCGACCCACTGCGGCGCACATGACATAAGTAGGTCGATTCCGCTTGTAAAGTTAACTTGCAATTGAAACGACAAATGAACCTTTTTCGAGAGCGTGGAATGGTGTAGCGATCTTCGCAAACCACGGAATCAATATCTCCATCTCCTCCTCGCTTCGCTCCATTTCCGGTCGTTCAATCAGAGCAACGGTTCTCCTCAACATCCGACTGCCTTGTTCCGCCATTCTATCAACTTCGTATTACCTCTGTGGTACAGCGCGGATGAAGGTAACAAAAAACAACTTGGAGGTATAGCCTAGTTATGTAGGCCTATTTAGCCTGTGAAAAATGAACCGACACACGAACATTTCAGCACTGCACAGTAGCATTTAGCGGCTTTAGCCTATCACATTATGAGCATTTACCACCTATAGGTCTAATAAGAACATTTATCACATAGGCCTACGACTAATAAGAACATTTCCACACAGGACTAATAAGAACATTTCCACCTAGGACTAATAAGAACATTCACCACCTCGGACTAGTAAGAGCATAGGTCTACACCTCCCAGGACTAATAAGAACATTTATCACATACGACTAATAAGAGCATTTCCCACACAAGACTTATGCTATAGGAACATTTACCTCCCAAGCAGAGGGGGATACAGCCATTCTGGAAGGGACAGCCAAAATTGTTGGTGTTTGGTAAAACAAAAGATTCGTTGGTTTTTCGCCGAAAAATCGGATGACCTTTTATTAGTCTTTCTCCATAAAATTTCTAAAAGCCCGTACCAACTCGGGTTATTATTTGAATTTTCTTTAGTCACAGGCCTATTCTACTTTTCCTCTCTCTACCACATTTCCCCGCTGCTTGTTGAATCTGATGGGGGCACGTCCTGTGCAAATATCTGAATGTGGGGCATGGCCGGATTGGCCCCCTGGATCCGCCCTACTCCCAGTGTGAGAATTGTGGAAAAATAACTGGGGGGGGGGGGGGTTGGACCATTATCCACTTTGAATTTGGGTTTGAAAAACAGACTTTACTATGGAGCTCTAAGAAAGACTGGGGTTGAAACCCCCCAACCCCCCGGCAATTCTCACCCTGCCTACTCCCAAGACTAATAAGAACATTTACCTCTCAAGACTAATAGTCTAACAACATTTAGATCTACCTCCCAGACCTTATAAGAACATCTACTGCCTTCATTTTAGGTGTAACCAGAACACTTAATTAGCAAGAACATTATAAGCAGGCTTACATAGCAAGAACATGTACCACCAAAAAGAACATTAATTTTAGGCCTACCATGCATAGGCGTAACTTTCTATTGTGACGGTGGTGTCCACTCACCACCACTTTTAAAAGTGGTGGTGAAATTCACCACCACTTTTTGGTCCTGCAAAAAGTAATTTTTTGGCATGGAAGCATTTGACTGTCTTCCGCTAAGGCTATATTCATTCTTAAAATCAAGAGGCAGAGTAGGAAATAGATAGGGAAATTGAGATGAGGTAGAATTATAGAAAGAACATCGCATCAAAGTTGATAGGGTGCTTGATAGGACTGCATATTTACTTGCTTCTACTTCCTGCATTCCAGGACATCAGCTGTTTGGCTCTTCGATTCTCGTCCACGCGAACAACGTGCAACACCCACCTCAGTATTCTTTTTCTAATGATGTTTTCCGTATCTTCTTGACCCGTCATCTCTTACGACTTTGTTTGCTATCTTGTCCAGCCACGATACATATAGACTCCTTCTCAACCACCTTTGGTGTGCTGCCTCCTGTCTTCTCCTGTTTGTTACCGTCATGGGCCGCGTCTCAGATCTGTATTATGTATACGCTACAGCACTGTGCTCACAAAGTGAATGTTGCATAGCTTTTTTACCCGGGGGGGGGGTTAATTGCAAACCCACCGCGGAACCATCCTCCTTTATCTTGGCTTGAGACGGGTTCAGGCTAACCTGAGATATTCCTAGGCGGAAAAATTGTTGTCACTAAACCGCAATAACCGACCTCAGTGTACCCTACATAGGCCCTACATAGGTGCTACAGACGTCTTCTTAAAGGAAGCATAATTATGTCCAATAGCCTCCACCTCGAGCGGGGGGGTGGCAAATTTTCCCGCCCCACAGTTCCAAACAGATTTATGACCCTGACCTTTCTTTAAGTTTTTTTTATTGGACGATGTGTATTTCATTTTGGTGTAGGTTGGACTTGACATTGTGAAGTCGAGTTTCTGTTAAAGTTCATAATAATATTATTATCAAATTCATAACGGAAAATTTTAAACATGACTGTAGCGGCTTAATTGTAGCTTACTGTTCAAGTGCAACTTTGCGAGTGACCGAAAGTGGCGGACAAAGTAAACTCAATTCGATTTGGCAGGGAGAGTTCATCATAGCGGAAGGCGAGGGTAGAGAGAAGAGAGGGAAAATTTAGTGAGCAGACAAATAGTCACCACCACTTTCTGGGTGAAAGTTACGCTCTTGCTACCATGTCGGGCTAACAAAGGATACCGGTATCTAACATTTAACAAGAACGTTTAGCACGTGACGAAAACATGTAGCAACCATGTAACAAGAGCATCTACTGCTTCTAGCTAACCAGAACATTAAACACTTTTAAATAGACCAATAACATTATTTAGGACTAACCATGAAGGAAGAACACACGTAGCTTGCAACTAAACATTCGGTGTCATGTAGCCTATATCCCAAAAATAACGAAGGATAGAGGCGCTCACGTGTCCATAGATCAGTACGTTTCCCTCATTAAGTATCAACAATCGCTAAGACACTTTTAACCAAGTCTTTCTTATGGCTTAGTCCTCTTAGAGAAAAGCCCAGCGGTCGTCTAACGCGTCCGCTAATTTTGCCTCGACAACGAGACTTAGGTCTTAGCTTATCCGCCGTCGATAAATGCTCCGCTTAATGGCAGAGAAAAATCGACAGCCGTCCTACGGTGGCCAATTACGGACGAAAAGTACAACCTGTATGAAAGTATAATTATAATTTATAATAATACTGAATAAAGAAATGTTGTTTATTTATATCGATAATGGTTTATTGATTGCGTTGATTGATTTATAGGCCTACATTGATTGCAATTTCTCAACGCTCGGTCTTGATTACAACAGAGCGAATCAAAGGTTAAGGACAAATGCTCTGAAAGCATAATTATATTATGCCCATAAACAATGACGATGCCGACAATGCTCATGACATTGACGGTAATAATATTATAGTGACGTGGTGGCAGTGAAGGTGGACATGGGCGTAATTAAGGGACGTTTTGTGGTTTGACCCCCCCCCCCCCAATAATTTCCTAATAGTCTTAGGCATACTAATTCCATTGCAATACCCCAAAAATGGCACACACGCACACACACACATTCTTTCCTGGCAAGCCCCTGAGGGTGGTGATGATGATGATGATGACGACGACGACGACGATGATGATAGTGGGTGACCATAATTATTGGGAGATAGAATCCTTCCTGTCCATTGCTTTCATCCGTAGTTCCTTAAGCGGATGCAGTGCACGATCCCTCTGTGTTTGTCTCTGTCTGTCTCCGTCTGTCACTTTTGTCTTGACAGCTCAAGAGGAGCAGTGGCCACAATACAAAGTATCCTTTCGAGAGCCCCTAAGTAATCGCCATAAAATCATTGACATCACAAACATACACACACGCACGCATACACCTACACACACACGCACGCACGCACACACACACACACACAAACGTACACACACACACACACACACACACAAACCAACACATACAGAGGTTCTGTATGCTTTTAAGTGATACCGGTAGCTGCATGGTCTCTTGAAAAGATACTGTGCATATAATTATTTACATACATGTCGACATACAAGTTACGTGTGTGGGCCTATAGCCACTATCAACACTTTGTCTAAACTTGGTAGAAAGATAATATTCTACATGCAGTGATTACGCCATGTACCAAAAGGTGTTATATATATAAGGCCTATATATATTGTGCCTTTATACACAAACCTAAGCAGGATACATGTATATATATATATATATATATATATATATATATGTGTGTGTTACTCACTAGTCACTTCTCTATCGTAATTATCTATCCTCCTAAATTTAACTCGTCTACCGACAAGGTAACCTGGCAACCATGGTAACCTGACTTTGTTCCTCCCTTTGTATCGCTGGACAACCTCTCTGACGTGACACAGCGCTCTTGAATAAGCTGGTACCCTGCGCTTAGCTTTGAGGTGATACCTTGGCAATTTATAGTTCAAAATTACATCTACTTTTAGATATAATTTTCTTTATATAACCATAATATTATAATGTATGAGCAGTGCATGTGCATATATGTCGTGTACGCAAGTATAGGCGTGTATAACGTGTACGTATATAAATGTAGGGGTGTGTATAATTATGTGTGTGACTGTTATGGTAACGAATAAGCCCTTTTGTAACTAATATGAGATTGTTTATTTCACCAAGAACATGACAAAACACACAAATACAATGCACGCAAATATTCAACATCAAAGCAGAATTCGGCAAAACAATCATTTGAAGTCTTGAGCCGGGCATCATTGGACAGGATTCTCAAGCATTAGATGCCAGATAGAGCCAGTGACTTTTGAATTAGTTGCCTTTTGAAGGCAGAAAGTTAATTTGAGACACAGAAGATACAGAGAGAGAGATGGAGAGAGAGAGACAGACAGACAGAGAGAAAGACAGAGAGAGAGAGAGAGAGACAGTCGATTCCATTTCTTGAGGAAGTTGGGAGTAGAGACGTGGAATTTAAACAGTCTTATATACAAGGCACTCAACAGTGGTGCACTAAAATCAAGCACTTACTGGTGCTAAATAAATGCTTGATTGTTATTATTGATGAGCACAGAGCAAGGCTTTTGAAGAAAAGTACAAAAACACAGATTCAGATATAAGCAGAATAATTAGCTACCTCATTTCAACACCGTCGGCATTTGTCGGTGGATGGAAAGTCCTCCCCTGGTTATTGAGAGGGGAAAAACAAAATGGTCACGTGGTTAAATCTTTTAGCCATAGCAGCTTACAAACAGCAAAGCAAGAAATTAAGAACAATTTATCATAGAAGTTTCTAAATGTTTGTATCTCAGTGTGACTTGGTCCAAGTCGCATAATTAGTAATTTAGTATATACAGTGCTTTAGTGTGAAGAAATTTGTTAACAAGCAAAAGATAGTAATTGAAAAAGGTGTCAATCTTCCGGGGAGGGGTGAAAAGTGCCCCTTTTGCCCCTATATGCGGGTGCCCATGCTTACCGTATTATAGCTTATTTGGATAAAAGGTGAAGATAGAAACCGCTACACAAACCTCTACATAAATTTCTGACCTGAGAGAAGAATTTCATAGCACGGCAAACACGAAAGGAGAATGCCCTTCAATGAAACATATAAAAGCGTTTTGAAACACGGGCAAACGACGTATCTCATTGGATGCAAAATTAACAACATCAACTACAAATTCAGGTTTGTGAGAAGAGTTCTATGCTAAGAAGTCTGCACACACATCTCCTCTGGAATTCTTCGTACGTATTTCCGTTCCGACCACAACGTGCAATCAAGTTGAATACTCCATGTATTAAACTGCGTTGAAGAACGACAAACTGTTTTCTTTTCAGACGCTGCGGCTCGAGACGGACGTGAATTTCCTAAAAGCAGCAAATAACAGAATTTAACGAATTCAAATGAAATTTTCAAGTTTGTTTCATAGACATAATTTCTGAATGACTTGAAGTTCTTGAAGGTACAACCTAAATTGTTGACCAGCACAGCTTTACATATCAGTCAAGCCAGTGCTCAAAGTGTGTGTAAATAAGTGCCTGGACGCCCTTTGCCTTTCCAAAAGAAGTGCCTGGACGCTCGTACCTTTTCAGGTTGTGCAGGTCAACAAGTGGCAGGACGGTGTTTATATTTAAAAATAAGTGCATGGACGCCGTCAATGACCGTCCAGCCACACTTTAAGCCCTGAGTCAAGCTCTATTTATTACAGCAATTTGATATAGCGCCCCCTAAAGATTGTCTACTCAGGAGCACTCCCAGTCCAACCCCGATCGAATAGGACAGTCTTAAGAACAGCCAGAAATGAGACAGAGACCAATAGTAGTAGGGAGTCCATTCCAAGTCGCAGGGCCAGCCACGGAGAAGGCATGGCGCTGCTTGATTGCAGTCTGCAAGCGGTGGAACAATAAGCTCTGCAAAGGCAAGTGAGCGGAGATAGCAATGATTGAATTAAGCGAAAAATTTCATTAACTTTTAATGACCATATAGCTGCATTGTTTTCCATTAATTTTTGGTAAACTCTCAGTGGTACATGGCTAAACATGAATATTTGTATCAACATCAAAGCCGACATTGACCAGCCTATTTTTCTCACCGGATATAAACATCATACATTTTGATGCTCACTAATCACTAACCGTCTGTTGCTCCCCACCCACTGACAGACAAGAGCCAGTGTAATCGTAATCATTCATTTATATAGCGCCAATTTAAGAGAAACTCATCAGAGGCGCTCCCAACCGGACAGCTCCACACCACGATCAAAAACAATGGCTTTTCAACATTCGCATAAAATGGGCAAAGAAAGACCAAGAAGTTGATTATGGAGACTGCTAGGCAACTTACTCCAGAAAGATAGTGCACTCATAGTTGACCCAGTCCAAGCACGGCCGAAACGTCAAAACACATTTCCACCCTGGCGGGGATCTGACCTCCTGACCTCTCGGATGGCAGTTCCTCGAACGACCCGCTACACTAGCATTCACCCGCAGAATCCCTTTAACCCTTTACCGACCGAGGGTATAGGATTTCAAATACCATTCAACACTTCGGTCGGTATAAATGATTAAATGTGTTCATAACTCACTTCACAACAACCACCTGCAATGAACTTCAATAAACTTTACAATTAAAACAATCTCACCTAATTACTTCCGGAAGATTCGGAGCCTTGTGGATGTGCTTGTGGCCGTAACCATGGACACCATCAAACGTCACGAATTCAATGTTGTCCTTTTTGGTTCGTACTGCGGCATCATAAAGCTGATTGAGCAAAAGAACAAAAACATGCTACAGCATTGTTGTTGATGCCATAGCATCGTCGCTGCTATATCATTGCTGTTGTTATAGCATTGTTGTCGCTGCTATAGCAGTTATAGTTGTTTTAGTACTGCTGTCATTGCTATATAGCGTTATTGAAGCACCATAGCATTGTTGCTGTTGGTATATCACGGTTATCAATCGCTGCAATAGCAATGTTGTTGTTGCTATAGCATTGTTGTCATTGCAAAAGCATTGCTGTCATTGCTATCGCATTGCTGTTGCTACAGCCCTTTGATCTTTGCAATAGTGTTGGTGTTGTTGATGCCAAAGCATTGTTGTCATGTATACCAATAATAATCAAACTCATTCATCAACATGACTTGAAAACATACGTTAAAAGCGAATGGGAAAAGGTAACACGTTTATTTACAAAACTTAACAAAAACTCTTTTGAAGGAAAGCTCACGAAGGCAAAAATAACCGACTCATTGATACGCCTCCATAGACGCTCTTCAAAAGCATATTTCACAAATTAAAATACAACAGACTTATCAACGTATCTCCCAGCGAAAGCGAAGAGTCTCACTTAAAAAGGCTATATATAAAATCAGCGATTGCGATCAAAAAATAGCACAGGATATGGAATCCAGTTGTACCTTGCGTCCCAAATCGTACGGAACGACTCCATCGTCAGTCGCATGCAAGACGAGAGTCTTCGCCTTCACTCCACCAATGCTTGAAAAAACAACGAACACAAGACATATACGAACAGAACACATGTGAAACCTTTGTTGGTCTCAAGGTGCTATATAAATAGCACAATTCAAAAACACATGCACGCACACACTTATGTACCAATGCACGTATGAGTGTATGTACTTAGGTGGTATGTATGAACATATCCATGGAAGCAGGTACGAATGCATGTTAGGTCTGCATAGTCTGCTGATCGACTTGATTTCCTAGTTCCCCTGGCAAGGACCATGCCCTTGCCATTGTAGGCCCTTCTATGTGGAATGACCTCTCTCCCTCTATCCGTAGTAAGATCTTATTGGGGGTATCATCTTCAGTCCTTCACTGCTTCTTGGAATTTTTAATATCTTTTTAACTTTTCAAGTTCTTCGAATTCTGCCGAATTACTGCTGTGAACTTTACTTCACGCGACCTACTGAAATTGTATGGCATGTGCCACCACTCTGTATTTAAATGTTAACATAATGCAACGTGACTAAATACCGTAATGGGCTTGAATCGCTTGATATTGAAATGTGACTAACTGTTCGTCACTTGCAAAGCGGATGTTGTTTGTTTTGATGCCCTCGATGAAGACCCAGGTGAACCAAGGCAAGACTCGGAATGGCTGGAAAAGCAAAAGAAATTACAGATCACGTCAGGCATCTCTTTCTCCTTCATTATTTACAATGCTCAGTGTTTAAAGATCGCATGCCGGACAAACAAGGGTTAAAATCTTTGCCAAGACATTAACACACTTGATGATTTCTGTTCTACTACTAACATACTGTGTTCCAATTATAAAACGAATACATTGACAGTACACTGTTGGCGGGTAGATTGGGTGACAAGGGAGAGGCCTGGTCCCCCGTTCTCGCCGACTGAGTGGCGTATCTGGCTGTAAGCGTTTTTCGTACAGAACTGTCAACATGGTAGACAATGAAGTCACTCTAGTGGCTGTAGTCATAAGACTGTCCTATTTACCAAAGGTTGGGTCGGGAGTGCTTCTGCGTAGACAGTCTCGAAGGGGCGCTATATTAGAGCTCCTAATAAATAAATAAATTTAAAAACAGACAGCACACTAAAACCAATCCATAATCAGTGCAATATCGAGTAGACCTGCCCAATAATGTAATGTAATTAGTAATTTCCATATAATGTAAATAGTAATTTCCATAGCGCCGCTATCTGCAGAAAGGTGGATAAGGAATCCGATAAAAGTTCAATGCTCAAACGCTTGGGAATTTCCGGAAATTGCTCCTCGCTTGAGCATGACTTAATACGCTGACTTAGAACAGACAGCAGATAGAAACAAACTGTGGTGGCCGTCATTTTGGCAAGACTCACGGTCGTAAACGGATGATTCGATGCGGCGTCGACAAAATTGTTGAATGGCGATTCGAGGATGAGGCCAGTGAATTCATCTCCTACATCACAAAATAATCACATGAATCACGTCAATGAATCACATCAATCAACTGAATTCATCTCCTACATCACGAAATAATCATTCACGTGAATCACGTCAATGAATCACATCGCAATTAATTAATCGTGGACACTGCAAAGGCGGCAGCGGTTATGGGACATTTGGTTGGCCCAGCATTATGAAATGGCCTCCCTCTGGAGCTGTGCCTGCTCACATAGGTCACTCTCTGACACATTCTATAAGCACTTGAAAACTGTTCTTCTTTATCTTTATCTGTGCTGGAGTCGAGAGCACCTCTGAGTAGTTTCTTTAAGAGGCACACCATATAAATACTTGAATGAATGAATAATTTGTTAGAACAATTGCCCTGTAACTACTCATCTGCCTCTATGAGTCCTTAGGTTCTTGACTTGGAACCCATTTTGACACTGCCTGCCTATCAATTATGTTTTGACTGAGCACTGTGATTAAGCTGGATTCCACGATTGTGCTTTTTGGCACAGTCGAAATTGCGACATTACGATTGCTATTGCGATCTTTCTGGAACAGTTGACCATCAGCAAATGTGAAATGAGCAAATCATTGAGCATCACATTTTATCTTCACATGAGAGATTAAAAAACCATGTACCAGCTTCGTTCAGCATCTTGGCCGTTCTCGTTGCAACACTAGAAATAAAGAAAACACAGGTCATTCAGTGCAATGAAAAGCATTGTAAGGTAATACAGCAATTCAACCCTGGAGATTTAAATAATATAAATAGTAATGCAACTGTATTCGGCATTTATATAGCATCCCAGGTAGACAGAGCTCGAATTGGGGTCACATACAAAGACATACACATGCAATGTCACGCATACACAAAAACAGCCATATAATACATACAATATGTGAACACACATAAATAAACACACATATTACATACATGTATACAATCTACTTTGGGTGTACAAAGTACAGTTGTACACTGTACAGGGATGTCGTGCTCTACGTTCCTCAAATCAGTGTGAACTCCTAATGCGACTAGCACGAACTGCTTTTAGACAGCACCGTGCTTTCTCTGTTATTGACCCCATTGTATGGAATAGACTTGCACTGTCTATACCCCTAATTTTAACCTAGGGTCGAAAGTGGCTTGGAAAAGTTGGCGAGTCTGACTTTCACAAAACATAGACCTATACAGGCAATGTCATGCACACACAAAAAATCCATAAAATACATAAGCACACTTAAATACACACAGATACAATACATACATACAATCTACTCTGTGCGTACAGGGATGTCGTTCCCCCATTCAGAGTGAACCTCCCATACCCTGAGTATGAACTGCCTTTATTACAGCACCATGCTTTCTGTTATTGGCCCCGTGGTATGGAATGGGTTAATGGGTTTCCACCGTCTATGCGCGTTATGCCTATTGCCTAAGGTTTGCAGAGGTGTGTTTTATCACTAAAAAAAGCACTTTTCAGCCGAGGTGGGTCAGGAGCGTTCCTGACTAGTGCTCAGCCTTGAAGGACCACCATATGAATCTCCATAATGAACGAATAATGAATGAATGAATGAATACAGACAGTGCTGCCATCTGTAAGTTCACAAACAACTCAGCTTAGAGCCATCAACTCCACAATCATCAAAATATTATATAACTCAAAACACGACACACACAGTGTTGTTTAGCTTTTACATAATTCTCAACAACAACAAAAACAACAGTTCACTATCTTACCACACAAATCATCAACCTCGCAATTTCCCATGCTGCAACAAACAGCGAACTGAATTGGTTTCCCGCACACTTTAATACACATTCGTCATCAAAGAGTTAAACACAGGCACCGGTCAAAAGCATAAACAAAATTACCTAAATGAATAATGTGTGTCCAAGATCTACTTACGCTGACCCAAGGGAATGCCCCCAGATGTAAATCGGGGACTTCCCACTGTGGCTTTTCACCCACTTGAAGACGCTTAACGAGTCGTCCACAAGACCATCTTCTGTTGGATAACCAGTGGAATCCCCATAGCCTAAAAACATTCCAACCAACCTAGTTTCAGAGAAAAACTAGTCTCAAAGCGATGTAATTTTTTGGGTTTCTTTTAAACAAAAAAACAAGTATTACAGTGCAATCATGAGTCAGTAAGTGAAGTACAACAGGAGCCAGGAAAAGCTTATAGCTTAAACTGACCCTGGGTCATTCCGCCTCAATTCAACAAATGGCTCCAGCTTGACCATCTTGGATTTTAATGAAAAATTTTCAGAATGTTTATTATGGTATTAGAGGAAACTACGCCAAATTTTAGGTCAAAATCTTAAGTGGTTTTGAAGATATTAATTTTCAAAGACGTCTTGGGTGACCTCGTTTTCGATGTTTTGGGAGTCACGTCTAAATTTGTAACAACGTTCAGAGGCTCATAACTTCATTAATATAGCAGATAATTTTATGAAATTTTCAGGATGTTTAGTCTTTGTGGTTTAGATGACATGCTGAAGAAATGAAAGATCAGTGTTGAAAATTCTGATGTCAGGACCCTATTGAAAATGGTTTTAAAAAAACTTGCGGATGTCTGATGGTCATACTTTGCTGCCCTGGTGTGGCCAAATTGAATTTTTTTAAAAGAATATTTTAACAACTTGTGATATTAATGTACTTTCTCTACAAAAATATGCAAAAATTTTGAATTTCTGATGCATGCCTACTACCATATGGCCTCCCAAATTTGGAAAATTCCATTCCGAAGGCCATTTTCAAGGTCAAAGATCATCATGTTTGATAGGTCATGGAGCAATAAAATTTACATCATTGGAAAGAGCAGCTCAGATACTCTAAGTTCACCAAAAATTGTGATGATGTCTCTTCTTGTTCGTGCAATATATTTTGTTCAATTGTGGCAGTTTTCTGCATTCGCGAGTTTATAATGGAGTCAATATCAGGGCATTATATTGTGAAATAATATCTGTAATAAGTCAATTTTCTCAGATTTCAGTCTCCTCATCTTCCTCAGGTCTTGAAGTTATTAGGTGGTTGTCTAACTTGAAGAGTCACTATCATATAAAAGATATATCTAAGAGATACACATGCCGAAAAAATGTAAATTGGCATTTGTGCAACATTTACAAATTTATCAATTTAAAATCACAAGGACTACCACCCAGATTCTTGCATATTTGGAAAGAACACAAAAAACTGATTAGATGAAAAAAATATCAGTCCTCTGGTTAATTTCCTGGCTGTGACATGGCAGTCCAAACTCGGTGGATCAGGCCGTTTCTCGTGAATGATGTAATATGGCATTTGCACAGCATCTGCAGATTTATTAATTGAAAATCACAAGGACTACCACCCATATTCTTGCATATTTGGAAAGAACACAAAAAATTGATTAGGTGAAAAAAATATCAGTCCTCTGGTTAATTTCCTGGCTGTGACATGGCAGTCCAAACTTGCTGGATCGTGCCGTTTTTCGTGATTAGTTTTGTGCCACATGAATTAAAAGCTAATCACGAAAAACGGCACGATCCAGCAAGTTTGGACTGCCATGTCACAGCCAGGAAATTAACCAGAGGACTGATATTTTTTTCACCTAATCAGTTTTTTGTGTTCTTTCCAAATATGCAAGAATATGGGTGGTAGTCCTTGTGATTTTCAATTAATAAATCTGTAGATGTTGTACAAATGCCATATTACATCACTCGCGAGAAACGGCCTGATCCACCGAGTTTGGACTGCCATGTCACAGCCAGGAAATTAACCAGAGGACTGATATTTTTTTCATCTAATCAGTTTTTTGTGTTCTTTCCAAATATGCAAGAATCTGGGTGGTAGTCCTTGTGATTTTAAATTGATAAATTTGTAAATGTTGCACAAATGCCAATTTACATTTTTTCGGCATGTGTATCTCTTAGATATATCTTTTATATGATAGTGACTCTTCAAGTTAGACAACCACCTAATAACTTCAAGACCTGAGGAAGATGAGGAGACTGAAATCTGAGAAAATTGACTTATTACAGATATTATTTCACAATATAATGCCCTGATATTGACTCCATTATAAACTCGTGAATGCAGAAAACTGCCACAATTGAAAAAAATATATTGCACGAACAAGAAGAGACATCATCACAAATTTTGGTGAACTTAGAGTATCTGAGCTGCTCTTTCCAATGATGTAAATTTTATTGCTCCATGACCTATCAAACATGATGATCTTTGACCTTGAAAATGGCCTTCGGAATGGAATTTTCCAAATTTGGGAGGCCACATGGTAGTAGGCATGCATCAGAAATTCAAAGTTTTTGCATATTTTTGTAGAGAAAGTACATTAGTATCACAAGTTGTTAAAATATTCTTTTAAAAAAATTCAATTTGGCCACACCAGGGCAGCAAAGTATGACCGTCAGACATCCGCAAGTTTTTTTTAACCATTTTCAATAGGGTCCTGACATCAGAATTTTCAACACTGATCTTTCATTTCTTCAGCATGTCATCTAAACCACAAAGACTAAACATCCTGAAAATTTCATAAAATTATCTGCTATATTAATGAAGTTATGAGCCTCTGAACGTTGTTAAAAATTTAGACGTGACTCCCAAAACATCGAAAACGAGGTCACCCAAGACGTCTTTGAAAATTAATATCTTCAAAACTACTTAAGATTTTGATCTAAAATTTGGCGTAGTTTCCTCTAATACCATAATAAACATTCTGAAAATTTTTCAGTAAAATCCGAGATGGTCAAGCTGGAACTTTCTGAAAAATTTGTTGATTTGACATGGAATGACACCCCTGATTCCTTTCATGGTTATTATTCATACGAATGTTGATTACTTTATTAGAACATAAATGATAGTAATGAGACAAAAAATAATAGCAATAATAATAGTAATAATAACAGTAATAATAACTTCTATTAGTGATGACAGATGTGAAACAATCTTTCTTTTTTCAATGTCTGCCCATCTGTATAAACCACGGCTGCCACAATGGTTCGCTTTAGGGAATACTCTTCTTCTTCTGGTTCTTTACTTGTGCATTTTGATGGCAGTGCTGTGGAAGTGACAACTATGCAAATACCTGGAATGTCTGAGATCCACAGCACTTGATGACACTTCAGACAATGATGTTGACAATGATGATGATGATGATGACAATGTGATGACGGTGATCATAACAATATAGTCTAAGAGGACATGAAATGGCTTGGTGAAAGGTCTACGTCAGACAGACAGGCAGTACTAGTAGCTACGAATATCAAAAGGATCAGTAAAAATAAAAACTGTTACCTCTATAGTCAAACGTAACAACATGAAATCCAGCTTTTGAGAGAACTTTGTAGAGCTGAACTCGGTGCCATGCCGCCCTGAAATAAGATTCCAAGAGTTACTATGGCAATGAGCACATAAATATATTTTGTAAATTAAACAAACATCTACCATTGCCAGCAAACCACATTACACTGCTACTGTGTGATACCCAATGCTGATTGCCTGTCAGTATTGAAACTAAGAATTTAAGATCTGTTTGCTCGCTTACAGGTCGCTCCATGGAGCTGTGCACGAGTATCTATCTGCATGGTCATCCGTTGTTGGACTGGGAGCGCATCTGAGTAGATTACCTTGAAGGTGCGCTATATAAAAGGTCAATAATAATAATAATAATAATGATAAAGATTCATTCCTCTGCTTCAGGGCTGCGACTCAAATCGCTCAAGAAAAGTGATCTACACTTATGGCAAATGAGAACTTGCAAATTTCCAACCTTGTTCCTGCATTGCCATGTAGATAGAGAATGATCGGCTGTCCATCCTTCAGTGAGTCGATGTATTTCTTCTCGTCAGATGGCGCCAAATTAGATCCTTCAGGAAGAATTTGCCTAGAATTTACACAAATTATGGCAACGATAACAGCGGCACCACTATATCTATATATGTCTATGCGATCATGCTTTGGTAAATTGACCCCATCTAGTGGGGTCAGAGTCGTCTATTTTGGGTTTTTCAAAACAGTTGAGGACTGAATTCTAACAAAGTTTTTTTAAGTATTAGAATTCATGCATATTAAGGTTTTGTCGAGTTTTTTGTACAGTGTAATTCTTTTCTACACAGCCATTTCACTGCTATAAAAGGTTAGGTAAATAAACTCGTGATTTCAATTCTTTTGCTAGATGTACATATTAAATAGTTGCAACTTTTTCATATGTGTGGCTCTAACAAATATACGTTTGGCCTAATTCGATCCATTTTTTATAGCTCTGTTAAGTTTTCACTGCATATTCAAAATTTTCAATTTGTTTATTGATTGCATAAAAATAGACAGTGGTAGATTCATAATGAATAAACGCAGTGATTAATTGAAGCTGACAATTATGATAATACATACAATCATTACTTCTTATGTAAGGGAACAACAGGCTACCCAAGCCAAAGACTGGTTTAAACATAAACATACCAGGCTCCTACAGTTATCTCGGGAGCGGTGTCCAATCGAAAGTTGCGAGTCCAATTGAGTCCAAGTTCATCTGGTTTATCGAGATTTATGAATGGCGGCCATCGAACTAAGCAAGCATTCAGCAATTAAAACAATTTTACTAATCATGCATTGTGTTCGCAACATGTTTTTCTTTGATGAAACTGCAGAGTATATAGATTCATTCATAGGTGAAAGGATCTTAAATCTAAGACTCACTCAGTGATCAATCTTAGATGGGGACATTACAGTCTCTGTCCATTATCATAAGACTTTCCTATTTCGTGGGGTTCTTCCCAGGAACACCTCTGATTAGCTTGTACTGTGGGAAGTGGTGGTGTAGTGGTAGGCTCGGTGCCTTGAAGCCAGAAGGTTACAGGTTCGAAATTCGAATCCACCTCAAGCCGCCGTGTAGGGACCTCGAGCAAGTCCTTCCCTCGCAAAATTTTGCTTGAGCGCTTTGACGTCAAACTCCGCTGCAGTGTCCACGCTGTAGTCGGGAGTGCCTCTGAGTAGTGAGTTGCATGGGACGGTTTAGCAAATGCAAGAAATAAAATCTTTAAAAATACATGCAGGTGGCTTATTTAAGAGATTTTAACCTTGGGGTGCCACAATCTTCACACACAGGGACCTATAATGCAAAACTGGGCAGGGCAGCAGTGGCGAAGAGTCTCAATCAAATTTGCTAAAAGCTACATACGATTATAAAAAAACATGAACAATAGAACACTTATTTTTCTTAAATCATTGTAGGCTTCAATTGCTTACAGTGATTGAGAAATGCCACGTTAAGAATGACCGCCGGGTAGATTTTGACGAATGCTGGAATGACGAAGTAGAGGAGGACCAGAGTGGCGCCAACCAGTTTCATTGATGTCACAACGAACCTGTTGTGAGGTCTGACAATTAAACAACACAATTTTAAGGAATCGCATAAAGACAACAAAAGATAGAACAAAAGTCACACCTAAAACAACATAATATCAGGGACACTAGAAAATGGGAATGCATATATTTATACATACTTGCATACATTTACATACATATAACCCACACCTCTTTTGGCGGCTCTAGCAAAACCAGAAAATTCATCTATGAGTTGCTCCCCAGTGAAGCAAATGAGTCATAAACTACGCCCCAGACATGATGTTATCCAAGTGCTGCCAAGAGCAGACAGCAAAATGCGAACATTCATAGCTAGAATGTTGTTCACATACTAATAATTCATGTGTGCACAGAATATTCCAACTGCCAAAAAATTTGTAGCTAAGCTATCTGCATCTAAATATCAGAATACAAGTATCATCAGATGTCAATTTAAATTGTCTTAAAATCACTTGGGTGCTGGAGCACTGCTCCTGATTCCATCCAGGAGTTCAAAATGCATCTCCAGACCCCCTCCCCTGGTCAAGTGAGACTTATTTATGTTTGGTATCTCTGTATGGGGGAACTAACAGTGCTGATCCCAGCCTTCCTCCAGTCAGTCCCTCAACTAAAATTCAAAGCGTGCAGTAAATTTGCTGGATTCATTTCACACAATTGAAATGCAAGAAAACTGCAAGAAAATTACTAAAAATGAAGAAGAAAAGAAACAAGTTCCAAGAGTGTTGAAGCTCCAGTCACCAGCTCAACAGGGCCCTATAATAGGCACTGTCACCTTCTTAACAATTTACTAACTGTGAAGTCACTTACATCAGGGCATCCCTGGCACTCGAAGGTCCTGTGTTGTTCGTGTTAGTTCCCATGTCACCGGTGAGAGGTTCCCTAATTAATTCCGACCTCGAAAGCGACTGCGTGCACCCGTGAGATCGACTGTCACACGCAGTACTGCCACTGGCGTTCGAAGGCCCTGCGCGCGATTCCGATTTACTTTTAGAATCAGAACTGCTAGCGTCAGTCCTACGATGCATCTCAAGGCCGATGCTGTAATTAATACTGATTATAGTAGTGTTTTTTGCTATGTAAATCCAATTTACGAACCCCCTTTACCTATTCTTAGCCCGAAAGTCCTACTTTTTAACACGACCAGTGTTGCCACTGAGGTTTCTGAAATAAACCCAGATTTTCTTCCGAAAAAAACCCAGAAAAACCCAGACTATTCATATAAGCTATTTTAGACCCCTTTGTTCAAATTAAGATGATTTTTCGCTTGTTCGCATGAGGATTAACAAAATGTTCGTCAAAACAGTCGAATAAAATGTAATTACAACTTTAAAAGTATCAATTTTCAAAGTTGTCAGAGACTCGGGATCCATACTGACAATAAGCTAGCTTTATCGATATATTCGTGTGTGCATGCGCAGCAGGTCGAGTCTAAGCACATAACACACGTGGCTTAAGTTTACAAAGTTGTAAAGTTGTCCGAGGTTTCCAGCCAAATTTTCTTAATACACCAACAATCCAACGTTTTAAACACCTAGAACATTAATACTATACAACAACTTAATTGACTATTTACCACTATTATGATTTACCTGACCTACAGTGTATAACTGTATATGCATGTTATAGATGTAATACGGCTTTACAAGAAAAGAGACGAGTGAGCTGACCAATTTTGAAATGTCAAAATGGTTTATTTCTGCGCAGAACTATTCTTCAGGTTATAGGCTAAATCATTTGTGAATTGACAACATGAGATCTTGATTGTGGAGTTTAAAATTAAAATTAGTGGAAAAATTATGTAACAACCATTTTACATTGAATTTCACAGAATATTCATGTGTTGTAAGTACAAAATGTCAACTCACCAAAATAAACCCAGATCTTGCCCAAAAAAACCCAGAAACCCAGACGAAGGCCAAAAAACCCAGATCTTGTGGAAAAAACCCAGCTGTGGCATCACTGAACACGACCACGGCGCTCAACCCCCACGCAACGACGCGATATCGACTCCAATTCTAGATTCCTACATTATCGCTCATAATAATTATTACAAGTATTCCATTTTAAATTATTATATTACATTATTTCGCAATAACAAGCTCTGTAATAGGATTACGCTTTTAGCGTGTATTGTTGCATAGTCTACTGTATAATTTTGATGTAGGCCTACATTGTTTCTGATCTTTGTAATTGAAAATTATGGTCTTTTATGCGGGCTTATTAACATGACTCAGCAACTGTCGTCATCACTATGTAGGTCTAAAAGTTATCTCACTCTAAAAATACCTACATCTTCCAAAGAAAGCTGCGTCGTGAATACAAGCAAATTGTCAGATTCTCCACCATTGCTGCGCCACTCACCCACTGTCATCTAAATAAATATTTATACTATGCTCGATCAGGCTTTTCTGCATGGCCTATCTCACCACAGACTTCACCTCCGAAGTTAATTGAAGTCTCCCTTAACTTATTCAGATATTCCTATCATTAATCGAACGATCCATCATCTTCGAAACGAAAAAACAAGAAACCCGACTTAGGCTAATATAGCCACGTACTCTTCTTCCTCCCTTTGGCAACCGAACTCTGACCTCCACTGAACATCGATCCCTGCACAACAGTTATTCTGGCTCGACTCTGCTCATGAATAAGCTGATACCCTTCGATTAGCTTCAGCGTTACGCTTCAGAAATTTGGATTTCACGATTGCCAGGTCAGGGCTCAGTCAATCATAAAATGGGTGGCGCTGTATGCCTATCTCAACGTTCAGGCTTTCCTGGACTAGGCTTAGGCCTACTCGAAACTGAACAAATTGCTTTTTCCTTGACCCAATTCTGATCTATCCACTTTCATCGCCCCTTCACCGTTTCAACTCTAAACTGCATCGACCATAAACTATAAACAAAGACCTGCTATAAAGCCGTCTTGTCTGACTAACTGTTCGCCTGACTCTTCGGATCTTGACCCCTCTGCCTATCGACTTTGTTTTGGTTGAGCGTCTAAAAAAATTGATAGACATTTCAAAAAGAACCGATTATTCATGGAATATGCCTTGAAACAGTAAGCGTGCTACTAATAAATTTTATTTCAATTGCAATAGTAAATTGAACACAGAGCTGCATTTTAACATATTTAGATTGAACGAGCAAATTATCGCGCTACATCAAGATCAATGAGGCATCTTGTTCCTGTGTCTTTATCTTGCGCTCATTAGCAAGGGGGCGGAGCTGCATCAAACCGATTGGATTTCTGTTACAAAATGGTACAAATAAATGATTTTATTGTTCTGTATTGATTCTAAGGTGTTTTGAAAGAAATAATCTTTCTGAGACGTCGTTCAGCTATACGTGAAACGTTTTACGAATTATTGTTTTTAGTGTGCAGTGGTTTGGGAATGGCATGCCTGTCGTCTGTGGATAGATTTACGGTAGCATCTTAATTTTTACGGTAAAATACTTTGTATAAGAAATCTCAGTTCCAAATCTCGATGAAGCCTAACCTAATAGCAAAATTTAAGTGCGGCATATTAGATTCGACTTCCAGCACGTTGCAGCTTGTACAGATATAGGTAAAGCCACTAAAATGTTTGATGCCGGCATATTTGCCATATCTGATGGATGGATGGATCCGATTTGACCAGGGTCTATGACAACAGAGGCCGTTACCCTGGGCAGAAATTTGCCCGGCATATTGCAGCACTTATCTGATACATGTTGTGTTGTCATTAAACGAGTTTTTTTTATTAACCCTAGATTCGGTTCATATTGATTCAAAATCGTGCTGGGAAGACGAGGTTAGCCAAGTGGTACATGCACTTCGACGATGATGAAAAGCAGAAGCTAATAGAAGAAGTCCATGCAGTTGTCACTGTGCGAGATGCCAAGCACACCAATTTTGTGGAGGTTAGTTTTTTTAAATCAAATCGTTATCTGAACAGACATAGATCTGGGTAAAACTTCATTTTAGGTGCGTAAATTATTTCTCCATGTATACGCTTTCTTGATAAAATCGGAACTAGATCGTTGAAAATAATTACCGCGGGAGTAACGGAAACCGTAATAAATATTGTTACACATGAAATAGAAGCTGGATCGACGAAAACGTCTTGCTTAAATTGGAGCTGGATGGAGTAAAATGTATTGCCTTAAATTGGAGCTGGATTGAATAAAATATTAAATGGGAGCTGGATTCAAAAAAGCTTCAGAAATGGGGGCGGGAGGGATCTATGTATTTTATATCTTAAATAGAAGCTGGATTAATGTTTGATAGATCTTAAATAGAAGTTGGATGAATGATAAAACGCTTAAGAAATCGAAGCTGGATGAAGGTTTTATATCCATGAATTTGTCTTCCGCAACCGATTCCGTCATGAGGACATGTTTCTTACAGTGTTAACGATAATTTCAGACAACTATCCGGTTTGAAATCGTGAGAAATAATTTACGCACCTAAAATGAAGTTTTACCTAGATCTGTTGTAGTTAGCACTATTTCGATTGTTGTCTTTGGGAATGAAGTAATTAATTACTATAATTATATTATTTTCTTCGTCAAAGCAAACGTTTTCGTAATTATTTTTCAGAAAAGAAAGTTATATATTTTTGGGCTGATAGTGAGCAACAAAATGGATTGATTAATATCCAAATTTAAATTTGATTGAATTTGATTTACGTGTGTATTTGGTATGAATGTAGCCACTGAGTCAGAGTGTGACAGACACACAGAATTTTCTCTTTATTTATATAAATATATAAGTTGTAAATTCAAGGATAATTAGAATAACGATTTTGCAAGGAGAGACATATCAGGCTTTGTTGAAGTGCAGACATGCAATGTTGTTACTTGATTCTGTCTTTTTTCAGTTTCGTAATTTCAAGATCGTCTATCGACGTTACGCTGGGCTGTATTTCTGCATCTGCGTTGACATCACCGACAACAACCTGGCCTACCTGGAAGCCATCCACAACTTTGTGGAAGTGCTCAACGAATATTTCCACAACGTCTGCGAACTCGATCTGGTCTTCAATTTCTACAAGGTATGCTTGGTACGCCTCATGGCAGCACGGTGGCTCAGTGGGTAGCACTATATAATACAAATCATGTGGTTGTGGTTTCAACTCGCTCTTGTGCATTCACAATCAACAATAAAAATTAAGAAATGATGATAAATTCTAATCCTGGTGGAATCCAACATTTCATCACTACAATAATATTTCAAAAACATGCTATTAATCGGTCGCCCTAAGACTTGGTGAGACTCTATTTCTTGCTGGACTAGTTCCTTCTGGTAAGCCTAATATTGCTCCCATTTAATTTTTAATATTATTTCGTATCAATGCGTTGTTTTTCTTGTCCATGGTTATCTGATCATGTTGATTATTATTTTTGGATGCCTTATATAACTGGGATCGATGTAATCAAAATAAGATTACCTATTAATTAGTCAGATATGCAATTCCAATAATATTCACTGCCTGTTGAAAGCAATAACCAGACCAAGCAGACCAGGATGCTGTATAAAAACGTTTACTAGGCTTTATTCGCTGAGCTCCTTTGTGCTTGTTAACTGTCACGTTATGTCGACCGGTTATTCTTTTAATAAAACGAATATTACAGGATGTTGAGGTCTGGAAATGCAGCGTCGAATATACAAGTTTTGATACAGTAATCAACAATGCTCTGTTATTGTCACATAAACCAGATGGCTAGCATCTACTATCACATGCCTAACGTCTGCTACCAAATGCCTAGCAAGCATGTATTACCAAATGCCTATGCCTAACATCTATTATCAAATGCCTAACACATGCGCCAAATTTTTTTTATTCAGGTCTACAGTATAGTGGACGAAATGTTCCTGGCCGGCGAGATACGCGAGACAAGCCAAACGAAAGTACTCAAGCAATTACTTATGTTGTCGTCACTCGAATAGAATGTTGCCAGTTGACTATATACAGCTGCTGTGTAAATTTTTAGCTTTTGTTAAATGGTATGCAAGTTAAAGAAATTCCAGACCATAAGATTGTCTTGTCAGACGACAGGGACAAATTTGGCTATTAATTAGAAATTGTGGACTGTTGTTGTCTTGTAGCATTGTGTAGGTCGATTTTTGTAATAATAATTAATTGAAAATTGCGTCGTAACATTATGAAATGTTGTAGCATGTTGGGCGTGTTCTCGATGACCTTCCTAGCTTTGCCGTTTGAAGACTGTAGAGCAATTTCTGTAACATTGTCAAAGCATTTCAGACCATGTTGTTTTATTTTCAATGTTTGACTGTCCGTTACAAGCATAATTCTGATTGCTCAGCAGGTTCAAGATTGTAAACTGTCCAAACTAATTTTGGTAAATAACCATAGAAAAACAATGTAGATTGTTGGAATGGTCGTTTTAGATATTTTTGGTGTTAAGTTTTAAAGCAAGCAACCTTGTGTTTTCTTGGTGATTTAATCGTATGGTAAATACTTGGACAGTAAATATTGTATTTGGCCATTTATACAGCGTTGCTCTCAGCAAGAGCCTCACAGAAGCGCTCCCAGTGTGAGCCACCTCAAGAGAAAATACAGGATTTGAGAGAAAGACTAGGAAAGACTAGCAGAGGATGATGGAGTGAATTGATTGGGGAGGGTTCTGCTCCATAAAGATGACCCTTGCAAGTGGAGCAGTGAGTGCCAAGTGGATGGATGAGTGAACTGAACTGTCTTGAAGACAAGTTGTGAAAGACAAATGAAATCACCGAATAGTTGGAAGGTAATTTAATCTAGTGCAGCAGTTCAAGCTGGTTTTGGAACACGAAACTGGAAATTACATCACAGAACATATACCTATTATTGGGATGGATGCGAACATGAATGATCAAGACACAATACTATTGAACCTTTTTTCTTAAAAGCACTGTGCTCTCTACCCTGAGTGGTACAGTAACTGGAAGTGTCTCCTGCATACTTGTAGAACACAGCAAAAGGTGACGTTTCACTGAATGTGGCGTTTGAGAATCAATGACTTCTGCTTGTAGTGTCATCTGTTGATGAATGTAAGCGTAAAATATGGAATCCTTTGACGTAACAACTGTCTGAAGATCTTATTGCATTCAATGTTTTTTATCGCTGATTTGATTGTTGTCAGTTTGTGAATGCAATTGGAATTATAATACAGTTGCGGTGAGCATTCCAGAAATTAGCTTTTCTTTCTTCCCAGTACAATTTATTATCCGTACTTGTATCTACCGGTAGATATTTGTTATTTTAGTGGCTTCTTAGTATCACTCTGCATGGTCCTAAAAACTTGCATTGTAGTAAAATGTCCATAGTCTGGGAGTATAAAAAGCCCTGACCTGTATTTGCTTTGATTGAGCCGACGTATAAATGTTTGACTTTCTATATATATATATATATATATATGGTTAGTCTTGCGTTCTAATCTTATGCACGGAGGAAAATGGATTCCAGATTTTGTTATGATTTCATTGCAACATTGATTTAATGACTTTTTTGCATCACTATTATCTGGGCACTGCAGCAGCGAACTATTTTAAAGTTTTGTCCTGTAATCCTGAGTGAAGCATGAACAGTAACTATGTAAGAACCTGGTTATAAATCCTTAACTCAAAAAAATTTCATCAGTTCCTGGTGGTGATGGGTATGAATAAATTATCTTCATTTGTCAAGTCCATTGCTCACCTAAGCATGATGTCATCATTAATTTTTTATTGTCTATTCAGTCTGCTTTTGTTTCTTTTCGTTCGAATCCTGCATTTCGACGACACTGATGTTCTGGCTTATATTTTATTTACTGGTAATTTGATATAGCACTCCTTCGAGGTTAACTACTCAGGAGCAATCCCAGTCAAACCCCCGTTGAATAAAACAGTCTTAAGAAGAGAAAGAAATGAGGCAGAAAGATCAATAGGTATTTGACGAAGGATAACAGCGAGCTCATTTCAAGTCGCAGGGCCAGCCACGGAAAAAGCATGGCGCTGCCTGATTGTAGTCCGTGAGCGGGGAACAATAAGTTCCGCTTGTCCAGCTGTTCAGTTGGTAAAACAATGACAAATGCAAACAATTCGAACAGCCGTTTCCGGTTTGCACAGTGGGAGAACAGAATTAACCTGGCATGTAACCAGTGGTTAAAGTGATTTGGTTGAGCAGTGGGTACGCTGAATGTGAGCAGTGGGAACACTGATGAAGAATTGTATTAAAATGCATGTGTTTTGGAGTTCCATCATGATGAGCACTGTGCAAACCGGAAACGGCTGTTCGAATTGTTTGCATTTGTCATTGTTTTACCAACTGAACGTGGTATACGCCTAATTCTCCTTGAATTCCTGACATTGAAGAACCACTTTGAAGCATGTTTTGCTTAGTGGACACGTTCTCAAACATTTAAAATTAAGGCTCAACAAAACTCGGCAATATTTCTATTAATATAATTACACTGGTCAACAAATTTTAACTTTTTTTTTGTTTCCTAAAAATCTTTAACTGTTTTATATAGAATTTGGCATGCTGAAAACAATGCTGTTCTCAGAATTTTTCCATCACGTAAGGTTTTTGAGAAAACGGGCATGCAAGATTTTAACTGAAATGCTTGTTTATTGCATATTACACTGGTCAACAAATTTAAACTTTTTTTGTTTCCGAAAACACTTTGACTGTTTTCTATAGAAGTTGACGTGCTGAACACGGTGGTGTTCTCAGAATTTTTGTATCACGTCAGGTTTTTGAGAAAACGGGCATGCAAGATTTTAACTGAAATGCTTGTTTATTGCATATTATACACTGGTCAACAAATTTTACCTTTTTTGGTTTCCGAAAAAACTTTGACTGTTTTCTAGAGAAGTTGACGTGCTGAACACGGTGGTGTTCTCAGAATTTTTGTATCACGTCAGGTTTTTGAGAAAACGGGCATGCAAGATTTTAACTGAAATGCTTGTTTATTGCATATTACACTGGTCAACAAATTTAAACTTTTTTGTTTCTGAAAAAACTTTGACTGTTTTCTAGAGAAGTTGACGTGCTGAACACGGTGGTGTTCTCAGAATTTTTGTATCACGTAAGGTTTTTGAGAAAACGGGCATGAAAGATTTTAACTGAAATGCTTGTTTATTGCATATTATTTTCAATATACTATAATTTAATTTCATTGCAAAAAAATCTTTATGACAGTTCTTCCTCATAATATTGGGTGCTGATGATGACTGTATCACTTAGTTTCCTTTCCTAATCTTGCCCGAGAAACCAGAAACATTAGTGAGACAAACTGAGCAGCCCCTCACAGTCATTATCTTTCTGTTCTCGCCAGACCATCGGGACGGCAAACAGCATTGCTTTCGCAGGACCCCCGGAGTCAAACTCTAAGATCTGCAGCACATCTTCCACAGCAAATGAGAGGCACCCATTCCTTGGCTTTCTTTCCAGTCTTGCAACCAAAGTACATCTCTATGCTCTTTTGACAAGTCCAGTCATTGTGTGTTTCTGAGGCTTACTCATATAACTGTAGCAAAATGTACATGTATCACATTTCATGCAACACTGGCGAGATCTTTCTGCTGCCAACAACCGTCTTAATATATATTATAGTTTAAGCTTATCTGAAAATAGACTGGCTAACTTGTTATGCATCTTGAATACATGCATACTGTATAGAAAACTAAACTTTGGAAATACGACATCAAACTACAAACAAACTGATGCCAACTTCCTCAGTTGGATTTGCATGTAGACCTATGCAGAGAAGCGGCTCTAATAGTGCTTAGAACTTTTGCAGGAAGATTCTAACCAGCATTAATGAATATGCAGACCCAAGTTTATATTTTATTATGCAAGACAAGCATATATGTAAACTGTCCTAAGTGCATGCCTGGACATACCTCAGTTACACGAAGCTTATTATAACGATGTATCCGAAAAATGGAAATAAATAGAAAATTGAAGATTTCTCAAAAACGTTACGTGCTGGGACAATTTCAAGGTCATTTTCGTGATCAGCAGCAGAAACTGCATAAGAAACACCTGAAAGTGTTCAGGAAACAAAATCACTGTTGACCAGTGTTATCGAAGACCCAGACTAAGCAAATAATTAGGCCTAGTTCATCTTAATTTTTATTAGTTGTTAATGAACCATTTAGTCCGTGAAACTTTTCAGCAGTATAAAATTTTATTCTTGCGGCGTAATTTAAGAAAATTACAGTTCACGCATGACTGTCCGTTTAAATAAATAAAACATTGTGTTTATAGTTTACTGTCAAATTAGCCTATAATTTAGGCTACCGGACTATATTAAATTCACTATGAAAATATGAATTATAATTACGCGCTCACATAAGACAATAATAGACCTAAAGCTCAACTGATTTTTCGTAACAATCGTTACGTAATGCTGGGGAGTTGAAGGGGCAACGTTACGGAGCGTTACAGGGTGGGTGGGTGGGTCGAAAACAGCCATTTTCAGCGTTACGTAATTATGCAATGACCCCCTAATCTGTTGAAAAACCCTTTGCAGGCAATTATGTTGACACATTCGGAAGACAATTAATATTACTGTATACAAATACATATTTCAATCACATATATTTACTGTAATATAGTGTTAGCAATAACGTTACCACATCAAAACAATATTTGATTTTCCAACATACACTGTTTAATTGCAACAAATTGCAACACACAAGTCTTGTATTGTAGATAAGAATTTGTAAACTGCCTCTTACAGTACAAGCTACTCAGGAGCCATAGCAGGCTTACCTAAATCCATCTGCCTAGATAATATAAAACAGTTCAAAGCTTTTAGAGCTGACATAAAAGGATGAAATTGTTAATTATAAAAGCCACACAAAATATTATTTTCTTAATACACACCGTTTTGTAAAGGCACAGTTTAACTTCCATGCAGGCAACTGCTATGTAAAAATACACCAAACAAAAAAGGTACAATTGATAAAACATTCTAATCACTTTAAAAATCTGGACACTAAATTATGTCAAGTCGTTTTCGCATATGTTTGCAATGAGTAATCAAACATTCATTAAATCAACATTTTTAAGAGATGTCATTCTAACACCGGGGAGCTCTTTCTCTTCATTGTAAGTAGAAAAAACATTAATTCAACCGCATCAAAGCAAATGACAATTGATACTAGAAAAACTGGATGTATGTAGTTAGATTATCATGTTCGATTGTTCATATTCATAAGCTAGCTCTAGTCGAAACAACTCAATCTCTAAGGCTCTGCATAGGGCAAGCCCGTCCTCTCCCTCACGACATGACCGTCCCACCCACAGCGTTGTATGGCTATTGTGGCTGACGATATATTACGTACACATAGAGGGGTCATGGGATTCAGGCGATTTGCATACGGGGGGGGATTCAGCAAAAGGAATGTACAAAATAAATGTTTAATTTTGACATCCACATTAGCCTTTTTATAACTGCATTATTTTTTATAATTGTCCGATGGCATTTGACTGCAATAAAATTCTAATCTCTTCAGATCTAAAGAGCAAACCAAAACAGTAAACAAAGTTTAGTTTGCAAAAATGAATATGTTTAACAAAAATAAATAGTAGCCTATGGTAAAATATGTGTATAATAGATGACTTTAAAGCTAAATAGCTTATGTAAGGGGATAGAAAAGCTTATTTGGAGTACGCATATTGGGGAGGGGGTCAACAAAATGTACTGGTGCGTTCAGGGGAGGGATGGGAACAAATATTTGTTTGCGTACGTAACATATCGATGGCCATATAGCACCCGTGGAGCAAAAGTCTTAAAATACATTTCTGCAATTGTGAGAATATCGGTGAAGCTGAAATGGAAAGTTCTACCAATTTAAGGCAGACAAACATGGAATGATGTATGTAATCAATATCACAGCCCTGAGTTTTGCCACACACAACCTTTAAAAATACTGCTTAATATTATTTAATAAGATGATTTATGTAGTCACAGTAGCCCAGTCAAGGCCGTAAACGAGTCTAAAAATCAACGATAAGATTTATGATCCTTTAAAAAAGTCTTGAGCCGTTATTTGAAAGTGAATGTCTCCACAGGTGGCAGGAAGTTAGATGTTAGACAGGCATTTCCAGTGTTCTAATCATAAACTCGGAACTCTACAGCACCCACAAAAGCGAAGTTGCGAGAACCAGCTTATTCACATGCGCTCAGTCAAAACAAAGTCGATAGGCAGAGGTCAAGACCTCTAACGAACCACCAACTCTTTTCACAATTGTGGAACAGGTAGGTTTTGATGAATCAAACTAGATTTAACAAACTGATGTACACAGACATCAACAATGTACAAAAACTTCTGCAAGATTGTAGACTGCAGTATAAAAAAAGTAGATTGGCTTGCATCACGAGCACGACTGTCAACAGAGCTGCAGTAAAGTCACTGGCCAATCTCTTGCATTCCACCGACTTCAATGGCCGCCTCCCTCATTCGATCGTAGAGCGTCTGAGACACGTTCCCGTGCCCCGTGTTACGAAGGCAGATGAGAAACCGGTTCATGACCTCACAGCCAGACTCAAAGATTCTCCTACGCAGACATCGGATCATCTCTTCGAGCTGTTCCGAATCCGTCCAGCATCTCTACAACACACGCAGCAAGCAACCTCTCTATATAAGATAAAGATAAGAATATTCTTTAATTCACCAATTGCTAGCCGCATTTTGGTTTACAGACATGCACAGTACAATAAAATGAAATATAGTTAATATACAAGTACATAACGAACATAACATTACATATAGTAAGGGTCTGTCCATAAATTACATATGCAGGAAGGAGGTATCACCTGATTTAGGCGATTTTTTGTATCGGGGGTGGGGGTCTCAACACAATGTACATAAGCAAAATACATTAGCTTGGGGTGGGGGGGGTTGAGAAACATTTGTACGTACGTATGGAGGGGGTCCACAAAATGTACGAGATGCAACGTGGAGTCAAAAAAGATTTCTTTGTGTGCACAATATATGGATGTGCCTTAAACTAAATAATTAAGTAGATTACAGTTTTGTTTCAAAGTCCACCACTGAGTAATGTTGTGCTCATTACAATAACAGCACACAACAGTTTCCAAAACAGATTAGGCTCTGAACGCTTGGGGAAATTATTCAATCTCGGTAATAATTTAGCAAGCCAAGAAAAATTCATGATGTATCCAAGAGAGAGGAGACTCTGGAGAGGATACATCACGAATGTCGCCAGAGCTCCAAGAGCTGACGGCACCAGGTGATAGTCTATAGGTTTACACAGTGACTCACACCAAATATCTGAATGAAGAAATATGCAAATGAACAGCCGAGTCTTCTCTGGAACTAGGAAATGAAGGTAAGTATCAAGAAGCATCATTCTACTTTAGAATTACCCTAAAAATGGTTTCGGCGACCTCATTGGTGAAGACATTCGTTTGGATAAGATGAGCTTTGAACAGAGGGGTGACTATGATCGATCCAATAAGATTAGGAGCGTGCGCATCGACTACGCCGACGATGGCCCTCCTCTGATCCGCCATTATTCGTCCCCTTTAAACAAATGCGCGAGCAATTCGGACCACATTTAAAAAAGCATACACAATAAAGCCAATTACAAAAGAGCGCCGCCTAACGAAACGTCATTGATAACTTTCCAACAACTTTTATCATCGCTGCCAGGAATTCCCAATCCCAACGTTATAGAAAACCATAGATATAATTATATCGTGATGAAAAAACTCGTAAGAGGACTGGAAATTTTTGGACGATAATCGAGGTCCAAATTTTACATCTTGTTTACATAGCAAAACTATTAGTAATAATAATAATATTTTCTTTTAATATCTCAATCTGACACACCGCAGAACGATCACAAGTACATGTTATACGAAATACGGCCCACTGTAGCACGACACGCAGATCGGCTTTACAGCAGTGGGTTCGGTAACTTAACTAATTAGTAGATATTTTTAAAAGTTACATTGACGATTAATTAATATTGCAAAGCAAAAATTTGCCAGTAGAGATGGAAACAAATTATAGTTACTATAAAGACAAAAAATGTATTTGGCGACATCTATGTACAATTTTCACGATTAAATATAGATCTTTGGCAGAAAATTTTATCCGGGAAATTTTTTTTTTAACCAAATCCAAAGTTATAAGAAATTTCATCTGATCAAAAGGTGAGGAAAATACGATTTTATGAACATTATATTTTCCACAGAAGAATCAATAATCATACTCATAGTTTCGCGATTACGATATTTATGATATATTCGCCATCCGCGGAGGATCATAAAATATAGCGCTACAAAAAGAATCTCGAAATCGAAGCTGCGGAGCATCTGTCATGACAACAGGATGTTCTGATTTTCTATGTAATCTAATAAAAGTTAAAGAATTATGTTCACCGCTTGTGGATAAAATGCACTTCTGGCTGATTTAGACTGAGTAAGCCTTTAGTGGTATTATTCGAGTCAATCTTATCACGAGCAAACTTTTCAGCACCTTTTCCAGAATTATGGCAACACAGTCATGTTGCACTAGTAGTATAGCCAAAGCCGTGTGACCTTCTAACTATAGTATTGGGGACCGACGTGTCGGTTTGGTAATCCCGGACTGCGTGCCCGTATACAAAACAATATGGTTGCCAACGACTGCACTGAAATAGAGCGCTGCGACCTATCACTTGCATCCCACAATGCAAAGCGGTCAGTAAGTAGGTAATCGATCGAAGCAGGCGTATTCTTTCCATTATTTCGGTACATTTAGCCTACAATCGTTCGTTCATATTAAACGTTGCATTTCCAAATCGTGTTACTTTCTCGTTTCTGAATATTTAACCGTCATATATCATCCTTAGGGTGAGAAATATATATCTCTTTATAGATATAGAAATATTGAGAAATGTACAGTTCATGTCAAATTTGTTTTTCTGCAGCTTATGGTTTTTGATTCGCTACGGCTAAATGCATTCAAGATGGCGAATTCAAGCAGCATGGGCGACGACGTGGGCAGCAAGACGCTGGTGAAGCAAATCGTGTTGACGAGGACGGTGAGCGGGGGCGATGTTGAGCTGAACATCGTCACACACAGCCAGAAGCTGTGTCAGGAGTTCATAATAAAATCTCCGAAGTTCAGCGTTCGACGTTGGTTGACGTGGACTGTTGTGCTCTACACAGTGGGATGTTATTTACAGCTGCATGTTCAGGCAAGTTATTTCGTTATGCATTTCTGTATTTCATCATCCTATTTGTCAAGCTACATAACCGTTTCTGTAAAAGAGCAGTCCCTTTTAAAAGCACACAAGATTGGTCTTCATGTGCTCTACACAGTGGGATGTTATTTACAGCTGCATGTTCAGGCAAGTTATTTCTTTTGCTGTTCGTTATGCTTTTCTGTGTAATGTATTTCATCATCCTAATTGTCCAGCTACTTAACTTTTTCTGTAAAAGAGCAGTCCCTTTTAAACGCACACAAGATCTGTCTTCATGGTCTCATAAGGATATCGACCTGATTACAGTCTGATTTTAGTGATTTAGTCTTCAGAGCCCTATGGTTTCTTGTTAAAAAAATGTCTAGTTGACATAAATCAGCTCCTCGCACCATTGACGTCGCTCCTCTAGTAGACTTGACATCAGTTTCCCATACTAGAACGATATGGGACAGTTTTGTTCTTATCCTTTGGAATATGCTCACTCCTTTTGGTTCACTCCACAGTTGTATCTGATTGTGTTTCTTTCTCAAAATCTGTATCCCTCTGGTCTTGAGTGCTGGTGCACCTCTAAATGGTTCAACCTGTTTTAGGCACTTTACAAATGTGTTGATATGATAGAAATACATTACATCAGGTTTTGAAAATTGAAGTTTATAATTTTCAAAATAATTTCAGAATTATTTGGATTTGATCAAGCATTGTAGATTATTCTGGTTTTAGTAATGATTGCTGTCTCTTAGGGCATGCTCAAAGGGACCAATCTTCTTGATAATTATACCTGTGTAAGTGTGTATATATCCCAGTGGGGTTGCGTTATGGATTTAATTTTGGAATAATGGACAATGAACATCTGTTTTTGTGATTTTTTTCAGGATTTGAAGTTGATGATTTACGTAGTCGCTGTTTTATTTCTGCTGCTGCTGACGAAGTTACATTTCAAAGTGAAAAAGGGTCAGTACTATCAAAATTTGTAGTTAACAGTGTGTACTAGCTTTTTGTACTCTAAATTTTGATTAGCCATTAATTTTAAGGTATATACTTACTTACTTTTATTACTTTTACTTACTTACTTTTGTAACTTATGTTTATTTACGTTAAGTTATGAGATTGTGTTGATTCTGCACATCAATGTGCAATTAATAAGTATAAAAATATCCTTTCTTAATTACCTTGATGATTTATGGTAATTTATGTTAATTTATGCAATTGTGTTGATTCTGAAACATAGAGTCGCTTCTCGTGATGGCGTCCATCGGAGTGCAGCTGACGACAACGTTCGCGTCTGGACGTACGATATCTATGTTCTACGACATGGCGCACATCCGTGACATAGTCATAAACGAGGCCGTCACAATGGTAGAACTCGTCTTTATCACGTCTCTATGTCGGTATTTTAGAGGTTGATCTACTGGCCAAAATTTTGGGTGCTGCTGAGAGTATTTGGGATTGGAATACAGACGGAAACACGACCAATGGGGATGGAGTGGGGATGGGGGCCAGACCTGATGGAGTGGGATGGGGTTGCGAGAATTGGGGAGTGGAGGTAGATTATGTTCCCATGAATCGCTTTGTGAAGTTCCATGTTTCATTTGGGCCCTGAACAATTTGACGATCCAACATACTGGTGCTGCATATCCCCGCAATTGAGTCTGTTGTGCATCAGTAATATCTGCGATGGTATATGCATGAGAATGAGGGTTGTGGTTTGCAGACAGGGATAGATTGAAATAATAATAATAATAATAATAATAATTTTCGTTTAATCAACAATCCGGTTGACAGACCGCAGCCGGTTACAGTGTACAATTATGCAGTTGAAACAATTTACAGGGACTCAGATTACAGAATACATAAATAAATCTTAACTAACTGTACCAACTGAACAGACAGCCTGCAATACATTTGCCTTTGTTTTGTCCTCATGACATCCCATTAACAAACTGCTAAAGGTGGAATCATCTATTCCGTTTATGGGCTTGTCTCTCACAGTACAACCTAATCAGAGGCGCTTCCAGTGCAAAGAACCCGTTGAAAATGAATTCTTAAGGGATCGGGCAGAAACAGAAGTGCTCCGAAATAAAGTTCGATTGCATTGTTCGGCGTATCATACTCACACAGAATTGTTTGACACTACTGAATGAAGCAGTAACACAGTGGTTCCCAATCTTTTTTGACTTTAGGGCCACTTTTTCTAAGTTAGGGGGCCACAAGGCTAACATTTAATTAACTAAAAGAATATAAAATTGTTAGAATTGAATCGACATAGAATGTTTGATATTATTTATCGATATCATAATATTAGACTGATTTGTAGTAAAAATAATTGTGTTCTGTCCTGTCCAAATTGTCAATTTTTTTATTTTTTGCTAATTATTTGAGAGATGAGGGTAATTTTTGTAGACCTGGTGGGCCACGGGTTGGGAACCACTGCAGTAACAGCTAATAGTTGTCGGATTAATTGTTTTATTTGTAACTTTGCATAATTTGATGTTTTTCAGCATCGAGTCATCTACTATTTGGCTCTGCTGTTGAATCAATGTCCATCAGCCAAAGACACCATAACACGTCTCGTTCCTCTATATACTGTACGTTGTTAGTCAGTTTCATTAATCAATCAACCAATCAATCAATTGGAATATTTGTTTTGCCCCTTTACTCAGAGGCACTCGTGACCCTAGCCAGGTGTAAGAGAACAGTCTCGAGCAACTTTGTTCCAAAAACAGTCACCTTGTAACATGCTGGGAATGGGTTCGAGCCCCCCCCTCTATTGCATTTTACTACTGCGTACAATTGCAAACATTTTATTGATCTGCTAGATATTACAATTTAACAACAGCAGTAATAACTTAGTAGCTCATACTGAACTTGTGACCTGCAAAAATTACAAGATATAGTAGTAACAGACAACAGGCTTAACAGTGTCAAATTTAACTGCACGGCAACCTGTATAGCTTCCATCTATCCTACTGCTGATCTTACTTTCTCCCTTAGGTGGTTTTAACCCGCATCATTCTGCTCATTGTTCCAGCATCTTACCATTTAGCCATCTTCATAGCCATTGTCATATCCTAAACATACTTACGTATGTGGTCGCTGTATGTTTAACTCACAGGTTCAGAACACAACGGGTGCAATTATATCTTGAACTAATTGTTCTTTTATTCATTTCAGCATTCCTGGCCGAGTCTGAAGTGTCTGCTGCATATACGAAGCGAAATCGTACAGATTCTAGAGTCACGGAATCTCCGCAATGACCCAACAGAATCATCGGCTAAAAGTTAATCAAGGCTAGGAAGTGAGATAATTGATATTGATAGGTCACGGGGGAACAGTGTTTTCATAGACCTGCAAACAGTCAAAATTTCTTGATGCTTTGATGTGTTTCACGTGTTGATATTTTATGCACTATACATTGTATTTGTGTCACAACGTTTCACACTTGATTTAGCAGCTCTGCATTTCATTTGGGAATGTTCGACTTTTTTGGTTGTACTCCTCTGCGTTAACTGTACACATGGTATGTTACATTACACTGCAGTCAATTGTTTGGGTTTAATATTTGTACCGGGTAGCTAGACAATTATGCAGCTCCATTTGTGCTAAAGATGAAATGCAGAATCAGCGGATGTTTTGTGCTTTAGAGGTATCTGCACAATAAGAGTTACGGTTACAAGGTAAATAAAAACGTTTAGTGATTTGTCAATGGGGCCGCAGAGTGGGATTTCAGAGGGGTAAATGCCATGGGGCCTGACGACTTTAGGGACCCAGACTAGGTAGCTATATATCGGGAGCGCCTCTGAGTAGAGCCCTTGAAGGGGTGCTATATAAATTACATAGATATATATATATAATTTTATATATATATATATATATGTTTATGGTTTATGCCCTTTAAATTTGATATTACAGAGAATTAACAGGATCAGCTTGAACTTCAAGTTAACTATTGAATAAAATCATATTGCGTGTTATGTAAATGTAATATTGTGGGTTTTATTATCCAAGGTATTTATGATCCCTCAGATGTTCAAAACTATAACCGGAGATGGGAATGCTTTTTTACCCAAGGTATTTGTGATCCCGCAGGTGTTTAAAACTATAACCGGAGTTGGGAATATTGTGGGTTGTGTCTGTGCTTTTATTGCTTTTATTACTTCAAATCGCTTCTAAACGGATTTTTTTTATGAAGCCTCACATTGGTTTAGGGGCCCACGCCTATGGGCCCGGATTTTCTCACGTCAACCCATTATGCAAAACTTAGACATGCTGATCTTTATAGGCAAGTCATAGACTTACTGAATGCTGTATTGTTTATTACATTTTTTCACCATGAACTTTTGAGGGAAGCATCTTTTTAAGTTTGCCTGAATGAGATGCGCTGCAAGAATATTTCGCATGTTTTACTACATTGCATTGGTGCTTTGGTTTTCCTCTAACTTTGGATACTACGTAATTTACCGTCATATGCGTTGTTGGGTAGGACTCCGGAGTATTTCTGAAGAGCATGTTTTGAAGAGGTGCGACGTAAATTGTCATTTGGGATATTTACGATTGTAAAGTTCCTTGTTTCTTTTCAACGCTTAGTTGTCGTTTTAGTCCTAATAAGTTGATTATGTTTCCCTACAATCAAACCCGTAAATGCTCCTTTGACGATGCAGTATTATTGAAATTTCTTTGTTCGTATAAAATATGTTATCAAGTTTTCAGAGCTGCGCTGTAGAGGGACATGGTTGCCAGTTGATTAGAGCCTTTGCCCGGGTAATGCAGGCAATGCACGCTTGAATATCCACCAAGATTGTTGCTGTGTAGGAATCTTATGCGGGTCTTTTCACTCACAGTTTTTCACTCACAGTTTTTCAGTAGCGTTGATGTGCTTTCTGGTTTTCAACAAATTTCTTCGCACTAAAGCACTGATAATGCACGAAGTGAAGCTGAGGTTTACATTTCGAAGCCTGTAGGAAAAATGCCGCTGTGCTTAAGTTCTTGTTTTTGCATTTTCAAGCTCTTACCAAAAATTTTAATCGTGACCAAAATGTTGTGTTTTGCCCTTTCCTGCAAGCATATCTGCAGGCATCCATTTTCAGGATTTTGTGCTCCTTATGAACTGTGGATGGCGCAATGTCAAATAGATTTGTAGTCATTGCTGTATGGCAAAGTTGTGTTCTGAGTTAACAATATTTATATATTTGTTACAGTGTTCAACGCTATAAATGAATGTTGGGCCATGTTGAGTTGTTGAACTGTTTCCACTGGTTTCGTCAATTTACATTCAGGAACGGAACGAGTTGTGTCACGGAACATTGGAGCTCGTGTTTGTCATTTTCTCTTAGGTCCTTCGTCCGACAAAAGACAAATCTCAAAGTCATAATTTGGGAGTCAATGCTTCCTGGTGAGACGTGTGCTTGGCCATAGAGGTGCATCAGCACAGAAGACCTATTGCCCAGGGTGATTAAATGGTGTCCTAAGAGCTTTCTTAAGGGACTGCTTCCTTCTTTTCTTTTCTATAAACATGAAATGATATTATCACCAATTGTCACTCTCGACTAAAGAGTCTTCAGTTCCACCAGACACAAAGCACAAATTGCTTTTGAATTGCACTATAAAGTTTTGTCTTTGCTTTGGTGTGTTTAAACTAAAGTACTATATAAATGTTCCCTATACAGTACAGCATTTTATTACATTGCACTATCATAAATGCACTCGAAGAACGATTACATTACCTCACTGTGTGGTATTTGCTAGAAGACTGTATGAAAACGATATGCTTGACGTGCTTTTTGTGACAGTTTTCGAACGGAATTGCCGTTGTTTTGGTAAACGACATTTAGGGATTAGAATTCTTTCATAAGTGTTCTGGTTTAATTTAAACCATGTAGCTTCTGCAGTCTGATGTGGAGATATTAAATTACCTGTCATGTGTTGTCTTTGTGTTATTTCCTGACGATATTAAATTGGCTGTGTGAACTCGGTATGTGTGGTTTGCTCATTTATTGTCACATTGTGATAGGCACCCATTGCTATGCCTGTAAATATGAGCACGAACCCAGTGATTGTGACTGAATTTTGCACCTTAAAATTGTTTAGGTTGTCATTGGCTAATATTATTATTCGATGGACAGAATTTGGTAAGAAAATTAGGTTATGCTTGTCTCCCGTGCTTGTCCCTCATTTCTGCTCACTAATGTTCTACACTGGGTTAAAAATTGTCTCTTGTATCCAATACAAATTACTGCTATTAGTCTTAGGGACTCAACAGGAACCAGCTCCAAAAATAATACCTTTGAGCCAACCTCTCTCTGCTGTTTCTTCTGGCCCCAACTGGTCTGCAGAGTGACTTTTCCCCTTGTCCCCCAAGCAAGGGCTGCCATGGTCCAGTATGATGTCTTAGCAATTGGTCAATAATTATTAACTTATAAATTATATCCCCTCAATCCATTGTAAGACTTTAGTCACGGTCCCACGCTAATCACTTTGCTACTAGAAGAATTTCTTATTTCCTTGGGGCTGTTGTGCCTCTGAGTAGCTCGTACTGTAAAATACGCCTTACAAATTCTCACGATACGGAAAGTATATTGAAATTCAGTTGCTTACCTATAATGTCAAAAAGTTAAACGTCACACATTTGTATTGAATTCTGTTGACAGAACTGAAACAAATTTAATTCTTTGATATTAATTGAGCATTAACATTGTTCCACCTCAAGAGAAACCAATCAAAAGCACTTGATTAATAGTTGCTATGGTGGCCAATGGTTATCATTACAATAGTTCTGATTATTTCTATCTATTCGTCTTCATTCGCTTCTTGTCTCCTACCTGACCATTGCCAAAACCGTCTGTAGAACTTCCAGGACTTTTAAGTTCTCACTTGCGATAGCGATTTCCCATTACTGTCTTCCTTGTCTTTTTATTTCCCATTGCGTATTTGCAAGTGGAGCAGTAAAACAAAAATATTTACTTACTTACTTATTTGCTAATATCTTTGTACCTGCAGATCTTACTTATTGATTGCAATTTCTAAATATGCAAGTAGGTCACGGGACTATTGGACAAGAGCGCATTGATACATTCGCTAGCATCTGGTTGTTGATTGGTTGCCGGAGTTAACGACGCCGCGATGTTGTCGTTAGCGGTGAATAAAACAGTGGCCGAAGAAACTTGCTCAAACGAGGATTCCAACGTGTGCTAGTATTATTTCGAAAAAGTTACGGCCTTTATTTAGCGCTGCGTTTCAGTTCGATCCACGACAGGATTACATTGATTACATTACCGGAAGTCTTCAGTTTGTAATTCGGAGTTGAAGTTACGTGCTGATGGAAATGCCACCCTCGTGCCAAGACTGTCCGCTCTCTACTGACCGCAACTACTGACCGCAACTGCTGACCATTCAATGCATATGCGTTAACTGTTTGATCAGAACCGGAGAAAGCGACTTCTCTGGCTCTAACAATGTCTCAGGCGATGAATGCTATGCAGTCGCCGCTTATTGTATGGGTGAGTAGAGTATGTGTAGAGCCTGAGCATGTACACAATAGCCGTTAACATGTGCAGGATTTATATAGCGCGACTAAAAGCAACTGGGATGCATTGCGTCTGCGGCGTATAATCAACAGGCAAGGGCCATTTGTTGCGCGGTGGTGTAGGGGTATTTCGGTGTCTTGGAGCCGAAAGGTTGCGGGTTCGAATCCACCTCAAACCACCGTGTAGGGACCCTCGGCAAGTCCTTCACTCGAAATTGCTGAATGCCGTCATGAAACTCCGATTCATTGTACACACTGTGGTCGGGAATGCCTCTGAGTAGATCTCTTGAAGGGGTGCTGTTACAAGTGCTCATACATATATGCATATCAGGACATAAGTACAAAGGACTTGCCAAAGAGCAAGTCAATGTAGGTTCCAAAATTCTTTAATTATTAGTAAATAATTATTAGTAAATAATTAAATCAATAAGTGTATTCTTTATTAAACACCAGGGTAGCGTTCTACAATGACTCGGTAAATCGTTCTACAATGACTCGGTAGATATCGTTGCAGCGTTGTTATCTTTAATAAATCCAACTTCTAGTTTGCCGAGAATAATTTTAATCGATCCAGCTTCTCTTTAGGCAAGAATTTGTTCGATAAATCCCGCTTCTATTTCGTCAGCAAATATTTTTCAGCCATTTTTCATTGAAAATTATTGTTTATCAATCCAGCTTCAATTTCAGCATATATGACTGCACTAACCCTAAAACTAACCCTAACCGACCCTCACGGCGCCTAACCTGAGCCCTAACCGACCCTCACGCGCAAAATCCCGCTTCAATTTCGTGAGGAAATATTTTTCATCGAATTTATAAAAAAAACGGTACTTGCTACCGAGTCATTGTAAAACGATACCAACACCAGTTGCAGAAGAGCTGCCCTTTGGTGTTCAAGCAGTAGAGGACAAATGCAAATTTAATTGGAGCACAGTGCTCATTCTTCCTATAAATGTTTATGATTTTCCTTGTATTATTGACAATAAGAGTCACGGACCTGTCATGAAATGGTGGGTGAATGGAATAGGTACTTGATTTCCTTGGTGTGAGCAACATGCAGGAGTGTCAATGAAATTGGCGATAGTTGAAGAATTTATGGGAGGATAATGGAAAGACATTTTTAAAGGTTTTGCAGAGAGACTTTATAACCTACATTACATTGCTTACGATAAGAGGTTAATAAATAGGATAATAATTAACAGGCTACTAAACTCAACCTATGAACTTTTACGCACCCAAATATTCAGGCTTCTTGTCAGACACGAATTTTAACTAATATCTGAATTTTAACTAATTATTGATGACGTCTATTTTCATATATCACTTACCAGCTGTTTAAAATTATTGTTTTCATGCACATAATTATTACAAGCTTATATTTACATATATGTATTATATACGCAATTACGCATGTATGTCTGTATGATATATGGAATACAAGCTTATGTTTGTGTCTATATGTACGTATGAGCACTTGTTATATAGCGCCCCTTCGAGATTCTACTCCGAGGCACTCCCGGCTACAACATGGACACAATGAATCGAAGTTGCATGAACAATTGCAAGTGAAGGGCTTGCTCAGGGTCCTTACATGACGGCTTGAGGTGTATTTCAAGCCCAGGTCCTTACGTGACAGCTTGAGGTGTATTTCGAGCCCAGGTCCTTACGTGACGGCTTGAGGTGTATTTCGAGCCCAGGTCCTTACGTGACGGCTTGAGGTGTATTTCGAGCCCAGGTCCTTACGTGACGGCTTGAGGTGTATTTCGAGCCCAGGTCCTTACGTGACGGCTTGAGGTGTATTTCGAGCCCAGGTCCTTACGTGACGGCTTGAGGTGTATTTCGAGCCCAGGTCCTTACGTGATGGCTTGAGGTGTATTTCGAGCCCAGGTCCTTACGTGACGGCTTGAGGTGTATTTCGAGCCCAGGTCCTTACGTGACGGCTTGAGGTGTATTTCGAGCCCAGGTCCTTACGTGACGGCTTGAGGTGTATTTCGAGCCCAGGTCCTTACGTGACGGCTTGAGGTGTATTTCGAGCCCAGGTCCTTACGTGACGGCTTGAGGTGTATTTCGAGCCCAGGTCCTTACGTGATGGCTTGAGGTGTATTTCGAGCCCAGGTCCTTACGTGACGGCTTGAGGTGTATTTCGAGCCCAGGTCCTTACGTGATGGCTTGAGGTGTATTTCGAGCCCATAACCTTCCGTCTCCAAGGCACCAGACATACCCCTACTCCACTGTGCCCCACAGTACAGCGCATGTACAGACACGTAATGTGTGGCACATTGCAAGTGCCTATCTGAAGCACCGCTTGTGGGGCTATGTAACTGATTTTATACAAAGTGCATTAAGATGGACAGATGTGCGTATCATAAGAGTCTTAAGTGTGACATGATCAAGTGGCTATCGGTCATGGTCATATGGCTGGTTCAGATTTAACAACGGTATTTCATGATTTTTGTTCTATTGGTCCGGAATGATTGACAGATTCTTTGTTCAACCACTTGCTGTGGCTGTTGAAGTGTTGTGATGTCTGCCTTGTAGCCCATCATAGATCATTGGATATATTGATGTTAATGGAAAGCTGAAGTGTTGCCAGGGACAATTGTGCATACATTTGTACAAACAAATTGGTATACACAGACGCAAGCACACTGCCGCCCAAATCAGCTTGGAATTTGTGCTGATTGAGGTGTTGAGGTTGAGGTGAGGTTGTGCTGTGTTTCTGTCTGTCTGTCTGTCTGTGTGTAACAGTATGCTTTTATGTGTCTGTCTGTGTGTAGCTGTATGTTTGTATGTGTCTGTCTGTGTGTAACAGTATGCTTATATGTGTCTGTCTGTCTGTGTGTAACAGTTTGTATGTGTCTGCCTGTGTGTAACAGTATGTTTCTGTCTGTCTGTGTGTATCTGTATGTTTGTATGTTTCTGTCTGTCTGTCTGGCTGTCCGTCAAACTGTTGTCAGTTGGGTTGCTTGCCTGCCTGTTGTCAGTTGGGTTGCGTGCCTGTATGTCTGTCTTCTGTTTAGCTTTCAATTTGTGTGCTGCTCAGTCTGTTTGTTGGTATGTTCCTTTCCATCATTGTTTTCTGTCTGTCTGTCTGTCTGGTTGTCTTACTGTATGTCATTACACATGTCTTGCTGCTTTTCAATCTGTTTCAGTGTGTTTTCTCTGCTTTCCTGTCTGTCTACCTGATTGCCTGCATGCGTATCATTCTGTTCACCTGTCAGTCTGCCTCTCAGTCTGTTTGCCTGTGTATGTCTGTGCATGCTTAATAGGGTGGTCGTTAAAAATGAAAGTTGGAATTGAATGTTCTCCAAGGCGCCATTTGGTTCCATTCTCCTCAGAAACATCACACAAAAAGTTGTAAGAGAAAATATTAGTATTTAGGACTAGCACAACGCCATCAAAGTTTTACCCTTATAATAGCAAGTCTTCTAATGCTCAAAAGTAGCTATATGGTTGTAATCAACCAGGAATCTTCAAACCAGGAATCAATTCAACTACTTGTAGTTGGTCCATACTTAAACATAATGATGATACTGTTATCGTAATCACAATCATCCATTTATATAGCGCCACTTCGAGAGAAATTCCTCAAAGGCAAGAAAACCTGTATAACACACCACATCACAGATAACATCTATCATATCTTATATCTTTACAAATACTACCTGTTTTACCTTGTTGTCTTGATTGATAATAAAAGCTTATTTTTCTTAGACTGTAATCTAACAGTAATGGTATATAATAGGGATGAATATACAAGTTTTGTGGTTTCATCTGTGTCCTACGTAATTAATTTATTCTGCAAAATCACCAATATTCTTAATGAGGTCTGATTTCTCATAAATATTTCTTTTTCTACCGTCATTGTTCGTGGGGTTACTGGGCACAAGGAAATGGTGCAATATTGAAAAGTAGAAACCCATTTTAGATGCGAATTTTTATCTCAAATTTAGGCTAATATGTTTTCAACCTGAGGCATTATTACCCTATCTCACAATTCAAATTGCATTTGGTCTTTCATGGGTTTGAGCTATGGTGTAGTTTTCACAATACACTTCCCTCAAAGTGAAATCTCTGGCATGTTGCCTAAAGAAGGTGTTCATCTGCCACCAAGAGTGTAGCAATGGGTGTTGTCCTGAGGGTGCTATACCGATACCTATAATTCTCTTGGATTGGTTGGTCGCCTGAGATGTCCTGGTGGCCACTGTAATTTCAGCTGGATCCATTGCTGAGCATGATGTAGAGATTTTGAGTTGCTCATAGCTTACGTGTTCGACACCATCGCCTTTCATACTAATTTATAATTGGTAGTTAATTTACGATAGCTAATAAAGGCAGTGTAATTTGTGTCCACTCTGGGCAGCACTTCTCTGGGCAGCACTTTCTGTGTCAATTGTTTGACTCTATGTTCATTCTTTCAACTCTAAAAGTATTCTTTTAATGGGATATATTCTATATTATGAAATAGACAACAATGTGAGTAGGTTTCACAAGTCACTCGATTATGATGCTCTCTTTAGAAGTTGTTTAAAAACTGCTCTTTGACTCCCATGTGGTAATAAATAATATCATAGATCTATAAAAATTATGATCTCAATAATTTCAACATCTATTTTAATTAATATGTTTTACAGCAACTCTTGATAAATTTTATATGTGATGCGCTGTGTCACTCTGCTCTGATTGCCACAATAAACGTAAATAGCATCAGTTTTTTTTCTAGTTCAACTATTATTGAGGTGCTTGTCCGTGTTATATCAGAATTTGTGTTAAAGTTAAGCATGTAATAAAGAGCCTCTAGTGTAACAAAGGATTGCTGTAGATAGAAATCAGGCTTATCAAAAGAACGTAGCAATGTGTTGGCTTACTAGTATAGGTTTATGGTCATCGATCTCAGGGGCTCACGCGTCAAATACTACTGGGATGGTCAATTGTTCATAAAAATATATAATAAACCATTATCATCATTGTAGAAGTCAGGCATACTTACTTGTCAGTTGAACTTGAGTAGGCGAATGCAGTTTTTCTATTAAAACTAGTCATAGGTCCAAAAATGTGACTAAATTATCCTTATACTCAAAAAGACGATGATATTTAGTATAATGCAAAACTTCAAACACGTTGTGCTATAGTCCTAAATAATTTTCAATCGGGATAATTTTTGGGCTACATCAGTCTTTTACCAAGTGGCACCAAATGGTGGGTTGGAGAAATAATGAAACTGAAGTTGAAAATTTGCCATTACAGATACGACCACCCTAATGCTTAATCTGATCGTTGCATCCTTGTCTGCTCTGTTTAGATCCAGACGTTCAGCTTGGAGACAGTCACCTACCAGGATCTGATCGAAGGCATATTTCTCAACGAAGTCCTCAAACAGATGTAAGACATGTCGTCGTTGCTGTTCATATCCATAGATTATATTCAATTAGTCAGTTGTTTAGAAAGATGACATGTTCAAAAGTAGTCCGGGTACACTGCATGTCTGCTCTACGGGATTGGCTTGCAGGGCTGCAAGTGCCGAGCCCACAAGCCCCACATGTATACCAAGGCTGAGAAAATGAAGTCGCTTACACTTCATATGGTTGCCTCACGTTTATGGATCATTGAAGATTCTTAAAATTAATGTAATTGAAGTTTACTTTTAATTTAAATGTGATGTAATTCGGCATTAAATCATATTTAACGTGGATGTTTTGTCAACAACATATTTGTGTGTATGTTTATATGTTGCTCTGTGTTCCTGTCTGTCTGTCAGTCTGTCTGTCTCTGTATGTATGTTCATTTACTGCCTTCTGTGTTTCTGCCTCACCTTGCCCCCTCCCCCCCGCCCCCGTCACATCGTTAGCATTAATTGATAACACTGCACAGATTAAAAATTGCCCTCACCTCACCCCATATCCCCCATTCACTGGACTAATCAAATATATTAGTTCCATAATGTCAGTCTACCACATCCTGCTACAGGAATTATACCATGATTTATATCTGCGTGGCTGGTGTCAGGAACTACCGATGATGATGATGATGATGATGATGATGATGATGATGATGATGATGATGATGATGATGATGATGATGCTATAATTATGTATGCTTGTATGTATATATATATATATATGTTTATGCACAATGCACATGCGAGTTTACATATGTATGTATGCATGCATGTCTGTCTGTATGCATGTACATTTGCATGTATGTATTGTGTACAATGTGTATGTATGTATTGTTTATTTATGTTTATACATGAATGTATGCATATTTTTATGTTTGTACGTATTTCTATTTTATCGATCAATCAGAATTTATATAGCGCCCTTCAAGGTACCTACTCAAAGACGCATACATACATATAGCATCATTTTTATGTATTAGTGTATGCAATGCATATAATGTTAATGTATACGTATACATGTTAATGCATTGGTTCCCAGCCTTTTTTGACTACGGCCACTTTTTCTAAGTTGGAGGATACAAGGGCCATTTTATCTTAGGACATTAGGGGGCCACAAGGCTAAAATTTAATTGACTAAAAGTATATACAACTGTTGTAATTGATTCAAAATAGAATTTTCCAGGGGTTATTTTAACGTGCAGCTGGACACAAAGTGTGTAGTTGGGAAAGAGATTTGTGCAGTTGAAAATCAGATCTTGTGCAGTTACTTTTTGTCTTGTTGCGGGAACCGACGAGAAGTTAGTGGTAAAAAGCTGGACACAAACATGATAGTAACAGCCCAAAGTGAACATCTTTGAGGCGGTTTATTTGGGTGATATTATTTTATTTTCAGGAAAAGAGCAGGCCTGTTGAAATTTGGCGTGAACTATAATAGATATGGTGATTAGATGTAGTTTTCAAGTCAAGCATTAGTCCGATACGGCGAAGGTCACCCGTGTGAATGAAGTAGGAGCGTGGAAAATTGGTGATGTAATCGAAGACAAGGTTCTGCAAAAAATTACACATAGGCTGCAGACCGAGACCTCGCCGGTATATGCGAGCTCCAGAGACAAGGAGTCGGAAGGACGGACGATGAAGGACATCGACGCTCGGAGATGGTGTCTCGTTAAAAACACCGAGAGGAAGGCAACAGGAAACCACCTCTCTAAATTCCCAAGAAACACTGAAAATGACGACGAAAAGATATAACGTAAACAACGTGAACGATTCCCCTCAACCGCTGTTGATGCAGGATGCAGAAGAGATTCGAGGTCGATGGAAGGAATATGTAGAAGAACTATACCAGAGTCAGGAAAAACTGAAGAACCTGAATGACGGACCATACATGGGGACAGGAGATGATATGGGGCCGGAGGTGTTAAAAGATGAGGTGCTGGCAGCAATCAGCGACATGAAAAACAATAAAGCAGAAGGGGCAGATAACATCCCAGCTGAAATTCTTAAGATTCTAGGAGAAAAAGCAACAGGAGAGTTGATAAGATTATGTCAGGACATATATAACACCGGGAAGTGGCCCGAGGACTTCTTACAGACCATCATGATACCAATAAAGAAGAAGAACAATGCAACAACTTGTAAGGATTACAGAACAATTAGCTTGCTACCACATGCAGCTAAGGTTATGTTAAAGATACTAACAAAAAGAATACAGGCAAAGGTAGAATCTGATAAAGGATTAGGAGAGGATCAATTCGGGTTCAGAAAAGGTCGGGGTACACGAGATGCCATCGGAGCCTTGAGGGTCCTGACAGAAAGAAGTCTAGAGTATGGGCAAGAGGTTTATATCTGTTTTGTGGACTATGAAAAAGCATTTGACAGGGTAGATTGGAGAAAACTGATGAGTGCACTGAGACGAAGAGGAGTCGACTGGAAGGACAGAAGGCTTATAGGAAACCTTTACATGAACCAGAAAGTAAAGATAAGAATAGACGGAGAGTGTTCAGAGGAAGAAGAAATTGGAAGGGGAGTAAGACAAAAGTGCCCCCTATCACCACTCCTTTTCAACATATATATAGAGGAACTAATGCAGGAGGCAATGGAAGACACGGAAGAAGGTGTAAAAGTAGGAGGAAGACTTATAAAAGCCTTAAGATTTGCTGACGATCAAGCAATGTTGGCGACGACACAGGAAGGACTACAGAAGATGATGGACAAACTAAATCTGACCTCAAGGAAATACAACATGAAAATAAACATTGGAAAGACGAAGAGTATGAGGATTAGCTGAGAAGAGGAGGAAGTAACAGAGAAAATAAAAATCAACGGTGAGTAGGTGGAACAGGTCAAGAGCTTCTGTTACTTGGGAAGCATGATAACAACAGATGCAAGGTGCCAAAGCGATATGAAACGAAGAATAGCAATGGGAAAGGATGCATTCACGAAAAGAGGAGAATTGTTGAGAGGAGGAATAAACAAAGGCTTAAAGAAAAGACTGGTCAAAACACTGGTATGGAGTGTGGCACTGTATGGGTCGGAGACCTGGACCATCAAGAAGGAGGATATTAAGAGATTAGAGGCTTTCGAGATGTGGATTTGGAGAAGGATGGAGAAGGTGAGCTGGACGGAGCATATAACGAATGAGGAGGTGCTACAAATGGTTGGTGAAAAACGATCGCTAATAACAACAATAAGAGAAAGACAAAGGAACTGGGTTGGGCACGTATAATTAAGAGGAGACTCCCTCCTGAAAGAAATCATAGAAGGGAGAATGGAAGGAAAGAGAGGGAGAGGAAGACCGTGGCAAATGATGCTCGGATGGATGATGGCCAACGGATACAGCAAACTGAAGGAAAGGCACAGCACAGAGAGGAGTGGCGTCATTGGAGGTTGAAACCTGCCGAAGGGCAGAGAACCTAAAGAAGAAGGCTGCAGACAGAAGAATTTGCAGTAGGCTAAATGTATGGGCGGATGCAGATTCAAGGCCTGCTGTAGGTTGATATCCTGATAAAGTTGTGAAGGCCGGGGTTATCCTTCATACCATAATGACAACTTCTTGGCCATCGTAGTCTACTTTCTCCTGCTTTTGCCGCATACTCTGACAAGCTGAGGTAGGAAGGGACATAGACAGTCAGACACATAAAGCAAAATAGTCTACTATAATATAACAACCCAAGTATCTAACTGGAGACAGGCGATGAAAAGAAAAGAATTAATCAGGCAGACATCCAGATTGAGCTAGCCTTTCAGCCACACAGACTATCCAATACATACATATTACATACATGATGTAGAATTGTAGGTCAATGCATACTCAAATTTTCTTCCAAATTCTCCATATATCCCCATATTACACGCACCCTTTTTGAGTTATGTGATCCCATCCAAAAATCACCATCCTCAGAATCTGAAAGATACACGTAGGCCTATGTTATTGAACTAACATCTTGCACAGAGGTGTAGACTTAGATGGGATAGGATCGAGGAACGGAACCCGTAACTTGTGGTGGTGACGGAGATGCTTATATCTTATATCCCCCAAATATTTCAGAAATATTATCACAAACATTATTATAGATTTTTACGGTGTTATCCACTGCTTGTCCATAATTATCAATTTTGATACAGATGACAGCCTAAACTGCCACTATTCCTTTGTGTAAATTTAAAAAAAAATTAAGATACAGGTAGGGGGAATTATTCAAGTCTTAAACCACATCTCTGAGTACCAAATTATGATTCAATTTGTCAAGGTAACAGCCTAAAATGCTATTACAACAGTGGGCAAATGACGGTTTTTTTCAAACAATGACGAGAAAAGAAAATTATGAGTAATTGTTTCGAATGACAGCTTTCAATGCCAGATTAACAGCGTGCAAATGAAAAAACTAAACAATAAGGAGACTCTCTAAACTCTAAAAACCATAGCTGTCAGCATTTAAAAAGAGCAATTTTGTTCAGATGACAGTTACAGTGTGGAAATTCAGAAATGTAAACAATGGGGAGGGGCATTTATTGAAGTCTCAAACCATGCCTTTTAACGTGAAATTTGTGAGCAATTTTTTAAGATCACAATCTAAAAGTTGCCATTCTAATGTTGTAAAAAATATTTAAGCAATGGGATGAGACACTTATTAAAGTCCGAAACCATGACTATCAGCACTGAAATGATGAGCAACCTCGCTAAATTACAAATTAGAATAACACCAGTGCAGTGTGGAAATTTAAAAAAATCTAAAATGGGATTGGTACATCACCTTCCAAAACCCCTACCCGGCAAGGTGCTCGTGCATTGGAAATTATTGTCCTTCGGTCGCTCGTTCGTTTCCACAGACCCAGGACCAAGTCTGCAGCTATGTTCACACACACACACACACACACACACACACACACACACACACACACACACACACACACACACACACACACACATTCTGGTTCTCATGAATGAATGACACCAGAGCTTGTAGCATATAAAATTTCCAGCAGTCGTACCCTAAGTCAAGTCATGGTGTGGTAAAATATCATTTACATGTAGATCGGCGATGCGGCTCCTGGTTAAAACTGCTATTAGCCTAAACAGTACATATTCGTGTTGATGTGGGTGTCAGCTACCTATCGATCAATAATGACCATTTGGGAGGTTTGCTAATGATATTTATCGGTCTTACATCGTATTTTGCAGTTAAGTGGGTTATATTTTATACAAAATTTGAAATCAGCTCAAACATTGTATTTCTTGGGGAAATATCTCATCTTGTCTGCTAGCTTTAGCTTTAGCAAAACAACATCATGATGATTTTAATGACCAGGGTTTCAGAGCAGAAAAACAACATTTAGACGTACCCTTACATAGGCCTACTAGCGAAACTTTGAAAGTGTCCAGGAACATAGGACCATTTAACTTTATTACACTTAACAATCTTTCTGAGCTATTTCCAATTCCAGCAACAGCAGAGGATCTGTAAAGGATCTTTAAGGGATCTCTAGTCGATTAAGGATATTGAAAGGTCTAAACGTCTAAGAACGTCTAGCTGATTTCATTCGTTAATTCATTTGGAGATTTTGCCATGATGAAATTTGAGTCAAACATTGTCATAACAATTGATTTTGATCTTTAATATGAATTTTTATAAAGTCGGAAAATCTTAATATTCAATATCTAAAGCTCCAGTCGAAGGCCAAGCGCAAAGCAGCAGCTTATTAACGAACGCTCGCCAAAAGCTGTTTCAGTTTTGGGGGACAAATCCCTGGTCAAGGACTTTCTTATTCCAGTCTCAAAATACGTCATTTATGTGCAGTTGAGAAAATTCCTTAAAATAACCCCTGGAATTTTCGATGTAATTTATAGATGTCAAAATAAAATAATTTGCAATAGAAAATAATTATGTGTTCTATCCTGTCCAAATTGTCATTTTTTCATATATTTTTGTTAATTCGTTGAGAGATGAGGGACCATTTTCTCAGGCCTGGCGGACCACTTTTGGCCCGCGGGCCACGGGTTGGGAACCGCTGTGTTAATGTATGTGTATATATATGTTAATGTATGTATATATGTTAATGTATGTGCAACTGTGTATATATATGCTTGCATGTACTTGCAGCTTGTATATATGTATGTGTCTATTTGCCTTTTATTACCGTTCATTGACTAGCACACGGATCTAATCTGATCCCATATTTATAATAGTAAATTTATGTATTTGCCAGCTTTTTTAATCGCCTCATTAAATTGTACATAGGCCGGTGTTTTATTGATATAATTGGCAATTTTTATGATACATAGAAACCTCTTGACCTTTTTACTGCTATGCAGATTGCACTTTAACATGATTTCGATAGATATAAATTTGATTGATTGATCGATTGATTGGTCGATTGATTGATTTCAAACGTTGTCGTCGTTATCTGGGGCAGAGAATTGGCAATAAATAATTAATGTGTGTGCATTTTTTCGTTTCATTTTCTGTGTATTGATCGCGTGAGATCCTTCACCATTGCGGCACGTTTAAAGGCTGTCACATCTTGTAAGGTCCCGGTGTACGGACCCTGATAAAATGTCCGTATAGTCATTTACCTAAACCTCAATAGGTACAACACTTCATGCGATAAGTTGAATGATAAATGAAAGCATGGTGTAAATGTTGAATTATTGCAGCAACATTAGAAGTTGGATGAAAATATTTATAACAGAAGTAGAAGTTGGATTCTTATTGAAACCATGGTACTGATGCTGAATTATTGGGATGACATTAGCTTAACATAACACAACATGTTTTATTTTATAGCCAATACAATAAGCAGGTAATAATTACATCAGTTTTTTTCTGCAGATTTGCCTGAGACAATTTGGTTGTGAAAAAATGCATCACGGCCAACTATGTTATTTTGTGAAAGTTTATAGTAGACAAATTCTTTAGTGACATATTTGAACAGAAGGAAATTATGTAATTATACTTTAAATAGAAACATACAAGTTAAACAAAAACAAACATAATTCACAAATAAGCAATAGCATACCGAGTGATTAGAAGAACTTTGAATGAGCAATCAAGATTTTTAGAAATTGAACATCAGATGGATATATACGTTATAGTTGCAGTAGAAATTGATGACCAAAGACAACAAGGATAAAATATGTTAGTAAAACATATTAAAATAATTTGGCTGTGCATTTGGGTAAAATTTATGTGGACCGTATGTTGTTGGTCCTGCTCAATTGCCACGGAGCTGATTGAGTGAATTGATCCTTCATCACCATTCGAAGGGTGTAATGTAGTAGAACATGATGGGCGCCTTGCATGGCTGCCAAACAGCTACATTCGACTCCTGACATAATAACTTGTGACCATACTGTGAATTGTAATCATACTGCATTGTGTCGGTTTGAAATTAAAAACGAAGATTATTATTATTATTATTGTTATTTGGTCCTACAGCTTGGGCAATTGATTTACAAGTGACCTTAGACAATTTAATTAATCTTCGTTTAATTAGACAAATCAGGATGACACACCGCACCCAGTTACATGTCAATACACTTTATAAGTAAACAGCAAAATAATGTGAAGATAACAATGTCATTAATGGGTGTCAAAGAGAACCCTCGTAATAAAGTTTCTAACATCTTTAACTGGTAGAACAAAAGGATGAAAGTAGAGGTCTCAGTAATTTTGCCATTTCCACGCCCAAGTCTTGTTGCGCATTTACTAATTATGTGAGTTTGCAAAAGTATGATAGTCTCAAGAGTCTCTGTTTACTTCCGTTTTAACTTCAAATCACATTTGTTTTTGTTTATTTGTGCATAGTTCCTTGACTTGTGACAGTGAGTTTTTTCATTTAAAAAAGTATCCTGTTGTGTATGCGTGTACACTGTGTCCCAATAAATCGAGACCCCTTTTTATAATGTTAATAAAACAGGCAAATCTTAATCGATATTCAAAATTTTTAAACTGTTTTTATCCTGAGATAATTATCTTACACTGATTCAAATATTACGTTTCTGGAATGAATATTGACGTCACAATTACGTCATTAACAGAAGCCAACAAGCACGCACGGGTTGAGCGGTCAAAGCAACTGTTAGATCGGTATCCTGCTCACATGGTAAATTTTATATGGTTCACGGACGAAAAGTTGTTTACCATCGTTACACGAAAGAACAGTCGAAATGGTCGTGTGTATGCGGCCGCCGGAACTCTTAAGAAAAACATCTCAGATGTTCGTTTGCTTCGCACTCGCTCGACATTTAGCCGGTCAGTCATGGTTTCGGTTGGTGTCTCGGCTCTTGGTAAAACACAAATCCACTTCATAGAACCTGGAGTAAAAATAAATGGAGCTTACTACCGGGATTGCTTGATGTCGGAAAAGTTGTTGCCATATATCCGGGAATGTTCGGAATATTACACGTTTCAGCAAGATGGCGCTCCGGCCCACCGAGCGCGTGAAACTGTTGAAATACTGACAAGGGAGACCCCGGATTTCATACCCCCTAATCTTTGGCCACCAAACAGCCCGGACTTAAACTCGGTCGATTACAAGATTTGGGGAGTAATGCAAGAGAAAGTTTATAAGACAAATATCAGAGACATTGAAGAACTTCGTGAACGAATCATTAATGCGTGCATGGGAAGAATTTGATCAATTGGTTATTGATGCTGCAATTGGCAAATGGTTGAAATGGCGAACGCGCCTTGAAGCTTGTGTTGAAGCCGAAGGCGGACACTTTGAACATACCTTGTAGTATAATGTTAGTCAAATTTTAAATAAAATTTAACTGAAATTTAGAATTGTGAAATAATATTTAAGGTATATAACGTAGATTTTTTTAAAGAAAAAGTTGTGTTCTGTAGGCCTACTTAACATTTGAATTATCTGATGCAAATGACGTAATTGTGACGTCAATATTCATGTCAGAAACTTAATATTTGAATCAGTGTAAGATAATTATCTCAGGATAAAAACAGTTTTGAAATTTTGAAAATCGATTAAGATTTGCCTGTTTTATTCACATTATAAAAAGGGGTCTCGATTTATTGGGACACAGTGTACATGTGTGTGTATATACATGTATGTATGTAATGTGCATAAATGTGCATGTATGTGTGTTTGTATTTCTATACATGTATGCGTTCTTCTGTCTGTACATACGTGAATATGATACAAGTTAGGAATGCATTAGTGTATCGGATAATGGCATGTAACACTAGAGCACAGTGAAATGTATTATTAAATATCTGAGACCAGCAGACACTATTGTACCAAGGACACCCAGGAGAGGAATCATCTGGTGAACAGAGCACAACATGTGTGGTCTTCCATGAGACAGTAGACTGATTCATAGGAAAGATTTCATTGCCAACTCATTGAATTACACGCAATTCATTGCATGCAGGTCTTAAATGAATAAGAAATGTCAAAGGCAGATGAAGACTATGCTAGAAAGATTTGTTATAAATGAGACATAACATCGCTTGGACTGACATCAAGGGAAACAGTATGCTTGACAAATGACCAGGGACAATAATATTGAACTTTTATTCATGCCATTAGCACCAAATAGCTGCAGTCTGGAACTGATGGTGGCGGTGGTGAATATGATGTGATGATGGTGATGATGATGATGATGATGGTGGTGGTGGTGATGATGATGATGGTGACGATGATGATGGTGATGATGATGGTGGTGATGGTGATGGTGACGATGATTAAGTGGAACAATCAGATATAGAGACAAAGTGCCTAAATCTATTCCAGCAGTGGAATAACTTGAAAGACTGCACTTGCAACTGGTGCCATATACAGGGTGGCTCAAAAAAAAACGTACCGCCGGGGAAAATGCGATATCTTCGCAGCCGATCGAACTTTTTCTGCGAAAATTTTCCAATTTGTAGGGGAATGAATTTCCAACAATACCTGAAAGTTTCATTTGAAACTTTTCATGTTTGCAAAAGTTACAGCTGTTCAAACTTAAAATTTCGTTTTTTCAATTATCCGCGGAAAATTGACATCACTTGTAGATTTCCAAGTCAAATGATATCACTTTTCACTACGACCTCAGCATTCCGTTTTGCAGTTTATTGTAAGGTATAATGAGAGTGTCCACTCCCTGCCTTAACACAAGCTCAAATTCTTTTTGTGAAGCTCAGTATGGCCTTGTTGGTCGGGTCCTGCGGCAACTGACCCCACATTAGCAGCAAGACTTGCTTCAGCTGGCCAATGTTCTCCAACTTGGGATTAAATGTCTTGCAGCGTTCCAGCATAGCTCCCCAGACGTGATAAACAAGAGGGTTAAGGTCTGGCGAGTTTGTAAATCATCTTTGCCAATGCATTTACTTCAGTTGATGTCAATAAGGTAGCGCCATCATAATCAACCTTGCCGTGCGAGCAAGCAGGCGCACTGTCCTGCTGCATAATAAAACCAGATGTTAGAGCATACCTGGTCTTCAATGAGTCTGGGTAAGCGAGTTCAATGATGAGTTTGACATCTAACCTACTGAATGGGATTAATTGCAGTCTTTTCTTGCAGCCGCAACACACGCCGGCATATCTGATGCCGAAACCACGATTTGCTTTGCAAACTTGACCTTTCGATTACCAAGCGAATTTCGTGAAAATCGCGCTTTTTCCGTCAGATCAAGCGACCACTTCCTGCCTCTCTTCCGACATCTGATCTTCGTTACATAAACACGTTTGCAGATAGTCTTCAATGTGCTCAGGCTCCACTTTTCACTGGGTATTTTGCTATGATCACGCGATGTCTCAGTCTCTGTTCATGCAAAGTCCGAGTTCCCATTTGATCTTTTGCAGAAACTTTGCCCATGACGTTCATTGTTTGGGTTCACCAATTGAGACCTTAATCTATAAAATATCACCAAATACCAGCAGATTGCTTCATAAACAGCTTCTTTACAGCTCATAGTGAGGTCGTATGACATCATCATCAATGAGTGTGTGTTGTAATTTGCCAAACATCCTAATGAAATCACTTGTATTGGAGCATGATTCTCCGGATAATTGAAAAAACGAAATTTTAAGTTTGAACAGCTGTAACTTTTGCAAACATGAAAAGTTTCAAATGAAACTTTCAGGGATTGTTGTATATTCATTCCCCTTCAAATTGTGAAATTTTCGCAGAAAAACACCAATCGGCTGCGAAGATATCGCATTTTCCCCGGTGGTACGTTTTTTTTTGAGCCACCCTGTATATGAGCAATTACGATTGCCAGACAATGTGTGAATGTTGTCCGTTAGTAATTGATTTTAGCAGCCATTAATTTTCTTGTTGTGAGGCAGGCGTGGCCCTGATTATGGTGTCATATTATCCAACAGGGTTTGTTATTCATTATTGTTGTTAGATGGGGTATTATTTCGCTACCCTGGGTGGGGAGACGGCAATGGGGGCGGGAGGAAGTAAACCAAATGGGAAGTTAGCTGGTCCTGGTGGGTTTGGTCGTTTCTAATGACCTGGCAGGAGTGGAGGGTAAGATGGGGACTAGGTTTTGTTTACAGGCATAAGGCATACAGACAGACGCAAGGACAGACAAAAGGAACAAACAAACAGATAGACAGAAAAAACAAACAGACGGATAGACTGTCAAAAAAGAATAGATAGACAGACAAAAAGAAGAAACAGACAGACATACGCAAAGACAGACAAAAACAAACGCAGGCAGATAGACAGGCAGAAAGAACAAACAGACAGACAGGCACAAAGATGAACACATGGATAGACAGAGAGACAGAGAAGCAAATAGACAGGCAAACAGCCTAAACATAGTAAGACTAACAAAGACAGAGGTTTGAACAGACAGACAGACAGACATCCAGATGTAGTGAGACAGACAGGGGCAGGTAGATGATAACAGTTGAATTTTAAGAGGAGAGCAGAACTTTAGCTGACAGTTTAGACAAAGGAGTATTAAAGGAGGATGTTTAAGGGGGTAATGCAAAACTTATTCCGTTACTGAAACAAACCCTGGATATTTTTTCCAACCCTTGCCTCTCGTCTTTCGAAATACTTAGAAAACTCATCCACAGTTTTTATCTGAAACAACGCATTTTGCAGTCTTGCACTTAGTTGTATTGGTTGTAAGCTAAGACCAGTTAGTGCAGGACAGGTGCAGTGATGCTAAGCAGTATGAGTCTGGTTAGTAGTACCTTGAAGGTAACCATGTACACAATTCCAACTCAAACCTTGGTGCATTTGCTGGTGGTGAATGAACGTGTGCATGGATGTTAGGCATTACGTGCATGGTTAGCACATCAAACAAGATGGCCTGATAGTAGAAGAAGGAGAGGTCCACTCAGTCTTCGATCTTGAAGATGGCATTGGTAAACCGAGTAGTATAGGATGTGATGGAAGCCTTGCACGGCTGCCAACAGTTTATATTCTGCTCCTGCAATAACTTGTGTCATCATACTGTGTGGCACGGTGGTGTAGTGGGTATGTTTGTTGCCTTGCAGCCGGAGGTTTGCAGGTTCGAATCCACCTCAAGTCACTTCGTAGGGACCTTGGGCAAATCATTCACTCACAGTTGCTCAGCGCTTCAGTGTGAAACTTCGATGCAGTGTCTGCGCTGTAGTCGGGAGCGCCCCTGAGTAGTGGGCTTGAATGAGTGCTATAACAAGTGCACATACAAATAAAATAAAACAATCATACTGTGCTGTGTCAGTTTGAAATTAAACAAAGATTATTATTATTAAATATTGTTATTATTATTGTTGTTATTATTATTATTAGTGTACAGTCATTGTGCTCATTATATAGCGGTGTTTTCTAATAATTGTGTTGTTAAACATAAAGATGTGACCCATGAAGATGTTTTTTCCAGCAGTAACTCTGAACTCTGGATGGGGGTCCCGATAGAGTAGTGGTTAACACGCTGGCCAAGAGCGCGAGTGGTAGTGAGTTCGAGCCCCCGTTGGGCGGATTTGCTTTGTAGGCTGCCATTGGCGCCATATATTGCAGGCGGTCTGCTCAGTTAGTATAGCTAAGATTTGTGTATTCTGTTATCTCCGTTTTTGTGAATTATTTATACTGCATAATTGTACAATTGTAACCAGTTGCGGTGTGTCAACCGGATTGTTAATAAAGAGAATATTATATGCTTCCTTTTGTAGCGATTCCCGATCTTCGTTCGATGGACTGAAGAACAACGTGGAGGATGCGAGGGACAGGATGGCCAACTGGGAACTGCTGCTCAAGAACATCCGGGTCTTTTATCAGGTATATCCTCCACTGCCATCTGCCTCCGTGTTGCTATAGTAACCTAATCAGGTCTAGCATCACTGACCTGATTATGGATGCCAAAAACACTTGATGAGGAGGATGGAATTGATGGCACAGCAGAAGATATGATGATAGGGCTGGGATTGGCTGATGATGGTGATGATTGATAACTATGATGATGATGGCGGTGGTAAATGATTGTGATGGTGATAGTGATAGTGATGGTGATGTTTTTTATAATGAAGATGATGATATTGAGACTAGTGTTGATGATGATGATGATGATGATGATGATGATGATGATGATGATGATGATGATGATGATGATGATGATGATGATGATGATGATGATGATGATGATGATGATGATGATGATGAGGCTAATTAAGGATTATGATAATTAGGATGATGGTGAGTCTGACGATTGTGATACTGATACTGGTGGTGGTGGTGGCTCACTACTCTTAGGTCCACTGATCGCTTGAACTCTTTGTTCTCAGTGTCAGCAATGCCAAGGAACAATCCAGATACATTGTCTGCATATCATCATCTGTGTGTGGCCGTGGGCTGCTGAAGCTTTTAATTTTGATTGTATTGCACGTATCATCTGACACCCGCATTGTCATCAGCATTATCATCAGCAGTATCATCAGCAGTATCATCGCCACAGGCATTGTCACAGTCATCATTACCATCGTCATCACCTCACTGCCATCATTGTTTTGTATTTGACTATTTTTGAAGTGCTTCTCTCAGCAAAAACCTTTCAGAAGCACTGCGACTGACCCCCCTTTCCCCACCCCAAAGGTAAAGGCAAGATTTGAGGCAAGAGAATGATGCAGAAAGACAACTGGAAAGGAAGGTGGAGCGAAGTCCAAAGAGAGAGACCTATAATGATAAAGTGAAGTGAAGATGCCAATGGGTGTGGACTGTGGAATAATATAATGTTGATGGCAGTGCTGCTGGTGATGATGATGATGATGATGATGATGATGACGATGACGATGACGATTGACGATGACGATGACGTTGATGTTGTTGATGTTGTTGATGTTGTTGATGTTGATGATGTTGATGATGATGTTGTTGATGTTGATGATGATGATGATGTTGATGATGATGATGATGATGATGTTGATGTTGATGTTGATGATGATGTTGATGTTGATGATTGTGATGCTTGCTGTGGTTCAAACTATCTTCATACGTGATGGACTGGGTATAATTTATCCACCATGCACCCGGTTGGTTGTCTGCTTTTACTGAAACATATATTCAATACAGATGGTGGTATAACGTGACAACATTATTATGATAGATGATTGTTTTTAATATCCAAGCGCGGCTGACAGCCTGCATGCCTGCATTTGTTCATCCATAATGACTTCGTTTTTTGCCTAAGCATCATTTAGTCAAAATTCCTCGGGCTGCAACTCAATTATTGCGATCTGGGCAATTTGGGGAATGTGTTTTGTGGTATCTCATTGTGGTATGTGGGTCACCGATGTTTGGGGCAAGTGAGGGTGAGTTGTTATGTTACAGGAGTCGGGATTTAATCTGACAGTTTAACATTTATTCATAGCAAATAATATATATATATATTATTTAAGTGGAGTTTGAGTAGAAATTTGCTGTGTTCTTGTAATACTTACCGTATATGGTGTAATTTTCGTTATAGCACACCTTCAAGCTCTCTACTCAGAGGCACTCCCGACTACAGAGCGGGCACTGCATCAGAGTTTCACGCCGAAGCGCTGAGCAATTGCGAGTGAAAGACTTGCCCAAGGTCCCTACGCGGCGACTTGAGGTGGATTCGAACCTGCAGCCCTTCGGCTGCAGGGCGACGACCATACCACTACACCACCACGTCCCACAATATCGTATTGTATCTAAAAATTTATATGGTGCTTCTTTCTTTTTTCCCCCAGGCAATGATATTAGACTATTCAGATCAGGGGGGGGGAAATGTCTTGAGAGTGCGAGAGGATGCAGGGAAGAGCCCAGACATTCATGAGTTTAGCCCGTAAAAGAGGGGAAGGCTGGCCATTCCATGTGAAGGGATCTATCACAGCAAATGCTTGGCTCTATTATGTACGAAACCGATCTTTAATACTTGATATCAATATCCCGTGAGAAAGCAATTGACCCAGCATTTGAAGGCTGAGGAAAGGACTGAGATTAATTGTTGACCATGCACCACAGTGTAACACTGACGAAATGATCTGCTTATAATATATTATAGGCTGAGGCTGTTGTACGGTTGATGGAAATTCATGGTCAAACTTGTAAAAGCTTTCATTAATAATTTGCGATTGTGAGAATTATTGATTGTACGGTTTCGGAGAGGTGATTGCTTTACAAGAATGCCAGGGCAAAAATAATTCTTGTTGACGTCATTGGTTTCTGTTGTCATTGTCAATGAGTCGGCCCGGTTTACGGACATTACCCCCTTCCCCTACGGACATAATCCCCCCAGACATTATTCCCTGGCATGCATTATCCTCAGGATACGATATAATCCCCAGGCAATGATATAGTCACATAAAAATTACGAAATTTTTTTAAGAATCAGCATATATATTTATATAGGATTATAGGTGTATATTAATATGTTGAACATTTAAAAACACTATACTAACATATACAGATGATCTTAACTCAAAAAAGCCTTGAATATATCTGAATTACTAACTAGTGATGAAGAGGAAGTGGCTGAACGGGTTATAGATGGTAAAACACCGGTCGACGAAAAATGCATTATACTGTAAATAGGGGCGCGGGCTGTAACCATGTAGTTTATTTATTTATTTCCCAGAAAGAGGCATTTTTGCCCTATAAACAAAGAGAAAATTATACCAGGGACAAAATAACTGTGAAAGTACAAGTGAAAATGATAAACCAACTAATTCTCAGCGATAAACAAAAGTGGAAAAATTATACTGTTGATTGGTTTGCTACTGTCCAACTTTCCCTAATCATGTTTGCGATGCACATGGTCAAATCCGGTTATAACTGCAATTTTGCATTTATAATGGCGGTACTTCAAAGAAAAACTTATAAAAAACTCCATATTATATGCATGTGCAAATGATACTAAATGCTAATAAGATCAAAAATTTAAGTGCCCAGGCGAAATACAGACTATTACTTATTGAAATTCTATTAAAAACTGGCACGGTCAAGGCTATAGGATCAAACTCTACAACTGTTACTACTCTGGGAGTGCTAATCCCAAGTCTGGATAATTGTAGGAGGGTGACTCTAGTGCAGTGGTTACCAACCTTTTTGGACTGTAGAGCCACTTTTTCTAAGTTGGAGGAGATGAGGGCCACTTTTTCTTAGTTGAAGGACATTAGGGGGCCACAAGGCTAAAATTTAATTAACTAAAAGCATATAAAATCGTTGTAATTGATCAAAATAGAATGTTTCATGTTATTTATAGACGTCAAAATAAAATAATTCGTAATAAAAAATAATTATGTGTTCTATCCTGCTCAAATTGTCAAATTTTTTCATATATTTTTGTTAATTCTTTGACATAATCCCCTACTTGGCTGTTCACCATCTCACCGCGGTAAGGTGCAGGTAGGGCTTTGAGATGGCTTTGAGACGGCTTTGAGACGGCTTTGAGCTCTATATAGGCGGAGATATTCTGGCTTTGGTACTTTCAACCATCTATAGATGCATTATTTGTTTAAAAATTATAGCAATAGGCCTAAGCATAAATATGTTGCATGCACTGCATTGTATGTGAGTCTATTATTATGAGGGCCACTTGTTTAGGCCTGGCGGGCCACTTTTTACCCGCGGGCCACGGGTTGGGAACCACTGCTCTAGTGTATTGGTTAGAATACTGGACTGTCATTTGAGAGGCTAGCGATTCAAATCTTGCCATGGCAGAAGTTTAGCTTGATATTTCTTTCCACCTGTGCCCCTTGCTAACGTAGCTATAATCAGTGCACTGGCCACACTCTGTGGTAAGATGACAGAGAAAGTGCTGGCCACTCGACCTCTTCATAAGCCAAGGCTGAGAAAATGATGTCGTTCACACTTTATATACATGTCTATGTTGGGGCCTAAGGGACTGCTCATCTTGTTCGAAAGCTTACATTCAACATGCTCAGACGAATTGCTTTGTAGTCCTGTGGTTCTAGAATCCAATATTTGACATTCCTTACGCACAATAAATTACCTTGCGATGGACAGCATTGATCTCGCATGTCATGCTCCTGCAGTTGCTCAGGTAAGCGTGACAGCTCTTCCGACCATGGCTAATCCGCCTTGGAATTCGATTAACTCGAATCGATACAGGCATTGGCTGGAGGTTGGGGGGGAGGGCGTGAAAGGCATCCGTGTCAGTCTTCTTGTGTGGCCTTCGCTGATGCATTGTTCGTGAAACAATAGAATTCCTTCATTCATGAGGAAAGAATTCCATTGTTGTTCGTCTAATGAAGATTGATGCAGCGATTTCTGTGCTCAGATTCTCATTTACGAGAAGTATTTCTGTGATACAATTTCGAAACTTGTATACTTTCAGTACAGATTTTACATATATGTACACTTGTGCAATGTGCATGCACATATGCAGAATTGCATGCTCGTACGTATTTGCGCGTATGTACGTGTGTGCTTGCATACCTGTTTGTACAATCATAAATACTTGCATTCATGCATAAATTGTGTATTGCCAATGATAATTAATTGTTTATTCTAGCCATGAGGTACATAATTTATGAATTCTCAGGAAATAAAAAAAATACTCCTGAAAATTAAATGTCTGGTTTGGTTAGACTTTGTCATTTGTTTTACATGAATGATGATGATGATGATTATTATTATTATAGTATTATTAGTGCTGTTATTGATATTTGTAGGTACCAAACTCATAATACTCAACATAAAAGATGATGCCCCTGCTTTTGCTACTTGTAATGATGATGATGTAGACAATTATTTGATCATAACATTTTCGCATTTTCCTGGAATTCAGTGGTATATATATATATATATATATATAAAAATTATATATATATATATAATATGTGCGCTTGCCCTACATACCGACATGCAGCAGAGTGCCTGTGGTGATAAAGACAGGCGTTTCTTGGCCTGGGGGTCAATGACCGACCGGGTGAGTGGGTTTGATGATGAGGTCAGTAGTCAGACTCAGATTCTAAGAAGGAGGAAGGCCTTTGCTGCTGGTCCGGCTAGCCGCCTGTCTAAGCCCCCCCCCCAAACCTCGGCTGCCGCTGGTGGGTCATATCCTGCCAGCTGCAGCTGCTGTTGATGAGGAGGCTGAGGGTGACGCCATCTGTGGGATGCAGTTAATAGAATGATGACTGCTGGTTGGTCAGTTGCTGCTGCTGCTGATGCTGGGCTTCAGTTCGTAGATAAGATGCTGGGATGCGGGGGGGGGGAGGTGGTATTGGATGGTAGGGGCTGATAAAACCTTTTATGCTTTGTCCATGTGGAGATATTTACTTGCACCTACAGAGATTGTGCATAATTATATGCATGATGCTTAGCATAACTGTCCATGTTATGCACATATATAATTATATATTATTATATTATGCATATGTATGTATGTATGTATATCTTTAATTATACATATATAATTATATATATAGTATATATGCATCTGTATATTTAATTATACATATATAATTATATATAGTATATAAACTATTAATGCTTATGTATGTATATACTATATATTTAATTATACATGTATGTGAATGCTAGCATAATATATAGTACGTTGGTTGGATGTGGAGGCTTTTAATCATTTCTGCCTTAGCGCTTCTTAACAGAATTCAGACGAATAAATTAAATTCTAATTATCACATTACGTTTATTATTTATTATTTCCAAAGTCGTGAGAAGTGCTTCTTAATTGGTTGAGATGCAGTTGTTGATCCGTTTATTGGGGAGATTATAATTATTAGATATTTAATTATGAAGTAGCATTGTTTGTTTACGTTTAGAGCTGTTCTTGACCTTGCCCCTCTGCTGGTGGTAGACTAGGTTTAGTCCATTTATAGTCCGCTTTTGGTCCATGTAGGCTATAGTCCGTTATTAGTCTGTTATATAGTTCTCTTCTTGTAATTGAACGTATATATATATATATATATATATATAAGCTTATATATATGTGTGTGTATATATATATATATATATATATATATATATATATATGGGGTTGGGTGGTAGTGTTTCCTGACATGTGGTCTCTGGATATAGCAGACACTTAAGAGACCAGGATGCTCATAGATGTTAAATTTGATGTCTGAGTAGTAAATCACATTCAGTGTGGCCTACGGCTAGAGACATAAGTGAGTGCCATTCAAAGATGTTTAAACCGAATTGCTTAATTGACAGCAGACAACTGTGCATGTGCTTTGAGACCAGACAGCTTTAACGTGGATGGATGGATGATGGATGGGTGAGTGGATGGATGGATGGTTGGGTGAGTGGGTTGGTTGGTTTGTGTAGGTGGATGGATGGGTTTGGGTACGTAAATGGATGGATCAGTTTGAATGGGTGGATGGATTGGTGGGTAGGTTTTGGTGGATGGATTGTGTGGCTGTATATATGTTTGTATGTATGTACATAATACATAATTATGTTCGTGTATATGGTGGAAGGATTCTGCACGTCCCAATGTATGTAGATATATTTGCAGTTTAGAGCTGTCCGCTGTTAGCTGGTAGATGGCCAGGTGCAATATGTCTAATTTTTATCAATATTGTTTTGCCTGATGCATTGCAGGATGTCATGGGCTGCTTCATTGTCATGAAGCCTCCGAACATATTCACAATTTGTTCACATCCCGAATCAGGTCAGCCATCACTGTCCATCATCATTTTTTTGTGACTGACTGTCTCTTCTTTTGTCTTACTCTCTCCTTTTGTCTTACTGTCCCTTTGTTAGTGTTGCTGTCCCAGGTTAGTGTTACTGTCCCTAGATTAGTGTTACTGTCCCTAGGTTAGTGTTACTGCCCCTAGGTTAGTGTTACTGTCCCTAGGTTAGTGTTACTGTCCCTAGGCTAGTGCTATACTGTCCCTAGGCTAGTGTTATTTATTTTATTTATTTATTTCTCCATTTCTATAGCGCCCCTTCAAGCTCCCTACTCAGAGGCGCTCCCGACTACAGCGCGGACACTGCATCGGAGTTTCACGCCGAAGCGCTGAGCAATTGCGAGTGAAGGACTTGCTCAAGGTCCCTACGCGGCGACGTGAGGTGGATTCGAACCTCGAACCTTCCGACTTCAAGGCAACGACGCCACCACTACACCACCGCGCCCCTAGTGTTACTGTCCCTAGGTTGGTGTTACTGTCCCTAGGTTAGTGTTACTGTCCCTAGACTAGTGTTACTGTCTCCATAGGTTAGTGTTACTGTCTCTATAGGTTAGTGTTACTGTCCATAGTTTAGTGTAACTGCCCGTAGTGTTACTGTCCATGACTTGTATTACTGTCCCTGACTTAGTGTTACTCTCCTTAGTTTAGTGTTACTGTTTCTGGCTTTGTGTAAGTTTAGCCAATCCCTGTCTCTGTCTGTCTCTATACAAAGGACATGTCTAACAAAGAAAGAAAAACATACATAGTCGTTTATTGACTTTTTCCAACCAACAATGAGTCATTTTCAGCGTGTTATTGCGTCACTTCAATTGCCTCAGATTCCCATTCCAGGCTGCTGCTTTAAGAGGAGGAGGAGGTGCAGTCCCTTGAGCAACTGCCATGTTTATGATGCTCAAGACTCTTCACACACTCCATGTGTATGAAGTGTTAGCGACTTCAGTTTCTCTATTCCGGCATATATAAAACTGGGTGCATAGTCCTATCTTATCTTCTTCCATCAGTAGTGTACAGTGTGTGTACCCATTATAGCTGAGTTGTCCAGGAGTCAGAGGGAGGGAGTGGATGCCTGGAGGCAATATTCTGCTGTTGCGGGATTTGAACCATGATTTGTCTGTTGTTGGTCCAGCGTACTAACCTTTCGCTGCCAGACTATGCAGATCTGCTGACGTTAAACTGGAATTCTACAGGATTATAGACCGGTGTTTTTTAGCGTACCTTGAGTAATTTCTTCCATTTTTAAACCTTATTATTACGATTATTATTTGATGTTTTTTGCCTGTAGACATTATCCATGAGGTTATTATTTAATTTATTATTATTGTTATTGTTATTTCTTAAATTGTTTGACTCAGGGAGTTATCTGGAGAATAAAAACATTGGAAAGTTGAGTGAACCTTTGGGAAGGTATAGCGGGAAACAATCCCACGTCTGTGCACTCTTTGTGCCAGAGTGTTAGCCATTGCCCTAAACCCTCCCCATACCCTAAACCCCCTCTGTTATAGCAATGATTAGAATGTGGAGGTATACGCTATATGTCTGAAGTGTTTGCTCCTGCTGTAGATCTGGCTCTGCAGGAGATGCTCAAGGCTCTTCATCTGTTGCTTGGTTGCGCCATTCACTGCGATGTGAAGGAAGAGTTTGTCGAGAGAATGACTCATCTTCCGGAAAACGTCCAACTATCCATCATGGGTTACATCCAACAGGTTGGTTGTAATTGTAATGTACTTAGCCTCTAAGCTTATAGTGGTAACAGGTTAAGGTAGACCAATTGTTTACTTTTGTGTGTAGTACTGCTCAGAAGGACAAAGGTAAAAAGTACCACGATAAGTTGTTTACGCAACTCTGGGGAAAGTTCTGTGACTATGGGGAACTACTACTGCTGATGACAATGATGATAATTAAACCTACTACTACTAATGATGATAAACAATTATTAATAGTGATGATAATAATGAAGGCAACAGTGTTTTTAATTATAATAATAGTAATAATAAAAATGATTATGATGATGGTGGTGGTGGTGGCGCTGATGGTGACGGTGATGGTGATGATGACGATGATAGTAGTTATAGCAGTTTATACTATTGTAGTAGCAGCAGTAGTAGTATTTACCATCTGCAAAGAATAGCCATTCCAGAACAATAATCCCGCAAGTCTTCAATTCCCGAGGTATCAAACGTACTGGGGTGGAGGGTAGGTTGGGCAAATAAATGGATAAATAATGCAGTTACACAGTGCTCAGTCCAGGCTAGGACACCTTTCTTAACCTCTCAACACATGTGGGGTGTAATATACCAATTCCATGAAGCAGGAGGGAGGGATATGCTGGGTGCTAAGTTACAACTATATTACCAGTTCGTGCGATATGCAGATCTGTTTTATATTATTGTCAACTATTGTATTTCATTTTGAATCCTAACCAGATCGAAATTAACTATGCTTGTCAGCAGACATTATCTCAACAAAATTCAGCTGTGTGCAACCAACTTTTCACTTCCATTCTATAGAAGTTTGAAATTGATGACAGTTTTAAAGTGCTCACTTAAAATCTGTTTACTGTTGATGTGTTTTGGCACTTGCAGTGTGCTATACCTTTCGGGTTTGAATTTATCCCTCCCAGTTAATAGTCTAGCCACACAGATCCTACTTCTTCACTCGTTTCTGTCACCAGTATCTTCTTTCTTTGATCTGAGAGACTTCAACTCTTGTTGTATTAACTCGAGCTTTTACCTTCATTGGTTCTGCACTTTGTAATCACCTCTCTTCATTGACACGTTCTTGGTTTAATTAACTGGTACCCGAAGCACACCTTTTCGCTGTCTCAACTCAAAACTACTAAGTTCTTTTCTCTTGGCCTTTCACGCTGGGAGCACCTCTGATTGGTGTTTGCTTTTAATACAAATTCATAGAAACAATACAATAAAGTATTAATATATTGAGTACTGCTCTTATGTCTCTGCCTGGCAGGTATTCGTCCACGATATTTAATAGTAGCCATATAAATTGAAGCACACTCAAGGACTCTGAATTATCTGTACAATAAAAATGGCTAATTACTAGATCAAAATGGCTAATTACTGTCAAGATGGCTATTACTACGAAGATGGCGTATCAATATAGAAGAGAATTTTAATTCTCCGTTAATGGCTCTTGAGAATTCTGTCAGGTAAAAGTTCAGAAAAATCATGGATGGAGGGAGAGAGAGTTCATGGAATATAAATGAGGACAGAAGTGACCAATCGACCTGTGACCTCTAGACACTCGAGTATTGGGTTGGGCTGAGTCATTAGAAATATTAAAGCCACCGTGGTCTGGTTGGGAGGGGTGCTGTGGGGAGATCTCGTTGGTTGGCGGTCAAGAGCTTGACATGCCCTGAAGGCCAGTCTATGGTAATTGGGTGTTTTATTTATGTAGGAGTTCTCCATCATATTGCGTGTGTGCGGAGGTTCTGGTATGGGGGAATGTAGCTGGAGTGATGGTAGATGTTGGGATGTTGGTAAAAGTTGGTTTGGCTAATGAGTATGGTCGTGTGGTGAATGTGGTGGAAAAGTGATGGGAATGTGTTTGGAATCATGGTGGTCGATATGGTGGTGAGTGAAAGTGGTGGAGTTGGTGAAAGTATTAGTGGTCAAAGGGATGGTGAAAGAAGTGGTATTGGTCAATAGGGTGGTGGTGATGATGATGATAATGATGACAACGACGATGATGATGATGTTTTGATGATGGTGTAAATGGTAACAGTGATATGATAATGATGATAATATTGATGATAGTCATTCCAAAATGTTATTCGTAGACTCTAAACAGCTTTTGCTTCCTGAGGGATTAGATCTACCTCGGTAAAAAACTGATATCAAAATGCATAATGTCATACTAATGGCCACTGTAGGTAGTAATGGTAGATCCTAAAATTGATGAAAAACAAAAAATACCATTTTTTGTGTATCCAAAAAACCGGTCATAAAGTGCTGTAGTCTCTTTGTTGACTGGTGTGAGTGAGTCACAGGACTCCAGTGGACTCCATGAGCACACACACTCTCATGCACACACATACACACACTCACACGCACACACGGTGCCTCTGCTGACTAATGCTTTATCTAAAGTTCCTCTTTCCCTCTCCTTGTTCCTACCCGCCCCACACCCAAAGGCTGTGTGCTCATTTAAGATGGCTGGAGATTAACTTGTTCCGAGATTAAAGAGTTTATCCAGTGACCAATTTGTGATTTGCACCAAGAGACTGGTGGATGGGGGTGGGGTCAACTGGCGGTGTGGGGGTGCCTCTTTGATCCACACCGCAATATCATTGTTGTCGTTTAAGCTTTCTCGGTTCATTTGTTCCATGTGGTTCTTTGACTGATCCAGTTTCTCGCGTTTATCATGTGTACCTGTTCAGTTAAGGTGAGGTTGGATTGACTGCTTGCGTCAGCTTGACATGAGTTGATGATTATCTGGGTGTACGTGTAAAATCCTGTTAAAGGTTTCTTAACTCAGAATTTGTTCGCTGCGCACCATCTCAGCAATGCACAAACTTCAACGCATGTTGGAAGTCATCTAAAAGTGTTATTATAAACTAATTTTATTGTTATATCATTAATTATTTTATTAAATAATTTTATTATTTTATTATTATTTTTAGCTAATTTTATGATTATTGTTATTATATTATTATTTTGTGCTCGAGGTACACGGGATCCATCACAGACTTTAACATTAATTATTTGTTGTAGAAAATAATAAATGAAATGTCTGTATTGTTATTATCAATTAATTACTTAATTTTTTTGCCCTGAGGTGTACAGGATCCCTAAGGGACTTAACTCTCATCTAGTATAAAATCAAAGTCCGGAAAGGCCCTTTATTATTATTATTTTATTATTATCATCATTATTATTATTATTTTATTATTATTATACACTTTTACCGGTTTCGTTCTAAACGAATAATTATAATTATTATTTTAATTTTATTATTATTATTATACACTGTAACCTGTTTTGGTCTGTCAACCGAATTGTTGAATAAAGGAATACTTATAATTGTTATTATTATTATTATTATTATTATTATTATTATTATTATTATTATTATTATTATTATTATTATTATTATTATTATTATTATTATCATTATTATCATTCTGTACTGTCAGTGAAAAATCAAAAGTTACATACTTGCTTTAATATTTGTTAACACAATTTGATACTTATTGATACTGCCTTCTAATCCTCTATCCAAGTTCATACAAACTTCAAAGTGCACACATGACCACACATGACGAAACAGCAATTGCACTTAGTAGAACTATGAATGAAGGACTTGCTCTAGTTGCTTACACAAACTTTCAAAGTTCTCACATGAGTTGAGGCTCAAACCTGTACTTTATGTTACAAGCCACACACTAGCCAATCAGCTACCATGTCCAACAGAATTGAATGTGATCAACTTTATCTTTTGTGCGTATACAGTGAGTAAGTAAGTGTAGATTCTGCCTGATATGGGCAAGCAAGTTGCTGAAAGTTCTTGTAGGTGATGACGTCTATAGGTTGGTGTTATGCATGCGTGGGGTGTGGTAGCCTTGTGGTTAACTTGCACTGCTCTTCTTCACAGTCTTTCTTCTGTGGCCAGCACTCCCTGTCATCACCGGTACATAGGAAGTTTTATGGTGAGGGGTTGGTGGTTTGAGGACTGTGGTCAGGAAGAAAACTGACCTTACATGTGCTGGCCAGATGTTCTGATGACCTGGACATACGTCACAGTTGATGATGTTTAGTAAACTTATGTTTAAACTGTCGACATTAGTGACTCCACTGTATATACGATTTCAACCAAATGGTTAAATTCTGATTACGAACTTTGTGGTAATTGGCTTCTTATCTGGGGTGGGAGACGGTGTGTGTGTGTGTGCTGGGGCTATCCAGGTTACAGAACCTTTAAAATTGTTTATGTGGTCGATAATGGGGTAGGAAGTATAGGGTAGGATGTGGTGATTTATAGGAGGGTCTTATTTAGACATTGTTGAACATTTCAGATCATTGTTTATTTCACCCTTCTTGGTCTCTCTTGGTCCATATGTAACTGATCTGACCTCTAGGGCTGTTCTAGCATCCGTCTCTAACTATAACAGTGTGAACATTTGTCTCACCCGGTGTGTCTCTTTGTTTGTTTTAAAATAACTCACTATTAACGAGCAGGTTTATGGCTATGTTGCTATAAAAAAACATTAAAATTAGAGCTGGTACTGATTAAAATAGTTTTAAATAAATTTAATTGCGATTAATTGATTAAATTTGATTATTTCGGTCTACGTTAAAAAAACCCAATAAAACATGAAAACCTGTCAATATGTAGTCACTGAGTTAGGTACTACTTTGTACAATAAAATTTAAAAAAAATTGAAATGTTTATTGCAGTAAAAAAATTATTTTGTTGCCATCTTCCAGTTTTTCATTAATTAGCATTTTGCCTTTAATGTTGATTGATTGCTTAAAAATCATCCGCTCAAAAGTCTCACACTACAATTTTCTATCGTGTTGTTTACTCCGGAATTGGCCGCCAATTGACTCATGGCATAAGTAAAAACTTAATCTAAAATTAATTGAACAAGTTAAAAATTAGTTGATTAAAAATTTTAATGATTAATCAATTCATTTATCGTTGAAACCATATGGTCACTATGGAACCATCCATAAATGGGGGCCTTAAAAGGCGTGGCACCCATTGCAGTGGGCCAAAAATGAGAGGTCAGAGGTCGAGGCCACTTAGTCCTTTTGGACTACATTTGAGTAGTGTATATCCGCTGTTTAGTACTAAATAAATGACTTAGTTTTACGTTTAACGACATGACTTTACATGGAAAGTGGTTTATTTGTGTCATGTGTTCAGTAGAAACATCTGATTTCGTTGTTTTTCCAGATAACCAACGTCGCGTCAACCGTGGTTGCGTATAGATTCCCATCGAACGAGTTGGATGAAGCGTCTCTCCAGCTCTACAATCACCTTAAAAGTCTTCTGCGACAGAGGGATGAGTACCTCCAGGTGATGATCGTGTTTTGTGGATTTGCGAATAACAATAACAATAATGTTAATGATAATAATGCCGCTGCATTTCGAGGCACATTTGCACAATTGACCAGCCAGGATGACCGTTGACTCCAGAACAACAAAGCTTTTAGTATTGTTTGTAAAGCCTGTAGGATCATTTACACCTTGGGCGCTTTTAAAATAAATAAATAAAATAATAATAATAATAGCAACAATAATGATAATAATTGTAATTATATTTATATTATCAGTTATTTGTATAATTTCAAACTGACATGCTCATAAATATTGTAATTTATTGTATCGATAATGAATACATGGGTCAGTAGCACTTGTGCGTAGTAACTTTGAAGAGGTGCTATATAAATACACACGTACGCGCACGAACACACACGAACACAGACACACACACTTAGGAACATACACATACATGCGCGCGCGCACACACACACTCACACACACGCATAAATGCTTATGCACACACACGTCTCTATGCATGTGCAGATAAGCTGAACTCTTAGTTTCTCGCTCGCAGACTACTACAATGCAGTGGTACTCTTTCTCGTTGGCTTGCGCTAGGACCTGGAATGGGCTTTCTGTTGCACTTCGCATGGTGCCTAGAAGTCACACGACTATGTTCTTTTTCACTTTAAAACTGCCTTATTCAGCTGTTGTTGAACTGGGAGTGCTTCTGAGTAGATTACCTTGAGAGTGCGCTATATAAAAATGCAGTATGATAGTAAAATTTTATAATAATAATGATAATAATGATAATATTTTTTAATAATAATATCAACAGATAGATATCTGCATCACACCTGCTTAGATCTGCTGGGTAGCTACGTTGAGCGCCTTTGTAAATTCTTGCTAAGGGGCTATATAAGTCTTTTCTTTTGCCATGGATGGGCTGGGAGCACCCCTGAATAGATTTTCTTGAATGGGTGCTATAAAAGTCCATTGTATCAATGAATGAATGAATAATTGGCCATATGCATACATATGAGTACGTGCACAGTTGCATACGCAAGCATACAGACAGGCAGACACGTATTTGTACGCATGGTTGATTCGCTTGTTTGCAGGAGATCCGGACGATGAATCTGATGTTTAACGAGGTTGACGTGGATCCGTCTCTGTTGCATTCGATCGCAAACATAGACAATGGATATTCGGAGCTGATAAATAGACTGGCACCAGGTGGCTCCACGAGCAGCGGCAGCAGCAGCACGTCCAACAAGAACCATCTGATGGTCGAAATCGCCGAGTGCAAGGCGAAGATGCGAAAGCTACGACAGGAACTGTTAGTAGCTATTTGCAGATGCTTGGTTAGGTCATTCATTCATTCATTCATTCATTTATTCATTCTTTCATTCATTTATTCTTTCCATAATTCATTTATTCATTCATTCATTCATTCATTTATTCGTCCATTCATTTATTTGCAGCACTTCTGTAGGTTACCACTGTGGAATAGAACAGCATTTAAGTGTTCACTGAAAATGTGTATACATAGAATTCACCGCTAAGACAGTGTCATTTTATTATTATTATTATTCGCATTTGCTATTGCACCCCTTCAAGTTTTTTCACTCAGAAGCGCTCCCGACTACAGCACGGACACTTCGTTGGCGATTTTCATGTAGGTCTATATGTAAATGTGTCCGAGTTCCCTTACATTTCCTGTTGTGCTAGTTTTCGTTTTCTTTCATTTGTTGTAAATGAGTGTTAGTTTCCTTTTGTTGCATTTCCATTGAGGTCTACAATAAACAAATATCTGTTTCCTTTCTTTCAGAGAAGACCGCACGGATACTGTTTCCGAACTCGAGGACGAAGTGGACAGTTTGAAACAAACCGCGCAGAAGCTAAAAAACGAGGTAAACGGAGTCAATTGTGTCGAGTTTAATGCATGCTTCGTAGCCTATTGTTTGCGGTGCTGGAATTTTAACCAAGCGATCAGGCAGAAAGTTGGTTTGCGATTTATGCTCCACTTGCGCCATCTAGTGAACTCGGCTCTAATGAGCGCACCGGCCGTACACTGCAGGTGAGAAGATGAAACAAGAGAAGATGAAGACTGGTGACTCGCTATATGATATGCTGAGGTTGAGAAAATGGAGTTGCTAACACTTTATGCTCCTTACTTCCTCTTGGCTTAATTTTAAGGAACACTGGGACAGCTCATCATTTTATTATAATTTTCTTTATTTCTTATAACTTTCTTTATTTCTTATAATTTTCTTTATTTTTTATAATTTTCTTTATTTCTTATGATTTTCTTTATAAATTATGATTTTCTTTATTTCTTAGAATTTTCTTTATTTCTTATGGTTTTCTTTATTTCTTTTAGTTTTCTTTATTTCTTTTAATTTTCTTTATTTCTTTTAATTTTATTTATTTCTTATAATTGTATTTATTTCTTAAAATTTTCTTGTTTGCTGGATGACAAAATTAGTTGTCGCTCAGGTTACGTAAAACCGCTACTTGGTCCGGCTATCTACTTCCATCGGATTCTTTATTTGCTAAGGAAATTTATGTGGTGGGGCCTTGCCAGGAAATGAAGCTGAGGCTTGGCGTGTCTGTTGTGTGCATTTCGCTCTGCCTTATGATGAATATTTACGATGTGGTATATTAGTTATTAATATTCATTAGCTATGTTTAAATATTCATTCTCTAAATATGAATATTCATGGTCTAATCAATATTTATGAGGTGCAAACATATTATTAAGTGGTTTTTAATTTCTTACACATATTCACAATTGTTGGTGACTTTGCATAATGCTTCTTTAATTTACCTGTTACTTGTGCTTGTTCAAGCAAATTTTTTTATTATAGTTATAGGCCTACAACCCTACATTTAAAGTTCTGAATTTGTTAATAATTTCATTAGTACTTAAAGTGAAGCATTTAATTTGATACATATCTGTGATTCGTAGTTTGCATCATGCTCTTTTTAGCATATGCAAATCCAAACTGATAAGTCCTGATAACATATGAATAATTAATTATCCGGCTCATTATTATTCATCACTTCAATGTTTGTTACATATTCATACTTATTGTTCATTGAGATAAATGTTGAGGATATTGATGTTATCACGGTCTGTTGAGTGTGACATTCCGGATGTTCTTTTATCATCTCTTACCCCCTCCCCACCTCACCCCATCCTCACCCCGGGGGATAGGCTGTAATGGAAATTAGCTTTAATGGCTTCTCTGTTTTTTTCTCTCTGCTCAGCATCCTGATTGGTGTTTATTATATACAGTGTACTGAATCAATGACACAGGGTTATCGAGAGTGGGACAGAGGGGCAAATGCCCAGGGTCTGGCGACTTTTAGGGGCGTAGGCTAGGTAGTTATGTATAGAAAAGTTTATGATTTTATGCCTCTTTAAACTTTATTATTGCAGAGAAAATGAACTAAAATCAGTTTGAAATTCAAAGTAACAAGCTCGACAAAATTAACCCACTCCCAAAATGGGTGAGGTGTAGCCGTTCCAGACACATTGCTTTTCTAATTTATAAGTCCCTGGGGAACGATGTATATCAGGGTGAAAGTGATTAAGCAATGCATTAGACACGTATGGTCCTTCGGCTCATGGATGATGATGATGATGATGATTATGATTATGATTATGATTATGATGAATATGATGGTGATGATTATGATTATGATGATGATGATGATGATGAGACAGCCGATTGGTCGATGTCATCAGTATTAGACACTGGTGCCACAGCCGCAGCCACATATGTTGCTAATTAGCAACTGTAATTCTTTACGTGCACTTGAATTTTAAGCAGTTAATGTGACGTAGCGCATTCTGGTAACGTGCCGCTGTTCTTCGTTGTGTTTTCCAGAACCTGGAGTTGACTCGCGATGCACGAGCTGCCAAGGGTTTCCAGGACGAGCTGGACATTGTCCGAGAGAAGGTTGGTTGGAATTCTAAGCTCTAGCGTTTACTCCAAGGTCACCGATATATGCAGTGTGCACTGCGATGTCATCAAAAGTCCGACATTTTTCAATGTGCCATTGCTTACTTAATGGTCATTGAGGGCTGCATTCAGGCTAGTGCAGACCCAGTGTGAACCCTCCAATGCCACCCTCCCTAATAACCCTCTGGTCTACCATGCACATATTTACAACAGCGGACCCCAAAAACTGTGGACCCGGGTGCAGCAGCATCCTTGGCACCCGCCTTAACCCTTTGAACCCTGGCTGCCTGTACATACAATCTGCTGACCCTGGCTCCCTGAGCATGTATGTATGTATTTATGTGTGTATTCATGTATGTGTATGTATGTATGTATGCATGTATGTATGTATGTATGTATGCATATATGTATGTATGTATGTATATATGTATGTAAGTATGTATCAATGTATGCATGCATGTATTCATGTATGTATGTATGTGCGTATGTATGTATGTATGCATGTATGTATGTATGCATATATGTATGTATGTATATATGTATGTAAGTATGTATCAATGTATGCATGCATGTATTCATGTATGTATGTATGTGCATATGTATGTATGCATGTATATAAGTATGTATGTATGTATGTGTGTATGTATATATATATATATGTATATGTATGTACGTATGTGTATGCATGTGTATATGTATATATGTGTATATGTATGCATGTATGTACATGCATGGGTGTATGTATGTATGTATGCATGTATGCATATGTATGTGTGTATGTATTTATGTATATGTGTATGCATATATGTATATAATTATGTATGTATAGATATGTGTATGAATATGTATGTATATATATATATATATGTATGTATGTATGGATGTGTGCATGTACGTATGTACGTACGTATGTTTATATGTATGCATGCATGTATATATGTATATATGTATATATGTATGTATATATGTATGTATGTATGTATGTATGTATGTATGTATGTATGTATGTATGTATGTATGTATGTATGTATGTATGTATGTTTGTATGTATGTATGTATGCATGTATGTATGTATACATGTATTTAATGTATGCATGTATCTAAAAAAAATTAAAAAAATAAAAAATTAAAAAAATTTTTTTTTTATGAATATATATTTATACGCTCATCCCGCTATTGCGGGAATCCGGGGATTACGATTATAAGGTCATCCCGCAATAGCGGGATCTCGGGTTCAAAGAGTTAAATCAGGCTTTTAACCATGGAAGCTATTAAAGCGCTTATGTAGGCATCGTTCCTCCCTTCGTTCTCTTCTTCGTTCCATTCGTTCCTTCCATCCTGCCTTCTTCCTTCCTTCCTTCCTTCCTTCCTTCCTTCTTTCGTTCCATCGTTACTTCCTTCAATTGATAATTTTTATTAATTGGTATCTTCTACGGCTATTGTGACAGCTCCTTTTTATCTTTCCTTCCATTAATCATATTATCGTTGATTAGTAACTTCTATTGAGCCAGTGTCTAATGCACCACGTGTCGACTGATGGCACTCCAAAATCAGTGACCTCATCAGGTCGACATCCAAACGATTGTCCGGTTCAAATTGCTTTCTTATATGGAAGTTGGAAATAAACTAAAGAAGTGTCGGCGGATAATGATGCCTTAGATCAGCGGTGCCCAACCTTTTTTGACTTTTGGGCCATTTTTCTAAGTTGGAGGATACAAGAGTCACTTTTTCTTAGTTGAAGGACATTAGTGGACAACAAGGCTAAAATTTAATTAACTAAAAGCATATAAAATTGTTATAATTTATTCAAAATAGAATGTTTGATGTTATTTATAGACATCAAAATAGGATAATTTATAATAGAAAGTAATTATGTGTTCTAATCCTGTCCAAATTCTCATTTTTTCATATTGTTTTAAAAATTCATTTTCTTAGGCCTGGCAGGCCACTTTTGTCCTGTGGGCCACGGGTTGGGAACCGCTGCCTTAGATTTTACCGGAGTGGATGAAGAATAATTTCCTCTCTTCCTCTTTCCAGGCGAGTCGTTGTGAGCGACTCGAAGCCGAGATCCAGCGATTCAAGGAGAAGCTCAACGACCTGGAGTTCTACCGAGCTCGGGTGGAAGAACTGCGCCAGGACAATTCCGTTCTGCTGGAAAACCGGAGTGTCGTGGACGAGCAGCTGGAAGCGGCTCACAAGCGAATCGAGGCGGTCGTGGGGCTGGAAAACGAGCTGAAGAAATACAAGGAACAACGGGATGCATTGGCCGTGGTGAGTGCAAGATGTGTTTTAATGAATTATCATTGTATCATAGCCACATGATAAAAATAATAATAATAGTAGTAATAATACTAACAGTAGTAGTTATTGCTATTATTGTTAATACTAACAGTAGTAGTTATTACTGTTATCAATACTAACAGTAGTAGTTATTACTATTATTGTAATACTGACAGTAGTAGTTATTACTATTATTGTAATACTGACAGTAGTAGTTATTACTGCTATTGTCTGTCACCATCCAACACTTCAATGCAGTTGCCTTTCACAGCACTTCTGGCACTCATCTCTTGGTTGCCGACAGGAAATCATTAGTTTGTTTCACGTGTTTGTGTGTGTGTGTGTGTGTGTGACTGTGTGTGTGTGACTGCGTGTGTGTGTGTGTGAGTGATTGTGTGTGTGTGCCCACCAATGCGGAATCTTTTAGCTTATTGTGCATTATTTGCTAATTGATGTATTTATACGATGAAATGACATTCGACATCATGTTTATTTTAGACCAGCTCAGAGAGCACCTCTGAGTAGTTATATATCTTTTAGGGGTACTCTATAAATTCTCGAAATGAATGAATGAATAATAATCTGTTTGATCAATTTGAAATGATGATGTTGTTCTGTAGCTTTGATCCGTCGTTCGTTTTAGGAGTGCGATCGACATCGGTTGAAGGCGCAAAGTCTCATGGAAGAGAACGCTCGACTGGAGTTTGAGAGGAAAGTTCAGCTCGGCCAGAGCTCCAGTCTTGAGGAAGAGCTCCAGAAGGTCTTGGAGCTGGCCAACAATGGTTAGTTAGGTTTTCATGATTTTCAATCAAACAATCAATCTGGGAATGATCCCAGTAGGTAAGTAAGTAGACTTTGCGTGCATCTGAAAAGCGTGCGTGCATTTGTGGGGCGCGATGGTGTAGTGGGTTATGTTTGTCGCCTTGCAGCCAGAGTGTTGCAGGTTCTAATCCACCTCACGTCGCCTCGTTGGGACCGTGGGCAAGTCCTTCACACGCAATTGTTCAGCGCTTTGGCGTGAAACTCCCGATTCAGTGTCCGTGCTGCAGTCGGGAGCACTTCTGGGTAGAAATCTTGAAGGGATGCTATAAGAAGTGCACTTACATACACACATAAATGTGCAATAGAGAAATATTCAGTCAATCCTAACAGGTATTGTTTTCCACACTGTATCTTTCTTCATCCACAGCGTACCAACTAAGAACAATGCGTTCTCATAAATTGAGAAACAAGAACAAGTCCATTGTTCTTCTACAAATTTGGCAGCGGTTCCCTGTCTGTGTCTGGACCGACTTTGTATGGTATAATCTTCTGACTATGCGAAGAATCCTTCCAGAAACTGAGATACATTTGTTGAGCATAAACAATCAAGCAGATTGAAGCAACACTTTGAACTGAGTAAGCAATAGATGTTTAGCAGGAACAATAGCTAGCATGCTAGAGGAAGATGGATCCTACTAGATGGCCTAATTAATTTAGTGAGTGATTAGCTGATAAAATATGTACCATTGAAGTGAATTATATGGGTGATAACTAGGAAATAATTCAGGATGTGATTGAATTTTATGTATTTATATATTTCTTATGCAGTTATTTGATATAGCATGGTGATTGATTCTCTGATTTCAGATTCCGCTAATTCCCTCCACAACCAGATGTCGCAGGCGGTCAACTCGCAGATGCTTCGTCTCGAACTGGAAAACAAGCGTCTGAAGCAGGACATGGAGCAGATGAAGGAAGACTCGATGCTGGAAAGCGCATCCAAGATGCTCGCCCTGGAGAAAGAAAACACGAGGCTGGCCGCTAAAGTGGACAAGTTCCTCGAATCGTCGGGACAGGAGGAAAACCGATGCCTCGACCTGGAGCACGCCAATCAGGACTTGACCCGCGAGAAGAAGACTCTCGAGCAGACGATAGAGACCCTGAGGGAAAGCTCCGAGCGGCAGGTCAAGGAGCTGGAGAAGGAGACGGATCAGCTGTCCCAGGTGATCCAGTCGCTGCGGGAACGCAACGAGAAAACAAACGACCTGCGACTTAAGGATCTGGAGTCGGAAAACAAGAGGCTGAGCGAAGCGGTGAGGGAGCGGACGACACAGGCTGCGCAGTTGGAGCAGGAACTGCGCGTGTTGAACCGCAAGAGTAAACAGCTCGGAGACGAAGCGGACCGGTGTAAGACGCTCGAAGAGGACGTTAGAAAGTACGAGTTGGCGAACGAGGAGCTTCGTAGGAAGGTGGACACCTTACGGATATCCTGCGACCGACAGAACAGTCTTGAAAGCGAGCTTTCGAACGTTGAGAGCGAGAATCAGAAGCTTGCGAGAGACGTAGACGCTCTTCGAAAGGCTGTTTCGGCGAAAGAGAAACTGGAGGAAGAGAACGCAGGTCTGATTTTGGAGTCGCAGAACCTGAAACGGAGTCTCGAGTCGGCGAGAGTCTCGATCGCGCGAATCGCTGAGCTCGAGAGCGAGAAGGAGGGAGTTGCGGAGCAGGTGCAGCGAGCGAAGGAAGCCGCACGAGTCGACCGGCTCCAGGTGGAAAAGCTGGAGGTGGAGAAGTTCAACCTGAACGTGGAGAAGCAGCAGTTGGAGAGGAGTCTCGAGACGATGAAGGAGAAGTTCCGAGAGATTGCGCTGGAGCTGGAAAAAGAGGAGAATCGGAATGCGGAGCTCGTGCGGAAGGTGGAAGAAGCGAAACGATCTTATAGGCACGTGGAGGAAGTGGAAAAGCGGGCCGGAGAGCTGGAGTTGGAGATGGACCAGCTGAGGAAGGAGAAGTCTGCTTCGGAGAAGGAAAATAAGAAGCTGAAACAGTCTCTGAATGAAAAGGAAGTGGTCATCGACGACTTGGTCGCTGAAGTTGCCGAACTGGATCAAGATCGCAAAGGTGTGTTTGTTTGGCCGAGCTTTGCTTTTAAATTTAAATCGTGATAATTAATAACATCTATCACACTAGTGTCTAACGCACCAGACATCAACGGGTGACACACAAAAACTAAACCGTAACCATGGCACCATCAACCTACCTTACCTTTTTGCTTTATCTTCTATATCTTATCTTACTTTGCTTTCTTCTTCTTCTTTACATTCCGGCTGAAATTAATTCCTCACTAGGGAGCCTAGTTAGCTACACCAGTAAGCGAGAGCGGCATACGTCTGTTGGTTGCAACGGACTGTGGTTCAAGCCCCGGGCTGGGAGTTGACATTCAGAGATTTATATATCTCGGGCTAGCACGTGTGGGACGTAGGGGCGCAAGCTCCTGCGGAGCGACCTTGGGCAAATTGCTTACCCATCATTGTCTGTGGGGAAGGCAACGGGAAACCACCTCACTCATCTCATCCCCAGGGGCGTACAGCCAATGAACCTGCCTTCAGGCAGAGCACCATCATCATCATCATCATCACTAGGGAGATGTCAGCCATTCGGATATTTTGTCTCCATCTGGCTCTATCTCCCAGCGTTTCAGTTGTTTGAAGTCCTGTTGGATCTTGTCCCGCTATCTCTTCCTCTGCTGTTTTTCCCAATTGCGCTGTCCGTGCAACTCCGCCACCTTCCATTATCCTTTTATGTTGCTATTCTCTGCGGCTCTCTCCACATAACCACACCACCTCAGTCGTACTTTGCTTACCTCGTCAGATATACGGGCCACTCCTACTATCTTTTGTATTAACCCTTTGAACCCAGAGCTCCCGTAACTCTATGGATAACGGGCCAGAAAACCGGCCCGTTATCCATAGAGTTACGGGAGCTCTGGGTTCAAAGGGTTAATATTCTTGTTTTTTGGTCTGTTTTTGAAAGATACCCGAGTGATCAAGTGTCCAACTGTCCAACGTAACATTCTAATTTCCTTCTCAACATCCATGCTTACCTTACTTTGCTTACCTTAACTTTATTAATGTGGAATGACCTTGTCCATGCAATTCTTGGCAGGGTTCTGTTGTGGAATTTAACTGAATCTCTTCACTTGAAGACCTTTCTCTTTTCTTGCGCCTGTCACGCTGAGAGCACTTCTGAATAGCTCTGCTGTGAAAAGAGCTTTACAAATGTTGATATGCTAGATTAGACGAGATTACATATTGCTATCTACAAATGTAGATAGCAATATGCCCTTCTGCCCTTACCTCAAGTATTTTCTTTCCATGCTCTCTTTGGCTTCTAACTTTACCCACCAATTATTAACCCTCGTGTTTTTGATCTGTCTCTTTAGCACGGCGACAGTTGGCCGAGAGGAATCGTGAGATCGAGGTCATCCTCTGTGAACTGGAGAAAGAGAATCTCGGACTGATACAGAGTTCGAGCGTCGACAAGAAGACGATTGGAACACTCCGAGAGGCAAGTCTCTCTCTCTCTCTCATCGACTTTGCACTTTACGATGCACAGCGTTTGATAATAATAATTATGGCAATTTATATGGCGCTGCAATATGGCCATGCCATCACAAGGGCGTTGGTAGTAGTATTGGCAGTTTAACGTCATTGTGTGGTAACAAAGACCATTAGCGACGCCCGCCCTCCTCCTTTATCCAGGCTTGGGACTGGCACTGGCAGAGTGCAACCAGTGGCGGAGTTACAAGGGCGTTGGATTTTGCCTTTTAACTGTTTAACTGGAGGACCTGCCGCCATGCACAATTCACCCATCCAAGTTTTCCGAAAATAGATGCAGTTGCTGCTTGTAATGTTGAGATGATATTTTGATTTGTGTGGACGCCATGTTAATCTTACCCTAAACTCCCTCCCTTGCTCGCTGAAGCACTTACGGTGTTTGTATTTTTGTGTGGATAGGATTTGGTGAAGGAAAAGATTCGTTGTCAGCAGATGCAGACGGATCTGGAGAATCTGGAGAGGCAGATGAAGGCGGCCAACCTCAACCTGGAAAAGTCCATCGTGTCGGGAATCGCTCGCGACGAAGGGTAGGGCGCAGCGCTGGTGGTTCATTCATCCATTCATCCAGTCGTGGGAATAATGGGGAGGATGTCTGTTGTACCAGCTGCCACCAGGCTGCAGCTGGGTCATTCCAGCTCAACTCAACCAATGCCTCCCACCCGACCATCTCCGATTTGGCTGAAATTTTATCCACATGTTGCAGGGTATATTGGATGGAAAAATCCGAAATATTTGAGAAATATTTCAAATACGCTCCAAGATATCGTGGATTTCGTGACCCCACCCCCCGAAGGCATATCGCGAAACTTCGTGATGTCCACTTTTTGAGAGTTAATATCTCTAAAACGGATTCACCAAATTGGATGATTTTTTTTATGCCTATACAGTTTCTTACATAGATTACAGAAATATTAATAAAGTTATTGTGTGTCCTATAAATTCAGCTGAATTAAATATCAAAAGTGCCTTCACATTCATTTCATATCGTATTTTTGCAATAATCAGTTATCAATATCTCCATATATACCAGGCACAATGCATTCATATTTTATATGTATACTGTCTAGGTAGCTGGCAATTACTTGGCAAAGTTTTACTTGATCAGTGATACCCATTTGCTGGATATCTGCTGTCAAAGTTGACTAAACCTTATACGGGGGGTCGACAAGAAAAAATATTCCCAAAAAGGATCAGAAAAATATCTATTTTTTATTGCATTTTCGGATAGAGCATAGTTCAATTGATAAGTGTTCCAAAAATCCCAATGGCGTTTTTTGTTTTAAGGAGTTTACAGTGTGCCGAAGATGGTCGTTTTTTGGTATCGCGAGTTGCACTTATTGATGAGATTTGACAAATTAGTCAGCATTATCATACAGCCCAAAAGCTGTGAAACCATTGTGATCATTTGTATAATATAATATAAAAGAAATATAACTAGGTTATGCTTGTTTAAGCTACAGCAAACATAAATTTGCATTTTTTTAAATCATAATCAGAATGGATTTGTAACCAAATTAAGTGTTCATTACTCTATGAAACTATATATATATATATATATATATACATACCAACAATGTACAACTGCTCAAGACACAAAGATGTCAAAATAATCAATTAATATCATTTTTGCATGCAGAATCACATATTTTGAAAGTTTTTCTGTGCATAGGTGGAAAATGTTGTCAGCACAGTCTTCCACACTGAATTGTCCAGCTGGTATTGTCGTGCGCTGTTACTGGGTGCTCGAGGTGCTGGCACTAAGCAGAGTACATGTTCCAATGGAACCCAGCACACGTCATCATGCCGTGGCCAAGTCAAACGATAGGTTGCCCTACTTTTTGTACTGGTCATGAATTTGACAAGTACATCCTCTCCTTCTTCTGATCGGTCTGTTATTAATCCAATGTACCAGTTGTTGTCATAAATTGCTGCCACATACAGCCCAGGTTGACACATAGTGGCATCCAACCTGGTGTTCTCACTTGCTTTGTCTGTTTCATTTGTGTCATCTGTTTCATTGCAGTCGTCAATGTCACTAACTGGTGCCACAGTTACAAACGAGTCGACAGATACTCTTCGCATCAGTATTAGACGCTTTGAAACTGGTATAAAAAGATGATGACTGCAAGTTCCAGAAATTGTCTTGGCAGCTCTATTGTATAGGTCATGTGGAGTCAAAATCTGATCATTGATGGGGCTTGCAGACTAGCACGTGCAGCGAGTCGCTTTACAGTTCCTCTAATACCATCACAAGGACTCTTTCCATGTGATGTGGCAAAGAAGTGCCACTCGGCATTATACAATTATGGAAATAAAAACATAAAAGGGATCCATTTCTTCTAGATTTCTAAAGCATCCGTTGACCAGCATACAAAGGACTTCAAGTTGGAAGAGAGGTATAGAGCTGCCAAGACAATTTCTGGAACTCGCAGTCATCATCTTTTTATACCAGTTTCAAAGCGTCTAATACTGATGCGAAGTGTATCTGTCGACTCGTTTGTAACTGTGGCACCAGTTAGTGACAATGACGACTGCAATGAAACAGATGACACAAATGAAACAGACAAAGCAAGTGAGAACACCAGGTTGGATGCCACTATGTGTCAACCTGGGCTGTATGTGGCAGCAATTTATGACAACAACTGGTACATTGGATTAATAACAGACCGATCAGAAGAAGGAGAGGATGTACTTGTCAAATTCATGACCAGTACAAAAAGTAGGGCAACCTATCGTTTGACTTGGCCACGGCATGATGACGTGTGCTGGGTTCCATTGGAACATGTACTCTGCTTAGTGCCAGCACCTCGAGCACCCAGTAACAGCGCACGACAATACCAGCTGGACAATTCAGTGTGGAAGACTGTGCTGACAACATTTTCCACCTATGCACAGAAAAACTTTCAAAATATGTGATTCTGCATGCAAAAATGATATTAATTGATTATTTTGACATCTTTGTGTCTTGAGCAGTTGTACATTGTTGGTATGTATATATATATATATAGCTTCATAGAGTAATGAACACTTAATTTGGTTACAAATCCATTCTGATTATGATTTTAAAAAATGCAAATTTATGTTTGCTGTAGCTTAAACAAGCATAACCTAGTTATATTTCTTTTATATTATATTATACAAATGATCACAATGGTTTCACAGCATTTGGGCTGTATGATAATGCTGACTAATTTGTCAAATCTCATCAATAAGTGCAACTCGCGATACCAAAAAACGACCATCTTTGGCACACTGTAAACTCCTTAAAACAAAAAACGCCATTGGGATTTTTGGAACACTTATCAATTGAACTATGCTCTATCCGAAAATGCAATAAAAAATAGATATTTTTCTGATCCTTTTTGGGAATATTTTTTCTTGTCGACCCCCCGTATAAGGTTTAGTCAACTTTGACAGCAGATATCCAGCAAATGGGTATCACTGATCAAGTAAAACTTTGCCAAGTAATTGCCAGCTACCTAGACAGTATACATATAAAATATGAATGCATTGTGCCTGGTATATATGGAGATATTGATAACTGATTATTGCAAAAATACGATATGAAATGAATGTGAAGGCACTTTTGATATTTAATTCAGCTGAATTTATAGGACACACAATAACTTTATTAATATTTCTGTAATCTATGTAAGAAACTGTATAGGCATAAAAAAAATCATCCAATTTGGTGAATCCGTTTTAGAGATATTAACTCTCAAAAAGTGGACATCACGAAGTTTCGCGATATGCCTTCGGGGGGTGGGGTCACGAAATCCACGATATCTTGGAGAGTATTTGAAATATTTCTCAAATATTTCGGATTTTTCCATCCAATATACCCTGCAACATGTGGATAAAATTTCAGCCAAATCGGAGATGGTCGGGTGGGAACCTTCCTCAAAATTGGTTGAGTTGAGCTGGAATGACCCGCCTTCTTCTTCTGTAGTGTTCTGCTCTTAGGCAGATCGTCCAAGATTCCAATGACACCATTCCTGTCTATTCTGGGCTCTTTCCTTGATTTCTTTATATCCTCGTCCCTTTCTCCGTCCATAAACCGGTCCATCATCATCGTTCTTCGTCTTTCCGGTTGTTTCTTTCCCTCCATTCTTCCCTCAACATGTGACCCAGCCAGTGCATCTGCCTCTTCCGTATTGTATCAATCAATGATCTTTCTTCTTGCATCAGTTGCAGCACCTCTTCATTGGTTTTTTGTCCATTCAACTAATCTTGGCCATTCTTCTCGACAGCCACTTTTCAAATGCGTCAAGTCTTTCCACTTTTAGTGTACATGAATCTTAATATAATTAATGCAATGAATATCATTACGAATTCAGCATTTTAACCATGAAATTTCAGTCTCATTCTAATGTCCGCTTCAAGAGATGTGGGTCACATTCGCGGGATTGGTTTGTTTAAAGTTAGGCGATGTTCTATTCTGTTTACGGACTTTGGAGGGAGAGAAGCAGGGAGGAATTGATGGATGAAAGGAAGGAAGGAAGAATGGAAGAGAGAGATTAAGGACAGATGGCAGGTTTTTTTAAACAAAGGAAGCAGGGAGGGATGGATGGAGTGGATGGATAAATGAAAGGAAGGAGAGAGGGAAGGGAAGGTGGAATGGGAGATGGATGGATGGATGGGAGGAAGGAGGAATGGAATCGAGGGATGGATAAGTGGGATATGAATGGACAGTTGGGAAGACTGGCCGGCAGATGGCAGTTTTTAGAATTGCATATCATTGATACATTGCGTTTGATTGTTTTGTCTGCTTTGTCTCCAGAACATTCAAGACTCTGGAATGCCGAATGGATGAAGCAATTGAAAATCGGATTAAGAGCAAGGAAGAGCAGATCCATGTGATGGAAAAACAGTCAGTCACATTGTTTGCTTTGATCTCTGATGGAATTCCATCATATGTTAAAAAAATTTTTAAAAATAAATGTAATCGTTAAAATTAACGAATGATTAATCGATTAATAGATCGCTGTCTTCTAGCAATTGATGTTAATTTAAATGACGATTGTTCTTGGTAGTTTCATTCCTTCATTCATTTCTTCCTCCCCGCCTACTTCTCTTTCTTCTATCCTCTTTCCTTCCTTCCTGTCCATTGTGTTTTAGTATAGCTCGAAGTAACTAACACATTTGGTATTCAAAATGTTTTTGATGTTTCCTTGTTTGTCTGCTGATAGACTCGACGAGTACAAAAGTCGCAATGCAAAGCTGCAGACGGAACTGAACGCTTCGAGGTTGTCTGGTGGTGATGACCATTATGGTCGCAGTCCAGGCCAGGAGAGGTCAGTGCACACAATGGAGTCATAGGTCATTATGTAACAGCATAATGAATTGTCTTTAACCATATGGGTGTCCAAAGTTGGGCTGATTAATTGTCGTTAAGCCTATAGGTGTCAAAAGTTGGGCTGATGAATTGTCTTTAAGCTTATATGTGTCAAAGGTTGGGCTGATGAATTGTCTTTAACCCTATGGGTGTCCAAAGTTGGGCTGATGAATTGTCTTTAAGCTTATATGTGTCAAAGGTTGGGCTGATGAATTGTCTTTAACCCTATGGGTGTCCAAAGTTGGGCTGATGAATTGTCTTTAACCATATTTGTGTCAAAGGTTGGGCTGGTGAATTGTCTTTAACCATATTTGTGTCAAAGGTTGGGCTGATGAATTGTCTTTAAGCCTATAAGTGTCAAAGGTTGGACTGATGAATTGTCTTTAAGCCTATAGGTGTCAAAGGTTGGGCTGATGAATTGTCTTTAGCTTTGTAGGACAGCAATGATGACTCCATGTTACATGTGTGCCTGTCTTACAGGTTTTTCCTGCACGAGGAATTAAGAATGACCGCAAAAATTTAAAGTAAAAAAAACTTCAAAGTAAACGTTACTCTATATTTTGTAAATTTCTCATAAGCTTTTGAATTGGCTAGTGTTTGATCAAGTCGCCAATTGCCAGGTTGTTTGAGAAGACAACATGGTGCTCTGGAGATATCGTTAATGAGCTATGACTCTAAGTATAAGTTGTTTCCTGGAAATACCGGAGTGTATTATATTGTAATGTATTATTACAGAAATGTATGTGTTGTAAGACTTTGGTTGTATTGTAATGTATTGTTATAGACAAATGTACTTGTTGTAGGACTTTGGTTGTATTGTAATGTATTGTTATAGACAAATGTACTTGTTGTAGGACTTTGGTTGTATTGTAATGTATTGTTACAGACAAATGTACTTGTTGTAGGACTTTGGTTGTCACGCAACGTTACAGTCAGTCGCCAAGTGCAACGCAAGATATCATAAATCTTAAGGATCACATCATCAAACTTGAACGAACCGTATGTCTCCAACATCTCTCGACATCCAATACATCTTTTATTATTCTAATGTTTGTTTTTATTATTTATTTTTGACAGGTTGCAGCAAGATTTAACTAAACTAGATTCGATGGAACAGTTAGAATTTGTGTAGATCTAGTGAGGCATGTGAAAATGATGGCATTGAGGCACTTTGGATTATGACAGCAATGTGCCCTGAAAGATGACTGGTAATATAACACAACACTTCTATTATGATATAACAGCAATAATACTTAATAATTAAATAATGTTCATTAATTCATTATTGCTGATATTATTGTTTTTAGTACGTTTGTTTGTTTGTTTGTATGTGCACTGTCTTGTTAAAGCACCCCTTCAAGCACCCTACTCAGAGGCGCTCCCGACTGCAGAGCGGCCACTGCATCGGAGTTTCACGCCGAAGCGCTGAGCAATTGCGAGTGAAGGACTTGCCCAAGGTCCCTACGTGGCCGCTTGAGGTGGATTCGAACCTCGAACCTTCCGGCTTCAAGGCAATGACGCCACCACTACACCACCGCGCCCCACTTTTATCGTGATTTTTTATTATAGTTCAGGTGGAACGTTGACTGACAATACGTCTTTTTCCCATTGCAGAACGCAACGTTGGAAGAGGAGAACCGCAACACGAAGCGTCAGAACGCCGACCACCACGACCACGTTCAGCAGCTCCAGTCGCAGAATTCCCAGTGGCAGGTCCAGCTCCTGTCCTTCCAGACGCAGCACAACTCCCTCCAGTCTCAGCTCGCCAAACTCCAGGTGGAGAACACGACCGTCGTCTCGGAGAACGCGTCGCTCACCAAACAGAACCGCGACCTCCAGGACGAGTGCAGCGCAACCGACTCACTGCTCACGCGCCTGCGCCACGAGCACGAAGAGTTCGCCGGGACTCACGAGGCGCTCGAGAAAGATGTCGTCGCACTTCAGCGAGTTCATGAATCGCTGACGAGTGAGCATGACGCTCTGATCGTGAAGCACGCGTCGCTCAAAGACGTCTACCGAGCGTCGAAGTCCGACGTCCGACACCTCCAGGAGCGCTGCTCGGAATTGACTCGCGAGAAGGAGACGATCTCGCAGATGAAGAAGATGCTCGAGCAGGATAAGGAGAGCCTGAGGTCGGAGTCGCAGCACTACGAAACGCTGCAGACGGACTACATCCACGTTCGAGAGGATAATCTTCGGCTGCTGAACGCAAATGATAAGCTGAGCTGCGAGCTGCAGGATGGTCAGAAGGAGACGAGGGCGCTGAAGGCGGAGATCGTGCAGCTGAAGGCGAAGAACGACGACCTGGTGGCGGAAAATGCCGACTACCTTAAGCAGATCAGCGATCGGAATGTGGAGATCTCCAAGATGATCTTTCGTCTAGAGGTTGTTATTTGCTTTTGTTCATTCGAATGTTCATTCCGGAAATTTGGATAGCACTACTTCCAAAAGGCTACTCAGAGGTGCTCCTGGAATGTGGAAATCTCCGAGATGATCTTTCGCTTAGACATCGTTATTTGTTTTCATTCGTTCGTTCATTGCAGAAATTTATATAGCACCCCTATCACTAAGCATAACTGCCACCATATCGGTGGTAGGACACTCGACCTAGAATGACCTCCCATGACGCTCCACTACCTGTCTAGAATTCCTCAGACGTTCCTCTCTCAGCTTAAGACAGTTTTATTTGACCATGCTGGAGTTGGGAGCGCCTCTTAGTAGTCTCCTTGAAGAGGTGCTATACAAATTCATCCAATGAATGAATGAATTTAAACAAACAAGTATGCTTAACCGTTTACTCGTTCATTTTTAAATTTTATCCCGTTTTCAGAGGATATTCTCGGGGCAAACAGGTAAAGGATTAAACTGTTACGTTCCTGTGAACAACATGTTTTGTTGACAATATATTAAAAGTGATCTTCGACTTTAAAAAGATCATTAAAAATAAATTTAATCGTTAAACTTAAGGAACTGTCTTCTAACAATTGATGTTAATTTAAACGACGATTGTCCGTGGTAGTTTTCTCATAGAGGTGCTATATAAATGTTTGCGAACGGTGTGTGTCCGTAGGAGACGACTCAGTGGTCTTCAAAGCTGGAGGAGGAGAATCGAGCGTTGATGATGCAACTCAAGTTGCTCATCACTCAGAACCAAGATCTGATCACTCAGCTGCTCGAAAGCAAAGACCAATATGTCGTCGAACAAAAGGCTTATGTGTACGATTCCTAAACATTGTCTCGTTACCTAGACCTAATTTAATCCTTTAGGCATAAGATATTTTGTAGTGCCCACAGTGTGTACGTTGATGCAAGGTATTAGACTATATTATTATTATTATTATTATTATTATTGACTTTTTATATAGCGCACCTTCAAGGTATTCTACTCAGAAGCGCTCCCAGTCGAACAACGGCTAAATAAGGCAGTTTTTAAGCGAGAAAGAAACATAGTGGTGTGACCTCTAGGCACCAGGTGGAAAATGTTGACATCTTACCTCATTCGGTAATGTAATGGCACAGTAGATTATAGTAATAATAATAATGATAATTTCCTTTATTGAACAATCCGGTTGACAGACCACAACTGGTTACATTGTACAATTAAGCTTATGTAATTATGCAATTGAAACAATTGACAAAAGCAACAAATCACATATCTTAACTACTAACAGAACAAACAATAATAAAAAAGGAGCTAATAGCAGCCTACAAAGCACGTCTATCCTACGGGGACCTTGGGATCGAACTCGAGTCCACTGATCTGTGTGCCAGGGTGTTATCCAGTGCACCACCGTCATTCTAGAATTCATTGTGAAAACTTTTTCTTCAAAATATTGCTGTAATCGTATGTGTTTGTTGTAGCGAGCGGTTAGCTGACTTACGACGACAGAAGGAGAAGCTTGAGGAGAGAATCGACGAACGTTACAAAACAAAGTTAGTATGCGTGTGACCTCGTTGATAAAATAATGAGTTTACATTCCTATTTTGGACAAATGGAGCCGCTCGTGATCTGTTCTCCAGATCTTGTTCTAGAATATTTAACAGCTTCTAATTACCAGAACTGTGTATGATCCAAATATACAATGCAGTAACTTGTGTTGCTCTAACATCTAATGCCCAAAAAAGTGTCAACCTACGGTGCTCCAAAACTATGAATAATCAGATTAACATCCAGAATGTTTGTGCCACACATTAACTGTAACAGGATACAAGGCTGACTAGTATTATAATTGTTCAGAACAGTTGTTTTTACCAAGCAGGATTTATGCCCAACTCGTTGATTTTAAGTTCACCAGCATGAGATTTGTCGTTTAAGACAGTCATTTGTTAGAGGACTCGTCCAAATTTCACAAGAATTTTTTTAAATTTTAACGTGTAAAATGTTTTTCATTTTATTTTAGAAATAGGAGTGTAACGGCCAACATCATGAAGAAAGCAAAGCAAATGATTAGAGTAAGTTTGTAGAATATATCTATAGGTGGTTTAGAATTGTCTTTTTTCAAGTGGAATTCTTTCGCACGGATATGTTAAAACGAGTTCATTAAAGAGATCTGCAAATTATATATATATATATATATATATATATATATATATATATATATATATATATATCTGTTCGTCCTGATATAGTGGGGACTTGAACTTGTGATCAGGGGGTATGCAGTCTAGCATGCTGACAACTTGACACTATGGCACGTCACGGTGTGTTGCAACCTGTGTTCATGGAGTTGTTTTGAACATTAATATTGACCACATTTGGAAAATGTTTCTTCTGGATAGGAATTTGAAATAAGGAGACTGCTTGTTGTCGGCCTCTTTACTTCAGTCCTGGTGAATCCAGGGGTATATTGCATCATCAGCTCCTGCCACGTAAAATTGACTACTTATCCACCCGATGCCCCAACTACTTGATCGTTGTGACCCCTAACGTGAAAATCATTCATAATTATGATAATATAATGCTATTTTTATGTGGTGCAAGTGCACCAACGTGTTGATAAACAGTTTGTTTAACTTGCACAGTTTAATGAAAACTACAATTATATGTAATTATTCTGAATGACATCTTAAGAGCATTAAAAGAAATCATTTTAGCAGAACTCACCTAGCCTGTTTGATCTTGATTTTGGATACCTACAATATTCTACCATAATACTGATTGCATAGATCTAGCATTTATTACAGCAGCCAATTCTTTTTTGGGTATTTTCCAGGGTAAAAGTCGCGAGCCGGGAGCGCCAGGGAATGATTCCGTGTTGTCCGACAGTCTCGAGGGATCATCTTCGTTTGGATCTGGATCTGCAGGTTATTCAGGTTTATTTATTTTTATTAACGAAATTTATGCAGCACCTTATCAGGATGTAATGTGACTTTTAGGTGTTGCCGTACGGGCACATGGATACCTTAGTACCCCTCGTTTAGGTGCCAGGACTTTGCTATTTGAATAGAATGTGTTATTAGGAGTAGGGCTAGCACAGCCGCGTGGGGCGCGGTGGTGTAGTGGTGGCGTCGTTGTCTTGAAGCCGGAAGGTTCGAATCCACATCAGGTCGCTGCATAGGGACCTTGGGCAAGTCCTTCATTCGCAGTTGCTCAGCGCTTCGGCGTGAAACTCCGATGCAGTGTCCGCTCTGCAATCGGGAGCGCCTCTGAGTAGAGAGCTTGAAGGGGCGCTATAACAAGTGCACATACAAACAAACAAACAGCATTACCTACAGTGTTTATTTTTCTTGATTCATTCCAAGAATTTATATAGTAGGTCTTCAAAAGATTTGCTCATGCATTACATTATATATTAATTAATAATATTAATGGTCGTGTGTTTTCGGTGGTTGCTACATGATTTTTTGAATCCATTTGCAGTTTCGAACATATTCACAATTTTATATAGCACCTTGTCAAGATAGATACTTGTCAGAGATGCGAGTATGCGAATGAATTCAATCTCTCTTAAATAGAGATATCCTGTATGTATAAAATCTATGATTCAATCAATCATTTTAGCAGTCAATCATTTTATTTGTAAGCCAATTCAATCAATCAATCATTTTAACAATCAATCTTTTTATTTGCTAGCCGGTATATACGAAGGTATACACAGCAATCTTAAAATGGTTGTTCTGTTGTTTGTCGATTTTCCTACCAATCAGTTCCATCTAGTGAGAGCTTAGCAATGCCAGAACGGTTGGACAGACAACCGGTGGACCAGAGGACCGATGGAGGGGAAGCTGGTGGTTCATCTGCAGTGGCGGTGGATACAAGAAACCAGGAGCAGGTCAAACTCAGTACGTACCAATGTAAAGGTCGCTCATGGGCCGTGTTGGTCTTTGGAATTCTTTCTTTTAGACGTTTTGTCGAAGCATGAGACAATGGTGTCATGGTTTCAATTGTAATTTAACATTTATATAGCACCAATCAAAGAGCAAAAACAGATCAGATGTTAAATCTATGATGTTACATGTCATTTAGAACTAGACTAACACATAATGTTGTTTGTATGTATGTATGTATGTATGTATGTGTGCATGTATGTATATACATATGTATGTGTTTGTATGTATGTATGTGTGTATGTATGTGTGTTTGTATTTATGTGTGTATGTATGTGTTCATTCCGAAAATTTATATGGTGCCCTTCAAGAAGTCTACTCAGAGGTGCTCCCAGCCCAGCCATGGCTACAGAGAAAGGTCTTGAGCAACTGGTAGAAGCAGGCAAATTATTCAGAGGTAGTAAGGTATGTATGTATATATGCTCGTTTGCATGTAGGTACGTACATATGTGCCTATGTACTCCGTATGTATATGTATACATAATTACATATGTATGTACATATGTATGTATACATATGTAATTATGTATGTATTGTATGTGATACTATGTATGTATGGGAATAGTTTCTACAGCGCAGTTTAGGTAACTTGCAAAGAACATTTATTTAATGTTATTTAAATGTTAGAGATAAGTACTAAATAAATTACCATCCTCCATATGCTTCATGATCAATGTTTGGTATTCTATGTATGCAGTGATGGATAATGTTCACACCTTTGAGTAGGTCTCTTCAAGAAGTGATGTATAAATTCTCAGAATGCGAATTGTACAGAACTGTGTTACATTACTGTAAGATCATTACTGCAGATGTAACTACGCTGCTCTAAAGTCTGTTGTTTTCTGTTGTAGGGCACAGAAAAATTCTTCTGGATGCCAGCCAACAGACGGCTCAAAGTGAGTAGCACATTTCTTGATTTTTGTTTCACTGGGAACAGCAGTTATGTCATTGAGTAGGTTTGAAGCCGCAATCGTTGGATTGAAGACCAGGTCTTGGTCTTGCTCAATTTAATGAGGATGAGCTATGAAACTGTTTTGTGCAGTCTGTGGATATGAATACAAGGCATGGAAATGTTTTTGCTGAAGGTCAAGACAAGGTCGTGCAAAGGTTGCAGTAAGAAAGGAGTTGAATTCATGAAGTTTTGGTTTACGACAACAGCCAAAATAAAACCTTTAGTTGCAGTCTTGATAAATTCAAAGCCAGTCTACTATATAGTAGACTACTATATAGTATTATACTGTATGCATTAGCTGTTTAGTAGTCTACTATATAGTAGACTGGCTTTGAATTTATCAAGACTGCAACTAAAGGTTTCATTTTGGCTGTTGTCATTCCCTTCCTCAATCAACAATGACTGGGAGCTCTTAAGCACCTGCTAATTAAGTTTAGAAAAGAGTATTCCCTATTCCTTACGCAACAACATTGAGTGGAATGAAACTTCGTTAAGAACAACTAACTCATTTGTGGTAGAATGATGCTCAGAAAGGAAACTCACCATTACTATGCTCGCGCACATACGCAGAGCGAGACCAAGAAAGTTCCGCCCATCCATTTGTCTCATTCACGATCATTTGCCTCAATTGGTTTTTGTCTTTGAAATACCCTTTCTGCTTCTGTTTGCTTGACCATTCTGTCTGGCAGTCTATCTTCTTCCTTTGCTCTTCTCAAAACAATGGTCAACTCTTGATTTGTAGGATTTCCTTGGACTAGCTCTGCAAACGGGGCACGTTGGTTTAGTGTTGGGTTCGGTGCCTTAGAGCCAGAGGGTTCCAGGTTCGAATCCACCTGAAGCCGTCACGTAGATACCTTGAGCAAGTCCTTCACTCGCAGCAATTGCTCGTGTGCTTTGGCGTGAAACTCTGATACAGTGTCCGCGCTGTAATCAGGAGCGCCTCTGAGTGGTTAGCTTGAAGGGGCGATATACAAATGCGAGAAATAAATGAACGAAGTAAAAGCACGAGTTGCAGAAGGTCCTACACAGTTTCTGTTTACATTACTCTGGTCGCTGTGTGAATACTGCTGCAGATAAAAGAAGAAGCCTGATTCTTCTAAGCGCTTCGACGTCTGCGAATCGTGCGAACACCGATCGCAACAGTCGCGAGATTTCGACGAACACAACATCGGAGAGAGACGATCTTCCGATCACGCTCAACGAATTCCTACACGAATGCAACCGATCTCCAAAATCAAGGGTTAATATTATTATTATTATATTCGTTTAATGCTACTGAAAATAAAGACAAAACGGAGAATTACACGTATATGATCTTAAACTACATGCACTTTTGCATAAGCAGCCAATTCCATTACTTGTATTTGAAGCTGGATATCTGACCAATTGCCTTACAATTTGCCTTCAGCAATACTTTAGACACCTTTATTCTTCAGCGTTTTACAGTCTCCCGAAGATTTATTTGTACCACCATGGTTGGACTGGGTGCGCGTGTAGGTGAGCTTCTTGAAGGGGCACTTTAAAAAAATTTGAAGTAAGTGACGTAATGAACTAATATATTCTTTTCATTATAATTTGCATCTGGTCGGTCAACAACAGTTTGCGGTTTTTTCTTAACTTCAACTCGATGTATTGGGGTAACGAGACTAACGACCTTTACCCCTTTAACAACCAGCATATACTAAAATGCATAAAAAACATATATGTAGCTGGTCGTTGAAAGTTTCCTTGACTTCAATTTGACGCGTCCTTTTACATCTTTCAGCGCAAACTTCTCGTCGAGAAGCAAGTCGCGCTGGACGACAACATCGACTCCGTGAGCGACATTACCCAGAAGCCCCTGCGACCTCGTCAGCCGATCATCGCCGACAGAGACGTCGAGGAGCAAGCAAAGTCCATTCTGCGACATTTTCAGTCGGAAACAAACGTGTCCGCTCCACCGGACATCAACCGGAGGCATTCCACGATTCCGAACAGAAACGGGTCATCGCAGGAAAACCCACGACCGCACAACACCGGACCGGTGAACCGACCCAGGGTTCGCCCTTTGCCGAAATCGAGACCGGTGAGCGCCATGGAACCGAATTTCGTCGGGGGGCAGGGCATCAACGCGCAGGAGATGATGTGGGGTCGGCAGAGCATTGGCGTGGTTCCCCAGCCGTCCAACCCGCCACAGACTGGTTCCGCGTTCACTCGTTATTCCATCGCACCGGAAGAATGCTCGGTCCCTGTCCCGGGAAACCGGAGAGCGAAGCCGATGCGCTCGCAGAGCCTGTACGCAAACGAGGCCGGCTACTACAACAAAGCGACGCCCCAGGCTCCACCAGATTATAATGAAGATACACAGAGGTATCAGCCAGCGAATGCCTTGCCATCAAACAACAGGAATTCTGAGGGTAACATGTATGGACCACCATACAATGACAGGGCGTGCTCTAGTCAGCCCCGGTCTAAGCCGCGGGCTGGTTCGGAGCCCCCGGAGGAGATGGCGGGTTACGGGGATGATCGGCGATTCCCGATGACATCAGACTTTAGCGGGCATCCGGGCGGACCTCCGCACTCCTCCTCCGGTGATGACGGACTCGGTTCGCAGTACAATCCTGGAAACGTTCGCCACTTGGTTCACTCCTTCCAGCAGGCGCTCAAACCCGGAGGCAGCAGCAACAGCAGCACGCCACTTCACTCGCAGAACGCCAGAAGAACCCGGCCTGGCTCGGCGGCTGCGGCTCTGAGCACCGCGAACGGCCCGCCCTCAGGTCCTCCATCGCGTTCCAGCTTCGACGATTCGAAGGGAATCTATTCACCGACCATGCCAATGTCGAGGGTGGGTGCCCAGTTCCGACCGGATGACCGAATGAGCGGTGGTAATTCGGAGACGAGACCCGACACGAACGTGTGCATTGTGCGACCCGCTGCGGGGAGAAGTCTCCCACCGCCCCCACCTTCAAACGAACAAGCTCAACTTAGGAATGAATCATCCACGGGAGCTGGCAGTGGTACTCCTTTGTCTAGGCCGTCGTCTGCCAAACCGTCCGTGTATCTTGACTATGGCTGTTTATAAATCCTGTTATCAGTGCACGAACGCTTCTGCATGACATTTAATACCGAAAAAAGAAATGGATTGTTTATAATAGGATAGACCAATTATTACTCTTTCCGCTGTGATAATGATACTGCTCCCAACGTGCACGGAATGTCGGAAGAAATAATTGTTTACAGCAAGTAAAAGTGTCTTCTGTTTTCATGCTGTTTTAAATGTGATGGAATGGACATGTTTTGAAAGCGACCAATCGGATGGTGTATGATGAAATCATGTTTATACAGTTGCTGTGTAACTTTTGCACTTCAATGACGAACTGCCTGTCGCTTTTAATATTCATTCATTGAAGTATTTTTATAGCATGTTTTCAAGGAAAGTACTCAGAGGTTCTGTCAACTCCAGCAAGGCCAAAACTATTATTTGTGTCCCTCGATGAATTTGCATTCCCAGAGTCCAGACTTTAATTGCAATTTAATTTGTTTAAATTGGTTTTCATATACCATATGAGAAGAACATGAAATGGTACTTACTGTAGACAGTTTTATTGCTGTACTGTAGTTGGTTATTCTTTTTTATACAACGATCTTTACAGATATTGATAATTTCATGCTGACAATTTTTTACAATGGAATCAAGTCATATTAAATTATATGTTCTATATGCTAACCTTGGATTAGGTACTGGCTAGCAGATTGTACCTTCAGTGCTATTCTGACTAGGGAATGTAATCCCGGGGCATTCTGTCAATCCCGGGATTACGGGATTAAAAATAAGTCAATCCCGGGATACCGGGATCCCGGGATTGGTCCATTTCGACCAAACATTTTCACTGCCTATTTCCTTTGTCTTTAATATACAACATAAATCCCTATCATAAAAGCCTAATAAAGTTGTGGAGTTGTGTCATTGGCTTGATACTAATAATTAATAGAAGATATGCAAATGTTCAATGTTCGTCTTAATCGTCCATAATTAACACCTATTTACGGTAAAACGATCGCAAAAAGCATCAATCGTAGAGTCTCCAAGCCGTAACCGTATCTTGGTGCACAGAAATTATGCCACTGAAAAACGCCCGTTTCGTCTCAACTGACGTAGGCGGGATTGACAGTAGACCTAAGAAATTATACGAAAGTGCCAAAAAGTGGCTTCGTATGTCTGTTGATTCAAAAACTAGCCTACAAGTGGTCTTCATCAAGTCCTCAGTCGGAGTGTTTGCACTTGAGCCTACGCGTTCAATTAAATTAATATTTTAGATATCAACTAGGGTGACTGATAAAGAGGTCCTAAGTCTCCTAACCGAGTGTATAGGCTTTGGCCTACTTGATCTGATGCTACGCAGTAATTTTGGCAACAGAATGATTTGGCCAACAGAGCGGAAAAGTTTAACCAGAGGCTTAGACCTTAGGCCTATGGAGACACACCTTGTGAAATTAGCCCTATAGTTGGTGATCCCAACGCCTAGGCCCTAAGCCTGTTCACTCTCCTTTCTTTTCTATATCAAGACGTTTAACCTGCAGACTAGCTATAGGCCTATATAGGCTACACCGAGCTGCACCTAAGCCTGATTGGTTCTGCTTCTAAGAAACGAGCACAGCCTGCATAGGCATATAATATACATGCCCTATAATACTTAAGTAAATTAGAAACTAATTACAGAAGCACAATGTTTAAAAAAATAATCTATTTAAAATATTACGTTTTCGAGCGGCATAACTGACACCTTGCTCGCTGCCCATTGTTCCCTTTCAAAATACTCCCAGACACCACTTTTGGAAGAGGCATACTAAATCTATCAGATATTTTACCTAAAATGAGTTTGGAGTCTTTTCAACAATTCTATATGGAAGACGTCGATCGTATAGCAGTGGGTCAAATTGGTACACTTATGGAATAGGCTACGCCGTTACTTCAACCTTGATTTCGAAATGCAGCAGCTGCTGATTACTCAAAGCAGAGCCATTAGGCAGTGACCGGTTGGCAGCAGCAGAGTTAATTGATTAATTATGATACAACGGCCCGGATTCAGGTCTGAGGGCAACAGGTGATCAATGCACTTAGATGCTGGCACGGACTGACTGACCCAAGACCTCTGCACTATGAACCGAAGCAGCGGGAAGCTAGCAGCACTGCAGCAGGGTTCCACCTCTGTTACACTATACGTCTTTATCTGTCTCTGTACGCTAGCCTCTGCCTATCTGTCGAATTGGCGCCTTCCGAGCATTGACCAGGAAAGAATTTAGAGTTAAATAAAGTAATTTCAATGGAAAAACTGTAGTCCCGGACGAACGGGATTTCATCTTTGCCAGTCCCGGGATTTCGGGATTGAAAAAAGTCCGGGATTATCGGGATCCCGAGATTCGAGATCCCGGGATTACATTCCCTAATTCTGACAAATAATTTAATCATTAGCAATAGGATGTTAATCAGTGAATGATTAATCAAACAACGTTCCACAATATTGACAATTATGTGTCAACGTGCGTTCGCTTCCATTCTCCTGTGCTGATAAGAATACTTACGTTTCAACATGACTTAATAGAGCACGTAGTCATAAAAAAATTATTTTTTGCTACCATATGTGTTATATATATTTATCAGAATCGCTGCTTTTCTTTGGTAGAATACACTAGATCTTCAGAGTCCGCTTAATATAATGCTGCAAATTGTGGTCAAGTCATCAATATGTTCTGTAAAGATTCAAAGAAATTTTGTATCCACGCTGTGTTTTTTATACCAGAGTGTTTAAATTATTCACTCTGAAGTGAAGTTTTAGTGTGTAGCTGTGAATGAAGAACAGTTTCTGGAAGATAAATAAAATCTTCACTACCTTGATGGGGGTCATCAACGAAGGTCCAACTGGGAAAGGGTGTTGCTCAAATGGGGAGGGATGTCTGGTTTGGTACATACCAATACTTCAAAGAAATTGTAATGTAAATGTTTGGTAAAGAAGTTTTTCTCAGTTTCTGAATCTACGGTTTGGAATTCCCTTCCCGCATGGGTTTTTTCTGCTCATTTCCTTTTCAACTTAAAACTTTTTAAATTCCAAAATCTAGTTCCAGAAACTGGAAAAAAACTTGTTTATCAAGTACAGCTTTAGGCAACTCCAAATACAGGCAGGTAAGCGAATCCAGGCTCAAACATGTGAGAGAAATTTATATGGATCTTGGGAGGATTATGAGGGACCAGTTGAGCAGAGATACTCTAAGAATCAAGCAACAGTCATTCTCCTTTAAGACTGAACTATTCGATTAAAAAAAAGCACTGTATGTAGTTGACAAGCGAGGCCGTGAAGATTCATGTTAACCAGTTTACGCTGAACATTATTCAAACAAAACTTAAGTATTTTTGAAATGCACTTTATTGTATTTTGAAATGAAGCTACATCAAAATAAGACACTGAACTACTTTACAGCTTAACAATGACTTGGGCTTAACAATCACTTGGACAGACGTCCATAAAAAAACCGTAAGTAGTATTCAGCAATAAATTTCTAACATTATTCAATGTTTGCGTGAAATATCGCCAAGCCATGTGAATTCCGTAAGATCCTGACTGGATAAGGCATACAGGAATCTCGGACACCGACGACTTGATATATATTTGCATATACCGGGATTCAATAAACACAGAATGCACTGGCATAAAATTCATTGGCATAAATGTAGAGTCAACAACAGAGCAAGATCCAAAACTGAGGATTACTTGGAACACAACGACGACGCTACAGAAGAATATTAATTCAGATCTACAACTGAGGATTAAGTGACGATTACTGATGATTAAGTACGTTTGACAGCCCAGTCAAGAACCATTCTACAAGAACGAAGCCTTTGGTTCCCACTTGAGAACAATTCCCTCGGTCGGCTTCAAGTAGATAACGCTCGTCAACTTGATGACCGTCTTATCTTCGTAGTCTTTGCTGCGACCTGTTCCGTCGAAGTTGTAGGTGGACGCCACAATTTCTGCTTCGTCGGGAATCATTTCGCTGACGAAGCTTTCCTTGAAGTTCGCCGTAGCTGCCTTTGGTCCGAAGTTGATCGCGACCAGATAGCCTGCGAATCCCTCTGCCTGGCGTACATAGAACAGAATGCTCTTTTCGACGCCAACGTCGAACTTGCCCCACTGGAATGAAGGTTCCTTCTTCAAGGCAACGAGCGACTCAAAAACCTTGATGTGACTCATGCCAGAGCCATGTGCCGTTTGAGTCTAGGTAACAGGAGAAGACTAAATTTGGTTATGATGTTTCAGCATTGATTAATTTAAATTACATCTGTTCTATATGCACCTACAGCCATACACTCATCTTAGAGAATAACAGTCCCTTACACTAAGTCAGCAAGTGTTGGCAACTTCATGTTCTTGGCAAGCAAGTCCTCTCCTCTGCCTATTATCAAACCATTCACAGTGTATGATCTGAGTACTTATTTTATACCTCTGGATTTGAACCTTCAAGCTCTTGGTCAAAAGTCCAGAACGATAACCAATACACTATGATGCACTTTCTTACATATCCTGTAATGTGGAGCTATGGCATTACAATTTTCCATTAGTGTTGCTGGCATTATTATCAAACAGACGGATGCAATTAAAACAACAATCTTACTTAAACATGCACGTAAAGAACTAATAATAATAATCAAAATGCAGAGTCATTGTCTATTAATCAACATAACAAAAACAGACAATTAGGAAGGCTTAATGGAATTACATATGTTGTTCATTTCTGTCTAAACTACCTACTGAGTGCATTACCCTCCCATCCGATTTAGTAAAGCATTCAAAACAAATGCAATAAAGAAATGAGCAGCCAAACAAAGTTGTTCAGCACCCAACCTCCCACATACTGTGGTAAGATTAAAATTTGCCACAAATGTCTAATCTACCTACGTTCTGCCGGAAATGCGTGAATTCAAATCCACAACGTATATATATACCTCGACATTGGTCACGTGGTAGTCATCCGCAACCGGAATCCACGGCTTTCCCGAAGTGAATCCTGCGTTTGGCTTGTCCGACCACTGCATCGGAGAAAACGGGCCAGCACGACTCCGCAGGTTCTAAAGTAAAACATCGTCAGATGAGGACTTGTGCAGATCGAGCCAGACAATAAAGTCAGTATAATTGTTATGACCTAATTAATTTGACCTAATTCGCATGTCCCAATTAAAATGTCCCAATTAAAATGGCCTAATTAACATGCCCTAATTAATGTGGCCTAATTAAGATGACCTGGACCTTAATGACGTCACTGATCACGTGACTGACATAGAATCGGCAGTCGCATAACTACTACACCATGTGCCAACATATGAAAATGTACAAGCAAATCTGGCTAAGGGGAGCTCCTGGTCCCAGGGGTCCACTCTTCAGTCAGACAACGTTGAGCCCTCACGATCGTTGGCCTCTCCACTTGGAATGGGCTCCTGCTTGCACAGCGCTTACTAACTCAGAATAATTTGCCTGCTTTCTACTACTTGCTCTTTCTCCTTGACTGTGGGCCGACATGCCTCTGTGTAGGTTTCTTGAAGGAGCGCTATACTATATATATAAATTTTCGGAATGAATGAATGAAATTCAGGTCTGGACAAAACAGAAGCCCTAACCTTTGAGAATGATCAAGCAAATTCTACGCAGGATTAGAAACAGCAGAAGCCATAAACTTCGACGATAACCAAAATTTCAACCTGATTTTTCTTATGAAGTATTTTACGCAGACTAAAAAGGAGACAAATGAATGTTCTACATACTAAACTTTTCCTTTCTACTAGATATATTTTACACAGAATAAAATATAATCACTGGACAATTACACGAGTTTAACCGAGCAACCCAAGGATGTCTGAAAATAGACGTACCTGTGGAAGAGAATAGTTCAAGTTTGGATCAAACGTCGCGTCCTTCATTCCCAGTTCATCTCCGTTGTAGACAAAGATTGTGCCAGGCAGAGTCAGCAGAAGCATGTTGACGGCATTTGTGTAAGTCTGACCTCCCATTCTCGCTGCAAGACGACTTGTCTCGTGGTTACTGACCTGTTAACAATGCAAAGACCAATCTTCTTCTTGACAACCTGATCTAACCTAACATCGAAAGCCCATCATTATTATTATTAATACATAAATTCCTTACGGGTGCAAGGTCACACCGAAATGTGAATCTAAGGCACGGACAGTCAGTCACCAGAGGAAGACAAGGAGAAATAGTAAATTGATTTTGTTACCTGGAAGGAGAGACATGGAATGCATGCGAGCCCACAACTGCAACTGTATCCCCGAGTACTTTACCATAGATCCCTCCTAAGAATGCCTGATTGAACCTAAATTTAATTACTAGACTTCTTTATTACTTCAACTATTTAATAGTCATTCATTTTTCTACAGAATGCAGAGGCGCTCCCAACTACAGCGCGGACACTGCATCGGAGTTTCACACCGAAGCGTCCAAACAATTGCGAGTGAAGGACTTGCTCAAGGTTCCTCCACGATGGATTCGAACCTGGAGCCCTCCAGCTCCAAGGCACCGACGCCACCACTTTGCCCCACAAATATACAATTATACATACATGATCCAAGTGAATATTGGTTTTCACTTGCCTGCCAGTTGGCAACCTTGCTGTTTGATTTAATGACTTCTGCCCAGTCCTTGACCAGCGAGTAGACGCAGCTAACGCTGCAACCAGCCTTGATACCCTGGAGAGCTTTGTTTGTAGGAAGGACGGTCCTAGGGTCGTCTGGCTGTCCAAAGAATTCCGTTGTCCCATTGGCAGTTCGGTTGACATCAACGATCAACAGCCGTGGAAATCTACGACTCCTGCATTCAAACATTTTCAGTAATTAAATATCAACAATCCAGATCATGGTTCTGACTGTAATTTACCGGTCTTACTCTGGCCTAGCACCCAAGTATCTTCGTGTTCTCATTTGCCTGCAGACCTCAGTATCCTCTAGTCGTTCACTACTGCACTCACATGACAGACACATCATAATCTCCTTCTCCTGTTCAAGCCAAAACTCTAGAGTTAAATTGCCTTCATTAGTTCTTCACTTTGGAATCACGTCTCTCTGTTGACACGTTTTGTTATTAACTGGTACTCAAACAAAGATCTATGTAGATTGTAGAATGACTTCATTTGCGGCTCAATAAAAGTCAGGTCTATGCCAGAAGATGAAGCATTTGTATTTTCAACTCTACTAAATGCTACGAACTAAGACAAATCTACGACAAACGTTTGCATTTTCAATTGCAACAGCAAAATCAACACGATTCTCTGTCTTATGGACTAATCTTCTAGCTGCTCATAAAAATAACAGCCTGGTTTTGTAGTGCCATCACTCGATGCCTTGAGCATCAGACACAAACACAATAGAAGGCACAATAGAAGTTACTAAAATACAATCACCAGTTACAACTCCAAACAAAACAGCCCACACTCACTTTGGTAGCTCAGGCTTGGAGCTGAAGTTAACGAGCAAATCCCTCCAATGCTCGATTAACCTGTAAGTTTCAGGCTGCACTTCCTAAATACAACAAAATAAAACAGAACTTTAGAACACAAGTACTGTAAAGTAAACTCGAACCACTCCAGCCAGAGCTTAAAGTGTAAAACAAAAAGTGCAAGGACGCACCTTAACTGTCCAGGCCGTCCTGGCCCAACATTTGGTAGGGCAGATTTCAGATGTGAAAATAATTGTGTGGACACCATCCGTGACCGTCCAGTCACACTTTAAACCCTGCACCTAGTAACACATCTTTTTAAAAAGATGGCAAATAATATCTGAATAATAGAATTCACCCATCACAACTGATATGATATATTCGATACATCAATTTTTTAATAATTTTAAATACAGATATATGTGCACATTGCACAAGTATACATAAAAACACATTTAAATGAAAAACTCAATGATACATAAAATACAGAACATTTACATAGCCATTTCCAAGTACCTCACAATGGTACAGATACATGTAGACCCGTAGCAACACATTTAAATGATAAAACTCAATTATATGATCACAGAAACCTATTTTAACAAGTGTTTGCACATAAAACTTCTTAGTTTCAAACTTAATACTGCTGCAAACAGGAAAAAACAGATTCTAAGGTAAATTAGATTAGACAAAGATGGTACTCACAGTGTTTTTACCACTAAGATCCTTTGGTTCGACCAAGCGATCTGCCCCAATGAAACGGAAGCCATCCACGTTCTCACCCAGCCAAAACTCCAATGCCTCCTGCAACAGAAAAATATCCAATAGAAATTAAGTTGAAAATTGGTCAACATCCAGGTCAAAATTTGCCGCAAGTTAAAAATTTCATAGCAAATCTTCTACAATAATGCGCATCTTTCTTAGCACACTGTGCATTTTCCATGTTTCTTATGCCTCATAATACTATGACATGGCGCACTATTCCTTTGCCCAGCACATCACACTTCTTTCCCAGCACATGATATTGCCTTCAACAGATCTGGCTATTGCTATTGCTATTGCTGGTGCACACACTTAACAATTGATGCCTCAAGGCAATCTTAAACCTTCACCGTTGTAATTTTTCATTATAAATTTTATAAAAAAGTCTGGATTAAAACCGGATGTACAGGTGAAAAGTGAGTACATTGGCAGTCTAAAAACATCCTAAAAAACAATACACAAAAATTACCCATTCCAATCAAATTTCAAATCAACAATGTCAAAAGTGCTGTTCCCACAATTGTATGTAATATTGATACTTATTTGCATCAACATAGTTAGTCTGCAAGTGAATTCCCACCAAAATCCTGCTTCGAATTCCACAGGGAAGGTCATTCCACACTGATGTTCCCACAATAGAAAGAGCCCAACATTGGGTTAATCTAATTCAAATAACAAATTTAACAGAACTTAGATAATTAGCGAAAGATCAAAGACAGACAATTCTGATACGAAACTTACATCTATCAGACTGACGACTGCAGGGTTTAGCAGGTTAAGGTCTGGTTCGTCTTTCGTGTAAGTGTGATAGTAGTACTGCTCACGTGCTTCATCCCAAGTCCATGCCGACTCATCATATGCATTGAGCTTCAAAATAGTTAAAAGACAGAACTCACAAATTAGATAATCGTCACTTCATCTAGAGCTAGAGTCTTACACAAAAACACATCAATGTGGTAAATTCCTAATTGAACAAAACCACATAAAAATTTACTACATCAAATAAACCTAGTTAGGATTATAAGGCAAATAGTCGATTCAGTCGGTTAAACATAAATGCATATTCATTCAAATATTCCAAAAATTTTAGACAGTGCTCTTCAAGAAGCCTACTCAGAAGCGCTCCCATCTCAGTCACGCATTAGGAGAAATGTTTTGAGCAACTGGTAAAATGTTTCCATTTTTCAACGTTCGAACTGATCAGGGAAGATCCCACAAATCCACAACCTGCTCGAGTCATGTCCTTCAAGGTCTTACCACTCTTACATACACAATATGATTAAGCTTGCTGCATGTGAAATAACATAACCATACACATACAAATGTAACACAAAGGTAACACAGACAAAGGTAACACAGACAAAGGTAACCCAATTTAGTCTTCCTCCCACCCAGTGAGTGGCTGACTCACCTGTCTCCTGCTGTTAGTTGTATGTTGAGTGCTCTTGTAACTGTATGGCTGTGCTATGGCACCATATAAATTGTCATTGTTACTATTATTAACATCATTAACTCAACAGAACTATGCTTTACCCAATCATTGGGAGGTTTCGTAGTTTCATTCACTTTCTCTGAAGCAGGGCGCCAAATGTAGAAGTCCTTGAAGTCGCCGTTACTGTCAAGTGACACGTTTCGACTTGCAAGGAACCACGGGTGACGGCGACTTGTGTGATTCGGAATGAAATCCAGAATCAATTTCATGTCTGAAATAAACAAATAGCAGTTGAATACTAGTCATATCTCACAGAGACATTGCCTCTTTGATTGTTTTATGCCTGCCTATCGGAGGGTGTTTTGACACTACACACAAGATTTCCAGACTCGCCATTCCCTTTGCTCCTCTGCATAAGGCAAACTTTTTGTCCCCTATTACACAGCAACACGCTTTTTCAGTTGCCGTTCCTGAAGTCTGGAATGGGTTACCGCCATACACCGGCCCCCTGCTTCCAAGGGTCCCCTCTGACATGTTCTATTGCATCATAAAACTTTCCTCTTTAGCCAAAGTTGGGTTGGGAGTGCTCCCGAGTAGTAACCTTGAAAAGACGCTATATAAATCTTTGTAATGAATGAATAATGAAAGTGGAATCCATGGTCTCCTTGGCCATTCGCCTTTTCCCAGACCTCTGCTGGCCTCAGTTCCTCATTACTCCAGTTGCTAAAGACCACAGGTCTTCTTCCACCTGGCCTGTGCCAGCAGCGTCACCAAGAAGGGGACGTTACAGGCACCCACCATGCAAGTCTTGATTGATTAATCAAATACAGCACCCTTTACATTTCTGGATCTGACAGTACTTAGTCATGGACCGGAACAAATTATATAATGAAATATTCTTATTAAACGACCAACATTTTGCAAGCCAAACTTTGGCTCACACATGACATAGTTTTAAACATGTACTGATAGTGCTAGCACTAAAAATGCACAAGTAGTCCATGATTTCAAGGCAGTTGCAATTATCCTCACCTCGCTTATGCATTGCAACTCGCAGTGAATGAAAATCGCTCATCGTGCCGAAGTGGCCACAGATTTGCTTGAAGTTATTCATGTCATAGCCAAAGTTCTTCATTGGCGATGGATACATCGGACCGATATTCAAAGCCGACACTTTCAGCTTCTCGCTCAAGTATCCGAGCTGATTGTGAATGCCTGCAATGCACAGATTATCATTTAGTAACAAATGGAATATTTATAGTAATCGTTATTTTAAAGATTAAATGCAAAAATCATTAAAAATTCTGAGAACGAAGCAACTTATTCTATAAATCACTTAGCGCAATCGGTGAATATAAGAATGGCGATTTTCTTATCTCATACCTTTTATGTCTCCTCTTCCACCTCCAGCTGTGTCCAGAAAGGAGTTTGGATTGAGCTGGTAGACAACGGCCGTTTCCCACCAGTCTTGCTCGGGTCTGGGAGGGCATTTCGGGGCCACAATGACTATAACAATGGCCGCCACCAGCATACCCACCCAGACGATGCCGAACACGACCAGCAGGATGATCCTGAGTCGAACCCAGTAGGGATCGGTCGCAAACTGCTCCAGCTCATGTCTCTTCAGACCTATGAACTCCTCCGTCTTTTCCAGCTCCTCGTCCTTCAGTTTAACGTCGACGACCACATCGTCGAACTTGCCGTTCACAAATCGAACCGCCGACGGATCTTTTGTCATGGAATCGCCATCTGCTCCGTTCAGTTCTTCGCTGGCCTTCAGAGCCGTCCTCTCATCACCCGCACCTTCTTCTACGTTCGTCATCTTCAGCTCTTTTTGCGTAGAATTCAACAAGTCTCAAAGCGAATTCCAGATGTTCTTAGTGTCGAACAAAGTCCGAAACACCGATTTTAACCAAGGTTCTTGGATTTTAACCGACTTTTCGGTAAAAAATCAGCCAATTTCAGCGTCGAGCGGCACGAGACGGTGTACTGGTTGGCTGGCTGATGCAAGAGTGGCACAGATTACGCATGAATATTGATGTTTGCATTGGAACCGCTAGCGCCACTATGCGATTGATTGTAACACTGTTTATAAATTTTAAATGATCATGAAATGCAATAATTCTATTAAATTGTGCAGTATAAAAAATATATATAAATTTAAAAGGCACAAAAATAATTTGCATAAGCGTAGAACAGTCTAATAAATTCAATAATTGAAAGATCTATTTTTTCGGCCGACTGTCGGTCGCTTGGATGCGATGAGAGGCGAGCTGAGAATAGGCCTACAGCCTACTGAATCTTTTTACTCGATGCCATCGCGAGATAGAATTCCAAAGGTCATTCTTGATAATAATTATTATGTGCCAGGTCCAATCCAGTGTAAAGGATAAAAAAAGGAGGCTGCGGCTTTCAGTCAGTTGAGCTGCGCTTTATCTATTCTGTGGCAGAACTGATCTCACAGTTCTGTTAATTAACGACGTTGACTAAGACGTTTTTATAATTTTCTTGATCACTGGTAGACTTTTATCCTGTTGCTTGTCTTTTAGGCCATAACGTAAAGTCACTAGTTATACCGTTGGTATAACACGGCCCCAAAGACGCCCAGAAAGAACTTCCAGTGTAGTATTAAAGCTTGCCCATGGTACGCTCCTAAAATGAGCTGCAAATGTAGCAGAGTTTTGCCATCTGCCTCTGTGGCGCAACCGGTTAGCGCGTTCGGCTGTTAACCGAAAGGTTGGTGGTTCGAATCCACCCAGGGGCGGTTCATTTCATTTTAGAAAAATATCCAGGCAGATGTCAATGATAATTATGATGCACTCATATGCGTCTCAAACACCACAGCGCTATTTATTAACAAAGAATATCTGTGCCATTGTGTTCCTTTCTCCTGCCTGGCAGGTATATAACATTATAGCAAAATTACTTGTAGGCCTATCTCATAACTATCATTCACGATGTTTATGGCACTACCTCAGAAGTTACCCAGAACCACACCTTTTATTGACACCATCAAGTAAAACCTCTTAGCAGATTAATGGGCCACAAATTTACAATATTGGCTCAAAGGGAGGGACTTAAATAACAAGGGTCACCTTAGATTAGAGGGACTTAAATAACAAGGGTCACCTTAGATTAGAATAAACATTGGATTAAACACCAAATTTTCCTCTGTTATGTGAAGACTGCCTCATTTCTCCAGACATTCGAATAAAAAACCTCTTATCACACGTTTTTCTTAGCTTACTGATATAGCCCTTTTTCCTTGGCCTTCTACAAGTTGCAACGCTACATTAATCACCGTATTAGGCTATAAACAATCTGGCTCTTGCGAACTTGTAAATTATACACTTTGGTAAATTATATAAGAAAAATGTATAATTTTAAGAATAATTATTTTATTTCTGGCACTTGTTGCATTTTATTTCTCGCATTTGCTATAGAGCCCCTTCAAGCTCTCTACTCAGAGGCGCCCCTGACTACAGCACAGTGTTGCATTGGAGTTTCACGTTGAAGCGCATGAGTAATTTAAAGTGAAGAACTTGTTCAAGGTCTCTACGTGGCAGCTTGAGGTGGATTTGACCCAAGACACCGAACACACCACAATGCCCCGGACTTCATATAAACTTGATACGAGGTCTGCACTTTGTCAAGGTTGGCTCACAGCTGTTAACCCTTTACCGGTTAATTTTTAAATTTTAAGCCCGTTTTCAGCGAATATACTCGGGGCAAACGCGTAAAGGATTAAAAACTTCCTGGACCACTGTCTCTACAACAGGTAACTTACGTGAATTATTGGCATTTCCTTCATAATTCCAGTGCATAAATACTAGACCTGGCAAGGTGCACAACTGGGAGATGGGAAAAACCATTGCCACAATCATGGCGTCCAAATGCTTATAAAACAACTCATACTTTGACCTATCGTAAATTGCCATATTAAATCACCAATCCATCTCTCCTTCATTCGTTCAGAGAATTTTGTATACCCCCCTCCCCAAGCCACTCCTATCCTCAATATCCCACCAAGAAGAGTCGGTAACACTTAACGGTAGTCTCATTGTAAATTCTCCAATTAAATCACCTATCTCTCTTGTGTTCACTCATTCCAAGCATTTTTTTACCACCAAAGAGATATATACCCTAAGTCGCATTCGTTCCTGCCCCATTAAGATAATTGTTGGTAAATGTTATATACATTATCCCTGATTAAAAAAGCAAGACGTAGACGGAGTCACCGTGAGGATATTTCAGACCAATTGCCCATCAACCAGCAAAAGCATGGCAGAGTTGAAGTGAGCATCTTCACCACACCACTGTGACCCAAACATCGTTTAAAAAGAACTCAATCACACAAAATTTTCATTATATTTTTCATATCGCCGACCAAAGGAAAAACCGTTACAATCAACCAACTTCCGTTTTAAGCGGTCGCAGAATTACATAAAACTACCAACCAACAGTTTTATTAACTGAAATGGAATAAACAATTCAGAATGAAAAACAATTGTCCTGTTGATAGTCATACATAAAAGACGAAGAATAGAAATTTTCGACGCATTGTTCTAGAGACAAAGACAGATTATTTTAACGGACAATAAGACCGCTCACAATCACAAACACAGCGTCTAGACCACACAATAACACCTCTGTTACTGTTAGCAATAACAAAAACTACTATTTGAGACTTTGAAGTAGGAAACATGTTCAATACGTAGTCGTCTCTTGCAGCATCCGCACAAAAACGCACTTCCCTCAGCATGCGTCCTGCGTCAGGGCTAAGCAGAAAACTACGGCCGTTAATCGAACCGACAATTAACCCTTTGTCTCTCATCCATCAGTCATTCGTTCGCTCAATCCGAACGCGATCCATCCTTCTCATTGTTCCCATTGTTGACGTGATCGTCGCCGGGCGACGGACTGCGCGCCGGAGTCCGGCTGCGACTCCTCGACGCCGACTGACGACTCGGCGACCGATGACTCGGCGACCGACTTGCGCTCTTCCGTCCCTTGCTTAGACTGCGACTTTCACGCGCCGCCCTTGGACTCGGACTTCGACGCGGACTCCGACTTCGGCGCACACTGCTGCTGCGATGGACGCTTCTACTGCGACGCGGACTACGACTTCTGCGCAAGCTACGGCTGCGGGAACGACGTGGACTCCGACGTGGGCTTCGCCGTGCGCTGCGACGCGGGGTGCGACTGCGACGTTCGCTGCGACTTCGCCTCACGCTGCGACTTCGTGAACGACTCTTGCTGTGTCCGGATCTCCGTCTTGAAGGCGATTTGCTGAAAACAAAAGATATTAAATTAAACAAAGGACATTAAATTCATGTTTAGCAGACACCTAAACAATTAAGTGAAATTAGGTGACTTCGATGAAAGAACTCTACTAGGAATCGCTCGTGCACTGAGAGCTGCAAGTCTAGAATTCATATACAGTTGCAGACATTCACTCTAGTATTTGTAGCTTGCAATGTCTATATAATAATGGCATGGAAATTGAAACACCTACGTGCATATTGTATCCATAAACTTATAAAGTGCTTCTCGGCTAAACAGAGCGTTCCAAGTGCAAAAGATCCAGAGAAAAGGAAGTAGTTTTGAGACCGTGAAAAGACAACTTCAGGTACCAGATAACAACGAAGAACGTGTCAATGAAGAGAGAGTTGATTCCAAAGTGCAGGACCAACGAAGGCAAATTAGCTAGAGTTTTGTACAAAGCAGTCCTTTCTCGCAGAAAGATCATGTCTGTCATGGGAGCACAGTGGACAAAGAGAGGAGGCTGAAGTCACCAGACGGGCAAGATCACAAAGATGATTGGGTGCTATGCCAGAGTAAGACCAGTAAATTAAATGAAGAACAGGCAGATTCTTGTACACTAGCCATATCAGTCAGCAAGTTGCCAGTGGTATCCTATTAGCTTTGGCAGTACTTACATCAATACTACATTGGCAAATTCTGCAGATACATAGCAAAAAGTCGCTTTTATCGTGCATGTTAAAATTTTTGATTTGTTGTGTCTGCCACCTGGTGTCTGTTTCCTCACCTCCGGTGGCGTCCTCTATCCTCAACCAGACGAATCTTTCGTCCTCTTAGTTCCGCTCCATTTAACTTCGTCATAACATTTTTCATGTCTCCAAGCGTTGCAAATTCTGCCACCCTGAAGTGAAAAAACAATGGAAATGAAATCTTCAAGACATTTTCTTTCCCAGAGCAAAATTCACAGCATCATTTATAAGTTACTTCAGTCTTTTGCATTGAATGTTTCTACAACATACATCAAACCTGTTGAAACTATTGAATGCTAACACAAACAGACCACACAAAAGTATTTCAGTGCTTGCTCAGATGGGTCAATTCAATGATCAACGTCAGGCCACAAGATCAAACTAATTTGTGGGGAGAGGCAGGGGGTGGCGGGGTGTAGAACGCCCAAAACAAAACCGAGCTTCAAAGGTCATGCACAAAGCAATGACGAAGAACCTGACCAAACAAGGTGTCCATATCATTTTAGAATTTCGACTGAAACACTTCAAAGCAACAACAACGCAATGTATCTACAATGCAATGTATCTACAATGCAATGTATCTACAATGCAATGTATCAACAACGCAATGTATCTACAACGCAATGTATCTTTACCCTTCGTTGCGATCTCTCGTTACATCAGCGTACGTCACTTCGCCCACTTTATTCAGAAACTCTCTCAGTTCCTGTAGATAAGAAAATCACAAAGTTTTCAACATCACAACAGCACAAATCTTCCATAATCTCTGCATTGCTTTCCTAAAGCATTTCCCACACTCTCAATTTAAATGTAAATCAGAAATTGGTTTCCACACCAAACACCTTAGTTAACAACAGCATCAAGACCTGCCTTCCTGAACAAAATATAGCACACAATCAGCTGTACCATGCAGAGGCCATTTTCCAAAGTTAGCCTACATTCAAGCTCCATGTTCCCAACCAAGTTATATCGAAAATCAGCGTACAAAGAAGCATGTACAAAAGAAAGCTCCAGAGACTCCAGTGCATAACATCCATCCTATTTCACCTTCATTACGTATACACTTTTATTATGCATAAACAAGATGGTTTTCTTCTTGCGTCACGAATTGCCACGTTTCACTTCCAAAGCAATTAGAAGCATCATAGATCATATTCAGGTCTGCAGCTATGCATTGTTAAACATTTCTTTGTTTTAGATTATGGTCTGCCATTACTTGACATCATCCTGAAAAAAAGACTAGAGAAGCAGGAGAAAAAATGATCCAATGTCAAGACAACATAGACTTTATCTTTGTTGAAATTGTACATTTTTTCATTTCTCAAATTTAATTTTTTTAATCTATTTTGCTTCTTTGATTAGAACGCAGAAGACGCTTAAAAGAGACAATGCGCTCCACTTTCATTGGTACTGACCTGACGTCCGCATCTAGATGACAAGTTCTCTACTTGAACACGATAATCTGTTCGTTTTGGAGAGTCTGGTCTGAACAGCAGAAACGCAAACATAAATTTTATCATTTCAAACACAAACAATAATTATTATTTCAAACATAAAAATTATTACTTTAAACCCAAACATAATTTTTATTATTTTAAACACTAGCACAACATTTATTATTCTAAACACCAAACATAATTATTATTATTTTAAACCCAAGCATAAATTTTATCATTTCAAACAAAAAAATTATTATTATTTTAAACTCAAACATAATTATTATTTTAAGCACCAAACATAATTAATATACTCCAAACATAAAAATAAATATAATTATTAATTAAATCTGAAACACAAAGTCACACTGAAATGTGATTCCATGATACGCATAGTCAGGATTCATCACCGGTGATGTGGTTCTTTTCACCTTCACAATGGAATGTGAACCAGAATATACTCCAGTGCTGGTTACATTCGCTATATCCAAGGACTGTGTCATATGTAGCAAAATTTAAAAATGGATCAAAATCAATGAGAGCCGATCATTATCATCATTATAATTGGAATTATTAAGCAGCACTGCCCATAATGACCAAACAGTAAATGATGATGCCAAGCAATCCTTATCGGACCAACTCAACGATACATTAACCAGTAAACATGTTAGAGGCGTCTCAAACCCATACAAAATCCCCGTTACACATAACCGGTTTCACAGAGCCGTGCTTGTGAATAAGTTGGTGCCCTGCATTTCGCTCTAGATTATCACTTTAGCTGATTTTGCAATTAAAAAAAAATCCAATATTTTTATAGAATTATTACAGATAGAATTAAAAAAATGTCACCTGTCCAAGTGCGAAGAAGGTCTACGCGACGATGACGACGATCCGTAGCTCGTCCTTGCTTGGTAACGTTCATTGGGAGAGCGAGCATGCTCAATGGTTACCCTGAAAAACACAATTGGAAAATGTAAGACATGCAGCTTCAGATTTACTTAACATCTGATCAACTCAATCCATCTAATGATCAACAATAATCGTTCAATAACCAATGAACTGATTTATAGTAAAGTTCAAAGTTCATTCTGCTGCATATATCAAAAGGTCACCCAAATCTGTCGCGAGTCTTGCAACAAACCGGGTTACATACCGTTCCATTTCAGCAGCCTCTGATGACAGATTTGTGATGAGCCATTTTCAATGGTAGTAAAATATTAAAAATGTGGGATTCACAACTTAGGAACAGAATAATTATAACAAACAATGGAGCACATATTTAAAAAACATTTAAAAATGCAACAGAAATTCTCATGTGAAATGGACAGTAGGTTCTGAATTCATCATCATCATCAATTCCTCATGTCAGACATTTGGCACCGATGAGTTTGAATAGATGACCTAGATCGCCATCCATCATTTTTCAAGCATATTGCTCTCCTTCATGTCAGCCCAAGTGATGCTCTGCCCTCATTTATAAAGTTCTTGTTTCTCCAGCGTAGTCTTCGTCTGCCCTTGTTTCTTCTTCTTTTAAATCTTGAATGTAGTGCATTGGTGGAATTCCGTCAATTGGTATTCTCTCTATATGTCCAAACCATCGGAGTCTTCAATGAACAACTCATGTCTAGCGGGTCAAAAATTACCAATGACCAAATCCACAGTCCAAATGAGTTGTGACGATACAGAAATCACGAACCGTTCGCCACAAAGAGTTCTTCCGTTGAGATCACAAACCGCATCGTCAGCATCACGCGGATCTTCAAACTCCTACACATTCAATCAAATGATTGGCAATCAGATTAATCATTCAATCAAATGATTGGCAATCAGTTCGATTAATCATTCAATCAAATGATTGGGTTGTGGGTTGAATCAATCATTGCAAATATTCATATTAATCAACGTCGAACACCTCAAATGAACGAATCCTGTTACAAGCAATCTTTCAAAATATTCGCATTAATTACTACAAAAAATTAATATATCAATAAATATATAATTAGACCAACAATCCTGAATATGCATACTAATCAATGACTTAAAAATATCAATTTTGGAATACAGTTCGATCTCAGACCCGTAGCTGAGAAATCCTAACAACATTTCAGATCATCCAATTCACTAAATTATAAACACTATGTAATCCAACATTGAAAAAGCTTTTTATACAGTACCTCAGTATAAAATCAACACACAAATCTGTGCATGGATGAAAGCACTTACCACGAATCCGAATCCAGTCTTGAGAACGATCTCCATGATCTTCCCGTAGCCTTTGAAGAACCGTTCGACATCTCTGTCTCGAGCCGAGTGCGACAAACGACCGATGAACACACGAGTTCCCATTCTTCTGTTAACATTAAAACGCAACCATTTTTAACATTAGTATAAACACAAATGTAAAGATTAAAAATGCTGACACAGTGACGAGCAGTACGGTTTGGATGTGTTAAGCAGAAAGTAAGTCCCAGAGACAACAGTTTAATGTATCAACCGTATTTACACAGATGTACCCATTAAAAACAATTCATAACTCGTTACCAAAACCCAGACGAAACAAAGAAATACATGCATCCCAGAATCCAGTTACAACAAAACAAATGAAAAACAATCAGAGGACTTGTAAGCATTTTCAACAACTGTAAAGAACAACTTTTTACAATGGGACATCGTACATAGTTGTGCCAATCGAAGACAACAATGAAAGGAAATTCTGGCATTCTCACAGCATCGATAATCACAAATACATATTAAGACTGTAAATATAATGCATAATGCTCCTCATAATAGCCATGAGACCATCTGACATTATGGCATGTGTCGTGTAGTTCTGGCTGCTTCTTCTAAGAAACTCTAACGGTATGCCTCACCACGCATCATCCTATGTAAGACCAGCATTCAATAAAATGGCAATCACAAAACACAAATGTTTTAATACAATACAGCTTTCAACGCGAGTTTTTTTCTGATGTTACCCAATTCCACAGCTAACACCGGACATCTGCCATAGAGGATATACGAGATATGAATAGCATAAAAGAAAATAGCTTGGAAGGACTAACAGACACTCTGAAAAGTCACTTGACTGCACAGTCTGATTTCCTTAAACTGATAGGAGTAAAAAATTAAATGAGCTCTCAAAGATGGATGCAAAATGGACATTTTACATCACCTGCTGTCAAACAGAAAGACGCCTGACATGCAGACCTTGATTACAACATATTATCAGTGCTGTTGCTAATACCACAGAACAAATAACTTCTCAGTGGCTAAGAGAACAGGTACGGGAAAACCACAGGAGCGAGTTCCTGCCTTTATGAGTGCTTCATGCTACTTTACACTTACTCTACTTACAAGATGCACCAACACAAACTAAGTCAAATCCTTAGTCATGTCCAACTACCATCACTTTACAAGACGATAGCTGCCAACAAATCTGCAGACTTCAAAATCAATAAATTCTGAAAAGTGAAGACTGATTTTCAGATATAGATCCATCTGCTGCTAAATTTCTAGAACTTATGATTAGTGTTACAACTGGAAATTCGTAACTGGATGGTTAGACCAACTTTTCCTGGGGGGCGGGGGGAACACCAATTTCTCATCTCTAGAACTGTTCTCCGTAAACACAGTGCATCTGTTATTAGGTAAGACCATCATAAGGTTTTTAAAAGGAATTCTTAGTACTGCACAACCCTTCTTTTCCTTCCCGTTCTCCATGGCAAATAACTCTCAATCGGAAGACAGTGACTTTTAACTACAACTTTTAAGTGCACAGTTCTAAACTGCTTCTAAATGGCAAAAATCCATTTCGAATTGCACACTTTGTGCAAAACTGCATGCTATAAAAAGTACTGGACGATGAAAACAAAGTACAGGTAACTGGTCCTGGTAAGGACTTGCTCTGTCATGAACAGAACATCTTTCATACAATCATCTCAAAATCTTTCATCCTTTGTCTTTTCAGCCAAGGTAACATGAAACCATTCGTCCGAAATGTCACAACCTTCAAACCCTGCTAAGTCAAGTCCTAAATGCGTATTTCGCTCTATTTCCGTAGTGTGGCCACGAAATTTATAAAAAAATAAGGAAAAGAGATGCGCTGACACAATTTGACACTCAGGTAATAGAACCGAAATCGACGGCTGGCCAGCCAATCTAACCTGTTTCAATTGCTGAAACCTGTTGCTGTACTACAAACCTTTTCGTGTCTAATAATTAGTCAAGCTTACCACAGATGCTGTTCACAATTTCAATGCTCATTTATTTGAAAACCAGCTTTCACTGCACTAAACTGACCCCAACCTCTAAATTCTATAATTTTAGGTCATTGTTGCCAGTAGGCCTACGTTCATTTTATGGCAGTGCCTCAACATTGTTGATTCTCCTTCACAGAACCGTGTGTGTCATTTAAAACCAAACTGCTGAACAGCCTAAGAAATGGTTGGCAGAGCAAGCCGATTGGTCAATTCAATTAGTCCAACTCAACAAACCAATTGGTCATTTCAAATTTTAGTCTAACCTAGCAACACGATTGGTCATTTCATATTTTAGTCTAACTTAGCAAGCCGATTGGTCATTTCAAATTTTAGTCTAACTTAGCAACCCGATTGGTCATTTCATATTTTAGTCCAACTTAACAAACCAATTGGTCATTTCATATTCTAGTCTAACTTAGCAACCCGATTGGCCATTTCAATTAGTCCAACTTAACAAACCAATTGGTCATTTCATAGTTTAGTCTAACTTAGCAAGCCGATTGGTCATTTCATATTCTAGTCTAACTTAGCAAGCCGATTCATCACATCCATTAGTCGAAACTTTTAAAGCACGACATCTGGTCTAGACTACACCAGCTGCGTAAGTATTATGAATCACGTCGTATGTACAAACCTTTCGTTCCACATAAATAAGCCATATCATCATCGTTGAAACCGTTGGACTGAGCCAGACCGAGCGAGTTTCAGCGATTGACTGGAGCATTTAAGATCGTGAGTTGAAACGAATGGATCGATCAGGGGTGGTTGAAACGATCGAGGGTTGAAACGATCGGTGCAGGAACGTGTTGAAACGGACGGGTCGTGGATCGAAACTTAGATCATGGGTTGGAAGATAGCGATCGAATGTTGGTTGCAATTATAGATCGTGAAAACGACAGCTGGGTCAGGCAGCAAAATGAAATTAACTTACTGAGAACAAATTAGTATTTTGCCTGGCTTCACGGTGACCAACAAGGCTGCCTGCTTAATTATTAGCCGCAGAGATACGAACTTAAGAGTGCTTGTACTGCCTTGAAATATATGTTGCCATGAATTAAAGCAACTGTATGTGGGTCAGAGGCCAAAGGTTTTATGTAAACATACTTACTGGATGACATACATCTAAATAACAAAGTTTAACTAATCAACTAAAATAATAATGAAATAGATACAAAATAGATTTAAAAGGAATAAAAGAAAATGAAATGATATAACTGCAAGATATGGGAAAAGGCTAAAAACGTCAAAGGTGAATTAGGTCCATTTGTGACATCGCCATTTGCCATTTTTGCACTTTCATTCAAGTTTCTCGCAGTTTCTCACAATAAACTTATCTTATGTTTCTGAATATCAATATATTTACTCAACCTCACTAATGTGGCAATAAATGAAAATTGTATCTTATTTCACAACAAAATATAGAGGATAAAGGTTTTATACAACTTATTTGTGTCAGCTTGGCATACATTAAGAATTAAGGATTTACGCCTAAAATGCGGGATGCTGCAGCGCTGTAGTTGAGGAGTTCAAAACTAAAAGAATATCTGCAGACGACCAAGAAAACTTTATACAGCAGAGGGAGGGGGGGGGGGAGTACAGACATTGCGATTACAAATCTGTGAACACAAAATTGAAGTCTGAATGGAGAACCTGGATTATGGAAAACCTGCGTAGTGGGGCTCTAACTGTAAAGTTGCCAGTCTTATTGAGAGGCTTACAATTTTGCAGATGAAATATATAATTTAAGTTATAGTAACATGACCAAGATACTACCTTTTATGAACAGTCTCGCTGGTATCTATTGTTTTACTGGCCATAATTATATTATTCACCCAGAATATCGCTTCAGTATTAAAAATCAATTTCAACATTGAAATGTATAGTTCTAACACATCGGAATATAATTTTGAAAGATAAGCATAAAGCAACTATAGTAAATATGAAGATGAAGACACATGAAGAGGAAGAAGGTAGTGGGAGATAGTTTCACTCTTGGGTTGAGTAACATTTGTTAATGGTCATTTGCTGCAAGTCTACACATCAAAAGTTCTAATTTCTCCTGCCAAAGCTGTCTTTTAACACATCATAAAAGTACTGGTAACCCATTTTATAAAGTTACATCTATATTTTTTATTTGTGATGAAGAAACAACAGGCCATAATGGATAATTGGAAACACAAAAAATAATATATAACCAATCTCGCTAATTTGAAATGCTTCAGAATTGATAAAAAGATGAAGGAAATTGAGACAATGCTTCTATTAAATGATCAAGCTGTCTCAATTCTTTGAACACGAATAAGCTCTGTAACATTGCTAACTGTCGTGCAGTAGATCTTATTGGTGTCACACAAGTACAAATTAACTACAAATTGCTTTCATGCTTACAGTCTCTAGAGAGCATGTTGCAAACAATATAGCCAGAGCTTTCTACAGATACTTGATCAACGTTTGAAGTTGGGGGCGGGTGATAATTAACATGTTACTTGGAGAAGGGAGCAAATCAACGAGCTGAATTTACCCCAGTTAATGGGCAAGTCTTCATGGCATTTTTAAAAATTATAGCTCATCTCAATTGAGAGGCTTATACGAGACTGTCTTTGTGCACTGAATACGTCTGCAACAAGACGGACAGGACAATAAGACGGGACTACGGGTCGTCATAACCATAGAACCTTAATACGAAGTGTTGCGGTCCCTGTGTCCCAAATGTCAATTATCCATATAGAAACAAAAGCTATCTAAACTAGTAATAAAAAATAAATTTATATGATCTAAAACAGAGGGCGTAAAGTAGGCCATGCTAATTAATAATGGCGGTGGAAAATTACCAACATGGCATCCAGTCTCAGGAATCACGATTAATCTGTGTGTATGCACGTATTTTTATAGTTATAACTCATCAATCGAAACTCCATTGTGGTGTCCATACTTACTGGTGCGCTTTACCACGATTTTATGGAATTAAACAACCTTTTTAAGATTATACAACAACAACACAATTAAGAAATTTTTCTAGAATCTCCGAAATCGGTGGGAGGAGCCTGACCAGTGTTACCACTGAGGTTTCTGAAATAAACCCAGATTTTCTTTCGAAAAAACCCAGAAAAACCCAGACTCTTCATATAAGCTATTTTAGACCCCATTTTTTCAAATCAAGTTGGTTTTTCACTTGTTGCCATGAGGATTAACTAATTGTTCGTCAAAAGAGTCGAAGAAAATGCTATTACAACTTTAAAATATCAATTATCAAAGTTGTCAGAGACTCAGGATCCATACTGACAATAAGCTTCATCGATATATTCGTGTGCGCATGCGCATGCGCAGCGGGTCGAGTCTACCAGAATCGTAAGCACATTAACACACGTGGCTTAAGTTTACAAAGTTTTAAAGTTGTCCGGGGTTTCCAGCCAAATTTTCTTAATACACCAACAATCCAACGTTTTAACCACCTTGAACATTAATACTCTGCAACAACTTGGCTATTATACCACTAGAGGATTGACCTGACCTACAGTGTATAACTGTATATGCATGTTATAGATGTAATATGGCTTCACTGTTTTACAAGGAAAGAGACGAGTGACCTGACCTATTTGAAATGTTAAATGGTTTCTTTCTGTGCAGAACTATTCTTCATGTTATAAATTATTTGTGAATTGACAACATGAGATCTTGATTGTGGAGTTTAAAATTAAAATTAGTGAAAAAAATTATGTATCACAACCATTTTACATTGAATTTCACAGAATAATCATGTGTTGTAAGTACAAAAAGTCAACTCACCAAAATAAACCCAGATCTTGCCAAAAAAAAACCAGAAACCCAGACGAAGGCCAAAAAACCAGATCTAGTGGAAAAAACCAGCTGTGGCATCACTGAGCCTGACTCGCTTTCCCGCAATGAGTTATGGGATTGAAAAATTTATGTATCGCTTGTATATTTTTAAGTAAGTACGTAATTAAATATTTTAAATTTTTATATATTTTATTAATATTTTAATTCTCAGTTAGCCATGTAAAAAACTGGTTCAGTACCTTGCTCTAAAGTGCTGTAATATGCCGAGCAAATTTCTGTCCAGGGTAACGGCCTCTGTTGTCATAGACCCTGGTCAAATCGGATCCATCCATCAATTCTCAGTTGCAGGAGTCATCCATGCATAGGCAGCATGCACATTCAATGACATGACTATTTTAAAAACCAGAATAGAGCATCCAAATAAGAAACGTTCTTTGTATTTCATTGTCAGCCATTGAGATAATTAAAACAAATTATCGTCGTATGAGGTGTATGCTCTTCAGTAGGCGCAAACTGGGAAAGTAATTAAAGCGTGCTCAGGGTTGAGCAAAAGCGAAGCGAAGCGAAATGCTGCATTGTCTGCCCTTAAATACCATCCTATTGCAGGCGATAAGTCAAAGAAAATCGAGATGGAGAGCAGAGAAAATTATAGTTCAGTTTACAAAAACACAGGAGTTTAAAATTAGATCTCGTCAAACGATTAATTCGACTGAGCGACTCTGTAACAGCCCAAACCCATTTTATCCTGTGGTAGGTTGGTAACATTCATGCCATGTGGCCCATGTTATTCTGGTGTTCAAAACTGTGGCACTGTAGGCCTAATAACAAGGACAGACCAGGTTTGTCCTTTTGACGACATCTGCAGATTAATCTCGAACTCTCTGTTTATATTTTTTCTAAGTTTACCTCTGAACTCTGTTGGTGTTGTTGCTGAATCAATAAACAGCTTATTGATTGAATTTGAAACACTCAGTGCGTACTTGGAACCGAAATAGAATGTACCCGTTGAAGAACTAGAACAATTCTGAATATGAGGCAGACAGAAATTAAAACGCAATTTGTTAATAATATAATTAAATGTTGAAAGTATGTATTTACTATTCATGCTGTTTATACCGCATTGCTTTCAGCATTTTTGTGATATGCTGGCGATAAAAATACTAGCCGAAATCTTAGTTATTGGGATTTTGGAAACACGTAGCCATATCCTTTTGTTTTGCATGTAGTTTATGTATCTAATTTTTTTATAGAAGATTCCAAAGGATTGTGGTGTGCACCTTTAGTTGATTTTACTTGGAATCACCCTGCCTCAAACGGAATTGGGCGCCACATAAATTCCCATTGCATAAATCATTGGGACTTTTCCCGTGGTTCAGTAACTATTTTTGATAAAACCAAAAATGTATTGTATCCTAATTTTGGTAGGGTCACAGCCTTCACAGCCAGACTAGCGTGGAATGATGCATGCTTTGTTAGAGCTTACATTTACGATGCAACTCCAACATCTCTGTGTTTACCTGTCTGTGTACATGTGTTTATTTAAAAAAGCAAAAATCACTATAATTGAATAGGTATTTCGTAAACTATATATGGTGGGTCTAATTAATCCATTGATATGACAAAAGAACATATTCTATAATGCTGCAACTTTAATGTCTTTATTGTATTAGGCATCTTGATAAAATGGCTCATTTGCGGTTATCGCTTAGCCTACTATATATACATGCCAGAAAATTAAAACTTTATGCAATTCATCAGCAGGTTATTTTTGATGTTACATAACTGAAGGTCATCAGTGACAGTGTTTCGGATTAAGAGTAGACCTACTGATTTGGAATCAACCCAAAGGTTCCCCAAATGACATCCTTAACAGTAGGCAATGAAGCATATTGAGCAGGGAACAAAGAAAACAGTTTAGATAGGAGATTTTGATTGGCCTAATGTCCATTTGAACTTTTAGGTCTGAATTCTCAAAATTATGTCGGTGACGGGAATTTCATCAGCTCTGAGGAGATTTGCGTTTGGTGATCAGAAGAAACGGACTGATTCCGTTGGAGGACAAGCTGTTGTTGAGCCAAGCCTTAAAGGTTTCTATTCCAAGTATGACATGAAGGAAATCATCGGCAGGTACGTCCTACTTATATGCACCATAGGTCGCAGTAGGTCATTTGACGTCCTGCCTATTTTACTCTTCACCTGCCTTATGACCTTACAGGGTAAGAATTGCCAGGGGTTGGGGTTTCAACCCCCAGTCTTTCTTAGAGCCCCATAGCAAAGTCTGTTTTTCACACCACAATTCCAAGTGGATCATAGTCCAACCCGCCTGTTATTTTTCCACAATTCTCACACTGTGACCTACCATACCAACAAAAGCAACAATTCTTTGTCTTTTAGTATCTTCTTTCCATTTAATTTAGAACTTTGGCCTGCCTAATAACTCCATTAGCCCTGACTCGACCTGCTGAAATTGTGTAGCCGCTCATCTGGTATGGCTCTATACATAATATGCTCCAGTTATTTTGTGGAAAAAATTTTGAATTGGTGTTGAGTCTATGCATCAGCTGAGATGTCACAATCAGTTCAGCTTTCACTCTGTATCACTTGTTTAACAATTGTGATTGTAATTGTAATCATACATTATATAACAATATAAGAAATTAGAAAATATTGCACTGAAGGTCTATATTCAATTATTCATTCCTTACAAGTGTAATTTCCTGTGCAAAAGATTCATAGCCATTAATTAATTAATTAATTCATCCATTCAGTTTACCCTGTAAGCTTCAAGTTAACAACTGAATGAAGTAATATTTTATATATATATAAAGATACGATTGTAAGTCATACTCGCCATTTTGATGCTTTAATTTGTTTCTACAAATTTGTTCTTATTAAGCCTTAAATAGGCCTAGTTTGTAGGCCTGTGACTGCTCTGCCTAGGGAACCGGAATTTCTCTGTTCAACCATGGACACAAACAAGTTGCTTTGTACATCCAATTTTTAACTTACCTGTGCTGTAGGGGAGTCAGTGGCACTGTGCGGCGCTGTGTTGACATAAAGACGATGATCCAGTATGCAGTGAAGACCATTGACCTGACGTTGGTGACGGGAGATGAACAAGCTGAACTGCTTCGGAAGGAAACGGTCAAGGAAATCTCTGTCCTGCAGATGTGTATCAACCATCCAAACATCAGTAAATGGCTGCCATACTCTCACGAATTTATTTTAGGGAATAACCAGAAATCGCCTCGGCCACATTTTTTTGTGCTGTTTGCCTCGGCAGGATACTATGCACACATATGTATTTGTAAACAAATATTTATTTTCTGTTAAATTTTTTATATTAAACAATTTGCATAAGACCATAATTTGCAAGTCCACAACCGAAGTAAAGCAGGGCTGTAATCAATGGTATACACAGGTATACGGCGTATACTTACCTCCGGGAAAAAACGGCATCGTATACTCCCCGCGAAAAACCAGGGTATACGCGGGTATACAGCGTATACTTACCTCACAAAGGGCGTGTGGGTATACGCACCACGAGAAAGACAAAGGGCTATTGAGGTGTATTTTTCACAAATTCCGGAGCGAATGACTAAAAAAAAGGTCATCAGCTTTTTCGGAGGGGAAAATTGGGTAAATTTTTGGCCAGATGACTAAAAAAAAGGTCGTCAGATTTTTAGGACGAGAAAATGGGGAAATATTTGGCTGATGACAGCCGCCATAAATTTTTTGCCCGAAAAAGTCAGTTTTTCTCCCGGTCAGCGTGTACTCACCTCAAAATTTAGCAGTACAGCCCTGAAGTAAAGTCCATTTAATTATTTGATTGTGTTTCATTATATTGATTATTTATTTCTATAAGTTTGTTACTAAATGCAAAAATTTATTTCAATGATTTTTTATTTTGTGAAAATGCGAAATTTCTCACATAGATGGTTCTCGGTTTGTATCCGGAGCCAGGGCTTAAAGTGTGCCTGGACGGTCATGGACGGCGTCCATGCACTTGTTTTAAAATCTGAACGCCGTCCAGCCACTTATTGGCGAGCACAGACTAGAAAGGTAAAGGGCGTCCAGGCACTTCTTTTGGAGAGGTAAAGGGCGTCCATGCATGCACTTATTTTTCCACACTTTAGGCACTGTCCGGAGCTGGAAAATAGTACTCCACGAAAAATGCCTACCAGGTCTTTCCATGGAAAATGCCTACCTGGTTATTCCATGGAAAACATCTACATGGTTATTCCCTAATTTATTTATATATTTTATTTTATTTACTAGCTAGTTGCTGCTGCTATAGGTCAAAGAAATCACGATTCCGCAGATGTTTATAAGCCATCAAATCAAATGGCTACTAGGATTTTAATTAAAGTATTTCAGAACGCAACGTAACTAAAAAAAATTAGGTGCTAGACTAGTTGGGACAGCCCTGCTTTCAAAAAGTTGGGAACCACTGAGCTATGGCGTTTATGTGTGCTAGTTTTGCAAATGTTTTCATCAGGGCCTTTGGAACTGGTCCACTGGTGGGTCAAGTGCCGGATGAATGAAGTGATCTTCAGTCTTACATTCCTTGTGCCTTATCAGCCCATATGGCAACTTTACTTTATAACACAAGAAGCAGCTGTTAATGTACAACAGACTAGCAATACATAAATTCTGGTTTTATGCTTCTGTGCTGCCGTGATGTTGATCGCTGTTTCAGTACATCCAGCCTGCGTTGGTAAACATGTATTTTAGTGGCGTAGATTATTCGCTCGTTCCAGCATCATTATCTTTAATCAATCCAACTTGTTGTTGGGCAAGGATCCTTCTCGTCAATCCAGCCTCTGTTTAGGAAAGAATTCGTTTCATCAATCCTGCTTCTATTTAGGCAGCAATTATTTTTCATCATTTAACTTCTATTTAATTAAAATTTCTTGTTCATCAATCCGGCTTCGATTTCAGCGACATTGTTTTAATAGATCCTATTTAAGTAAAAATTATTTTCATCATTGCAACTTGTATTCAACCAATGCTGAAACCCATACAATGGTATTTAATTTACGATGCTGAAATACACGCTTACCCTGTGTCGCACCCTAGTCACCTGCCCAGGCAAATACATCAGACCTATATGAACCATCTTTCTTAGCCTTTAAGAGAAAACTGCAAAATATTTTTCTGATGGTGTCAACGGCCTAACTATTGAATGCAGTCAGTTCCTTAATTGGAACGAAGAAACATACAATACCTGCAGATATCAAATGTTTACATTGTTGTTTACGTAAGTAATGGGGTGATGCTAAGTGGATTAAATTGCAATTACAAGTTTTATCACCTCTTAAGGGAAACAAGTGGGAGACACCTTTCTGTAAGCATAACTGGCACTCTATATCTCCCCAAACGAGTTGAATTGGTATTTTAACTGTAGGAGGGGCCAATTATATACTAAAATTGCACTATATAGAAAGGGTAGTGGTTATTCTCTACAGGCACCTGTACTAGCGATGTAAGGTAAATCTGTTAGTATATAAATTTATGATCTTGGCTGCTTTAGGTGCTGAAGAAATCTTCTTTTGCACTTGTGATGGATTTTTCAGTAGTGAAATTTTGTGTTGACTTCTTAAATCGAATGAGCAGAATATTAACTAATTTTAAGCAAATTCCAGGTTTTTTTAACGTGCAGTTGTACACAAAATGTGCAGTACTGTTCTAAATGGATTTTTGCAGTTGTAGAAACACTTCTGTACAGTTAAAACTAGCAAAAAGGTCATTGTCCTCCGATTGGAAGTATAATTTACCATGGATGATGGAAAAGGAAAGAAGGGATTGTGCAGTTCTAAAAATTTCTTAAAAACAGCCCTGGCAAATTCTGATGAGCAGGGTAGTGCTTAAGCTGTTTGCAAGTACTGTAAATTTATTTTCCTAATCATAATTATTATTTATTAGCCCAAACTTTGTACAGTGCAGTTTGAAAGCTAAGTGGATTGCATCAAATATTCTTGAACACTGTTCTATATTCAAAACAAACTGACTAACATTGATAGATTAATTATAGAGACTGGTCTTGGGACTCTTGACTGGCTTTGACTGATTTTGACTGAATCTGTTTTAGTTCGTCTGCATGATGCTTACGAGAGTCCGGTGTACTTCTTCCTCGTATTTGAGCTGTCAGTTAATTGTAGTTTTGTAGTTCAGTTGTTTGTTTATGTTTCTCAATAGTTACAATTGTTTACGATGTTCAATGACACGTTTTGTTTTCTGATTAATTAAATTATTAAATTTGCTTCTTTTTTATTGAGGAAAATTGGTTTGCTGCTTTCAATGACACGCTTTGTTTTATATGGATTAAATTAATAAAATTGCTTGATCATCAATCTAAATTTTAGCATAAATTGGGACTGCTAACGCATTGAAAAACATTTTATGTTTCTTGTAGAATAATAATTCTAGGGAGTCAGGCCATGAAGAGTGAGTCTCAGTTCTTTAGATTCAAAAATTCATGTCTACTTTGTTAAAAGTCCTGCAAAGTTTAAGCAACACTTCTTTGAAATTCATGATGCAAAATTTGAAATAAATTCATATAAAATCGATTAAAGTGGCAGCAACGATAAATTGAATTAAGAATTAAGTTTGCTTTTCTGAATTTTCAGTTGACGGCATAAATGTTCAGACTAACACACAAACTGGAGCATTATTATCATTTCAGATTTAATTAAGTGGCATTATCTAATAATTAAGCATCTGGGGTGGAAGGGAAGGGCAGAGGCTCGAAACCGAAGCACTTTAACAGTCTAACTGTCTAACCAATTTCTCCAACCAATTTCTGGCAATTATATTATATTTTATTATGTTCAATTGTATTAAAATTGTATTTTGTTATATTCAGTGTATCGAATGCAATGTTACATATTAGAACTTAGTCGAAGTCATGATGCTGTGGACCATCTCTGATATGATGATGATGATGGTGGTGCTCTGCCCGAAGGCAGGTTCATTGGCTTTACGCCCCTGGGGATGAGATGAGTGAGGTGGTTTCCCGTTGCCTTCCCCACAGACAATGATGGGTAAGCAACTTGCCCAAGGTTGCTCCGCAGGAGCTTGCGCCCCTGCGTCCCACACGTGCTAGCCCGAGATATCTAAATCTCTGATTGTCAACTCCCAGCCCGGGGCTTGAACCGCAATCCGTTGCAACCAACAGACGAATGCAGCTCGCACTTACCGGTGTAGCTAACTAGGCCAGTGGACCATCTCTAGAGCACAGTAATTAGGCAATTCCTTTCAGAAGCTCATATTGCTGGAAAATACTGAGTTCCAAATTATTTGGCTTGCAATGAAAAAGATTGCACTAATAATTTCCGGCTATAAATATGTGATTCATGAATATATTTAGATTTATTCAAGTATGTAGGTTTATTTGGTGGTATGTTGTTTGTTATTCATTCATGTGTGTAAATTCATTCATGCATATCGATTTATTTAATTATGTAGTATTTAGTTATTATGCAGATTTATGCATATATGTTTTATTTACTTCATAAATGTATATCTTTATTCGTGCATGCACATCATTAAATAATGTGCATGCACGAATTAAATTTTAATTATATTCTATTATTCATGTATGTATATTTATTCTGCATCGATTTTGTTAATTATGTAGTAGCATTCAGATATGCAGATTTATTTATGTATTTAATTTGATTGTACATGAGCACCGGTGCCGTGCCTTCTTGTAGGTTGGCAAAAGGTGAACTTTTCGACTACATGACTCAAGTCGTAACAATGTCAGAGAAAAGAACGAGGTTTGATATGTTTGATGCCAAACTTTCTCAAAAACTGGTAACAGCCCAACATAATTACGGTATGTGATATGTTAAAACACGCGAAAGTATTCATTACGAGAATTTATATATCACCCCTTAAGTAGTTAGGGACACATGCATATACGGTAACGGGACAGTAACCCTCCGGACGATACCCCCAGACAATTACCCCCGGACAATGACCCCAGGGTAATAAGCCCCATTATAATAGCCCTATAATGACCCTCTTTTATTCTGATATGGTACATACAATAGAGAAGGAGTGAAAGAATGACTAAACATCCAAAACTAAATATTGGATAAGTTTTGTAGCTGGCCACACTTCATTGCCTGCAAGGAAAAAGTATGTTCACTCCAATGCCATCATTCTCAACTACAATGCACACAATGCTCTTGGCTATCCATGCGGAAACGCATTATGACCTTTTCTTAAGTTCAATCAAATATTTAATTAAGAATAATAAAACGTGATTTTCTGTTGCACGTTTCATTTCATGGTTTTGCATGGTTCTCTAATACAAGTCTTCTAAATTAATATTTGAGCTGTAATTATTGTACATTATTTGTATATGCTGTATGTATGTGCACTTGTTATAGCACCCCCTTCAAGATTTCTACTCAGAGGCACTCTCGACTGCAGAGCGGACACTGCATCAGAGTTTCACGCCAAGGTTTTGTTTGTTTGTTTGTATGTGCACTTGTTATAGCGCCCCTTCAAGCTCTCTATTCAGAGGCGCTCCCGGCTGCAGAGCGGACACTGCATCGGAGTTTCACGCCGAAGCGCTGAGCAATTGCGAGTGAAGGACTTGCCCAAGGTCCCTACACGGCAATGTGAGGTGGATTCGAACCTCGAGCCTTCCGGCTTCAAGGCAACGACGCCACCACTACACCACCGCGCCCCACAATATGAGCATGAGCAATTGCGAGTGAAGGACTTGCTCAATGTCCTTACACAGTGGCTTTAGGTGGATTCAAATCTGCGACCTTCTGGCTCCAAGGCACCGAACATACTCCTACACCACCGCCCCATAATAATTTTTATATCAGTATAGGTGATTGCTGTCCAGGTTGTTTTCATGGGGGATTATTGTCCTGGAGGTCATTGTGGGGTTGGTTATTGTCCAGGCCTAGGGTGTTATTGTTCTAGAAGCAATCCATGCTCCATTGTTTCGTCTGTACAGACTGGTGATGTCACAATTGTTCAGCGCCATTTCATACATCCATTCGAAGATGATTGTTCACAGGGATATCAAGGTATGAATATAATCAAGAAAAATGGGTATTTTCTATTATCACTCAGGTTGTCACTGTTCTTTCATTTAAATACTTTTCCATTTTCTTTCCTGGAACATAAATTCTAGTTGTGTTGCGGTTGTGGTGATTGAAGAGAATGTGGTAGTGATGGTAGAACTGGTAATGGTGGTTGAAGTGGTGGAACTAGTAATGGTAGTGGTAGAAGGGTTAGAAGCACTTGGTAACAAATTTAGCCTGATTGTGATGGTAGAAGTGATGGCAGTTTTAGGCTGATGGTGATGGTAGAAAGGGGTAGAAGTGAGCACTGTTCCTTTGTTCAAAAGTTTCGTTTAACATTCCTGGAGCACAAATCCTTGTGGTAATGATGATGGTAATGGTGGTATTGATGATGGTAATGGTGGTGGTGGTAATGGTAGTAGAAGTGGTGGTGGTGATAGTAGTAGTAGAATGGGCATTTTAAGCTGTCATCTTTAAAAAAAATTGCTCTATTATTTGAATGCTGGAAAGAGTGGTTAAAAGACTTCAATAAATATACTTACGATAATAATAACATTATAATTTCTTTTGAACTTCCATTGTTATGGTTGCATTTTAGCTACCATCTTAAAAGAAATTGTTTTTAAATATTTAATGTTCCCATAATAGCCTGCTTCCTGGCTGATGGTCTTGTTGTCTTTGCTCTCAGCCAGAGAATATCCTTATGGACGAGCAGCTGAACATTAAACTGATAGACTTTGGAATTGCAGCAGTCATCACCCATGATGAAGAATTGAGAGGTCTGTATGTGTACAATGAACATACACCATATTCGAATATTCTGTAGCGCCTAATTTATCAAAACTTACAGCTTTCCATGTTAGTTCCATACCAACAGTTGAATTTTAAAAGACTAACACTAACTATAACAAAGCTCGATTGTATCAAAAACTCCTTACAAATGCTATACCGTTTTTATTAAGGTATAGTGGTTGTGTGTTGTGGAGGATTAGTGATGGTGGTGGTGGTCATGGTAGTGACAGTGATGATAGTGGATTGACAGAGGTGGTGATAGCAGTAGTAATATTTACGATGATGTTAATGATGACGACGATGGTGTGGTGGCACCTCTGGTGTGTGTACTCAGTAAACGCGGTGCTATATCATCGTGGTTGGACTGGAAGCGCCTCTGAGTAGCCTCGAAGGGGCGCTATATAAATTCTTGAAATGAATGAATGAATCAACGAATGATAATGTTGTAGGACATGTCGGAACATTTCCAAGTCTCTTTAGAGCGTTGAGATGTGGCTGTCTTAAAGAACGCCGACTGAAGCTATGGAGGAGGAGGAGAGAGAGGGAGAAAGGGAGGTGGAGAGAGGAAGGAGTTGGGGGTAAAGCAGGAAAAGAAGCCTGGAAGGAGGATGAGGCGGAGGCAGAGGCGGCGGCTGCTCCAGTGTTGATGTTTCTGAAGATGATTTATGTTTCGGCTCGGAGTTCAATTTCTCTGCATGGGTCTCCTTCTCTTTGTCTTCTTCTCTTTGTCTTCTTCTTCTTTTTGTCTTCTTCTTCTTCTTTTTGTCTCCTATTTGTCTTCTTATTCTTTTTGTCTTCTTCTTCTTCATCTTTAGACCTGTTTGGCACACCTGGATATCTGGCTCCGGAAGTTATTCGATGTTCCATGTACGATCAGGCCGGAGGTTATGGCAGACCGGTCGACTGGTATGCATTCTTTTTGCACGTGTCTTAGAACAGTGGGAGAGGGAAACTATGCAAGAACCATTCATCACTTGATTCATTCATTCATCCACTCATCCATCCATCAATTCACCCATACATCCATTCATTTATACATCCACCTATTCGTTTATCAATTCGTTTGCTCATTTTAAGTCACCCATGTATCGATTCACTCATTCATTCATTAATGCATTCTTTAATTCATTCTTTAATTTATTCACTCATACATTAATTAATTCATTCATTCATTCATTCGTTCGTTCATTAATTCAGGTATTTCATTATACAATGCCTTCCTGATACTTCTGATATAATAACTTCATTGTTGTCCTCTGATCATTGTGTAATTCAGCTTTAGGAATGCTATTCAGCCAATGTCCATACTCTGCCAGTGCCTGTCCCAAGCCTGTAGACGCTTCTTGAGTTGCTGAGCATAATGTGTACACTTTGAAAACAGGGCAATATAAAATACATCGTATCGTATTGTATTGTATTGAAGTGTGTCATCACTTAAGATCTGTAGTATGAATTGTTTCAATTGTCTTTCTGCAGCTGGGCTTGTGGCGTCGTCATGTATAGTTTGTAAGTACTTTTTGTGTTTTGATCTTTTTTGCTAGTATTTAGTTATTTTATAGCCATGTTACAATTGTTACATGTTACAGCTCCTTTGTGAGTTACCTCAAAAGTGCTTATATTAAGTGTTCTTCTCCATACATACTTGCATGCAAGCACGCACACATACATGCATACATACATAGATGCATACGAGGACTTGATGCTACTAGGACTTGATGCCTTAGGGAGGTGCATCCATGGCTTCATTCATAATATTCAAATGTGCATACTTACATACCAGTATGCTTGCATGCATGGGTACATATATACATTCACACATATGCACCTATGAACTAAAATATGTGATTTTTTTAAATTAATAACTTTTAAAAGTTAAAAACAAAATTATTTGGGTGAGGACCGTGAGGTAATTCCAGAACTTTCATCCAGATAATTCTATAGTTTGAAACCAGCTAATTCCAAAGTTGGAAGCCAGCTAATTCCAAAGCTTGGGACTAGCTAATTCCAAAGTTTGGGACCAGCTAATTTCAAAGTTCGGGACCAACTAATTCCAAAGTTTGGGACCAGCTAATTCCAAAGTTTACCAGCTAATTCCAAAGTTTGGGACCAGCTAAATCTAATTCCAAAGCTTGGGACTAGCTAAGTCCAAAGTTTGGGATCAGCTAATTCCAAAATTTAAGACCAACTAATTCCAAAGCTTAGAACCAGCTCATTCCAAAGCTTGGGACCAGCCAATTCCAACTTTTGGAACCAGCTAAGCCGGGGCGCTTACTTACATCCTGACTGCGTTCTGGTCTTTCTGCTGTGTACTAGACTGTGTGGCTCTCCTCCCTTCTGGCACCGTCGGCAGCTGGTCATGCTTCGTGCGATCATGGATGGCAGTTTCAGCTTCAGCCATCCTGAGTGGAGTGACGTGCGCGAAATTTGCAAGGATCTGGTAAGCATCATCACAAATCCAACATCAGTATGATCATGCATGCACATTGCGTATATTTAATGTATCTTGTGGGTCGTGGTGGTGTAGTGGGTATGTTCGTCGCTTTGCAGCTGAAGGATTGCAGGTTCGAATCCACCTCAAGTCGCCATGTATGGACCTTGGGCAAGTCCTTCACTCGCAATTGCTAAGCGCTTCGGTGTGAAACTTCGATTCAGTGTCCATGCTGTAGTTGGGAGCGCCTCTGAGGAGAGAGCTTGAAGGGGCGCTATAGCAAGTGCACATACAAACAAACAAACAAATCTGTATGTAACTATACATATGTAATATGTGTGTATATGTATATATATATACCTATATATATGTATCAAAGCTCGAGGGTACGTACCATAGGTATTCTATTTTGTGAAAGGTACGTACATATTTTAACGTACCCTATTTTAGGGTATGAAGGCCTAAACAATAATAAAATACGTTAGCCTTGTGCCTTTGTCATTGCTCATTATAAGAATGTTGAATTTAATTTAAGGAAGCAATCACAGCCAAGTAGAGGCCTACAGCGTAGTGAATTGCTGCAATGCTATATTGTAGGTCTATGTTCATCCAGCATACATTGCACTTAATGCACTAATTAAAGTCAGTTAGTCGGCTCAGTTCTGCTGCAGAAGTCCAACTCCAATGAAAAGGTTGAACAGTTGCATTTAATTAATTATAACAGAAGAATTTATCGAATTACATTTACTACTACGCTACCAGAAATAAGCCTACAGATTTCAATGACGCATAGCCTACTGTTGACTGCATGTATACGTACATGTACCCTATGGGTCGCCGAGTATACACTATACAGCCATAAACAAAATTTTCGTGCACATGTATGGTACGTACCATACGCATATTGTATTTTTTGAAAGGTACGTACGTATTTTAACGTATTCTATTTTAGGGTACGCATACCCTCGAGCTATGATATGTATATTTTATATTATGTATGATTATATATATTTTTTATTTATATATATATATATATATTGCACCTTTAAGAATTAAGATCCACACAGAATGCTGAAATGTACTCACAAAATATTCGTTTTTAGATTTCAAGTTCACTTATGCCACTATCTATAAAACACAGGTTTAATGAGTACTTTAGCTGCACTCTGTCAGTGGAAAGATTAGGCAGCATGCATGGGGTTAAGTAATATGAAGGTGCTTGCCAGTCATTTTATGTTGCCTAGAGAATACCGAATGCTTTTTTGTAACTACTTTAGTACTGAATTGTTTCTGTTAACTTTTGCCAGAATATCAAACTGATTGGTCTACATTCTAGTAGATCTTCATACTATATACGTGCTCTAAAGTCTAAATCATGGTAGGATGCCATGCTATTGGACAAATGACGTGTGAGTTTTTGTCGCAGCATCAGTATCTGAAGTTACGAGACATTTTCAAAGTGTCTTAAGTTGCACCTGGATCTGTTTGTTAGATAACGATAACCATGTTTCAGCACTTTTGTTGAGTGCTACTGAAGTTCCTTTAGCTTATAAATATATGCCGGCACACACGTATCTACACATACATGTCATACATAAAGCATATATGTATTCATGCATACTTATAGACATGCATACACATTGCATACGTGCTTGGCCTTACATGTATGCAGAGTCCTTGCTGATGCTTAATCGTGTTTATACCTGCATGTGTCACTTGGTTCAAACTTTATCTGTTTGTATTGAGGACTGCAATAGCTAACTTCGCAGAGTAAGAAACCCTGCCATCTGTCACACTTTTAACTCACTCATACCGTTTTTGAATAGTTAAAAATCTGCTTCATAGATTCCAGGCCCAGTTTGAGGTGGATGCTGCACAGGCCTGCAGTTTGAGGAACCTGCAGTTATAAATATGTTTGTGGGAACCGGTGGTAGTTAGAAATAGACCTTTGTAGGGTAATCACAGCACTAAATGTGACCCTGATAAAAGCCTGTACAGTTACATCGGCCTATACACAGAATTTACATAGACAAACGAAGGTTGCGGGTTCGAATCCACGTTGGGACCCTGAGCAAGTTACCTTCACTCACAATTGCTCATGAACTTCGGCGTGAAACTCCGATTTGGTGTCCGTGCTGTAGTCGGGAGCGCCTCTGTGTAGTATCTTGTAGGGGCGCTATTACAAGTGTTATACATACATGCGTGTTGTTCTGATCGTGATGTCCTTCTGGCTTAGATTTCCAGGCTGCTGGTCGTCAACGTGGAAAATCGACTGACCGCTATCGATGCCCTTTCCCATCCTTTCTTCCACCCAGATGATGTAAGTGACACGGAATACTAATTTTTAAAAACAGTTACTTTTATTTTTATCATTTAAAAAAATATTATTAATTAATTAAATGCCGTTGCATAAAAACTCTCAACAAATGTTAATTTTGCACTGATCTTTAAACTGTCAAGCTGAAAATGAACTGTCAAATTTGAGCAATTATAGAGTCAACTCGTGTATAGTTGTCTTGAGATAGATATCTGAAGAAAACTAGTATACTGCGAACTCATGGGCGCCCAAGCAGAGGGGCAAGAGACTCGCCTCCTAGTATTTTTAACAGATATAGGGATTATAAGGTCTACTTTGATTTCATTACACTAGAGGACTAACGAAAAATCTAACGATATTATTAAAATGATGCACATAGGTATACTGAGTGGTTACCATGCGAAGCCTTACCTAACTTTAACTTCAGATAAATTAGATCTTCAAAGTAACTCGATTGGTTTTGCCCTGAAGTTTATTTTACTGTTTAGGTTTGCACGGCTAAGGGCAGTAAGGCACTTTTCGGACTTCGAAGGTTCAAGGTAAGTTTGTGTGGTGTCTGTGTGGTGTAATTCTATTCCATTCTATTTACGGAATTGTAAGCGCCTCTCACAGGTTGAACTAATCAGAGGTGCTTCCAATCCAGGCAGTGCGAAGAACCATCAAAAGAGGGTTAAGTCTTAGGAGAGCAGGCAGAAACAGCAGCACACCAGATAAGATCTCAGCACGAAATTTAGCTGGAAGGTCATTCCACGGCAAAGAGGCAACAGAGGTATAGGAACGATCGATGCTGTGCTCTGGCAGTCCAACTTCGAGATAGGCTAATAGAGGGTCAAGGCTGTAAAAAAAACCGGGGAAGACGTAGGCTAAATTTAGGGCACGTGTATGTTTTTATTATTGTTTTGAATACTTATGTTGCCTTTTAAATATTCATGCGGCATTTTAAGTGATTCACAATAGTTATATATATATATCACTATTGTGTGTGTGTGTGTGTGTGTGTGTGTGTGTGTGTTTATATGTGTGTGTATGCATGTGTGTGTGTGTGTGTGTATGTGTGTGTGTCCACTGTTATAAGCAAAAACCAGCCAGTTCAGTTGGTTTCAGTGCATCTTTAATGTTCTAGAGGCGTAAGCCATGGCCTAATAATTAATAGAGAGCCAATTTGGTACCGGTAGCCTACTTACTTCTTTGCCAGAATGTGTTTAAGGTGTCATTGGTTCTCTTGGCAGCAGGCTGGTGAAAGTCAGCAGCCTAACGCGATAAGACAATTTATATACCGTATACAAAATTTTACAGCTGTCTTCACCATTGAATAACATTATGCCCAAACAACGGTGAACCTGCAATTCGAGACCACTTGTGTGTGTAACCTAGCTACGTTTCATTTGACGAATCCCTGTTACGATTTTATCATTCGTGTGCAGTATATGCGTATGCTACGCATGTAGGCCTATAATTATAGCCATTTATATAGCGCTGAACAACAATATCACGAATGCGCAGTAACTTAATTGCCAGTAAGCCTTATTTTGTCTGACTCATCAATTGTCTGCTTGTCTTGACTGACATTTGCTTATCTATAATCTACTATGACATTCATGACGAATTGTGCGTCCAGAATTTCGATTCACTTTTTCTATCGGCTATTTTTGCATTGAGACGTTGCTATAGCCTATAGGCCTACATATGGCCTGTATCAGGTCACAGCTATCCGTTTACAATCATTTGGTTTCTCTGTATATTTTGTTCCAATATACCGTCCGTTTCACTATATTCCGTATAGTCTATGAGGAATCGCTACAACATTGGTCTATTTCCGAGCCACCAGCTGGACTCTTGTGTACTTGCATGCTGCATAAGTAGTTGAGTATACGGCCTACTCTTCTTACTCAGTCCGTATGCCTTCTTGCCTCTGTTTTGCGTGGGTTTTCCTCCTGTGTGCGTTGAGCTTGCTCATCTTCCTCTAAATCCCTCTGATTTTCTTGAAGGCAGAAATTTATCTAATTGCCGAAATAAAATGTAGTGACTTGTCTTGATGCCAAGTGCGTTACAATACTAGGCTAGCTATTTCTGGATATATCCGAAGATGATTTATTTTTAATTGGGCCTTTCCGGAAAGCGTTGAGCGGCGGCAAATGATCACCGCGTTGAACAGCAGAAGAAAAGAGTTTGACTCAAATATCATGCCGTGATCGCTGAAGCAATCCTCTGCTTCCTATGACCGGTATACCATCGATTGAATGACTCCGCCATGCACTGCTTTATGCTCATGCGGTGCAAGTTCCATTGCAAGCCAAGATAACGAGGAGGGCGTCTATTAATTTTCTTAGCTATGTAGATCTCATGGGCCTCTACAGAGCGTCAGGAAGCCAATGGTAGGCCTATTTAAGCTAGGCCTACTTGGACTATATATCACGATCCGTACCCGGGGACCTTAATTCAATTCAATTCATTTATTCAATTCAATTCAATTCATTTATTGTAACCAACCATCAACATACACAATAGACATACATGTAGTATAACATGCTTCACATAATCGGATGGCAACAAGGAAGGCCCTAAGGGATGAATATCCCGCTAACAGGGACACCTAATTACATATGCAATTTTAACAGATGGCTAGACGGTTGACATAATGAATTGAACAATAGGCTAAAAGAACAGCATGAGATGACAATTAATGTAGTAAACTTAACTAAAGAACGCAAAACAAACACAACAAATAATAATAAAATCAAATCAAATAAAATCAGTGCCTACAAGGTTAAATATCTTTGCAGTCATTAACCAAGTAGCTGCGCAGTAGTGTTTTTGCTCTTTGTAAACTGGAAGCTTGTTGAACATGATTAGGAAACGAGTTCCATATACCTGGTCCAGTATATTTAATATGGAATCTTCTTGAGTTTAAACGAGCGGCTATGGCTCGATAATGAGAGGAGTTCCTGGTGGAATAGCAGTGTATTTCAGATCCTTTTTCAGTGGCGTAGCTACCATGTGTGCAATGTGTGCAAAGCACACGGGCCCACGACCTCTAGGGGCCCACACAGATTGCTAAATTAATAATTTATGATAGGCTATCCTAATTAGTAATTCACATTATTTTTGATAGATGCGACTTTGGGGAACACACTTGCATTAGGCTACTTCGCTGCTTTACTAGCTCCTGTCAACTGTCTTGCTGTTGACAGGAAAAACGATACCGAATCCGAACTCCTATGTTAATTATGTTTTCGTCTCGAGTCGTGACTGTCTCATTGCAACTTGCTAGATTACATTAGTGTAATGTATGTGAACGATAATAAAGAATAGGTCCATTAAGCTTACCCGGTAGGCTATAGTTTTAATCTGCGAACATGAAACGAATCATAGCCTACAGGCATCAGGCCCGCATTAAGGTAGGTGCTAAGGGTGCTGCAGCACCCGGGCCCGCGGGTTTTGGGGCCCGCATTTTCGGAAATGATGAAATTTCTTAGGAAGAATATTGCAACAATAATAAATACGAAGTTTTCGTCAACGAAATGTTGGCAAAGTTCTCCTACACATCCGATTTATTAGGTCCAGCTTATGAATTGGTTGAAATCACAGGAACTTATTGCTATTGTAAATTTATCTTTGGGACCAGAGCCGAATTATGAAATGTTGAGCCCTGTTAGGTAAATTTTTGCGGATCTTCGGCCAAACATTTTGATGACCTTTTTTTAATCGTTTGGTTGAAATTTGCTAAAATCTAAAACTTATCGGAATATTTTTTCCAGCATGTGTGGGGCCCCTAAAGTGTGGGGCCCCTGTTCGGTCGAACATGTTGAACATACCTTAATCCGACCCTGTTTGGAAGGTATCAAAAGTGATTGGCTATCTTAAATTATAAGCCATGCGGGTCAATCATGTTGACTGTCTCATTTAAAATAATAAGAGAAATAACGTTAGAAAACATGTTATTGTATAACTCTTAATTTCTTAAAGCTATTATAGCTTATCATCTTCTCTAGTTTTCTGCCTCCGAGGTGGCAGAAATGTCCGATGCCTCTTCCTCAAACTGTCCATAGGCCTATCCATTTGCTATTATCCATAACCTGTCGTGGTCCTCATCTTGTTCGCTTCCCTTCGTGTTTCCTTCATGATCGTTCTTCGCAGTGAGTCTGCCCACAACCTGTGTCCTACCCACTTCCTTTGTCTCGATCTCTTTCACTGTGTAGGCCTACTCTTCTGCGATAATTTCTTGACCTATAGATAATTGGTGCAAGAAGATCATGACGCTCTAAAGAGCGGTTTGCCATGATATTATTGGAGTCTGCAAAAGAAATAATTATGATGCTATATTTGATTAGACCTGAAAATAGGAAGAAGGAACTCATAAATTTAAATTTAAGAATTACGCTAGACTGAAAAGAGAAAGCAGGAATCCAGAGAAACGGATGATAAAACATTGACATGTAGTGCACGTGGTGTTGTAGTGCACGTGGTGTTGTTTGGATTTGAGGCATTAACCATGAGAGCAAGCAATATATAATCATAAGAAGACTGGAGTTCTTCGAGATGTGGAAGTGGGAACAATGAAGAAAATCAACTGGATGGAACATAAGCATAGGGCTTATAAATATAAATAACAATTGAAGAAGCTAGTCGTTCGTTCCTTCTGTCACGCATAGACCTACATTTACTAGTGCAAGAAACATTTCCTTAGAAACAATTGCACGCGTATACCAAAGGAAATCTCCGGGCTGTATAGTGTATAGACTACTCATTAGGAAACACGGTATAATTACATGCATATGTGCCTCCATGGTAGACCAGTGGTTGACAGAAGACTCAGAGGAGGGCCCGCAAGGTTACCACAGCACCCGGGCCCGCACTAGCCTTAATGCGGCCCTGACAGGCATAAAATTTTAATTTCACTGCTTCGCTTTCCTATGCAGAGGGTATAAGGGCGTGCCTGCACAGCTATCTAGGATAGGTGTGATATTATAATTGTTTATCCGTCTATATGTCACATTCGTTTAGACTCTATTGCAATTAAACGGTGCGCTGCAGAAACCTCATACGCCTCAAATGGATGGATGCTCGTGTTTTCCGGTAGCCCTACTTTGCTGGATTTGGTAACGGTAGTGACCTGACATTTCCCTCAACCATGCAGGGTGAGAATTGCCGGGGGTTTGAAGGGGTTCAGTCCTCTCTAGTCTTTCAGAGGTTCACATGGTTGTCTTCTTTTCAGTTTTTCACGACCAAACTCCACGTGGATCACACATAGCCTGACCCCCAGTTATTTTTCTACAATTCTCAAACTGCTCTCAACTCCTTTCAGCTCTCACCCCAAAATCAGCGAGAGAGAGAGAGAGAGAGAGAGAGAGAGAGAGAGAGAGAGAGAGAGAGAGAGAGAGAGAGAGAGAGAGAGACAGACAGACAGCCAGACAGACAGACAGACAGACAGAGACATAGTCAGACAGAGACACACACCAAAATTGAACAGGATCAGGGTCATAGCAATGACTTATTAAATAATTGGGACAAATTTTGCCCCAATTTTTGCACTGGTAAGGAATATTGCTGAACTTATTGTTAGGTAGGCCTACTGTGACAAATTGATGATTGTATCGGTTTTTGTTTGCAAATTGCAAATCATGCATGGGCCATAATTGATACATGATTGACATTAATGCTGAACAAAATGCTAGAAAGAAAACTCTATGATGCCATGACACCGTTTTAAGTAGGCCCGCTAATAATAAGTGGACAAGTACGCAACGTGATAGATTTTAAATTTCGACTGAGAAATCACTGCAGTTATAACACTTTAATTCATCTGTCTCATTCGTGCAGCATTCGTGTTTATTCTGTGAGTTGTAGGCCTATTGTATGTGTTAGGTATAATGGCAAACACGCCACTGATTAGTTTTTGCTGATCTTAATTGCGAGTACACGAAGATATCAGCCCTACAAGGCCAAGCAGGGGCCCATGCGGAACCTCTGCACACGGGCCCACGAAAAGCTAGCTACGCCACTGTCCTTTTTGGAAATACCCTGCAAAGTTAAGGGGAAGAAGATCATGGGTGAATCGATACATAAAGACTCCTATCTGGAAAGTCATTATTTGGTGAAACTTTAATATATTAAATGATTGAAATAAAGGACTATAGAGTGAATAAAAGGCTTAACTCCAGCTATGATACGTATTGCACGTTTTTGGGCCCCGTACCCGGGGACCTTAGATCTCGTGCACTTATTGAAACGGGTGGCAGAGGTAATTGTAATTGTAATCGTACATTTATATAGCGCCACTTCAAGAGAACTCCTCAGAGGCGCTCCCGACCTGACACCAAACCACAATCAAAGAGAATGGTTTTCAAACGCTTGCGGAAAAGGGGCAAAGAAAGACAAAGAAGTTCATTGCGGAGACTAATAGGTAACTTATTCCAGAAAGACGGACCAACCATAGCAAAGCTTCTATGTGGCGCTGTGGAAGATCGAGCCCTAGGGACAACCAGGTCACCATGCGTAGCAGAGGTGAGTGATCTCCCGATGAATTCCTGGAAACGCGAGGACGGTCGGGGGTCATACGTGCACGGTTGCAGGGTGAATCTTGGAGCTCCATAGTAAAGTCTGCATTACACGCCCCAATTTCAAGTTGATCAAAGTCCAACCCCCAGTTATTTTTCCACAATTCTCACACTATTCTCGTTCCTAGAAATCGTGTAGCCAACAGTTTTGTTATTACTCATCACTTCGCTAAACAGAAAATACCTAATTGCTTGAGCATATTGTAGAGCAGTTGCTTGGAATTCTTGACGTACCACGCGCGCCTGACCTGGAACCGAACTAGATAATTACATATATATATATATATATATATATGACCTATATATGTGTATATATACATACATATTATCCTCTGCTGACTGTAAAAGCCAACCGTAAGCAGCAGGCTAAGCATCAGGCAGTTAACGCAGCATCTGGGACTATAAAATGGCACGAACACTAAGACTCTATAATACACCCAGCGATAAGGTTGGTGGCACTGGCCAGGTAAGCAAGTCTTGAGTGCGCTGGAACACCACCTGGCCGTTAACGTTTGAAGTTGAATGCGTCTTGCGTAAGCTTCTGGCAGGGGGTCACCAAGTGGTCGTTAAGTTTGTTTCGAGTGTTTATGGCACCGAAATTGGTCATCAAATGGCCATTTCCCGCTACAGACATTGTCCGAAGGACACTTGCCATATAGGAGGGGCACTTGCCATATAGGGGAGGGGGAGCACTTGCCAAACGTCTGACCATGCAGTGTGGAGACTGTTATGAACTATTTGCTGCTTCCGTATCTTCGGTTAGTTGTACACTATACGTGTGTGCGAGAGCCTACCAGTGTCCAGTGGTGGTGACGTCCCAGCGATCTGCATCGTTTGCGAACGGATGAACTTATAATTGCAGCCAAAATATTTTCTTACTGTTTTCTGCCATATTTCGGTGGGGGCAGTAGTTAGACCCGTGCGTGTATAGAGAATCTACATAGGTCCTGTATTGTATGCCTATATGAATATTATGCCCTACATGCATGGGCTCCTCATGGGCATGGTGGCAGGTAGACCTATCTAAGATAATTTTAGATAAACGTGCACTTTCTGAACTGTTACACAGCACAGTGGCACCTCTGACTGCGAGGGATAGTTTGAACTTTTATTGGCATTTCTGTATCATATGGGAGTGCCCTATATTTGGAGAAGTATAAACTGTAGCACTGCATGATTGACTTTGAAAACGAGCTTTGAGTTCTATAAGCCTACTTACGGTTGCGACATACGATTTTACATCAAGTCTTACAACCAGCCAAGTAGACGTACATGTTCACGATTTTACAGCTGCATCATTCAGCTTTTATAGGTTGAGCAGACAAGTGCGTTTTTGTGCTGTTGCTGCAATTGCCACTGCTGGTGCATGGTGGCAATTTTTAAGAGTTGACCGACTTACCAACAATTCAGGGTCTGTTGAATTGTATTCACTGTGGTGTTCCCTCTCCTGCGTATCCATTAAGAACGATGGCTTGAAAGAAGCGAGGAAGAAAGTGATCCTGCATCCCCCCACAGCGTATTCTGGTATGAATGGAGATGCTTGGAAGATCGTACAACAAATGACTTGTGTACACTATCATGCAATGGATATGCTGTACAGTATAGGTCTTGCTTAGGTAGGCTATACGGTTCGTGGGTGTGTGTGTGTATCGTATAATGATTCGTATGCGGTTTGTGTTTGTATATTATATAGGTAGCTGTTTACGCAGCTATAGCAGTTCTGCGTCTGCAGAAACTGCACCTACTTCCTCTCGAGATTGAACTCAGTCAACTGCTAATAGACCCCTACTCGATACGACTTATCCGCAAAATGGTCGACAGCGGGGCGTTCCGGATCTACGGACACTGGATTCAGAAGGGAGAGATTCAGAATCGAGCCCTACTGTTCGAAAACGACCGCAAAAAAGCTGGCGCAGTCTTGAGGACAATTTATCAATGAGACCACAAAGTCGTTCCGTGGCAAGGTTCCAACTGTACCAAAGTTTGGTCATTAGTAATGGGATTAGCTAAGGATGATCGTTTGTTTGACAGATCGCGTCATATTGCGTGACATTACCATGTGTAATGTACTGACGCTGGCGAATAGTTAAGAGGGATCAGGAATTCAGTGTCCACACTTGGTGTGTGTAAGTGGCCTGGTTGACATGTGGTTCCACCATTAGAAACATGTTCGTAGTTCTTTGCCTTGGTTTTCTGAACTAAAATGCATGCGGGGGTCATGTCCCTCCGGATTTTCCATGTGTGCTGATTTAGTATTGGCTAAGTTATTTTATGTATTGTGCTAAAACTTATTCAATATTTCAATACAAGTTTTGTTGTTTGGTTTCATTTTTAGATACCGATTTTTCTCCCGGTCCAATGATTTACGTATTTGTTTGCATCAGTTAAATATTTGTAGGCCTATACCTATAGTATACACTAACCTATGCTGCCTCTTTCAGAAATGTTTAAGAGGTATAAGAATTATAATTACAGGCCTGCAAAATGATAGTTGATTTAATTGATGATGATGATGATAATGATGATGATGATGATGATGATGATGATGATGATGATGATGATGATGATGATGATGATGATGATGATGATGATGATGATGATGATCATCATCATGATCATCATGATCATCATGATCATGATCATGATGATGATCATGATGACGATGATGAAGATGATGATGATGATGTTGATGTTGATCATGATGATGAAGATGATGAAGATGATGACGATGATGATGATGATGATGATGATGATGATGATGATGATGATGATGATGATGATGATCCATTCGTTAAGCGACATCTAGAAGTTAATGCGCTCATTAACTTAAACATAAGGCTTTTGTATTTCATTGGATAGTTACGTACAATAGATGATATACATCGGAGTTCCACAGGATTATCCATTTACAACTTGGTTGCAGATATATATATATATATATATATATATATATATATATATATATATATATATATATATATATATATTAGGGTGATTCACATCACCATGGAGAAAAAATAATTTCCTCTGATTGTCTGACATGGTTGATAATTTTGTTCCTTTAGTCTTAGTGAGCATTGGATCAAAATTTTATTGCTATATATGAATGTTTAAAGGTAGCTCAATGACCTTGAAATCTGAGATGGGGTCTATATGAAGAAATCAATGCAATTGTCATTGACGAGACACTCGAATGCAACATTTCCAATTAGATTCAGCTGCAATCCTGTAAGTTGAAAGTATGTACACAGTCATAGGCCATATATGAATAATTAATTCTTATTTTCTTGTGCATCACTAAAAAACTGCTGAATTGCAATATTTGTTTTGACCGGCAACGAAATTGCTACGAAGTGGGAATAATTTTGCATAATCTATGAAAGTATAAATGCATGGATATTTCTGTCTAGACATTGTGTTCAGACAGTGTGATATGAATAATCAACAGGCCCGCATTAAGGTAGGTGCTAAGGGTGCTGCAGCACCCGGGCCCGCGGGTTTTGGGGCCCGCATTTTCGGAAATGATGAAATTTCTTAGGAAGAATATTGCAACAATAATAAATACGAAGTTTTCGTCAACGAAATGTTGGCAAAGTTCTCCTACACATCCGATTTATTAGGTCCAGCTTATGAATTGGTTGAAATCACAGGAACTTATTGCTATTGTAAATTTATCTTTGGGACCAGAGCCGAATTATGAAATGTTGAGCCCTGTTAGGTAAATTTTTGCGGATCTTCGGCCAAACATTTTGATGACCTTTTTTTAATCGTTTGGTTGAAATTTGCTAAAATCTAAAACTTATCGGAATATTTTTTCCAGCATGTGTGGGGCCCCTAAAGTGTGGGGCCCCTGTTCGGTCGAACATGTTGAACATACCTTAATCCGACCCTGTTTGGAAGGTATCAAAAGTGATTGGCTATCTTAAATTATAAGCCATGCGGGTCAATCATGTTGACTGTCTCATTTAAAATAATAAGAGAAATAACGTTAGAAAACATGTTATTGTATAACTCTTAATTTCTTAAAGCTATTATAGCTTATCATCTTCTCTAGTTTTCTGCCTCCGAGGTGGCAGAAATGTCCGATGCCTCTTCCTCAAACTGTCCATAGGCCTATCCATTTGCTATTATCCATAACCTGTCGTGGTCCTCATCTTGTTCGCTTCCCTTCGTGTTTCCTTCATGATCGTTCTTCGCAGTGAGTCTGCCCACAACCTGTGTCCTACCCACTTCCTTTGTCTCGATCTCTTTCACTGTGTAGGCCTACTCTTCTGCGATAATTTCTTGACCTATAGATAATTGGTGCAAGAAGATCATGACGCTCTAAAGAGCGGTTTGCCATGATATTATTGGAGTCTGCAAAAGAAATAATTATGATGCTATATTTGATTAGACCTGAAAATAGGAAGAAGGAACTCATAAATTTAAATTTAAGAATTACGCTAGACTGAAAAGAGAAAGCAGGAATCCAGAGAAACGGATGATAAAACATTGACATGTAGTGCACGTGGTGTTGTAGTGCACGTGGTGTTGTTTGGATTTGAGGCATTAACCATGAGAGCAAGCAATATATAATCATAAGAAGACTGGAGTTCTTCGAGATGTGGAAGTGGGAACAATGAAGAAAATCAACTGGATGGAACATAAGCATAGGGCTTATAAATATAAATAACAATTGAAGAAGCTAGTCGTTCGTTCCTTCTGTCACGCATAGACCTACATTTACTAGTGCAAGAAACATTTCCTTAGAAACAATTGCACGCGTATACCAAAGGAAATCTCCGGGCTGTATAGTGTATAGACTACTCATTAGGAAACACGGTATAATTACATGCATATGTGCCTCCATGGTAGACCAGTGGTTGACAGAAGACTCAGAGGAGGGCCCGCAAGGTTACCACAGCACCCGGGCCCGCACTAGCCTTAATGCGGCCCTGATAATCAATAGCATTTTTATACACATTATTCTTAAATTTTTCCTTTTAAAGTTTTCATTGCGTAAATGTCATATTTGGGGAATTCTACTTCCCAAGTATAAGATAATGAAAAGTGGCTTTCGGTTATTTATTTGTGTAAACTTCATTTGTACAGACCAAGCTGCAACAGAAAGTAAAGAACTGGTTCATTTAATACAATACAACCATCAAATAAAAAAGAAATCATTTATTTGGCAATCAGAACCAGAACAACAAATCAAATCAAGCATCAAGGAAACAAAGTTAACAAAAATAATATACTAAAGCAGTGCTTAAGGAATTATGCTAATAGTTTCAATTTGGTTGCACAATGCACAGGAGACTCGGAAGGGGTCTTGCAATCCCACTAGGTGGGCCCCTGGGCGGTGATACCATGGTGAATGGTGATGATGGCCATTAAGTTGCCATACATGGTCTTGACATAAGATATAGTGAGAGTGAGACAAACCAACTATAGAGAAGAAGACAACAAACACCTTAACTAAAAGCACGGTTACACATTCGAAGAGCATAGGGCCTTTAGCAAAGTATGAGGCACAAAGTCACTGGAATCTAATTTTTATATTGCAAATTAGAACATGAGCATGTTCTTAAACTTGAAGAATGTAAATGTTTTGCATATCAGCAAGAATCTCGAAAGATGATCATGGATCTTCGTAAGATGGAGGCAAGGGTTGCAGAGCAGACAATGACACAATAAGAGCCTGATTGAATTAGGAAATGCTAAAGAAATCTGAAAGGTCTGACTCAAGTAACCATGCAGGCAACTATAGAGATTTCAATAGCGGCGACTGGGATGATGCATTCATCAAGGCAGCATGTATCTTGGGCCTCTTGGCTGAGAGCCTGACATACACTTCTCAAACAGGAAGTTCACTGTGCTGATAAAGCAGATTATAGAAGTAAGCCATTGCCATTTTCAACTGTTCACTGCAAGCAATCAATTGAGGAGGTGATGGAATTGTGCCTGTACTGATTCTAGCAGAGACGGTTGCTAGTGATGGAGTGTGTCATCTTAGATAACCAGGTGCATATGACACATGAATGGCGAATGTCACTTATTGTTTCGAGGCCAATCTTTATAGAGTTCACTTTTAACTGACAGTCTCTAAATTTAGAAATTTCACAGAATTCTGCTTTTCTGCAAGTCATATAAACGAGGAGAAAGCATGGGAGTGTGAAAGCACTGGTCCAGTGGAATCTGATACACCAGTTATTGACTGGCAGTTCTATAGGTTTATTGTACAAGCTGATCAGGCAGTGGATTACTGCTGGGAATATTAAACCTTTTTAGTTTACAGAATGCTGTGAATGAATATTTTTTCCTATGACTATTTTAGTCAATAATTGACCCTATGTTTTGTACTATTCAACTTCATTTTGTGTGTAAAATCTCACATGGCCATTCTTTCAATTTGTAGCTTCAATGCGAATGTATGGGGAAACTTTGGGCTCATTGAGCTAGCTCTAAAATACATTTGGCCTTGAAATGTCTTATGCACAATTTATTCTGGATCCAAAAGGAACAAAACTAGCAACCATGCTCATTGAAATTCGAAAATAATTTTTTTTGAATCACCCTAATATATATATATATATATAGCGCCATATATAGCCGTGTTAAAGGTGTTGAACAGATTCATTGAACACATCTTATTTTTATTGCATTGATCGTAATCGTAATCTCGAGACTTCTACAGCGCCCACAAAAGCCAAGTCGCGGGAACCAGCTTATTCACAGACGCTCAATCAAAACAAAATCGATAGGCAGCGGGTCAGGTCCGGAGAGTCAGGCAGGCAGATAGATGGACGGCTAAGGTGGGTGATGTTTAGAGTTGAAGTGGCGGGGGATGTGAGGAGAAGAGGAAGAATCAGGATAGGATTTTTGAAAGAGTAATGTTATACTGAATGTTAAACAATGTTATATTGAATGCCTTTGCTGTTAATAATAATAAATAAATAAATAAAATATACTAGGCCTACTAACAATAATAGTTTTATAGCGTCGGAGCAAAGCGGTCGAGGCGGAAGGAAAGGCTGATGTAGGCTACACGAGTTGAAAAATTATGACAAATCAGTTACTTCTGATCATTATAAAAGATGGGCTTTGAGCTGCGATTTAAATGTCTCCAAAGGTGGTGCATTCATTGGAAGTTAATTAGATTAAACAAGTCATCTGTGAAGCAACTATCTCGCGGTAGGCTACTAGACTAGCTAAAATGTGCTTGCTCCCCTGGGCCCAACTGTTATGGTTTAGGTCAATGCTTAGATCTGAACAGAATTTAGTTATAATGTAGCCTATATAATCAAAGGCCACCGGATGACGAATAAATGTAATGTAATTTCGAGCAGAATATAGTCAAAAATCGCGGTGAATGTAACCTAGTGCGAGCCAAAAGGAAAGATAAGACGACTTAACACACCCCCACCCCCCAATAAAATCCTGGCTACGGCCTTGGCTGCTGCACAGGACTTCTTTTAAGGAATTCTTGGAACTTCACAATCCTTTCTCTCCCTTTCAACCATCCATGGTAAAGTATTTCAAATAGGGAGTCTCATGGAGAGTGCTCCAAGATGCCCATGCTAACGAAAATTGCACTTTTCTTCAGTGTGGATTCCAAGAGAAGAACCTAATTTGTTTGTTTGTTTGTATTTGTATGCGTACTTGTTATAGCGCCCCTTCAAGCTATATCAATTATATCTGACCCTAATGCAAAGAGTAGGCCTAATCATTTACGAAGCAATAGTACTATATATATAATTATATTAATCCGTTTTAAAGGGGGTGGGCATCTTACTCGCCATTGGCATCTTGTAGCACTCTCCCCTACATAATAATAAACATTTAAAACTATTTTTACCTGCAAAAATGCTTTTACAGCTACAAGTTTTATTTAGAACTGCTCTTTTGTGCAGAGCTGCAGTAGGACACTACATGCTAAAAATGGGTTTCGAGTCTTTCGACAAAAAGGTCGATATAATAAAAAATTATAGGGCCTAGCCAGGCTAGCCTACGTACGTTACAATAATATTCTAATTAAAACGACGTCAGAACTAGTTTGACTAAGACCGGCTTGGTATCGATAACTTGAAAGTTGAAAGACTATTCATAGTTGCATATTTATATCGTGTCTACTAGGAAACTCCTTGAGGTGCTCCCGACCTGGACAGCAAACACAACAGCATGCTAGAAGAACTTAGACTCCTAACTGTTCACGGAAAATAAACAAATGGAGGACCATTCACAGGTGTCTTGGTCTAATACGTATCTCGTCTGGTGCAATTGTTACTTGCCCACGTTTAATTCGCACCTGTTGCCCGATCAACACGAGAAGCGGCTGCCTGGCATATCAGAGGACGGTGGTGGCAAAGGCTGACTGTTCAGGTATCGCGTAACGCGCCAGGTAGGGCTTGACCCGTGCGCTAGATATCAGATCGCTGCTGATACTGCAGTTGTGCCATCCTAGAAGGTCTCCCACTCCTCCATCCCTTACTCATCACCCAGGTGTTTAGCGTGCTGCCTGTCTGGGGTGCCAACGAGGCTTCTGCAGCTGGCGGCTCCTTGGTTGGGCTTTTGGATGGGAAGGGCAGCGGTAGAGGGGGGAATGGGAGGTTGGGATGGAAGGAAGCGAGAGGGAAGCAGGATGGGAGAAAGGGAAACGTGAATGGAAAAAGAACGGGCGGATATGGTAAGTATGTAAGTGGAAGAAAGTGAAGGTGAATAATTGTGATGGCTCGTGAAGGGAGAGTGAATAGGGAAATGGCAATAGGAAGTGGACAGAGAAGGAAGAGAGGAAGGAGTTGAACAGGGAAGGACGGAAGTTAAGGAAGGGAACTTAGGGAAGGTGAATAGGAGAGCGGCTACAAGCGAACGGGTGAATGTGGTATGCTTGTGGCTCAAGGGAAGGGAGGTTTAACAGGTGAGCGCGGTACCTTGGTAAGGGAGAGTGAATATAGGGGAAGTAATGGGTGAAGGTAGAAAGGAAGGGAGTGAAGGAGGGAAGGTGAATAGAAGGTAAGCGGACGAGTGAAAGGGGTAGGAATGGGAGGTTTAATAGGTGAGCTCGGTAAGGAAAAAGTGAATGAGGGTGGGGAGAAAGTGAAGGGAGGAGTGAATAATGGAAGGAGAAAGATGTGAGGGAGATTCGCCGAAGAGGATGCGTCTTCTTGGCGTTTCCTTCGCGTGTTCTTCATTGTCAGTTCCGTCGTAGACTAAATGTTTACTAGACGTCGTATCGGCAATTCTCCGCTGAAAGAGGAATTTATCACGAGCCCATGTCTACGCCAGCCTCCTTCCCGCCTCTACCCACCTCCTCTCCTACCCACAGTCCCACTTCCCTCCCTATTTCTTTATCTAGGCCGCTGTACGGCTTCCAAGCCTTGTTCGTGCTACGAGCCCCGAAAGATGGGCTGAGCTGGCTGGCTGGCATGGGCATAGGCAAAGGGGAGCGGGGATTCCGAGGCTGTAGTCAATCTGTTATGAGTTCTAGGACTCCTCCTCCTCTCCTTCCTTCTCTTCCCCACTTCTTCCTACTCTTCCATTCAGTCGGCGCTTCCTTCCGACCGACCTGGAGCTACTTCCTCAGAAGTTGATTGAGGCGAGTGGAAAGAAAACTACGCTTAGGCGACTGAGGCTCATACAAGACGTTACCCGGATGGACGAAGATATTATACCTGCTGCAGCATATTATACTACACGGGAGTCGTGTTCGTACGTACGCAGAACGCGTGTTTTTCGGTGTATGACCTATAAATAAATACACGGTAAGCGGAAATGGATGCTGTACGTGTGTGCGTGTGCTTGTTGCAGGTCGATTGCGCAGAGAGATAAGAACAAAGACCTATTCATAATTATAGTCTTCGATTGGCCTTTTAGAAATCAAATCAAAATCAAATTTTTTATTTGGTGAATAATCAAGAACACTGTAGCACTCTATAAGAAGTTAAAAGTACGGTCACGCAGCTTATGACCCCGAAGGGATCTTACCGTCCCGCTACGTAAGGCCGCCTAAAGTGGCAGTCGTGTCTCATGGTGTTTAGGTTGTCCACATCAGACATACTAAACAGGTAAGGATGATAGGTCTTTATTAACAAAAATGCTTGTCGCACTTTTAGACTATTTAAGTAAGTGCGCAAGTGGTCTTCAGTCAGTCTCAACTGACTTTATCATTCATCTGCCTTCTCTTGCAATCTTATAGGCCCTACGTATAGGCCTACGCTAGAATATAACTATTGTAAATGATAATGCATTTTATATACAGACTGCATCGCGAAGTATAATATACAAAATCAAAATGCATGCGCAACTTGATAATAATAGCAAATATAATTATATTTACTTAGTATTCAGTCTAAGCTCGAGGGAGGGAGGGAGGGAAGGAGGGAAGGAGGGAGGGAGGGAGGGGAATATGATGCGAAGGCATATTATTATTATTGGCGTTCTTCTGAATCAATGCAACGAAGAGGAATTATGACCCTTGCATTGTAGGCTAATGATAATCATGATCATGAATTCATGATGATGAAGATGACGATGATGACGATGATGATGATGATGATGATGATGATCCTAGTTTAATTTGAAACTGACACTCTACATTGTAGTGTGATAGCAATTCACATTACACGAACTCGGATCACAAGAAGTTATTACATGCATGGAATTTAACTGTTTGGCAGCCTCGTAAGGCGCTCATCACATCTTGCCGTTCATTTGACCAATACCATCTGCCAAATGGAAGACTGAATCGACCTCTGGCAGTGAACATAATAGACCTAGGAATCTTAGACTCTATATCCGAATAGAATCCGTCAATTAAAGAGGCATGTTACTAGGTCTGCAAAGTAGTTGTCTTATAAAGTTGGACCTTAAAAGGGGAAGCTTGTTAACGGGAGCTCATGACCGGTCTGCATTATTTCAGTAGAAATACCTTTCTATGGCTGGATCCGATTTGACCAGGGTCTATGACAACAGAGGCCGTTACCCTGGACAGAAATTTGCTCGGCATATTACAGCACTTAAGAGCTTTTTCACATTGTCCTATGCACTGAATCAAAACAGAACCTTTGGATAGCCTAGAGCAGTAATTTTTGTCGATATTGGCCTAAGCAAATCGCCGAAATTTATCACCACGTGCATCAAAGCTTACTCAAAAGATTATTCATCGCTGCTTTTCGAATGAAATAATATTCGAAACTGCGTTCAGTTTTTTGCAAAAGGTCGATTTTTAGTGTTTGTAAACGAATTAAGAGAATTTGCAATACATCGTTAAACAAGCAAAGAGAAGGGATTTTCCCAGATGCCTTTCAACCTACAAAGTACTTTGAAAGTAGGCCTACATGTATATGCCTATATGCCTATACGGTAATTATTATGTGTCACAGAGCCGTAATGCATGAAGATCATAATAATAGACAAAACTTCAAACGAAAATAAGAAAGATTGTTATAGCCGTCCTTAATAACTGACAAGAAAGGCAAGGCCTAGCCAGGATTTTATTGGGGGGGGTGTTTAATAACTTTTCGGCCAAATTTTCTGTCAAGCCTTTTTAGTTGTCACATGCTTTTCGTATGATTCTCCCCGAAAACCGTACACCGTGGCGTAAAAGATCCAATTTCATGCTTTTTCGTCTAAAATCGCGATCTTCTGCGGGTTTGGAGAGCCCAAAACATTGCAGACTGTAGTTCTTTCATTATGTAGGCCTACTATAGTAAATACATTACAGTATATTTTATTATTTTTACATTTTTCATTTCTGGGGCTGTTCAAACACGCAAAGCACCCCTAGCTATAGCATACGGCCTTGAAGAAAGGGAATACAATAAGGAATTTGTGTTGCCTCAGTTGCAAATTTTTTTTGTGGGCTAAATGCGAAACCTACAAAAATCTAAGACACCTTTTAAACGATATTATCCGGCAAGCTTATATAGACGCCGATTCCATTCTTATAATGTTGCTTAAGATCCGTCCTTAATAACTAAAAATTATCAGTTTGATTGACATTATTTACTATAATTTCATGCTATTATGTAATGAATATTGGTTGCATTGTACATTGTACTTCCCTGTATAAAATTATATAGGCCATTATATTATATTATATTATATTATATTATATTATATTATATTATATTATATTATATTATATTATATTATATTATATTATATTATATTATATTATATTATATTATATTATATTATATTGTATTGTATTGTATTGTATTGTATTATATTATATTATATTATATTTATATTTATTATATTACATTATATTATATTATACTATACTATACTATACTATGCTATGCTATGCTATGCTATGCTATGCTATGCTATGCTATGCTATGCTATGCTATGCTATGCTATGCTATGCTATACTATGCTATGCTATACTATACTATACTATACTATACTATACTATACTATACTATACTATATTATATTATATTATATTATATTATATTATATTATATAGGCTTCCATTGTCCATACCGACCCAAGTGACTGTTTTCGTATGATGACGTAGATCTACGTTAGACATGAAAAATTGATAAAATAAATAAAATATCTAATCACATTCCCTGAAAAATTCTGATAGGCCTACTGCAGTCCGTCCATTTTACCTTAGGGCAGCTATTGGCGAAAGTCGACTTTAAAAATAAAAAGATTGACGTAAGAAAACGAAAATCGATTTAAATTAATTGCGACATAGGACCTATGCAAATGAAATTGTGAAATTATACTTACCGTTCGGGGTCTACTGTTCTGTATGGGCTATGCAGCTCCTCAAATTAGTACATCATGAAATTAGCGCACCATGGGGAGCCTGTTGACGCATTGGATAACGCACTAGCGAAGATGAGTTCGAATCGCGAAGCTCCCGTATAGTAGGATAGACATAGCCTTAGCCTATATATTTTGTATAGGCTGCTATTAACGCCCTTGTATTGGGCAGCTATTGGCGAAAGTCGACTTTAAAAATAAAAAGATTGACGTAAGAAAACGAAAATCACACTATTTCTTCTCTAAATATTTGTTGTTGTTGATTCTTGTCAAGTACATGTGTCTAATGAAAATTTTTCATATGATGGTTGACTTCAAAGATATGGTGAATCAATAGATTAAATTGTGAAGTACAATTGTTTAGTATAACAAAATAAGATATAAAAAAATTCTTTGATGTGACAATGCATTGAGAAACTGATCGTAAATGTGCTTTGTTGTTGTTGTTGTTGTTGTTGTTGTTGTTGTTGTTGTTGTTGTTAATATTGTATGTCATGCCATTGTAACATGATTGTGTTGGATATTGTTAGTCGTCTTTGCTCTTGTTAGAGCAAAATTATATCTCATATTAACCTGTTTAAGAATTTCTTTTACTGAAATGTAGAAGCTAAGAATCAAACTTGTTTTAAGAATGGTAATCAAGAAAAGTTTGTGAAATAGCTTGCATGTGACAATTATTGCAACATATTAATGAATGTACCCAAGCAAAATATTTGGCATAAATTGTAAGCTTATTAACTGTTAACCATTCTGCTACTAAACAATGAACGCTATAAGACGACGTACAATAATATTATGTTAAGACTTGATGAACAATGATATTGTTATGACAATGTTATAATTATGGTTAATTTGGACGGACATCATAAATTCATTGTTACTACACTGTATAAGCTGTAAATTGTCGTCAACGGCCTTTGATGTCATACGACGACGTTAAACTTTGGTTAAATAAAAGTGTTATAGGTGGTGTTTGTGACATTTAAGTCTTCTTTGATTAAGCAACGGTAATATTTTATATCACTCCGCAGATGCGCGCACTTTGACAGTGCCAGTCCAAATAATAAAGAAAGGAGGAGGGCGCGACACCGATCATCTTTGATGCGCCACAGTGTCGTTAAGCTGAAACTACCGGTACTAGTCTATTTTTATCCAATTGTGCTGGGATTGTGTTGAGGAATGCTATGCGAACGATGGGAACTGTTCAAAACTTCAAATTGATTTCTACCGAATTACCGATGCCAAAGGTCTTCGTTTTCTATACCATGTAGCCTACGTATACACTAAACTCTGGTTCCATGCCTAGCATCCACCCAGGGACCTTGAGAAAGTCCTTCACTTGCAGTTGCTCATGCGCTTCGGCGTGTAACTTCGATTCAGTGTTCGCGCTGTAGTCGAGAGCGCTTCTGAGTAGATCTCTTGAATTGGAGCTATAATAAGTGCACGTACATACATAGTTCCATTAGAGTTAAGGGCAGCTATTCGATAACAATAGCAAGGAAATGATGGCGTCAATGATGGCGGCATGACGATGTCGTTAAGCAATTATTATTGATCATATTCTGTTTGCCTAACTGATGCTAGGCAATAGGCCTAATGGTCGGGTGGTCAGGGCTTTTTTTTAACGTGCAGTTGTACACGAAATGTGCAGTTCTAAATGGATTTGTGCAGCTGTAGAAGCACTTCTGTCACACGTTTTGTGCAATTAAAACTAGCAAAAAAGGTCATTTTCATCCGATTGGAAGTAATTTACCATGGAGGATGGGAAAGAAAAGAAGGAGTTGTGCAGTTATAAAAATTCATTAAAAACAGCCCTGCGGATGGTGCCAGAGCCAAGCCTTCGCTGCTTGAAGTCTTTCATGTTTCCTCGAAGCTGTTATGTTGAGAGCGCCTCTGAATAGGCTAGCACTATTAGAGGCACTTTATAAATGCTCATTGTACGATACAATACACTCAAAACACACACCGTAAGCAAATGCACACATATACACATGCCAACTTCAAAACTGCTATTTAATACCTTAAAATGCGCTATGTATAAAAACTCAATAATGATAATTCTAATCAGACTAGGCCTAATAATAATAGCAGTAGTAATAAAATAATGATGATAACGATGAAAATGATGATAATAATAATAATATTAATAATTATAATTAGCCTATAATTATAATAATAACCAACCTAATTAGGCCGCCGTGTTTGAACGGTAGAAATCTAGCCTAATCTTTACGGCGTTTAGTGACCTTTGATGACATCCGATATAAACTTCAGGAAACCGTTAAATTCTATTTTTATGGTGTAAGTTGGAAACCGGAATAGCCTAAGGACTTGATTGACGCTAATCAATCCCAGTTATGACAAGCGTCGCTTAGCACAAATTACCGAATCTCTAAAGGCTGCAGTATGAAGTCTAAATTTTAAAAAATATAACAGAAAACTCGAAAAGTGATATTGCAAGCACATCCAATTAAGACACCTTTAAATGATATTTTACCAGTTTAATAAAAATGTCGTTGGCGTTACGACGAGCGCTTTAGCTCTGCGAACTAGCTAGAGAGCGCTGTAGGAAGTCATTCCCATAATGATAGAATCAATAAACGACTGTTGACTTAATAAACTCTTTTAAACATTCCAGTTTATCGGTGGTCACATCAAAGCAAATAATATCAACGCTTTATGGCAACCCGATCTAGTTGAATCGACGTTAAGGATGCATGCGCACTTCAAAAAACGAATTTGATATCGTATTGGGCCTATAGACGATCTAGGTGAATTCGAGTTTCGATCAAAATTATTTGGAAATTTACAAATGATCACAAACTCAATCGTCAGGGAACTTGTTCCTTAACGCTCGCTCCCTCTGTAGAGCCGCCACTCTTTCGAACGACATAAAGGCATAAAGGCATAATTGTAGCCTAAGCCTCCAAAGTCCAAACTTCTGTCAACCAACATGAATCTTGTTCTTAATTGGCCAAACACTTAAAGTGAATTGAATTTTCTAAAATGCCAAGAAAGGAAGTCGACCTGCAATTATTTTATTAGCGGCGCTTCAATTCCATAATTTTCTTATAATGTGCAAAATATACCAATATTTAAAACACCTTTTTTTAGTGCTATCCGGCAATAATAAGCGTCGAAAATCGACGACGCAATCATAATTATTGTGCTAGTACAAATTCAACAGGGAGGCCACACCTCGATTTTTCGCCTTTGTTCCTATCTATAATAGGATTTTCTAGGTGATTTTCTCATTATCTATCAGCTTCCAAGGAGGCTTTTTCACGCTCGTTCGTATCCATTCGATTAGGCTTATAGGCTATACTTGAAAAATACACAAAAAACCTGTGCGTTATTATGCAGACCTATATTATGCATATGTGCATGTTTGCATGTATTTATGTTTGTATGTATACAAATTTCAGTGTAGCCTATGTTTAGCACAATGTATTGTCTCAATTGGCTCTTCTCTTTGGAATGTGATGTCTATTGCTCTATGCTGTTGTTCTGTCTGGTCGTTTTTTCTTCCTTCTCACTTCTATAAACCTGCTTCTTCTCGTGGGGCCTTGCGCACTTGTTGGAGCGCTTGTGAACGGTTCACCATACTAAAGTCACTTTATAAAATGCTATAGTAAACACAATACGTGTTTTACTGTTGTGTGTTTTGCCGCGCTAGAGCGCCGTCTTGTCGTGGCTGACGGGGTGCAGCTGCTGTTGATCGCGGTGGAGGATGGCCTGCATCGGAGGAAGGGGCGACTGGATCGTCCCTCGAAAACTCATGTGCTTCCTCTTTTGGACTGGTACCCTGTTGCTCTTCATCGGAATCCTACTCGTCGTCACCAGCAAACACAAAGGAACGTAAGTGACAGCAATGGAGGCGTACAGCTAGTTGAACTTCTGAAAGGGTTCTATGTATGCAACTAATAATGCAAGTATAATTATAACTACAATGCAATATTACTATTAGTGTGTGTATTTCTGGGCCGCATGGTCAATGAGTGTTTGAGACGCTTACAGATGAAGATAGCCTCCCAGCCTCTTCCGCTTGTCCAATGGAAAATCAGCAGAGGAGAGGCCGAGTGAAAAATGTTTAGCTGTACACTTAAGGGAAACTAAAGACACTCCTGTTCAAGAACTCTTACCCTGTCTCATCTGATCCTCCACCCTCCAATTCCCGGCTCAGACGACACCCACCTTAGTAGCTGTTCCACTCCTCTGATCCTACGGTAACTCGACCCGGACCACCATGGACTACTCTTACGGACAACCCTTTTGACTCAACGCAGCGCTCGTGAATAAGCCGGTGCTCCGCGCTTGGCTTTCGAGTGGCGCTTTAGAAATTAGGAGATTACGATTACGATACGAATTCTGTCGTCCTTGTTTTCTCTCTGCTCACCATGCAATCAGGGCTTAAAGTGTGCCAGGACGGTCATGGACGGCGTCCTGGCACTTATTTTCGAGGCAGGACGCCGTCCTATGACTTATTTGGCCAGCACTGCCAGGACGGTCGTCCATGACTGCCAGGACGGCGTCCATGCAGTTCACAAATAGCTGGCAAACAAGAGCCTAAAATGGCTCCATTTGAGGTCGACACAGCTAAAAATGCGCCGGTCGCTGGGGCTCCGCCCCAGACCCCGCTGTCTTAGCTTCTTAATTACCTAAACTTTTCACTGTTGTGATTACGGTAAAGACAAAACCTTTATCTTTTACAATAAAACTTTTATTTTTTGTTATCCTGGTAGCTTGCAACACTGAAAACGACTTATTCTTGAAGTTTTCGCGACTTTATTGTTCACAAATAGCTGGCAAACAAGAGCCTAAAAAGGCTTCATTTGAGGCCGACACAACTAAAAATGCGCCGGTCGCTGGGGCTCCGCCCCAGACCCCGCTGGGGGAGCTTACGACGCTCCCCCAGACCCCCTAGTCGGCATGGGCTTCGTGCCTTCGGCACTCGCAGCCTCACGCCTTCTGCGCCGCCACTGACGACCAATTATACAATTCAGCGTCCTGGCACTTCTTTTTTTACACTTTAAGCACTGCATGCAATGGAACCATGATAACGTCATATGTTCGAATGAAACTTTCCCTCGGAATTCACACTACTCACCCAAACCATTTTAACCACTGGAAAAGTGGAAATACCGTTGTTATGACAACGAACCAAATCCATGTGTCATTTATCATTGCCGCTTCGGATGCTAAGTCTCCGTCTAAACATTTCTTAGAAACTCCGTTCTCGAGACTTCCTTCCGATTTATACGCCCACCTGTTCCTCGAGTCTCTTTGTCTGCTTCCAGTCACGTGTAGTCCTAACACCTGTCCGAAGAATCTCGCATTCCCCAGTTTACGTTCCAGGCATTATAAGTGCATTGCGCATGCGCTGAACAGGTGGCTTTGGGGAAATGGTTGCCGATTGATGGAAGCGTTGGCCTTTGCATAATTGAGAGTAAGGGTTCGATCTTTTCGGTTTGTGCAGTTGTGGAGCGAATTTGAGAAAGTCATTCACTCACAATATTATTATTAGTCAACGCCTTCGCTTGATAGATAGCAATTACATGATGATGATGATGATGATGATGATGATGATGATGATGATGATGATGATGATGATGACGATGACGACGACGATGATGATGATGATGATGATGATGGTGGTGGTGGTGGTGGTGATGGTGGTGGTAGTGGTGGTGGTGGTGGTGGTGGTGGTGGTGGTGGTGGTGGTGGTGGTGGTGGTGGTGGTGGTGGTGGTGGTGGTGGTGGTGATGATGATGGTGATGGTGATGGTGATGGGATGACGATGACGATGACGACGACGACGACGACGACGATGATGATGATGATGATGATGACGACGACGATGATGATGATGATGATGATGACGCCGATGATGATGACGATGACAACAACGACGACGATGATGATGATGTTGACTACGACGACGACGACGACGACGACTACGACGACGATGACGATGAAGAGGACAGTGAAATAGAGTATAATAATATGAAAGTGATCGACTGTCTGTAATCCTGTTACCAGAGTGTTTCTGCTGTGGGGCGCCGTGCTGCTCGGTCTCGGCGCATGCATCCTTCTCGTCTGCTTGGCTCTCTGCGTCCATGCCTACTACGTCATCGCAGAGTCTCGGAGCAGCGCCGAACACTCAATCATCGACCATCTGCAGCTACAGCGAAAAGCGGTAAGAATCAAAAATTATTAACTCTTAGCAGCACAATTGCATTTGTATAGCTCTAGAGTCTAGAGTCTAGAACTACATATAAAATTATAGTCTCATCAACCTCTTCAATCAATCAATCAATCAACCAATCAATCGGTCAAGAAATCAATCATGAAATCATTCATGAAACCAATCATGAAATCAATCTATCAGTTAGTCAAGAAATCGAAATTAATCATGAAATTAATCGATAAAATTAATCAATTAAAATTTATATAGCGCCGCTTCAAGGTCGCTACTCAGAGGTGCTCCCGACCAAGGCCTAGCGGTAAAGCGGTCCTCGGAACTGCATGGGAAGAGTTTGGAAGATGTCTCGTATTCACTTATAAAGGAAGCATCCGTTGCTTACTGTCAGTCGTGGATGCAAAATGCAAACATTCAATCGTACATTAAAAATACAAACATTCACTCACAGCCTACAACATGGGTAGGCTTATACATGCAAAATATGGTTTATGGCTTTTAAACATTTTTCTTTTAAAGACCTGAGCTAGTTTAGTGACCCGTCACTGCTCTGCCTGGGGACCCGAATTTCTACCATCAACAGTGCATGCACACGTGACTGCATATACACCGAGGATCAGGCCTTGCTATGCATGGTCCGTGTAACATACCATAAGCCCATGTTACAGGCTATATGCTTTGGGCAGAATAAACGGTTCCACCTGTAATCGACGAGCACGAATGGAACTCACAATAATATATCATGAATTACTGGCCCATCACATACACAACATGGAAACGACGCTCATACATGCATATCTGCATAATTATTATTATATATAAATATATGTGTGGATATGTTATATATGTTCAGACACAAACGCATAGCATATAATTATATATATATATATATATATATATAATTTACGTATATATATATATATATATATATATAAAGTGCATGTTTATATTCATACTTTTCAAGTGCATGTGATGCGTGCATATGTATACAGGGTGCGCCAAAAAAAAGTAATCCCCTACGGTTTTTTGCCCATTTCTTGGCCAAACATACGAATTTTTAAATGAAATTTTACAGTCTTAAAGGCAATTCATATCTACGTACAATGGTCAAATTACAAACAAATATTTCAAACAGAACAAAAGTTATATCACTTTTAGTGAAGCCACCCACCGTTTTTTGACGATTCAAAAACGTAACGCAACAAAAAGTAGGTTTTTGCCAATATTTTGGCCAAAAGTAGGAATTTCAAAATGAAATTTTTACAGGTTGATAGACAATTCATATTTACACATGATGATAGAAATTTCATCAAAATATTTCAAATACAACAAAAGTTATATCACTTTTAGTGAGACCACCATCGGTTTTTTGACGTTTTTGAATCATCCAAAAAACCGAGGGTGGTCTCACTAAAAGTGATATAACTTTTGTTGTGTTTGAAATATTTTGATGAAATTTCTGTCATCATGTGTAAATATGAATTGTCTATCAACCTGTAAAAATTTCATTTTGAAATTCCTACTTTTGGCCAAGATATTGGCAAAAACCTACTTTTTGTTGCGTTACGTTTTTGAATCGTCAAAAAACGGAGGGTGGCCTCACTAAAAGTGGTGTAACTTTTGTTGTGTTTGAATTATTGTTATGAAATCTGGCCATCATGTGTAAATATGAATTGTCTTTAAGCCTGTAAAATTTCATCTCGAAATTCTTACTTCTGGCCAAGATATGGGCAAATACCCGTAGGGGATTACTTTTTTTGGCGCACCCTGTATATTTCAAGTGAATTATGGTGTCAGATAGTAGCAGGGCTTTCTTTAACGTGCAGTTGTACACAAAATGTGCTGTTCCAAACGGATATGTGCAGTTGTAGAAGCACTTCTGTGTAGTTAAAACTAGTTGAAAAAGGCCATTTTCCTCTGATTGGGAGTAATTTACCATGGGGTATGAGAAAGGAAAGAAGGGATTGTGCAGTTCTAAAAATTCCTTAAAAACAGCCCTGGATATTAGGGGCCTATGCATAATTTTATGTACTTCTTTTTACAATATTTTAGTTCCGTATGCTATTGTTCGCTTCAGTCTAATGCAGTTGGTGCTATATAGGCTAATTATGGGAATGTAGCTTTAGATATATTTGTTCATGAGCAGTTCATCTATGTAGTATGTACACAGTATAGGCTACACGCTACATTGTTTATTTCAGTTTATACGGTTTTTTATACGTAATATGGAATGGTATTTAATGGTGTTGTATTTTATGTACCGATGGTCGTCTAACAGTAATTTCTGATGATGAGTGATTTCTGAACTGAAGAATTCATTATTGCATTGTAATTTCAAACTTATAAAGCGCCTCTATCGACTCAATTGAAGTCAAGTAAGTCAAGTCACTTACTTACTTATAAGTTACTAGCTGGGGTACCCGGCGTTGCCCGGGAAATTTAGGATTCGACCCGCTCCCGGCCACGACCCCACCACACCGACCCATCCCACTACACCCCACCACACTTCGACCTCCACCGGTACGCCACCCGTGAAATTTGAGTTTTCGGGAAATTTTTCTCTCCCAGGCCCCCACACCCCTTTATAAATAACCTGATCATACCACGCATTTATTTTATTGATGAAAAATATATTTGTGGCTCCCCTTGGTATATGCTCCATGGCCAAAGGCATTTCCCATCTTTTCCCAGAGCTGTACGACAGCGTATGGTTTTCATACTAAGCGTGGCCAAAAAATGACGTCAAAAATGACGTCAACGGCCGTTACTGAGAAATGATTAAAATACGGCGTCGCGATATTATAGGCTAGCGCATACATTAACATGGCGAAATTTAAAATGTCTGTATTTTTAAAGTTCAAGTGACTAAATAGCTGAAAATAGCGTGCTTGGGTGGTTTTGGTGAACGTTTATCTAAATGCAATGTTTCAGGTCAGTAGCTGCAAAACTGTGAGCGTGCATCGGGGTCAAATATATATAGGCACATCCTTTCTTATAGATATAGATAATGCACCAGCCACAGTCAATCAGTCAGCCAGACTGACTGATTGGTTGACTGATTGAATGATTGAGTGAATGAATGATTGATTGGTTGATTGCCTGTTTATTGTTTTTATCATTGTGTTCTAGCAATATTCCGCTCCGTCCTGTTCCTCGGACTTCGATGGCAGCTGGGAGCCGAACGTCTTTCCAGGCATCACCGCGGGAAGAAGGAACACAACGACCAACTCCAACGGACACTGCTCCACGTCGGAGTTCCGACAAGGGATAGTTCCAGTGGAAAACGGAATCCACCACCACCAGTCGTTTCCATCTGGAAGAGGGTCACTGGAGGACGAGAAGGCGGATAAAGGCGGAAGGAAGAGCGCGGAGTCGATGATGGGATCCACTGGAGAAGCGAAGGGAGACAATGACCCCATAACGCGAACATTCAACAACAAGCATTTCTCCAGCCCTCCCTCTCCACCGCCTCCTGCTAACTACTCCATTCCTCCACCATCCTATTTCTCACAGTTCAGTCCTCCGTACGTTTCCACCACCTCCTCTAAGATCACCTCCTCATCCCCTGCTCCTTTTCCCGTCTCCCTGGACCAGGATTCCACGTCAAGGCCTGGTTCCCACCAGTCAGACGAGAGGTCCTCGCGAGCCTCCATGGCTTCAGCGCAGTCGCATCTCAGAACGTCATCTGCCGCATCCGTTACCAAGACGACCAGGGCCGACTCGGCCCAGCAGCAGTATCTCCATCACCGTTCGCCGCATCCGCCGCGTCTTGTCTCTTCCGACTTCCGAAACAACGCTTCCTCGCAATCGTCCGCCCAGAATTCCTCCACGGAGTTGGATCCAGAGACAACTGACGACCCCGAGGTGAACGGCACCCTCCTCCCCCGACGCCACGCACCCCACCACCGACTCCTCAACAACACGCCCGTCAACTGCTACCAGACGGGGGACACCACCGAAGGGGGCGCCCCCGACCACGACTCCCTCCTGCTCGGTCGTCGACCCCCGAGGTTGAACTTCGAACCGACGACCTACGACAACGATAGCTACGACGATCATGTGGACAAAGGTGACAGCGCCACTGGTGCTACCACCTGGCGGAAAACACCGACAACTCCGTATGGGAATGGACCCGGAGTTTGGACCACTGAGGGGGACGCTATACTATCCGGTCGACCGCCCCAGGCCGGGCTCCGTCGACCCCCCGGCCCATCGTCAATCACGCGGCCCTTTGGTCACGGCAGCGTCACCGTTACGCCCCTCTACCGCGCCCCAAAGACTCCACCCTCGGAGCGTCATAATACAGTGGCCCCAGAGGTGACTGTCAGAAGCCCAGAGGCAGCGCGGAATGCGGCCCCCATCAGGGCTACGGTGACCGGCAAAAGCCCTGAGCTGCTCAGAAGGGGTGGGATGTCGGAAGGGGCGTTTGGCGGTGGTCGCACGGTTCCGACAGTGTCAGTGACGCCGTGCGTGACTGACAGGGAGATTGACATCAGCGTCTGCCAGTCTGACGTCACTCTCTATGACAATGTAATCGACGTTGTTAGGATGTGATGACGTCAGTTGCGAAACAATTCCGGCAACGGAAAGAACAAAGAATTGGACATGCACACACGCACGCAAACCCACATACACACATACATGTGTATGTATGTATAAAATTGTATATACATAGATAGATATATATTATATAATTATGTATAATAGAAACAGAGACAGAAACAGCGGCAGGGACAGGGACAAGAATAGGGAAGGGACAGAGGGACAACAAAACAGGCAGACATACTGCTACCGAGAGGGACAGAGGGAGGGAGGGAGACAGAGTTAGAAAGAAAAAGCAATGGGAGGGAGGGAGATAGAGAGCGAAGGGGTGGAAAGACAGACACTGACGGACACAAGGAAAAAGAGAGTTAGAGAGACAAACAGAGGGAGACTGACAGAGAGACAGAATGATCTAGCAGAAATTTGGAGCACAGCAGCAACAGCAGCAGTCTGGTTCGTATATTATTTCACTGTTGGTCATGGTTGAGTGGCTTGCGCTGGTGCTATTGCTATTGCTTGATTGTTTGGCTCTGGATACAACTGTGACAATAAATGTCATTGTCAAACCAATAATTTTTTGGTTTCTATTGCTTCCGGTATACTTTAGATCGTGAACGCGTATTGTAATGCATTGTATTGTATTGTATTGTATTGTATTGCATTGTATTGCATACGACCCATTTTCCTGATCTACGATCGAGTGATAGGTATTTAACTCTTGATAATTTGTAACCTAAAGAATGAATCCTGAATAATCGTTTTCGTAAATTTATATAACGCCTCTTCGGGAGAAACTCATCGGAACTTCCGATGAGGGACTACTTCGGAAGTAGTCCCGACCTGACAGTACCGAACGACGATAGAGGAGAAGATGCTTGGGTGGAATGGGTCAAGAAGTAGGACTATGATATGATTGAGATCATTGCTAGGAAACTTATTCTAGTAGGCCTACGATGGATCGACGACCATATAGCGAAGCTTTTCTATGATCAGCATTGTGGCAATATACGATCCATAGTGACAACCATACCAGCAGGTCACAATGCGTGGCAGAGTAAAGGAATCTATATAATTTTAATAGTGATCGCATAGCTCAACTTTCAATGACTTTTTCAACCACCGCCACCTGGCGAATGCCCGTGTAAATCTATCGTCCTTATACAAAACTTCTGCAGGTCGTATGTGTCCAAGCCATATACATGTAAGCCTGGCGTCAACCAGTGTGAGGCAATTGCTTGTTTGTGGGTGAAGGGGAGGGGTGGCGATGGCGCATTGGATAGCAAACACACTGTGTTCTGTCACAATTCACGCCAAATAAATTGAAATAATCGTATTCCATCTATACATTTATATAGCGCCTCTCGCAGAATGGTCATTCAGAGTCGCTCTCAGCACGAAAAACTCCAGGGGGAAGAAGAAATGTTTTTGAAGAACGAGAGACTGATATGGAGAGTCAGGAAGGTCAAGCACAGCAAACGCCCGATGTTGGACAAGAGTAGTCCTAGGTCCTGGGAACAAAAAGATCAAGACGATCTGCAGAACGCATTGAGCGAGATGAAGATGCAGATGAGGGCTTTTGCTTATAGTTTGAGAGATATTTAGGGGCATTTCCCAGCTGTGCTTTGGGGACCATGCAGACAGAGGATTTTGTATAGAATGCGTGAAGTGATAGGTATCCAGTGTGATACCTCGAGCATACAATTATGTAAAATTATGCACAAAGCGAGGAAGTCGAGATGTCAATCTAGCCGAAGCATTTAAGACTGATTGAAGGGGAGAAAGAGTCGTTTTTTTGGGGGGGGGCATGAGCAGTGAGTTAAGCTTATGCCTGGAATAAACGCAACGATGCACCATTCAACTGCTTCTATACTGTAAAAGAGCGAAGTATATTAATTAAGATTGTTTCGTGTACTCACACTGGGCTGTGCCAGTTTGAAAAATACAAGAAGATTATTATTATTATTATTCAAATAAAAAGATAAGCAGACAATTAGGCCAACTCATGTATCCTGCAAAACGTGATCAACCTCAGCTTCCCGCAATTTTACTAGTGAAACATTCATTTAAACTCTTACTTCGCTTTCTGAGATCAGGCACTCCATAAATACTGTATTTCCATATGAGCATTTTTAATTATATATTTCCAGATAGAAGCACTTAAAAGGTGTCCGATGTTGCCCTACTTTCCCGCCTTGATAATTAGTGGTATTGAAGGAGCGATTTATTTATCATTCTTTGTTTCTTTCAATTCTTCAAAATACTATAGTATTATTGCTCAAAAGTTCTTTTTAAACTACTTTTTCCCAAAAAACTTTTAGCAACTCCGAGTCGGGGAGCTGGAACCCAATGCATAGGATAAGGACTGCAGGGCACTGTCATGATACTGGTACAGTGGTACACTGTGGGGCGCGGTGGTGTATTGGTGGCGTTGTCGCCTTGCAGCCGGAAGGTTGTAGGTTCGAATCCACCTCGCCGCGTAGGGACCTTGGGCAAGTCCTTCACTCGCAATTGCTCAGCGCTTCGGCGTGAAATTCCGATGCAGTGTCCGCTCTGCATTCGGGAGCGCCTCTGAGTAGTAGAGAGCTTGAAGGGGCGCTATAACAAGTACGCATACAAACAAACTGGTACTCTTCTCCAGTGATGCCACAGCTGGGTTTTTTCCACTAGATCTGTGTTTTTTGGCCTTCGTCTGGGTTTCTGGGTTTTTTTTGGCAAGATCTGGGTTTATTTTGGTGAGTTGACATTTTGTACTTAAAACACATGATTATTCTGTGAAATTCAATGTAAAATGGTTGTGATACATAATTTTTCCACTAATTTTAATTTTAAACTCTTCAATCAGGATCTTATGTTGTCAATTCACAAATAATTTATAACCTGAAGAATAGTTCTGCACTCTTTCCTTGTAAAGCTGTATTACATCTATATTCTATAACATGCATATACATTGTACAGTTATACACTGTAGGTCAGGTCAATCATCTAGGCTCTAGTGGTACAATAGCCAAGTTGTTGCAGAGTATTAATGTGGTTAAAACGTTGGATTGTTGGTGTATTAAGAAAATTTGGCTGGAGACCTCGGACAACTGTAAAACTTTGTAAACTTAAGTCACGTGTGTTATGTGCTTACGATTCTTGTAGACTCGACCCACTGCGCATGCGCACATGAATATATCGATTAAGCTTATTGTCAGTAATCGTAATCGTAATCTCGAGACTTCTACAGCGCCCACAAAAGCCGTCAACTCAGTATGGATCAGTATGGATCCCGAGTCTCTGACAACTTTGACAATTGATATTTTAATGTTGTAGCCTAATTGCGTTTTATTCGACTCTTTTGACGAACATTTAGTTTCCTCATGCGAACAAGCGAAAAACCAACTTGATTTGAACAAAGGGGGTCTAAAGTAGCTTATATGAATAGTCTGGGTTTTTCTGGGGTTTTTTCGGAAGGAAATCTGGGTTTATTTCAGAAACCTCAGTGGTAACACTGCTCTTCTCCTCTGGCTGAGATCCTTTCTTAGTAACCGTTCATTTTGTGTGGTCTATGGACCCTCTAGGTCCCTCTGGGTCCCTGCTCTCTACGGTCTTCCACGGGGCTCTGTCTTGGGCTCTTCTTCCTCATAATCTAGACCCCAGTTCTTGCCCCTCTTCTTGCCTCCCATGCTATGCGAGCCCATCTGTATGCAGATGATGTGCAAGTCTACCAGCCCTGCCGTGACTCTAACTCTGTTGCGACTGTCCGGGTTATGTGCTTTGCCATGGAAGCCTTGGGGACTTGGATGTCATCCAATCGACTTCGCCTCAACTCTTTAAAAACGCAATTCATTTGGCTTAAATTGGCACCCACCAGCAGCTGGCAAAGCTACATATGACAACCATTGCTGATGTCTTTCCTGAATTTTGTCTTCTCAACCAGAGTCCGTGACGTGACCTTGGTGTTACTCTGGACCAAGAGTTCACTTTTGCTTCTCACATTCACTTACTCAGCCTTGCCTGTTATTATCAACTGCGTCAACTACGCACTGTTGCTCGCTTGCTTACTCCTACGTACTGCTGCTGCTACCCTTGTCCATTCTTTTGTTACCACCAGACTTGACTACTGCTTCTCTGTCTGTCTGTCTGTCTGTCTGTCTGTCTGTCTGTCTGTCTGTCTCTCTGTCTCTCTCTCTCCCTCTCTCTCTCTCTCTCTCTCTCTCTCTCTCTCTCTCTCTCTCTCTCTCTCTCTCTCTCTCTCTCTGCTAGCCTACCAATTGCCCGTCTGAGTTGCCTTGATCGCGTCCTGCGCTGAGCAACCCGCTTTATTGGCTGCATACCCAAATTCAGCCACATCTCTAGCTATATGCGTGACGTTCTTCACTGGCTTCCACTCAAGCAGCGAATTGAGTCTAGGATCTCTACTCTAGTCTGGCGCTGTATGCTAGGCCTTGCTCCTGCCTACCTTTGTGAGCTCCGTAGCCCTACTCGTATTTCTCACCATTTCCGCTCCCTTCGTTCGACTGAACAAAGTCTGCTCTCAGTCCCTTTTGCTCGTACTTCAACTATGCAGAACCGTGCTTTCTCGGTGGTAGGACCCTCAACCTGGAATGGTCTCTCCGCTCTCTTTATAAAAATCCTTATCAGGCTTTCCTCTCTCATCTTAAGACAGTTTTATTTGGCCATACTTAGTTTGGGAGCGCCTCTGAATAGCCCCTTGAAGATGCGCTATATAAATGCATATAATGAATAAATAATGAATAAATACCCGGTATACCGCGGTCCTTAGACACCTTTAAATCATGATTTTCCAAATCTATAGATATCGAAATGTCTGTCTGAATTCAACTCAGCAGCATTAATGAGACTCCTTATAACGTATACACCACTGCCATGATAGCCTATATAATATAATATTATACATACATGATATATATATAATATACACCGCGTCTCAATAAAAAAAAGGGGCAGAATTGTTTTTGCCAGAACTTCGTCAAATTTCCACCAATCTTAATCACTTTTGGCAGGTAGATGGGAAAATGGCTGAAATTTCATGCTATATATAAATTTTTCCCCTCACCCAATTCATATCACCGCACTACCTTGTTAAACACAGATGTACCAATTTCTCATATAACGGCGTCTCGAAGCTTGGCTGCATTGAAATCCATTGCATCGAACCGGATGTCAAAGTGAATAGGGCATATGCCTACTATCGCTACAACCTTCTTGCCCAGACGATACCGTCAGACATGCGCCGGATATCCCAGGGCGAGTTTTTTGTCTTCCAACAGGATGGTGCCCCGACGCATCGAGCACGCGACACAGTCTCTTTCCTGGAGCGAGAGACGCCCGACTTCATTCCTCCAACTCTGTGGCCGCCGAATTCACCAGATCCTAACCCAGTCGACTATAGCATATGGAGTGTGCTGCAGGAGAAGCTTTACCGGTCCAGAATAGCCAGTGTCGACGAACTCAAAACGCGTCTGATCGACGAGTGGGCGCGCTTTGACTAGTCGATTGTTGATGCTGCTATCGACGAGTGGCGTCGCCGTCTTAGCGCTTGTGTCCGCGCATGCGGTGCACATTTCGAGCACCAATTCTAACACTTTTAAGCAGTTCTGTCATAACAATTAAGAAACTCTGCTATTTACTTCATTGCGTGCTAATTCAGACGTCAGATAGTTTGTTGGAAGTATTAAAATCTAAGCGTTATATGAAAAATTTGTACATCTGTGTTTAACAAGGTAATGCGGTAATATGAATCAGGTGAAGTGGAAAATTTATACATAGCATGAAATTTCAGCCATTTTTCCATCTACCTGCCAAAAGTGATTAAGATTGGTGGAAATTTGACGAAGTTCTGACAAAAACAATTCTGCACCTTTTTTATTGAGACACGGTGTATATATATTATATATAACATCGATTTTTATTGATTTTTTTAATTCTGTTGACTGTAGAGAGCAGGCCAACATAAATTATTCGTTGAAGTTCATAAATTGTCTGCTTCATAATCGTAATCGTAATCATGATCTTCAAATTTCTTCAGCACAGCTCGAAAGGCAAACGCAGGGCACCAGCTCATGCACGAGCGCTGCATTGCTTAGACTTGTCTTAATGTAGATATCCCAACGATTGGCAACGAATTCAATACAAGTTACGGTAGTCCAGGTGCCTGCGAGTACCTACTACCTACCTACCTGGTCTATAGCGACAGGATGGAATGGAGGAATGGATAATATATAAAATGCCTCGACCCTGCTCAATATCATTATTTTCAACGAATTTTCAACCACCGCCACCTGGCGAATGCCCGCGTAAGTATATCGTCCTTAAGCAATTTTTTGGCAGGTTCTTGTCTGTTCAAGCCATAATCATTTAACCTAGCGGTCGACCAGTGTTATGAAATTGCTTGTTTGAGCTGCTCCAGAAGCCCAGCCCCCCCTAGGATAGACGAGCTTTGTAAGCTGTTAATAGCGCTCTTGTATTGCAGGTTATCTGTTCTTTTAGTAGTTAAGAGTTACGTTATTTAAGATTGTTTCATGTGATCCTACAGCTATGTCCGTTTGAAAAACAAAAGATGATAATTGTTATTATTTAACTAAAAAGAGAAGCAGACAATTACGTTAGCCGGTCATGTACAAAGCATGATTTACTTCAGCTTCTTGCATTTGTACAAGTTTTTAAAAAACACTTTCATTTAGGCCTCTTTCTTCGCTTCCGAAGATTAGGTCTACATGAGCGTGTGACTGTTCACCACATACAATAATTATATACAAGCGAAAGTGTACATTATATGTTTCCGGATTGAAAAACTTAAAAAGGTGTCTACTGTTAAACGGTGTCTAACTGTTAAAAGGTGTCTACTGTTGCCCTATTTTCGCTCCCAAAATAAATCAATGATAATGGGAAGGAACGAAGATGTTTTCACTTTCTGTTTCTTTCCATTTTAAAAAATTTGAGCACTTTATTGCTTAAAAATATTTGTAAAATTACTTTCTCCCAAACTTTTAGCAACTCCGGGTTGACGGAGCCAGTGGCGGCGCCAGGAGTTCAGTTTCGGGGGGGCTGAGGCCCCGCGGCAAAATTTGACATTTCCATCCGCGAAAATTTCTGACGACTTTTTTTTAGTCATCGACCAAAATCTCATGAAAATTTTCCATTTTCGCTGCCAAAATTTCTGACGACCTTTTTTTAGTCATCAGCCGAAAATCGTGGATATTTCAATGTAAAATAATTAAGATGGCCTTTTTTAGGGGGGGCTGGGCCTCTTGCTGGACGGAGCTGCAGCCCAACAAAGCTCAGGATTGGGATTGTCACTGTCAGGTTTCGAAAAGTGTTGGAGTTTTAAATCAACGGTTTTAAGCAGTCCACAGAACATCGTTTCTAACGGGGCAGCATAGAGAGCAGCGTGATAACGGGTCTGGTAGAGGGAAGAAGAGGCCGAGGTAGACCAAGAATCTGCTGGATGGACAATATCGAGGCATGGACTGCAGGGTCATCAGAGGTCAATCTGCTTCACGCCGCACGAGATAGGCAGCATTCTGATTCATTCAAGTTATGTAGTCATCCATCGCTAAGCGACGATGACGGAATGACTTGACATGAATACATCGTCTAAAGAAGTCAAATCAGCATTTTTCTAATCTATAGTGTTCATTGATAAACGGTCTAAAATAATATGTCGTTGGTTTTCTACTCGTGTTGCAATAAGATTATATTATCCGATTCAAATTTAGTACTATATACCTTGCATCGACTGTTAAAGAAACTCCGCCACTTGTTGGGTTTTGTCAGTGCCAGTCCCAGACCTGGATAATGGAGGAGGGCGACTCTATTTATTGTTTTAAGTTTTAAGCAGTTGAACTGAAAATACTACGATATTGGGGCCTTTATTTCGTCCTTTAGCACAATTTAAAAGGTGTCGTAATTTGATGTCCGTTGGTTGGTATGCGTCTATATATGCAGCTGTCACTGAGCTGTGTACAATTGTTCAATTAAAAAAACACCCACAACGCTGTAGGTTAATTAACATTAGCACAATAATATTAACAGTATATGGCTACTTAATTAGTAGGCGTACTTATGTTTGAGATTGTTAGCACGTGTTTTAAATGACGGAATGACATTGGGATAAAGGTCGTTTAATCCAAATAAGCTGTTCAATGACAATTGGAGATTTTGTAGAAAAAAATGATAGACCTAATTAACTAACTAATTCAGTGACTTTATTTTTTCTTCTGTTTAACGCGAAACGCAACAGAATATGAAATCTTATAGAATTTAATCGATTATCAAATTTTATTTTTGGAAACACATCGAACGAAGTATTTGAATCAGTTCCTGTCTTAAAGATAATAATTATTATATCAAAGTCAAACACAGAAAATTATATCTATGCCCGATGAATTTCACAAATATTATAGCTAGGCCTAAATTGCATGCGCGCGAAATAAATCAAAGCACAGCAAGTTAAGACACCTTTTAAATTGTTCCAGCCAACATAATAATTAGAAACGCCAACATACTTAAACCGGTTGAGAAAGTGCTACGAGTCATAATGGGTGTTGTTCTCAAACAAACGAAAGACGGAAATTATTAGAACATAATTTTTTGACTGAAAATTATTTTCGCTGTTCTTAATACTTGTCAATCTACCCATATCACGTCATACCAATTTAATCTTTATTCTGTTAAAGGTCTAAGTATTAGCTCTCAGGATTGAACTCTAAATGCCAGACATAATAACTGTCACTAACAGTGGCATGGGGCAGGCAACAATTACATAAGCTTGAACGTCAATTGCTGGCCTCATTGCTCCCTGACTTCACCTTTTCCTCTAGTGTTCCTGATGGTGATGGCGGACTGTGTGAGGACTGCGAGGAACAGAGAGCAATGGAGGAAGATGGCGTCGTCGTCTCTGATCCCCGATCCGCAGCAATGAGGATGGTCACGACGACGACGACGTTCCTGATCTGGGTGTCACATTTGGCAGTGCTTTACTGAACACCTGTCACTCTTGACCCGTTCCTGTTACTACCATTTGAGACGACCTGGGGCAATTAGGAGATCGGTGTCATCCAAGGTGTTTACGCATGGGGGAGTTTATCGTATACTAGTTTATCAGGGGCTAGGGGTAGTATATAAGCCCCTCAAGAAGACCCAGATTCATTTTTACCGTGTAAATGGTATCTTTTCTCGGGCTTATCCCCCCCCTCAGAAGGCCGCAGACTCAGAAATTTGTTCGGGGAAAATGGTTCTGTTCACGAACGCGAACTTCAGAATGAATAAAAAAATGTCATCAACTTTTTTGGCCGGGAAAATTAGTATTTTTCGGGCGAGATTTCAGTCCGAGGACTAAAAAAGGGTCATCAACATTTTTGGGACGAGAAAATATTTGTCGGCGCCGCTCGTTCTGGACCGAGTCTCAGCCCCCAACAAATTTAGCCACTGCAAGAATGGAAATATCTCCTCACGAATTGATTACTGCAACTCCCTACTAATTGGGCTTTCCAAAGTTCGCTTGTCCTCTGTGCAAAAGTCCTGAATTCTGCTGCTAGACTTATCGCACGACTTCCTCGCACATCATCATCATCATCATCATCATCATCATCATCATCATCATCATCATCATCATCATCATCATCATCATCATCATCATCAAGGAAGATGGCGATGATAATAACTGATTAGTTACTATGGAAAATTTATCCGACTCGGCAATTTCTTCCTTCTTTAGGGTCCACGCCTCGCAACCGTATGTTGCCACTGGCCACGCTAATAGTAATAGTAGTAGTAATAGTAATAGTAATAGTAGTAGTAGCATTAGCAGCAGCAGCAGTGGCAGTAGCAGTAGCAGCAGTAGCAGCAGCAGCAGCAGCAGTAGCAGTAGCAGTAGCAGTAGCAGTAGCAGTAGCAGTAGCAGTAGTAGTAGTAGGTATTAGTAATAATAATAATAATAGTACCGGTAGTAGTAATGGTAATAGTAGTCCTTATAATCCCTATAAATTAGAGATAACAAGAAAGAAGTAAGCTATCCGATCTCAACAATTCTTGGTCCAGATCTGTTCATTATTCTCTGATTGCTGCTAGATTCATATTTTTCTGACCTTGGAATGACCCTGAAATTAGTGTAAATGTCTTACCCGATGCAACTCTCGTCGACTCAAACAGGATAGCGTTAATCCAAAACTTTTCGTTCATTTTCTGTGATTTAAAATTATTGCACATGTGGGATAATGATAAGAACATGATGACTTCACATTCTGCACCGTTAAAACAGTTACAGCATCTTACGACGTCATAATACGCGTTGCCTAGCAACGCATTAAACACGTTCAAAAGTTTATTGTCATTTTAAACGCAGTTTGCTGACATTAAAATTTCATTCCCACAATCCAATTCGTTTTCTTATCTTCTGTAGACCAGAGCCTGGCTGCTTACAGTCCTAATCGTTTAAAGCAGCGGTTCTCAACCTGTGGGTCGCGATCCCCTCGGGGGTCGCCTGACGATTTGCTAGGGGTCGCCTGATCCCTTCAGAAATTTGCAAAGAATCTATAGGCTACACATTATACTAGCGATTTCAGCGTTTTCTACTAAAGTAGGCCTAACTTCAAATAAATTTTTTAGCTAGCTCATACTTTTGCTATGAACTATAATATAACTTGCAGCAGCTAATTTAATTTTTGCCATTTAAAAAAAAAATTTAAATTCCACTTTGCCACTCTTCTAAAAGATAGAACAATATTCGGTTTGATCATCGAATCTATGCTGTCCGCTAGTCAGGCCAATACATTGGCGGAGACTTTTGAGACGTGTGCATTAACTGCAGAAAGGGCGGTCTCCCGAAATTTGATGTGGGGACTGAGCTGCTTATAGTCTCCACAATACTTCAGAAATATTTCATAGATATCTACCTTGTTGTCCGCTGTTTATCCATAATAAACAATTTTCCTAAGCTGTCAGAATAAATTGCAATCATTATCGTGTTCAAATTAAATATTTAAACAACGAGGATGAAATATTTATTGAAATCTTAAACCAAGTTCTTGAGCACTGAAATCATGAGTAAAGCGGAAATAAATAGGCCTATAATTTAAACAATGGGAAGCCTGGGAAGGACATTTATTGAAGTCTTAAGCCATGTCCATCAGTACTGAAATAATGGAGTTTTTTTACAACAAAGCTTAAAATGCGAAAATTGCAGAGTGGATATAAAAATAGTAATAATGGGAGGGACACTTTGAAGATATGAACTATGACTGAAAGCAAATAAAATATGATGACCACTTTTGCTAAAGTGACAGCCTAAAATGCCACCGTTGCATTGTGGAAATTCATAAACTTTTGACAACGGGGACACATCCCCTTTTCAAGCCCCTCGCTGCTCGTCGCATTCATAAAGAACACAAATAACGTTTACAAAATTGATAGCTTCCCAAAACGGTTTGTCTTGGTTAAAAGTGTCAAGAAAAGAAGAACTAATGAAGAATTTTCAGAGTAGCCTATTGAGTTAGGAAAAGAAAAACTAATGACCAATTTTCAGAGTATCCTTTTGTTTAATAGATATAGCATGAATAGAGAAACTACATCAATTTATTTGTAATAACATTTTTAAATCCAACAAATAAACTGAAGCGCCATTCAGATACTAAACATCGTAACTAATTGCTGGAAAGCATGGCCAGTATTTTTGAGAACATCTGATGATGCCATGAGGGCACGCTTTAGATGGGTGGGGGGAAGTTCCAGCAACGAGGCGTGAGTTGTTAAGTGTCACAAACTGAACAGACGTATGAAACTTCAACTTCAAACTGTCGAATAGGTAGCTCACATGCAGAATCGCCATTAAGAGCCATGGCAGGAAACCTCACACAATTTCCGAAAGCAGTTTCGAATTATGAAGTGAAAATGCATGACAATGGACAATGGTGACAAAATGCAGTGACAAAGTTAGAAACTCGATCAATTTTGTTGTTAGGGGGTCGTGACAACTTTTGAAATCTTACCAAGGGGTCGCCACACTAAAAAGGTTGAGAACCGCTGGTTTAAAGGATCTATGAAGTCCGAACGGAGCTGGTTATCCAGTAAAGAATATTCTTACTTATTTTCTTAAGGTCTACCGTCTACATCAACGACCCCATGGTCTACATCATCAATGACACGCGCCCTTTTGACCGCAAAACCGCAATTTTCTGCTTAGAAGTAGCGATAAAAAGAAGACTAGATTAGATTCTTTGTCCAGACCAAATACAGTTTAGCCTAATTAAACTATAGATCTGGCATTGATTATAATAATTTTAATCGATCGATGATAAAAAAAATTTAATCGCATTTTTTCGAATAATTTTGACTGATCTGTTCTACGCTGCGTGAGCGTGAGAACTGTTCTGCCGTCATAAGCAAGAATCACGTAACTCAAAAAACCTTGTTTTGAGATAAACGCAAAAGACTAAATTCTGTTCTGCCAAGTAGAAAAAATATGTTTATTCTTTTCTGCTATAAACTAATAAATGTAAAAAAATACACCCATTTTTATAGAAAAATCAATTTTTAATATTTTTTGTCGTAAATATGGAAAAAAGTAACTTAAGTAAGTTGGTGTGTTCTTGCTTAGCATTACAGACCGGCAATTGTAACCGATAAATGGCAAAAACAACGCATCTGCATAAAATCGTGTTATATTGTGGAACAATGCAGTAATTTACTCAGACATTGATCCGATATTATGTAAAAGAGAGTCGGAACCAGTTTGTGTAGCTATTAGACTAGTTTGTACAGCTGTGAAACCAGTTTGCACGGGTATCAGGCATTATTTTAAATATACAACACGAGTCTGTACAACGGCGTTAGCCAGTTTGTACAGCCACCGGATACAATATTACAATATAAGAAACTAGTTTTGGAGCTCTAGAACCAGTTTGTTCAGTAATCAGGCATTTTTTATGATACGAAACCAGTTTGTACACATCTGCGAAACCACTTTTTATAGTATCAGACATTATTTTAAATTATATGAAACCAGCTTGTACAGCTGTGAAATCAGTTTGCACAGCTGTCAGACAAAATTTACATGATATTAAACCAGTTTGTGCAGCCGTGGGACCAGTTTGTACAACGCTGAAACAAGTTTTACGTCTATTAGAGATAGTTTTAAGAGACCAAACAAGTTTGCACAGCTGTCAAAATCTGTTTGCACAGCTATCGGGGTAACATTTTTAAAGATATGAAACCAGTTTGTATAGATGTGAAACCCGTTTATGCAGCTATGAAACCAGTTTGTGCAGCAGTCAGGCATTATCCTAAAGAAAAAAACCAGTTGTACTTCTGTGACACCAGTTTGCACAGCTCTCAGACAACATTTTTGAAGATACGAAACCAGTTTGCACAACCATAAAACCAGTTTTAAGCAGCGAAACCAGTTTGTACAGCTATCAGACATTATTTTATAAGATGCGAAACAGTTTCTGCAGCTGTGAAACTAGTTTGTACAGATAAAAGACATTATTTTAAAATATACGAAACCAGTTTGCACATAATGTGAAACAAGTTTGTACATTTGTCAGGCATTCTTCTAAAGATAAGAAACAAGTCTGCACAGCAGCGAAACCAGTTTGTAGGCATCAAATATTATTTAAAATGAAATGAAATCAATTTGTACAGCTGCGGGACCAATTTGCACAACTGGCATACAGAATTTTAATATATATGAAACCAGTTAATGCAGCTGAAAAACCAGTCTTTACAGCGGTGAAGCCAGTTTTACATCGGTTAGACATAATTATAGAAGACCAAATCAGTTTGTGCAGCTGTAAAAACAGTTTGCACGGCAATCAGGAATCATTTCGAACGCTATGAAACCAGTTTATGCAGCTCTCAGGCAACATTTGAAAAATATGAAATCTAGTTTTCACAACTGCAAAACCAGTTTGTACAGCTTCCAAATCAGTTTGTATAGCTATCAGACATTATTTCAAAATATACAAAACCATTTGTACAGCTGTGAAACGAGTTTGTACAGCTATCAGACATTATTTCAAACGATATAAAACCAGTTTGTGTAGTCGTGAAACCAGTTTGTACAGTACTCAGATAACATTTTTAGAGATATAAAACAAGTTTACAAAGTATAAAACCAGTTTGCACAGCTATCAGGCATGAAATATTCAAACAGAAAATTTCCATTTCGGAGATGTCTCTTACTCACCTCTTTTAGCTTTAGCAGTTTCATATAAATATAAGACAAGTCAAAAACAACGCAAAATGAAGATGCGTGTTTCTTGCTTAGTACGTATCTGCGAATAACGCCCTATCATACTAAGCAAAAACAACGTAACTCAAGATACGTGGTTCTTGCTTATGATGCCATGCGGTTTCTGGAGATACGTGGTTTTCACACACGCTGGTTCTCTGTGATGGAATCGAGATAGGAGTTTCTCAATTTTTTCCAAGGTGTAGGACCATTAATAGATGCGGAAACTGCATGTAACTCAAAACGGCCAAATATTGAGTTACGTGGTTCTTGCCTATGACGGCAGTGTTATATGTGCTGGCGGCTTAGGCACTTACTTACTTTCTTTGTACATTAAGCGTCAATCGAGTTGCTTATTGAAACAAAAAACAATAACTTTTTCCAATATATCCAGCAGCTTTATATCAACATTTGGGATCTACCTCAAATGAAAAATGATCGCTTAATTTTTCCATTCAGAAGTTTCACATCAGTGGCGTAGCCAGGAATTTATGATGGGGGGTTTGGGGGTTTTATGGCCTGGCCGGATGCCCTTTCTGACACCAATTGAGCCAACAGTATTACAGTAAATAAAGAGGGAATAAAGTAACAAAGAGAATAAAGTAAGAAAAACAATTGTTACTAAAAGCAATTGTTTTGTTTTTCTTATTTAAGTGGATAAATAACCTTAGAAAACTTTTTCCTAGGCCAATGGGAGTCTACGCCACTGTTTCACATTATCATAGTTCACCATTTTTTACTCCGGAACTGTCCGCTTGGCATCATGAAATGCGTTTCTATAAAAAATCAAAGCGTTATCGGAGAAAACCAAAAATTAACTGATTAAAATGTTTAACGATTAAACCTACTAATTTACTAAAAGGTCGGATAGCTTACATCTTACTCGTAGAGATACGCAGTCTAAATTAAACCCATGCAACAGAGCATTAGCCGCTGT